>OY728131.1:508336733-509586733 GCA_963277665.1 Viscum album | reverse complement strand
AGAAAACATTGAAAAGAGAAGGGAAATGGGTCACCCACTCATAAATGATATATAAAACTGTAGGGGAACCAGAATATAAAGGATTTAAGAACATGTTAATGAATTTTTAATGATATACCATATGAAAATATGAACTTGAAAGGAAGACAAAAAATTAATCTTTCTCTTATGAGAATTCGGCAGCTTAACGACATCTCTTAAAACATCCAAAAATGGATTGAAGAGATCAAATAGGGTACATAATAATATGAACATAAATGATCAGTATGATATATTTAGAGATCATACCCCAACATAAAAAAAGGAACATGAAATACTTGACCAGAAAATAGTACTTGAAAATGAGAAGGGTGAATGAATCCCTTTAAAATTTGGCAGCCTAACAGCGTCACTTAAACTTCAAAAAAATGAATTGACAATATAAAATAGATTATCTCATCATATGAACCTAAAATATCAGTATGATAGATATAGAGATCATACCCCAGCATAATAAAAAGGAACGATAAAGACTTGACATGAAAATAGATCTTGAAAACGAGAAGGGTGAATGAACCCCTTAAAAATTCTGCAGCCTAACGGCGTCACTTAAACTTTAAAAAATCAATTGAAGAGATAAAATAGGGTCTCTCATCATATTAACATAGAACATCAGTATGATAGATATATATATCTTACCCCCAACATAAAAAGGAACTTGAAAGACTTGAAATGAAATTAGAAGTTTGAAAAATGAGAAAGGTGAACGAATCCATTAAAAATTCGGCAGCCTAACGGCGTCACATAGATTTCAACAAAAACAAATTGACGATATCAAATAGGGTCTATCATTATATTAACATAAAATATCAGTATGATAGATATAGGGATCATAACCCAACATAATAAAAGGGAACTTGAAAGACTTGACATGAAAGTAGAACTTTGAAAATTGAGAAAGGTGAACGAATCCCTTAAAAATTCGGCAGCCTAACGGCACCACTTAAAACATCAAAATACTGAATTGAAGAGATCAAATAGGGTATCTCATCATATGAACATAAAATATCAGTATGATAGATTTAGATATCATACCCCAACAAAATAAAAAGGAACTTGAAATACTTGACATGAAAATATAACTTGAAAACGAGAAGGGTGAAAGAATCCCTTAAAAATTCGGCAGCCTAACGACGCCACTTTAACATTCTTAAAATTATTTGATGAGAGAAAGAGGTCATATCTCATCATATGAAAAAGAAAAGGACAGTAGGATTAAAATAAAAGAACATCATCCAACATAATATCATGGAGCATAAAGGAAATGACATAAAAGAGATTACTTGAAAAGAAAGAGGGAGGTAGGATCTCTTACCTTAAAACGTATCTCTTAACACTCAAAGGTTGGGACCTTGAGGGCTTGGGGGCACCTTGAGAGGAATCCTTGGGAGGTAATGATACCAGAGCTTCATTTGGTGAGAGTTGGGAGTGAAAACCAAAGGAGTAAAGGGTGGGTATTTATAGGAAATGTGAGGGGACAAGGCATTAATGGCCAAGGGACACCGCACAAATGGTTTTCTCAAAACCATGGGCTCTCCCAGGGTATTTCCCATGGAGTTAGGCCACATGGTCCCCCCAAACAATAATTCATAAACTTTGGTCGTCCAACCCTTAAAATATCTCATGACATCATCATGACACAGTTATGATGTCATTAAACATACCGAAACCCTAAAACTAAATTTCTACTATTCACTGAAAATTCAACTTTCTAAGAAAAATCCCAAAATTTTACCTTAACCAAATATCAATGCTATGATTTCAAAAATGAACTCCATTTTATAAAAATATTTTTAGAAATAATTTTAAATAATTTTTTAAATAAATACACTATTTACTGAAAATTCATTTTTTCCAGAAAAATCCCCAAAAATTGCCTTAACATAATATCAATGCTCTAAGTTCAAAAATGAAATCCATTTTATAAAAATAATTTTCTAAATATTTTTAATTTAATTTTTAATTAAAAACACTATTCACCCGAAAAATCTAATACTTGACTAATAATTTATGAAACCGTTATTTAACCATTTTATTGAATCACATTACTTAATCAAGGTGCCTAGATTATATTAGTACTTTATTTAAGTGATGTTACTAATCCATTTGGTCACATTACTAATCCTAAGCATAAAATCACTATTCATAATTTACTATTCATCAAAATTTATGTCGATCTTATTAGACTCTAAATTTCGTAATGAACATAATTATAGAAGACCATTTTTTGAAAATAATTACACATTTTTAATTATTTAAGGTTTATATAAACATTTTTTAAAATACCCTTTCTCTAAAATTCACCAAAAATATGCATACTATCTTTATCCGGACATTTGAAAATTCATAAACTTCATAATAAGAAGAAATCAAAATTTTTATTTGAAATAAAGGATTACACCAGGATGTTATGGTCTCCTTACATAGCCCCTTATCACACCAGCATAGGACCTAAGTGTAAGTTGTGCTAAGGTGAGAGAATCCAATGGAGGCTCGACCAACATCACACGAGTAGTAATTTCTATCAGTTTGAACTTATCGCGAAGGCGATTCGGTTCTAGCTTCACACGATGAAGTTAGGCTTGGGTTTTGTCCAGAGAAAATCCCAATGGTGCTACCTCCATTCCAAGTTCTGTTAGATGGGCTTCGATCGGTCCAATACTACTGGGTGAGGCCATTGAATCTTCTTTCTATATTAATTAACCAAGATCACATGTATTTAGAGACAATAATCGAAATGTTTAGTTTTCAGCGGTCAAATTGACTAATGGTCATATAATAGTCACAACCCAACAGTCTCATTTTAATTATACTCATGTAATCAAATGAAATAGTTTTGTTGAGTATAAAAAATAAAATAACACACAAAATTAGAAAACAAGATTTATTCAAAATTTCGGGTCGTTACAATCTTCCCCCCTTAAGAAATTGCTTCCTCGGAATTTTTAAAATTGGGTTTTCAAATTTCATTGAAATTCCCACATCAGAAAAGGAGTCATTAAAAATATTACTTTAAAAGAAAGAAATCAAAGTACAATGGTCACCCGAGTTAACCTACACTAGGATTCCATGTAGGAAAACATGGGCATGGAGGAGAAAAAAAAGTGTCAGGTCTTGAGGGAGAGTGATAGAAAACATGATTATGAGAATGTTAACAACAAGAAAATCAAAAACTTATGATGGGTTAAATGGTATTTGATTTCCCAGTAGGAAACGTTAACAGACAACTTTTTTGTTTTACGTTCCTTTTCATAGTTTTGAGGAATTCCTTTTCTACATAGAATAAAAACATAAGGAAATATATTTACCTTCAGGTAGAGTTTCATCCCTTAATAAGATTATACCAAAACTAATCTTTTCTCAAAACTATGAGCATTAAAAAAACACTTGGCCTCATCAAAAGCATAAGAATAATCTTCTATAGAATCACATAATCCACCAAAGATTTACTATCTATTTCTTCTATCTTGAAACATTATCCCAAAAATAGAAAGGGTAAGATAAAACAACTCTTCAAAAAGAAATAATCCCATAGGAAGGGAAACTACTTTTAAATCTTCAAAGTTCCATGGTACTACCCAAAGTTCATCATTGACCATTCCATAAATAATTGTCCTTAAAATTCCTCAAAATAAAACAAACTAATATTGAAACCTAAATACAAGAAGGATTTTATAACATAGTCTTCCAAAATAAACTTCTTCATTCATCTCCAAACAACATCAACCACTCCTAACATCTTATAACAAAAGTAGCTAACATAAACATATTTTCCCCAAGATAGGTTAATCATTTCCATAAGAAACCTATATTACCATATGTTCACCTTAAATTCGTCTATTCTTCAAAATATAAGTCATCCTTTATTCCTCAAAGAAAATACTGTAGTAATCTATTTACCTTGATCATATAGGGTTCCCAAAATAGTGAACATCTTTCAAAATAATCATCATCTATTAATCTCCTAATCACCCTTTTTTAAGAAGAACATCTCCACTACATCAACATGTGGAACATAAAAATAGATTTTTTTCTTAATAATATAAAATCATCTTAGTTAGTGACTCTATGATCTTAGAAAACATAAAATATATGCTCCTAGAGCACGAACTAAAATACAACATGACATAGACAATTATTGCGAAGAAGTTACATGTACTTCAGTCATCATGATCCATCTCAGCATAGGACTTGCATTTTTTCCTTGTCCTTGAAGATTCTTGATGATCATCAAGCTTCTCATCCCTTCCAAGAGATAATTTCCTTGTATAATGTCTAACTTCTCCACATTTACGACATTGAAAAGTATAAGGATCATTAGATCGAACATTATCTCTATTCATCACATTATCCATTTTTTAAAGCAATTAGCTACTTTATGCCCTATCACCCCACACTTAAAACACCTCCTAGTTCCTTTGTGATAATCCCCTTGGTGCCTCTTTCCACACTTTTTGCACAAAGGAAATTGGGTCTTCTTTCCCTTATCAAATTTATTAGATGAACATCCTTGAGACTTCATCTTCTTCTTCCTTGATGAATTTGTGCATTCAAATAGGTACCAATTATTAATTGTGATTTTTAATAGCTGGTTTGGTATAATCACAATATGTTCAACTTGACCTCTCCTCATCTCTATCACATTAATAGGGTAATCATCACATTTACTATCACATTGGTTGTTGGGACATGTTCATCCATTTCCCGCCATTAACTAAGAAAAGAAAGTATAATTAGGGCTCTTAAATACTTATCCAATAATCATGAAAACGAAACTTAAATCATAGAAGGATAAACTTGTAGAAGAAAAGTATACCCTATCTTGTGATCCCTTATGTTCTAATATAGGTTATCCATGATCATATATTCCTATGCGAATCTTTATTTTATTTTATCTTTGTTCCTTTAATAATATTTCATACTAAGCTTATTAATTTACCAAAGCATATCCCCCGGGAGTTTCATAACCAAGAGTGCAGCAAGGACCGTTGTCGTGTACCGGTTCAAGTTAGAGTCTAGCTCAAAGCGGTGTTTTCGGGTTTTACCTGAATTTACATCTATTCCAGAGCCACCTCTACCTACTCGTATCCAGACAGGGATGTATTTTCTTGGAAACCCCTTACTCAATACTCACCAAAATACCAGGAAGATTTCCTATATTTAAACTTTTTATAGGGATCTTCCTAAAGTTTTCATATCCTAATTTCCACAAATAACTAAACCATTATTTGAGACCATCTATATCATCCCACCTTTTTATCACATAAACTTTCATTACATTTTACAAAACCAAGGATCTTTAAGGTTTAGTGTCTTGGAAACCAGGAACTTAAAACATGAAAACAGAAAAAAAAAAATCTTAAACACTCGAAAGGATTATCCTTGTGTTAATCCAAGGTTCATTATTAATTCTCATAACCTGGGGATATACATCCAAAGAAAGGGTGAGCAGAAGGCCCAGTAAGGGAAACAAGGGGAAACATTTAACATGTGAACTTGAGATACATCAACAATGTCATGAAAAAGAAAATTTAGGAAAGAGAAATAAATCATGAGACATATCATAATAAAAATCACGTATTTCATAACTTGAAGATGTGGCTACAACATTTAATATTGACAATCATTTCTGTTTCACCAAGGTCCATCCCCAAGCTGTCATTAAAAATTACCAAGGATATTCACCAAGGCGTCGTTAAAAATGGTCATCTCTGGAGATTAAGTCCTTACCCAATTCATTGGAGCGCTATCAGGGAGCACCCTTAAATTTGTCTTTATTATCATGTGAGCCACATATATCATCATAAAACATTTCATAAACAACCCATATATAATAAATGAAATGGTTTTCATTTCATAGTCATCACATTTTAATAAACTGCTTTAAAGACGTCATCTTTATGTCACTTTAAACCCATAGAAAAAGTAAAGTGGGTCTCATGTATGTAAATCCCAAAATTAAAATAGAAAATTTTGGGGTATATGTGAATACCCTGTGGAAGAATGATCTTTGATTATTCACTTAATAAAATAAAATAATTTGAAAAAAGAGAATGATGTTTTGAGACGAAAATTCTACAACATAATAGCTATGATACATGGTTTTAGAAAACATTGAAAAGAGAGGGGACATGGGTCACCCACTCATAAATGATACATAAAACAGTAGGGGAATCCGGATATAAAGGATTTAAGAACATGGTAATGAAATTTGAATGATATACAATATGAAATGAAGAACTTGAAAGGAATACAAAAAAATATGATTTCTCTTATGAGAATTCGGCAGCCTAACGACATCTCTTAAAACTTCAAAAATGGATTGAAGAGATCAAATAGGGTCTCCATTAATATTACCATAAATGATCAGTATGATTTATATAGATATCATACCCCAACATAAAAAAAATGGAATTTGAAACACTTGACCAGAAAATAGAACTTGAAAATAAGATGGGTGAATGAATCCCTTAAAAATTCGGCAGCCTAACAGCGTCACTTAAACATCAAAAAAATGAATTGAAAAGATCAAATAGGGTCTCTCATCATATGAAAATAAAATATCGGTAAGATAGATATATAGATCATACCCCAACATAATAAAAAGGAAATTAAAAGACTTTACATGAAAATAGATCTTGAAAACGAGAAGGGTGAATGAACCCTTTAAAAATTCGGCAGCCTAACGGTGTCACTTAAACTTCAAAAAATCAATTGAAGAGATCAAATAAGGTCTCCAATCATATGAACATAAAATATCAGTATTATAGATATAGATATCTTACCCCAACATAAAAAGGAACTTGAAAGACTTGACATGAAAATAGAACTTTGAAAAATGAGAAAGGAGAACGAATCCCTTAAACATTCGGCAGCCTAACGGTGTCACCTAAAATTCAACAAAAATGAATTGAAGAGATAAAATAGGGTCTCTAATCATATGAACATAAAATATCCGTATGATATATATAGAGATCATACCCCAACATAAGAAATGGTAACTTTAAAAACATGACATGAAAGTAGATATTTGAAAAATGAGAAAGATGAACGAATCCCTTAAAAATTCGGCAGCCTAACGGTGCCACTTAAAACTTCAAAATACTGAATTGAAGAGATAAAATAGGGTATCTCATCATTTGAAAATAAAATATCAGTATGATATATTTAGATATCATACACCAACAAAATAATAAGGAACTTGAAATACTTGACATGAAAATAGAACTTGAAAACAAGATGGGTGAAAGAATCCCTTAAAAATTCGGCAGCCTAACGACGCCACTTTAACATTATTAAAATGAAGTGATGAGAGAAAGAGGAAGTTTCTCATCATTTGAACAAGAAATGGACAGTAGTATGAATATAAAATAACTTCCTCCAACATAAGATCATGGAGAATAATGGAAATGACATAAAAGAGATTACTTGAAAAGAAAGAGGGAGGTAGGATCCCTTACCATAAAATGTATCTCTTAAAACACAAAGGTTGGGACCTTGAGGGCTTGGGGTCACCATTAGAGGACTCCTTGAGAGGTAATGAGACCAGATATTCGTTGGGGTAGATTTGGGAGTGAAAACTAAAGGAGGAATGGGTGGGTATTTATAGGAAATGTGAGGGGACAAGGCATTAATGGCCAAGGGACACCTCACAATTGGTCTTCTCAAAACCATGGGCTCTCCCAGGGTATTTCCCATGGAGTTAGGCCACATGGGGCCCCCCATACAATAATTAATCACCTTTGGTCGGAAAACCCTTAAAAAATTTCATGACAGCATCATGACACAGTTATGATATCATTAAACATACCGAAACCCTAAAACTGTATTTCTACTATTCACTGAAAATTCAACTTTCTCAGAAAAATACCAAAATTTTACCTTAACCAAATATCAATGCTATAATTTCAAAAATTAACTCCATTTTATAAAAATATATTTCTTAAATATTTTTAATTAATTTTTTAAATAAATACACTATTCACCGAAAATTCATTTTTTTCAGAAAAATCCCCAAAAATTACCGTAACATAATATCGATGCTCTGAGTTCAAAAATGAAATCCATTTTATAGAAATAATTTTCTAAATATTTTTTTATTTAATTTTTAATTAAAAAACGCTATGCACCCGACAAAAACTAATACCTGACTAATAATTTATAAAACCATTATTTAACCATTTTATTGAATCACATTACTTAATCAAGGTGCCTAGATTAAATTAATACTTTATTTAAGTGAGATTACTAATCCATTTGGTCACATTACTAATCCTAAGCATAAAATCACTATTCATTATTTATTATTCATCAAAAATTAAGTTGATCTTATTAGACACTAAATTTCGTACTGAACATAATTGTAGTAGACCATTTTTCAAAATCATTACACATTTTTATATATTTAAGGTTTAAATAAACATATTTGGAAATATCCTTTCTTTAAAATTCACCAAAAATATGCATACTACATTTATGCAGACATTTGAAAATTCATAAACTTCATCAAAAGAAGAAATCAAATTTTTTATTTAAAACAAAGGATTACACAAGGCAGTTACGGTCTCTTTACGTAGCCCCTTATCACACCAGCATAGGACCTAAGTGTAAGGTGTGCTAAGGTGAGAGAATCTGAGGGAGGCTCGGTCAACATCGCACGAGTAGTAATTTCTATCAGTTTGAACTTCTCGGGAAGGTGATTCCATTCTAGCTTCACACGATGAAGTTCAGCTTGGGTTTGGTCCAGAGAAAAGCCCAGTGGTGCTACCTCATTTCCAGGTTCTGTTAGATGGGCTTCGATCAGTCCAAGACTACTGGGTGAGGCCATTGAATCTTCTTTCTATATTAATTAACCAATATCACTTGTATTTAGAGACAATAATCGAAACGTTTAGTTTCCAGCAGTCATATTGACCAATGGTCATATAAAAGTCAAAATCAAACTTTCTCATTTTAATTATTCTCATGTAATCAAATTAAATAGTTTTTTTGAGTATAAAAAATAAAATAACACAAAAAATTAGGAAACAAGATTTATTCAAAATTTCGGGTCATTACAATATCTCCAAGTAGAGAGACCTGGATCATTTTTTTGTTGGAATGGAAGTGGTTTCACCTATCGCGTCCCTCAAGGGTAGTCATGTCTGTGAGATACTAATGACTCTAGGTATTGTTGGGACATTTCCATTGTGTGAATTCCCCACCTGATCATACTGAGGTATGAGGGTATCGATCACCCTCTACTATATAATCTCATAGGGGGATATGTGGAGTGGTTAATCGGTAGATATAGTCATGGGAGAAGTCATGGAGGGGTTGGAGTCATGTGGGGTTGTCACATCCAAATTTCTCCTACCCTTCCACCTACAGGCACTGGGTTCTTGATTCCCTATAGTATGATTCCTATAAGTAATGTGTATTAGTCCATCAGTATAGGTATAAGGAAATAGATTCCCAATTCACCAATGTAATCTAATCATCCAATGATTGAGAGGGATCCAAACTAAAAATTTCATAGATTGGGGATGTTGAAATCTAACTACCACAATGCATAGGTGAGTTCCATGAAGGGCCTACTATTTTTATGGGTGAGGCCCCATGAAAGATATTTGAATCTGATAACATGATAATCTAATAATTCCCTAGAAATTACTAATAACCATGTTGAGGGGAAGTGTATCATGTAGGGTTTTCCATTTCTATTTCCGAGGCGTTTGTTGGGGAACACCTACTTATTGACATGAATAGATGTGTGTGATGGATTTATATTTCCCCACATTACCATTATCCAATGGTGGGTGGTTTCATCACTTTTATTTTTTATGTCTTCCCCTTGATCGAAATGGGATAATGGAATGTTAGTTTCTCATTCCATCGATTCCTCCTTGGAAATTGTTTCCTAGTACAATTCTCCATCATAGGTTAGGTTTTGATTCAGGAACTCATTCCCAGTTAATTATATTTATGGATGTTGGTAAATTATGTTTCCTCTATATTGGAAGTGGTGAAACCATCGATTAGAAGAGTAGTCACGTTGAGAACCTCTGGGAAATTCTGGACATTCAGTGCATTGGTCACCATTAAATCTTCCTATTTAGAGGGAATCTAATACAGGGCATATTAGGATTGGAAACCAAGGCATTCCACATTGATCATGAGGTAATTAAAAAAAAATTATGTATTCTAGGTATTGTTACCTTGGTAATTCCATGTTTTTTTCATGGGTTAGTGTTCGGTTTAGGTCACAAGTTCTATGAACTATAGAGAAAATCCAAATATCCAGTTGAGATGGATCGGTGCAAGAGATTAATGTCTTTTGGAGATATATTGGTTGATCAAAACACCCTATGGATTCTGATCAAATAGGTGCATCCATAGAATGGAATATTTCAAACCTGGATAGTTTACTAGTGGTTGAAAACACCTCAGGAGGCGGATCTAGGCAATGATTTTAACATTATGTGGGGATAGAGATTGAATGATTGGTTGGGGGGATAAGGGAGGTGTAACCCTTAGGTAATAACAATATGTTTTACTATTGTGCATGGAACACCCTTTGTGGTGGACCTAAAGGTGTGTCCCTCAGAGAGAAGATGTCGCACATGATTTTACCAATAGATTAGAATGAACTATAGTGGTGGACCAGGAAGGTGTATCCCTAATTGGGAGTGCCTTGATAGTTTACAAATGGATTAGAACACCTTGGAAAGGTGGATCTAGGGCCTGATTTTAATGTCTTGTGGAGATGAGAACAAGGTTAATGTCTTGTGGGGAATGGATGAATAGATAAGAGTTCCCTATGTAGGTAGACCCAGAGTTTTTGATCAGAATTCCCCATGTAAGAGGATCTAGGGTATGAGTCCCGTGGTGTGAAGATGTTACACCATGAGATTACCAATAGATCATAATGCTTCATGGAGGAAGACACAGAGTTTTAGATCAGAACACCCCATAGAGGGAGATCTGGGAGGTGTGTCCCTAGGAGGGAACATGTCAAACCTTGAATTTACTAATGGATTAGAATCCCCCATGGAGGAGAACCCATATTTGTAGATCAAAACACCATATAGAGGCAAATACGTTAGGTGTTTCTCTAGGATAGAATATTCCACAATTAGTTTTACCAGTTTTAGTATTTAACCTCAAGACATCATTATGTTTACCTTGTTCAAAAACAAGGATCAAAACCCATGTAGTTTGATTCCATAGTTTAAGGCCCAGTGACAGGACTGATCCATGAATTTTAAAATCATGTGATAAAGATGCATATTTCATATAAGGAGAGTCAAAAGGTTATGGTGTGGGGATTACATATAGAATTTTCCCAAAGTGTAATAGTGTGGGACTTGGGGAAAGGGAGAATATAATCCCATGATTATCATATATTGGGTACCTTGAGTTCATCACATAGGGTAAGGCTATATTTTTATATCATTTTCTAAGGATTTTTTTCATCTAGTTTAACAATGTATGACAAAGAATTTGATTTAGGTAGTTTTATGTCATATAGTTCAGATGTTAGGGTCTCACATCTTACCCCTAGGGATTAGGTAACCACAACTCATGTGTTGTTGTGAGGGTCATGGCATTGGAACTATCATGGAGGATTGGTCAATCCAGAGCTCCACATTATTCTTCCTTTGCTTGTAAGAAACAAGGGCTACTGTAACTATACTTAGAAGAAACATGTTGTAAAATGGATACACTAGAGGCATAGGAGACATCATGTAGGGGACTAAGAAATTGTTTCTCACAATTAGGTTGGGTTGCATGAAATGGTTTCTCATACAGAGGGCTCTAGAACAAAGGAAACTGGGGTAGTAAGGAGGCATGTTTATTAAAAGGTCTTGGAGATGAGCACATTTCAAAGTTGCATGAATGAAGGTTATTTGGGATCACTCATCTAGTCTTTAGGGTAGTTTCATGGTGATCACTCTATAGTAGGCCTAATCAAGTTTGATCTCACATGAGGTATGTCCCAAAAAATGTCCTAACGTTTGGGGTACATGTTGCATGTTATCAGAGAAGACTAGGAGATACACATAGCATAGTGATACTTTGTCTTCTATAGAGCCTTTCTAAGGTATGGTGTGATTCTATTTATAGCTAAAAACCCCAACTATTTTAATCTATACCTTTGGTCATGCAAATCAAGTTGTTTGAGCCCTCTTTATTTTCCATTAGGGAAAGGTTTTGTAACATCGCCTTATTGTCTTTGCCTTTGGCATACAACTACAGTGGTTTTCATGCCAGGGTACCCACAAGTATTCTTTTTTTTCACACAATAACATTTTTGTGCACACTGTAAGTATTTATTGTGTGATCAGACTTGAGGTTGGCCATTGAATTGATGATCATCCATGAAACTATATGTTTTCTTTGGAAAGTGATTGGATTCTACCTAGATTACACCTTTGTGTGCAATTGATTTAACTTATATACACCTGGTCCATAAGACCCAGAATGGTCCTTCAGGGTGTGTGGCATATTCTCTTCTCCCAAAACTATTAGTTTGAGACCCTGAATGAAATTTAAGCACTGACAATTGCCTTTATCTTTTCATTGCATTATTTATAATTTTGTGATTTTTTACTATGATGAACAGGGTGTAGTGACCCCATCTTACCACTTTACAACCTCGATTCTAATAGGTAGCCTCTAACATGTGGGGATGAGTTCCTGAGGCAATGGGAATTACTAGACCGATCACATGTTTATACATCATGGTTTTTATATTTGAAAGTGGTATCAAATCCTCTTTTCCTTTTTCATAAAATTTTTAGTTTATAGATATGATACAAGGATGTGTCAAAACATAGTAATAATTCATGTTGTCGAGTAGCTAGATCTAGTACATTGGAAAATCAATGTTGATAGATATGGGATTTTTAAAGGGAATTGTTGTGGGCACTATCAAATGAAGTACTATTTTTTTGTACATCGATGCAGCATTGTAGATGACCAAGGTCATCTCTCATAGGAGGAAGTAATTGAAAAACTTATTAAAGGAATCTTGAAAATAAAATAAATGATAAGAAAAAAACTACTTAATGTCAAGGGATTTTTTTTGTTTATAAATCTATAATAAGTTCTCCAGAGGAACATTGTATGTAATTTTTTTGGTTTTTCAAATTTGAGTTAGAAAATGAAATGAGAGGATGTTTTTTTAGAAAATATTTTTAAAAGGAATAATATATCTAACTCTACCACTTAATTTATTTAGTATTCATTATAATTTAAATTAAAATACACTTAATTATGATCCCCTAATTTGTTATCCCTTGAACTATATGGAATTTAACTTAACCCCAAATAAGAAATTAATTAAACCCTAGGCTAGTTTCAGAACATGAAATTGTAGCACCCTGATTTGATTGATGTTATAAGTCAATATTATTGAAATTGGTAATTTAGGTAATATACACACTCTCTAAATATTTATTAATTGAGTTTAGGGATTATATTTGGTCTCTACAAATTGATCTCATGTGGTTTTGTATAACCAATTAAGATCGCGCTCTCACCATTCACACAACACTCAACCTCGTGTGTTTTGTGTTAATTGTTTAATTTCTTTATTAGATTCATTTAAATTAAAATATAAATTAATATATCATATTAAATGAATTGTATTATCTCATTGATTCAAAATAAATGATTGAATTAGTTAAGAGGTATATCAATTAATAGAAATAACTACTCTTTAATGCGCAATTTATTCATCATAGATTCCTATTTCATGTAAAAAAGGTTTATAAATTTTATATCCAAATATCATTTCTATTTATGATTTCCATCCCAAATAGTACTAGTAAATAATATGATAATTGAACAAAACATAATAAAATATAAGAAATCAAATAGGAACTATGAATTTTATTATAAAAACACAAACATTACTACACGAAGAAGAGAGGAAGGGTTTGATGATGGGATCCTTACTTCAAGAGACCACCTTATTAGAATATGAAGTTACATAAACTCCAAGATTATAAGAGGAATATAATATAACTCCAAAATGGAAGAACTTCACTCCTTGGTCTAACTTCCAAATGGGGTTCCCATTGTGCCAATTTATAGCCAATGCGGGATGTTGTTTTGGGCACCTAGATTTTAATATACCTCTTGTGTCTCAGTTTTGGGTTGGTAAATGGCCTTATATTGACTTGAGAAAATAGGAAAGTTTTTTCCAGTATATTTACTATCTTCATGTCGAATTTTGTGACCAGTGGAATATTACATCCCAGGATATGGACAAAATATAGAACCAAATCGTTGACTTTGATCAGATTAATTTTCCTGGAAAGATTAGTTTAATTGGGCCCCATTTTGAATGAATTTGGATTGGTGGTTTTAGAATAGTCATAGAGAAAAAAAAATTGGATCATCACACAAATTAGCATCATATTTTAACAAACAAATTTTGTGGAACATGAAAAATAGTGGACATATGTCCTTGGGATTTTATGCTGTTTGGCCAATTTTACTTATGCATCATCTCCGACCCTCCAATTCACCTCCCCCTACAATGGAATACAAAAATTTATAGTTATATTTTTTTAACTATGATAAACATTGAATAATAGAGTCAAATAGAAAGTGAATTTTTTTATAATATTTTTAATTTTAAATACAAAACCAGTTAAAGTAGTTGCGTAATCGTGAAATAAAAGAGTGAATCATGGTATGATCACATGCCCACACATATCCTTTTTCACTATTGGGAAGAACCTCATATCATGTATTTGAAAAAACTGTGACAAGATATGCATATTCATATTCCTTAATCCAAAGTGTAAATATAGTGAAAGTAAGAATCCCATAAAGTGTTTATATCAATAAATTTAAAAATAATTGTGTCATAAATTTTATGAAATTTAAATCCAGTGAGATTAATGACACTAATCATAGAAAAACAGGTCATGGGTTCATCATTCCATTAATTGAACACATGTGTATGTGTGAAAAATATTTCAAGATCATAACTCCACCCTTTATTCAGTATATCTAATTCAATTGAAACATTTCTTATTACCTAATTTAATTCATTGAACATCATCTACATTCCTATGATATAAAATTTCAAGACCCACTCACTTAATAATTCTCAAAATTCAATCCTAATCTATCGAAAATAGATATCCCCATGTGTTTTACATTTCATCACTCCCATCATTTATTATTATTTTTTCAACTTCTTCACTTGGAAAAAAATCCCATAATCATCTTTCAACCCTTGTTTGATCTCCTCATGAAACATATTGTAATAGTTATAATAGGATCAAAGGTTGCGGAAGAGTGGGTTTTGGCCTACCCAATACCGAACCCTTATATTTGTTTTTTTATTTTATTTTTGTTATATTTTTTGTTTCTTAGGGTATAAAATAGTCAGATAATAGGTATACACGCATAGGTCAATTTGGTATAGTAATTAAATTGATAAGAAGAGAAACAAACATATAAACCAACCATTGATATAGGATGAACGTTTTTACCTAACATGGATATACCTTTAATTGAGTAGGAAAATTTTCACTAGTCGGGCTTCATGAAATGTTTTTTTTACAAATAAATGATATAATTTACCATGAACAAATATCTCAAATAATGGTGTCAAAATCTAAAAGGTTTTATAATGAAACAACTAATCATATCTTCTTGGACTTCCATATTTACAAAAATCAACCCTTGATGATGAAATTGGGATCATGCTTATCATGCTACCAATAAATATTAAAAACATGGATTTTACATATGTTCCACATGTAAATGAGAATCTTACATGATATGTTTTTTATTTTTAATTGTTTATTTTGTGTTATTTGTGTGAAAATTTTAACCAAAAACATAACAGAAAACACATACAAAACACACAAGTGAAAATCCTAAATAACTTCCCCAAAATATTGTCCATGCTCCCACACATAATTTTTTCATTATCCTCAATGTGAACTAATGATATGTGCACATGAAATGATGAATATAAAATAGGAAAAGTATTATAAAAGTGAAAGGGTTAGGAACACCCAGATATTCTCAATTGATGATGGGGTTATAGAGTGTGATGAAATCTACAACATGGGTGGGAAGTCCTTCAAAGTATTTCCTAAAACATTTTCCATAGACTACAAATATCCTTCTTGTGTAATATTTTGTGATATCCAATACCCTATATAGAAAAATATTAGATACAATATATGGAACTAACCATCTATGACGAAACATACCAAACATTAGCTTCAATCGGGGCCTATAGATTAGGAACATGGAACTCCCTTTGTTAGATCATTATATCATGAGATGCTTTTGATATCTCCTTGTATATCTTTAAGATATCATATGATTATAATTTAATCTTCCAAATATATTTAATTGGTATCTTACTTTGAATTCCAACTTGGTCCAAATCCATGCTGCATTTCTTTATTTCCCAGTATACCCAATGCTCGCCTTCTACTTGGAGATGACATGCTTTCTCAAAAAAAATCCAAATGGGGAAATACCTATGGGTGTCCTGTATATCATCCAATAATCCCAAATAAGGTTACCCAGGTTCAATACCCATCAATTACTTCAATTTGAAACGGCATTGTTGTGGGGGCTCTAAAATTGAGTCTAGTTTTTGGGTATATAGGTATAGGAGAGTGGATGACCGAGGTTGTCTCTCAAAAAAGGAAAAAATTTAAAAAAATATTAAAGTTATTTTGAAAATAAAATAAATGAGAAGAAACAAACTACATAAAGGATTGGGGTTTCCATTTATAAGTATTTAATAGTAATTCAATAATAACATTGTATATTGTTTTTTTGGTTTTGGAAATGTGTATGAGAAAAAATAAGGAGAAGATGTTTTTTGAGATAATATTTTTTTAAAAAAAAGTAATCAATATAACTCTACCTATTAATTTAATTATTAATAATTATCATTTAAATTAACATCCACCAAATTATGATCCCATAATTTGTTAACCCTCAAACCCTATGGGTGTTAACTTAACCATAAAGATGAAATTAATTAATCCCAAGGCTAGCTTCAGAACATTCCATTGCATCACCCTGATTTGACTAATGTTCTAAGGATAGATTATGGTGAGTAAAATTTTTTGGAATATATCCACTCTATAAATAAGGATTAATTGTGTTTAGGTATTTTTTTCCTCTACAAATTTATCCCATGTGGTTTTGTATCAACGATTAAAATCACACTCTCACAATTCACACAATACTAAACCTTGCGTGTTTTGTGTTAATTTTGAAATTTATTGATTCATTTAATTTAAATTAAAAACTCAATTAATATATCATATTATGTGAATTAAATAATCTCATTTATTAAAAATAAATGAATTGTGATGTTAATAGGTATATCGATTACTAAAAATAACTAATCTTCCATGGGCATTGTAGTCATTAGAGAAATGTATTACATGTGAAATGGTTTAGAAAGGGTATAACCCAATATTAGTTCTAATCATGAATTTGATCACAAAGAGGGTGAGTAAATAACAATATAATTGAAAAAAATAAAAGAAAACTGAAGAAATAAAATATGAACTAAGATGTTTATTTTAAAAACACAAACTATACAACATGAGAAAGGGATAAAGGATTTGATGACGGGATCGTTGCTCCAACAGATATACCTATGAGTATAAGGAGTTACGGAACCTATAAGATGATTAGATGAATCCTATATAACTCTAAATTGGAATCACTTCACTCCTTGATTTAACTTCCAAATGGGGTACCCAAGGTGACAATTTATAGCTAAAATGGGAAGTGGTTTTGGGCACACAGATTTTGAGATTCCACGTGTGTCTCGGTATTGGGTCGGTAAATGGACATATCATGACATTGAAAAAATGTAAAAGTTTTTGGATGTCATATTGATTATATCCATGTCAAATTTGGTGGACAATGGATCACATAATCCCATGATATGGCCGAAATATGGAACCACGTCTTTGACATCGAGTAGATTCGGTTTCTATGACAAAATAGATTAGTTGGTCCCCTTTCTGGATGAATTCGACATGGTGGTATTTATAAGAGTTGTAGACCACTAATGTTTGGATCATACCATAAAATTTCATCCCATTTTAATCTATTTATTTCTTGTAACATGTAGAAAATATTACATATATCCTTGGGCTATAATGAATATTGGCCCATATTCCTTATACATCATCTCCGACCCTCCAATTCACCTCCTCCTACAATGAATTTTCCAAAATAATTATAATTTTATTTCTAAATAATGATAAAAAATTGAATAATAGAATCAAATGGGAAGTGATATTTGTTATTATATTTTAAATTGTAAATATAAAACAAGTTTAAAGTAGTGGTGTAAAGCTGGAATAAAAATAGTTAATCATGGTACGATCAGATATGTTGTCCTAGAATTCACATTTTATAGTTGTACTGTTTTCATTGTTGGGAGACACATATTATATAAGTTGTTATGTATTATGTATTTCCACCATTGGGCTAGTATATCAAGGGAGAATTTTCTCATGCATCATCGTAGTCATATAGGGATTTATATGTTATGTATGTTCCATTCCATTAATATCTCATTCAGTGTTGCACTAATTTATTATTGTATATGGATTCATTTCTATTATATTATTATTTAAAATTTATTTTTGGAAAAGAAATAGATAAATATTGGTTTCATAAAGTGTTCTCACCAACTTAAATGGTTGTTTCCTTCATAACATGAATATGGGACCTTATCTAACAAATTTTAACTTTGTAAAAGCTATAGAACCTTAGTTAAATACCGATCATATTTTAAGTGGTTATCATTTAATGAATTTTCAATTAGAATTTTTACATTTATGGATCAATAAATTTGGAATAAAAAACCATATAACTGAACAATCATTTTTTTACATGTTACATTCTAATACCAAATGTTAAATAGTTGTTTGTAGTTAAATAGATTTATAGTTACAACTTACAATGTCTAAATCTTTATAACTAAGGAATGGAAACTTATATGACTGAGATATTACATGAGAAATTATTATTTTTAAATTCAATGTCCTGGTCAATTTCCAAGACAAAATTTATTAAATTCAAGAAATAAAATTACAAAAGCCTGAAACAAGGAATTTTATTACAATATTTAGCAAGGAGATGGAGGATATCATCTGGAAACTCATCAGACCACGTAATGGTCTGGCTGATCCCCTTATTGGCAAGACCCTCTACCACCATATTAGATTCACAGTAGGCATGGGTGGAAATATATATGATTTCTAGTAGTGAGTTCAGGCAGATCTTCCAAATCATAGTAAGAGGCCACGAGAGGTGAATGTCCCCATTAAAAATTGAAACATGAAGAGTGTTTTCCACCATAACATAGAATTAGCACCCCGTATAACTAAACCATTACAATTAAAACTTGAAATCTTACTTCATAACCTAAATTTAGAATGGGTATATGGGGAATATTTTCCCTTGTTTTGAGGCCTTGTACCTAACCTATTTTCTAATCCATAATCTCTTCTACCATTTTTTCATGTTATGTGGTTTGTTTTTGGAATTGTAGATATATTCCTCTATAAAGGCATGGGTTCAAGTACTTTAAAGGCAGCAAATATTATGTTCCTGAGCTGGCGGGACATGAACCACCTATATTGCCACTGGTGGAACCATCACAGTACCTCTTATTGTTCTCAGACATAGTATAGAGACTCATCTCCCAAAGGGTTTCATGTTTCAAGTGCATTCTATAGAGGGAGATCTATTTCATGAACCCACTATGTCAGAGTTGACTATGGAGATTTAGTAGTAGTTCCCACTGAATTTCTCAGTGGACGGTGGTCCCTAGTCTAGGGAGTCTTAGTTAGAGACTATGTTCATTATCTTATAGAATCTAATTTTTTTAGGAAATATTTGTGAAGATTTCATCAAATATTCTTCATGGATCATCCAAGAAATAGTGATAATTTCTTACATAATCATATCATCATATATGCATTGTCTTGAAGGATTTTCATACTACTTTATGTGACAAGTTTTTCTTGGAGACAATGAGAGATTATTGAGTAAGAAAATACATACATCTAGTTAATAATACTATGTCTATCATGGATTATTCTGCTCATTTTATAGATCCCTGATGATTTTCACCTACTCTTCTTATTTATAGGTTTTCATGGGCAAGGGGTTGTGAAGATGGGCTCAAGTATTCCATATGATATTAGGTGAATGTCATTTGACTAACTTATAGATCTAATATGGTAAAATAGACCTATATATTAAATCATAATATAAAATAAGAATAAGGTACATGGAATAGTGGTTCAACACCTAGGTAGGTATATGGTTCAACTAGTGGAAGTAAGCATCACCTTGAGACTTCACATAAGGGTAGCGCTGGTTATACTATATGACATGATGGTTATGTGGTATACAATTAGTGTAGATGGAATGTTCACATGAAGCTCCAGGGTAGAAGATATTCATTACAGTGTTAATCATATTGAAGAACGTGTTACCTCTAGAAATTTTGTAGTGCCTTTCCACTAGTTCCTAGTCTAATAGGATCTACACCAATTCTATGTTTTGGAGGGGAATATATGGATCCCTCCCAAGAAGGAAACTAGAGTAATAATAGTTAATTATGATTAGTAGGGGGTCAAGGTTACAGAAAACAAACACAGGTTGTGCAACACCAGCAGAGAAGACCTACTAAAGGAGGGTAGTTTTTAGCTCTAGGTCATGAATCTGGATAGTTATATGTTATTCATCCTACACATATGGATTAGTTTCATGCCATCTACTTTACAAGTTATTGATTTAGTAACAACGACTCTTGTATTTTTTTGACTCATGTGATTCACACTAATTTATATCTACGACTTTAATTGGAATCCTTTTTCTCTAGATTGAATAATTTTTCATGGAAATGTCTCCTAAAACTCTGTTGGGAACTCAACCAAAGAATTTTTTCTGATGTAAGTAGTTTCTTCTCATGAAAGGTGGCTAGAATTTCTTCTAGGAAATTTTATTACATGATATGGAAGGCTTAGAAATAATTATTGGGCTTGATTGGTTAGTAAAATTTCAATTCAATATATATTTTTATCAACATAGTGTATCGTTATCATCACTAAAGGGAAGTAGCTATGATTAGAAAGGGAATGGGATGTCTAGAAAACTCATGTTGGACCTGAGAATAATGGAATAGAAAGAGTTTCGGCCTAGATTCCTCACCTCTATTTGGATGATTGGAGAGTATGAAGTATTTATTTACTCCAGTGGGTGACTAATTCAAATATTTATGTCCCGATGACATCACTAGGAAACCTCCTAAGAGAGGGGTAGAGTTCACCATAGAGTTTGTTCTATGAGTAGAATAAATATCTATTCCTCTATATAGAATATATCCAACTCAGCTTCCAGAATTCAATATGTAGTTAGTTGACAAGTAATACATAGGGTTTATATGACCAAGTACTTCTCCTTGGGGTTCACTTACTATCTTTTCCAATAAGTTATACAGTTCTATAAAGAAATATCTGGAATATCAAGGGTTGAATTAGATTATAGTTAAGAACTCATAAACAATTCCATATATGGATGATATCATTGACCAATTACAAGGACCCAAGGTTCCCTTAAAGACAAATTTCATATCTTATAATCCTAAGGTGAAAGTTAGACCCTCATATATACCACATACAATATAATAAAGTATCTATGGCCTCTATATATATCTGGTGATATTGTTCGTTAAAGAAAATTACCCCTTTTACCATTATATCCTTATTGAATCAAGGTTTACACCTATAACTGGATTCCATTGAGGTGGATTTGTTCATAAAATCATACTGTACTATCAGAATAGAGATAATCAGTCCAAAGACCTTGACATCGTACTTGGTACACTAAGAGAAGAAAATCTCAATACCAAGGTTTATAAATGACACATTTGGAGTGATAGATTTCACTTATTGGGTCACATTTTCTTAGAAATATGGGTATCTATGGATCAAATGATGGTGAAAGGCATTGTTTCTTAAGATCAACCCAACCATGTTTTCAATATTCAAAGATTCTTAAGACTATCCCATTACAATTGGTTCTTCATAAAACCCATTTTCTGCCATGAAACTCCATTTACAAGCTCAACCAATATGGGTATAATGTTTTTGTTGTTTGAATATTATGAGAAGGAATTTTAGGAGTTAAAAAAATGTTAAACTCAGTATTAGTTCTTATTTTTTGAGCTAAGAAGAGGCCAAAATGATTAGAATAACGAATCATGAATTAGGAAGGTAGCTATTTTTTTTCAAGGGAGTTATTTGTGGCATATAGGTATCATTAGTTGATGACTCAAGAGTGTAGTTACCCAATGAAAGGCCTCAAGTTAGTATATTTGTTCATGCCTTGTGTTACTGGAGATATTACTTATTAGAGGAATGGTTTTTGGTTTATATGAACCATAAGATCCAAGAATACATATTCTCTTAATGGTACATAAACCTATGAAATTGGATATGGGATAAATATCATTAGAATTTTGACATTCATCTTACAAATATTCCAGGGAAAAGAAATATCTTTTCTAGTGCTCTGCGCCAAAATACATAGAAACATGTTGTTCAAGAAGCTAGTATTGAATTACATTTGATGGATCATATTTCTGAAATACATATGAATGTTTAGGGGTTTCATGGGAAGTGTATATTTGTGGATTTATCAGTGGATTCATCACTTCTAAATGATGTGAAGAGAAAGATATTTCAAGTCCTGAAGCCTTACTTCATAGGGAAGTGATTCTAATGAGGAACAAAAAACTAGATAGGTTGTTGATGAGGATGAGATCATTCTTATCCATGGGTGTGTCCAGGTTCATGAATAAATAAAATAGTAACTAATCAGATAACTGTATTCTTCTCAATGGGAATTGTATCCTAGAATTACAAGATTTATTGTGATATACACCATTAGTATTGGTGGTATGGGATAAAAAAGGGGATCTTAGCCTTCATTACACAGTGTTCCACCTATCTTTAGGTGAAGTAAAACAGTAGAGGAATGTCATAATTTTATAAAATCTAAATTTCTAAAAATGTAAATGGGATGAAATCACTTTAAATTACGAGATGGATTTATAAAATTCTCCTTGAGGTATTGATTTCATATGCTTTTTTTTTGAATAGGTTGATTAAAATTGTACACTTCTTTCTAATCTAGGAGACCTTATTAGTGAGTTATCATGGGATGATTTATTTTTAAAATATAATATTCCTTAATAGTGTTCCATATAACATTATATCAGATAGGAAATCTCAAATTACATCTTTATTCTCATAAGGTTTTTAGAAGTCTCATGGATCACATTTACTTTTTAGTAAAACATATCCACCTCCATCCAATGATTAGTCCTAACAAGATATATAGGTGTTAGGAGAAATTTTGTGTTCATGTGTCCTTGATTTTGGAGGATCCTCGTAAATTCACTTTACACTTACTAATTTTGACTATAATAATAGTTAATAGAGACTATTTAGATGAATCCTTACGAGGAACTCTATAGTAGCCAAGTCATTCCCCTATATGCTAGTTAGAGGTAGGGGAGGTTGTGCTATAGGGACCACGTCTCATTAAAGAAACATTGAAACTTGTATAGATGATCAAGAAACATATGGTTGTGGCTTGATATTGGTAAAAGTTTTATTTGAATCATCATTATTTACTTCTAAGGTTTTAGTTACGGGATTAGTTCCTCTTGTAGGTCTCACCTAGACTGGTTCATCGATGAATTAGGAGGAAAGGGAAGCCAACACCTAGTTCAATCAAACCTTTTGATATCTTGGGGAGGGTTGGACCAGGGGAATATTGGGTATAAATAACTTAGTAGTACAAGACTATAGCTCTATAATTATAACTCTTACCCATATCATGTATTTATCTTTTGGATGTGGAGTTAGAGGTTGATTCTTTGTTTTGAGGAGTATCTAGTTCATATCATTGGATGTAGAATGAATACTCTTTGAGGAAGGATGGTTCTTTTAGTTTGAGTGATATGTTAGCACTACTGTTTATTAGTGGAGATATGGGAATTGGATTCAATCATATCTTCTTAGTGGATGGATTTTTTAAATGATTCATTTAAACAACCGTTGGGTGTTAAACTCAAGTATGAGTGGTCTTAAGAAGGAGAGGTTGTAAGATCATGATTCTTTGTTGAGGCAAGTCCCCATTTTATATTCATTAAAACATATTTTCATTACCTAAACAGATATTCATAAGGTGATAGAGGAGTTTTTCGGAGATCTTTTGTAACACCCCATGATTTTATAGTACGTTATATCATTAAAGTAATTCTATAGATTGCACTACACACAACACCGAGTTCGAGTGCACCACAACTTACCAAAATAGCCATTCCAAAAGTAGTTATGAAATGTATTAACCAAATTGTGAATTTTATATTTACCCCATATAATTTTAAAATTCATATATTTTGTTTCTTAGACATAATATAAGGAAAAATTCAATTTTTCAGGTAAAAGAATTATTTTTTTCAAAAATGATGTTTTTACGCCTTTTGATGCGAACCCCTTTAAACCAAATATTTGAAACTTTTATATATTAAATTTTATTAAATTAAATTATTCTTTAGAAGAGGGCCATAAAAATTTAATTTGGATCAATTTTTAGTACTTTTCTGATAACTTTTATATTTTGATAAACAATGAAAATACTAAATTTTAATTAAAAAAACTTTTTTTAATCAAAATAATTTATAGTTTTACTTTATAAATTTGAGTGGATTTAAAGTATCATTAGATTATATTTTTATCATTTAATAAAATCTAGTTAATTGGATGTAATTTAACATCTAAATTTTACATTAACACTTGTCAATCTTTTGATATTTTTTACTTCTTAAAAACCTGGTTTTTGGTTTTAACAACGGGAATTAATTTTAAATTAATTTCTGAAAAATATGTGTTTTGAATTTTTAAAAATTGATTCAATATTTTGAATAATGAGTTCTAAAAATGTGTAAACAGGTATATTTTATTTTTAGACATTATCAATAGTTACTTCAATAAATATTTTATTTACCATGGTTAAAGGGTAAATCCGATATATTAGTGTAAAAATATAACATTATAATAAAATTAAGTTACCAAAACACATGTCCTAACCCTATTTTATGTTACATTTCCGACCATGGTCATCCTTGGGTTGATTTTGGAACCTCATTGAGCCACTTGGGTGTGATAATGACATTTTATATTAATTAACTTATTGTAAAGACAAAAATAACAAAAGCATGTATCTTTTAGTAAAACAATTTTTATTTGAGGGTATATAATTGATCTATTAGAATATAAATACTCATTATAAATCTAAAAAGATTTAATAAATCATTATATTTTATATATAAATTTTAGACATAAATTAAATATATATTATTTATGACACAATACTGATGTAGTATTTTCTTTATTAATGAATACATCGAATAAATGATATTATAAATATTAAAATAAATATAATTTGAAATTTTTTATTACATAAATGAATTTTATAGGTTAATATGACCTTTTAGGGTTTATTAAATAAATTTTGTAGAAGTAATAATGTTTTTATGACTTTAACAAGAATTAATTTTTAAATAGTGTTGTAATTGATATAAATGAGTTTGTAAAACAAATACTATACTATTAAATGATATAATATTCCTAAAAATATATGGTTCAAAAATTGACTTAACTAATGATATATATGTAATTAAAGAACCACTTTTGGTTCTATTGACATTTTATAGTATGTTTATTAACCATGTAATATAAAAATACAAGAAGACATTGTAAAAGTTAATCTATTTAACTAAGAGTTAAATCTAAAATATAAGGTTAATATGGTGACCTAAACTTGTCAAAAACCTATTTTATGAGAGGATTTAGAACCATACCCACCTTATATAAGAAATAAACCATTCTTTATCTATTATAAACCGAATATTATTGTATAATAAGTTAATATTTCAAACTTTTCCTAAAGTGACCCTCACCTCTCTTATAAAAGGGTACTTCACCTTCTTTCAAAATCACACATACACAGATATTTGTATCAGCCACCCCTACTCATATATCCTCACAAATACCCTCAATTAAACCTAGTGTCATTACATTGAACGAAAATACAATCTAAGGATCCCTTTTGATCAAATCAAAATGAAGCACTGGAAGAAGATGTAATAATTTCATCACCTCTTTCAAAGTTATTTTCTTCTTCCACTTCATATTTATTTGTTGTTTCCATAACAAAATAATAACTCCAGTAACTTCTACATACTATGATTTTATTATAAATATGGTACAACCATTTTCATTATTCTATCCATCCTATGAATTACAAGTCATCATACGTGCGTACGTACAGCTTACCGTCTTCATGTCATGGTGTAGTTTGTTATTCAACACATAGTTTTTCGGATGGGTATAATAATGAGTATAATTGATGTAAATAATAAATCTAACATGTTAATGATTATTTATATATGATATACCATCTAATTACATACGATTACACCATCAATAGAATGGTATTGTCTCTCGTGTGTACGTATGGATTACCGTCTCCACGAACACGATGAGATTCATTCCCCATCATAACCATTAAAGAATAAATTTCATTATATTATTAAAAAAATAATTTTTAAGAACTTTTTATCATCATCTATATTAATCAAATACATCTTATCCAAAAAAAACATGACTTTCATAACAAAACATATAATTGAAAATGAATCAGTTAACAACCGAAACAATGATACTACTGAAATATTATTTACAAGGTAATATTAGGAGATCATATATGATATCATATTTATGTATTTGGTTCTTGTATAATTTAGTAAAAATGATTTAACTATTATACAAGAGGATAACGTACCCTCACCCATGGAAACGTACATGGTAAGGTTTAATTATTCAATCTCGTTATTATCTGAGATTGTTTATGTGTAAGTATTTACTGGGACATTTTTATCATCCATGTCTATGTTTCATAAAAAAATTCAAAATGATTATTTTAAGGTCTTGTGGAAGGGACTATTTAGGAATATCAACATTTTAAATGTTTTAATGATTTATTTTTCTAAATATTTTTAATTAATGTCCATGTTTTAAAAATTATTTTAGGGATTTATTTATATAAACATGATTATTTAAAATGTTTATTCCTTTCAAAAGATTCAAAGAGGTATGGAAAACATTGATTCATTCCTTTATAAATGTGTGACTTTTAAATGATTTCTCAAAAGGGATATTTCTTTCAAAGAGTTTTTATGGTCGTTTTAAACTATGTCAATATCCTTTTATGGATATTATTCTTGATTGAGGATCATTTATTATAATAAAATCTTTAATATTGTAATGAATGAGTTATGATATGTTTTAATTTGGATGTGAAATTCTAATTCCATTCATAGTTTATGGTTAAAGTATTGACATTTCATAAGCTAGTTTTAATATGAATGTTTATGATATGTTTCAACATTTTAATATGAGAAATTCATTGGACTTGGTATGTTATAGGTGGAGCCCACTATAGCTCCTCGATGCATCGGTAGGTCTCATGAGACAAACTAGTGTCTTCGAATAAGGCCTTGACAAAATCTTATTTATATTCTTGGAATGAGGCCTTGAATATGTGGTTATTATGTCCAGCATTATTTATTCCATCATTATGAAATTTGATATTGATATTAAATGTGATTATTCAACTAGTAGAATATCCATGTTAACAAGTAAATAGAATTATTTGACTTATATTAGTCATATTGTGTTTATGTTTATGTTTAAAAGGCATGTGTTTTAGTATTATATGTTTCCTTAAATCTTTACTCTTATTTATGAATGTTTTTTACTATATTTTTTCCCTTACTAATAATCTAAGTTCACCCCTTTATATGTTTTATTTTTTCCAGGAAGTGAAGAGGTATATTGTGACTAACCTATAGGAATAGGATAAGAGATATGAGTGTGTTCATTGGGGACAAAATGTTCTTTTCATTTCATGATGTAATTTAAAATATATGTATGTATCTAGTACTTCCAAGGCTACTAAATTGATCGGTCTTTTGGGACATGATTCATTGTATCATGACAATGTTATATAATAATGCACTAACTCTGGGTATCTAGGGTCAGACCATTATAGTTGGTATCAGAGGAAGTTTAGGATAATCCTTGGAAACTAGATTTAAAAAAACTCTGATTAGGTAACATTTCACTAAGATAAAATTTTATGATTAGTATAGAAGAACATCCAAGAATTTTCTTAATGTAGAGATTTTGTGAGTTTTCCAAGAAATAAATCCCTGTCTAGATACAAGCATGTTGAGGCGGATTTGGAATTGATTTTCATAGGAGTGAAAACTATGACAAGGATTTTTGGCCTTGACCCAAGGTATCCTAGTACACAACAGTGGGCCATATTGCAATCTTGATTACGACACTCCCGGGGGATATGCTTAGCAAAATTCAAATTTTCATTACAAACCATTATGCTGGATTTTTGAGTAAATAATTCCTCAAAGAAAACATTTTTATGATTATGTATTATATCCATAAACTATTAAATTTAATGTTAAGTTTTTACAAGTTTAGAATTATTTATTTCCATTCATAAACAAATCTAGTGTATGCCATTATTTAGAAACGACTCCTAGTTGAAGGATTGGAAACTGTATCAACACATGTAGTACATCTAGGGATTTCCCTCCTACTGAAGATAATTATAGTGGACCTGGTGATTCAACTAGTTCTAATTAGCTAATCACCATACTGGGACAACTCACTCAGGTTATGAATAATAACCTTACCCATATGGAGCACCCTGATCCACAATGTGAAGGATCAATGTTAGAACACTTCATGAGGAAAAAACCAAAATAGTAAATGGAACTATAAATCAACTATTAGTTGAGCAATGGATATGTTCCTTAGAGAAATATTTCATTCTTTTGGAGTAGCGAAAGGGAAAAAGTTATCATAAAATTTTATCACCTCACGGGAGATACAGATCAATGATGGTAATTAATTCAAAAAAAAGAAGGATTAATAAGTATCAAATATGGAATAAAGGGAGTTTAAATAGCTATTCATAGAAAAATACTTTCCTCTCGACCATCGAGCAAATATGGAAATGAAATTTCTGAGTCTGAGGGAAAAGGAGGATTATAATGTCGCAAAGTATGAGGCTAACTTTACAAGGTTATAAAGCCATGATTCAGATTATATATGTAACTCAAGGAGTAAGATTGATCGATTATTTGATTGGTTAAACCCATTTCTCCATCAGGCATTAGTCTCACAATCCATCTCATCATACGAAGATATAGTCTCATGTGCTATCAAGACAGAAAATCAATTCTCTAGGTCATATGATATTAATTTAAAGAAAGAGAGGAAGATAATGGTGGAGAAAGAGTTAGATAAAGGGGAAAATGGAAATAAGTATTTGGACTTATGTGATAATTGTGGGATGAAACACCCCAGTACTTGCCTAAAAGGAATGAATGTTTGTTACAAATGTGGAGAAAAATGTCACTGGGCTTGATATTGCAAGGAAAATAAAGAGACTGTCATTGTTGAATGCTAAAATTATAGAGAAATGGGGCATTATGAAAATTAATGTCCTATGTTCTAATGAAACATACCTTAGAAGAGGCCATGGAAGCAAGGCCAAGCTTATGTTGTTACTACAGTTGAAGTGGAATAATTAATTTATTTGTATTTTTGGATTCAAGAATTATATTCCAGTTATAAGAAGAATGTGATATATATAAGGATTTTACTGTAGTAATTGTTTTCATTAAGGATTTAATATGATTAAGGTAATCATATTTTCTATATGTGAAAATAAGAGAAACATTACGTTGTTTGGGGAATCTGATGTTACAATTGATTTTAGAATTTAGAGTCCTTTTGGAGAGAGTTTGGATAGAAGTATTTTGTATAACTATAAAGGTTGGAATATATTAAGTTGAACATTGGATAGTCTTGTTTAAGGTTAAAACATTTCATAAGATTATTTTTGGAATATTATAATACTGTATTTTTAGAAAAAGGACAATCTGTAAGTCAGACGATAACCCATCGCGTCGGACAAAGCTGCAAAAATCGAACCCACAACCAATGTGCGACAAGGCATCATCACCTACCATTATCCTAAAGGAATTCCTTTATTATTAAAATATAATTTTCTTCATTTAAATGGTATATTTTTATATTTTTAACCTTATACAATTAGGATAAATAGAATATTTTTGAGTTCTATTATGTTTTGGGGTGAAAGATGAGTTTGTGGTAGAAATTCGTTAAAGTATGTAACTCTACTAGTCAAGTATTATTTTTTCTCTTATTCTATAAAGAAATTAATTATTAATCATTAGGTAAATGGTCTTAAAACCAAAAAAATTTTATCCTAATGCCTTATGTTTTTTTGAACTAGTGATATTTTAAATCATCATAGATTTGTGGCTTTGAGAAACTCAATTTTCCATTTACTTGTTTGTGATTAATGACCTCAATCACTCCTTATAATATTTATGTTTTCCACCAATTATAATTTCCACCAATGTTATCTTATTCAAAACCCTAATTTTGTGGTGACATTTTCATTTCCCTTTCTCTCTTATTATGTCTAAATTTTGTTAACCCTATTTTCGATGTGGGTTTTCCACAAATGTATTTTATATTTTCAAACTTTTTTTGAATTTTTTTTAAAATTTCAAGGAAAAAATTAATTTAATGAGGGGAGAATGTAAAACCCCATGATTTAATAGTACATTATCTCTATAAATTAATTCAATAGCATGCACTACACACAACAACGAGTTCGAGATCACAACGACTTACCAAACTAGCCGTTCAAAATGAAGTTATAAACAGTATTAACAATGTTTTGAATTTTCTATATACCCCATATAATTTTTACATTCATAATATGTATTTATTAGACATAATATAATGACAAATTCAATTTTTCAGACAAAATAATTATTTTTTTAAAAAATGCAGTTTTTCTGCCTTTTAATGCGAACCATTTTTAAACCCAATATTTGACACTTTTATATATTAAATTTGATGAAATTAAATTCTTTTTTATAAGAGTGACATAAAAATTTAGTTTGGATAAATATTTTTTACTTTTCTGATAACTTTCATATTATGATGAATAGTGAAAATTACTAAATTTTAATTAAAAACAACTTTTTTTATCGAAATAACTTATCATGTTAAATTATAAATTCGGGTGGTTTTAAAGTATATCTAGACTATATTTTTAACATTTAATATAATTTAGTTCATTGGATGTAATTTCACATTTAATTTTTACATAAACACATGTCAATTTTAAGATAGTTTTTACTCCTCAAAACTCGCTTTTTGGTTTTAACAACGGAAATTAATTTTATATTAATTTCTACAACATATTTTTTTTTGAATTTGGAAAAATGGAGTATATATTTTGAATCAGGTGGCCAAAATTTTTAAATTGGTAACTTTTATTTTTATACATTATTAATAGTTACTTCAATAAATATCTTATTTATCATCGTTAAAGGTTAAATCCGGTAAATAAGTGTAAAAATATAATATTATAATAATATTAAATTAAACTAACACATGTACTAACACGATTTGACGATACATTTGAAACCATGGGAATCTCTAGGTTGATTTTGGGACCCCATGGATCCACTTGGGAGTGATAATGGCATTTTATATTAATTAATTTAAAGTAAAGACAAAAATAACAAAAGCATGTATCTTTTAGTAAAAAAAATTTATATGAAGTTATATAATTGATCTTGTAGACTATAAATATTCATTATAAATATATAAATGTTTTATAAATCATGATATTTTATTTAAAATTTTTTTACATAAAATAAATAAATAAATATATATAATTTATGATACAATAATGATGTAGTATTTTTTTTATTAATGAATAAATCAAATAAATCATATTATAAATATTAAAATAAATATAATTTGAATGTTTTGATGACATAAATGAATTAAATTGTTTAATATGACATTTTAGGGTTGATTAAATAATTTTTTTTCGAAATAATAAAGTTTTTCTGACTTTATCAAAAATCAATTATTTAATAGTGTCAAAATTGACATAAATGAGTTTGTAAAATAAATACTATATTATTAAATGATATAATATTTATAAAGATATATGGTTCAACCAAAGGACATAAATAATAATATATATTTCATTAATGAACCACTTGGTGTTCTCTTGACATTTTATCGTAAGTTTATTAACCATGTAAATATAAAAATACAAGAAGACATTGTAAAAGATAAACTATTTAGCTAAGAGTTAAATTTTATATATAAGGTTAATATGTTTACATAAACATGTCTAAAACCTATTGGATGAGATTATTTACACCCATATACACCATATCATAGAAATAAATCCTTTTGGATCAATTATAAACCGAATATGATTGTATATTAAATTAATATTTCAAGCGTTTCCTAAAGTTACCCTCACCTCTCTTATAAAAGGGTACTTCCCCTTCTCTAAGAATCACACATCCAAATCCATTTGGATCATCCAAAACCTTCTCAAATATCCTACCAAAAAACCCTCACATAAAACTAGATGCATTACATTGATCATAAATCCCACTTAAGTATCCCTTTTGATCAAATCAAAAGGAAGCATTTGAAGAAGAGGTAATAATTTCATCACCTCTTTCATAGTTCTTTTCTTCTTCCACTTACTATTTATTTGTTGTTCCCATACCAAAATAATAACTCCAGTACCTTATACATAATGTTATGTTATTATAAATATAGTAAATTGTATTCATTATTCTATCCATCCTAGGAATGACAAAGTCACCATTCGTGTGTACGTACGACTTACCATCTCGACGTCCTGGTGTAGTTTGTTATTAAATACATAATTTTTTTTATGGGTATAATAATTAAAATAATTTATTTAAATAATAAATATAACATGTCAATGGTTCTTTATATATGATATACCATCTAATTACATACGATTCCACCATCAATAGAATGGTATTGTCGCACGTGCGTACGTACGGATTACCGTCTCCAAGAACGCGATGAGATTCATTTCCCATTGTAACCATTAAAGAATAAATTTCATTTTATGATTAGAAAATAATTTTTAAAAACATAATATCATTATGGATATAAATCAGATACATCCTATCCATAACAAACATGACTTTCGTAACAAAACCTATAAAGGAAAATGAATCAGTTAACACCTGAAACAATGATACTACTAAAATATTATTAACAAAGAAATATTAAGAGATAATATATGATATCATATTTATGTATGTAGTTCTTGTATAATTTAGTAAAAATTATTTAAATATTATACATGAGGTTAACATACCCTTGACCAAGGAAAAGTACATGGTAAGTGTTAATTCCTCAATCTCATTATTATGTAAGATTGTTTATGTGTAAGTATTTAATGGGACATTTTTATCATCCATATCCATGTTTCATAAAAATGTTTTCAAAAGGAATATTTTAAGGTTTTGTGGAATGGAATCTTTAGCAATATCATCATTTTAAATTTTTTAATTATGTATTTTTCTATATATTTTTAATTAATCCCATGTTTTAAAAATGATTTTAAGTATTTATTTATATAGACATGATTGTTTAAAAAAGGTAATTCCTTTCAAAAGATTACATGTTGTATGGGACACTTAGATTCATAAATCTCTTATAAATGGATTCTGTTATAAATGCATGACTTTAAAATGATTTCACAAAAGGGATATTTCTCTCAAAGATTTTTACTGATCATTTTCAACTATGTCAACATCCATTACTGTATATTATTCTTGATGGAGTTTGATTTATTATAATAAAATATTCCATATTGTATGGAATGAGTTATGATATGTTTTATTATGGATGTGCAATTTTTATACCATTTATAGTTTATGTTTATAGTATTAACATTTCATATGCTAGTTTTTATATGAATATTTCTGTTATGTTTTATCATTTTCATATGAGGAATGCATTGGAAATAGTAAGTGATGGGTGGAGCCCGCTATGTCTCCTTGATGCATCGGTAGGTCTCATTAAACAAACTAGTTTCTTAACATAAGGCCTTGACAAAATCTTATTTGTAGTCTTGGAACGATGCCTTGACTATGTGGTTATGATGTTCGACATTATGCATTCCATCATTATAAAATTATCTATTGATATTACATGTTATTATTTGATGAGTATAATATCCATGTGAATAAGTAAATGTCATCATATAGTTTATATTTTCCATATTATATTGAAGTTTATGTTTAAAATGCATGTGTCTTAGTCTTATACATTTCCTTAAATGTTTATGATTATTTAGGAAGGTTTCTGCTATATTTTTATCCTTACTTAGCATCTAAGATCACCCCTTTCTATGTTTAATTTTTCATAGGATGTGAAGAAGTATATTTTAACTGACCTACATGGATATAATAAGATATATGAGAGTCTTCATAGGGGACATCATGTTGTTGTTTTTTCATTTCATGATGTAATGTAAAACTTATGTAATTATCAAATACTTCCAAGGCTACTAAACTGATCGGTCTTTCGGGACATGATTCCTTGTATCATACTAATGTTATGTAATAATTCACTGACTCTGGGTAACTGGGGTCGGTGAGTTACATCTTGGGAGGGTTTTGGGGCCCAGATAAAATTGTTTTGGTGAATTTGTATGAGTTTCATGGGTAGTGCATGGTTTGGATAACCATGGACCTCAACCATGTGTCATAGAATATGGAGGATCATTGTCTGATAAACCATTTGTATGTTTCCTATAATCCATGAATTATATATAATTAAACAAGTTCACCATGAATTATTTTTGTAGGGTTTTTATAACTATGCACCTAAACCATTTGAGGTGTGGTGATCCTATACAGTAGGTATGGATAGTTGGCGCATCCTTCATCCAACTTTGCATCCAAACCATATGCCCTATTAAAAATGATAGAAATTAAAATTTTACCCTCATTAACACTAAAAATAATTCATCCTCTCATACTACCTCATTTTCACACAGTATCCCCTATGTGTCCCTATTTTCTCCTATCATGAAATTTAAGTGGATCTCTCCCATCCAGCCACTAATTCCTTCATCATCAATCTCATTAGAACACCCTCGAAAATTACAACACTCCATTACCATCCTTGTTTGTTTTTCTTCACCATTGATGCAATAATATTCATACAGGTTAGTATACAATGTTTTTATGGATTTTTTGGGTGTCTAAATTTCTCTTGTTCTAACGAAAATATGATGTTGATACCATATGTGACTTCTTCTATAGAGACTAGGTAGGTGGTCTAATAAATTTCCCCAAATTTTTTGATTTTTATAAATTATGTCATTGTACTGCAGAATTTAAATTCCATTGTTTCCCATAAAATAAATATTATTTTTACTTTTCACTTTAGCATGTACCTAAACCTTCTATGAGACACTTAGAATACATTAGAGGTTGATGAAATTAACCTGAACGACCACATAGGTTGTGTTTTTCTTGTCTCATACAAATAGAATGTCTCAAATAAATTAATTAAATTAATATTTGAAATAGGAAAAGAAAAGTATGATTATTTTCTAGTTCCCTTATGTAAACTACTATGGACCTTGATAACACTATTAATGGCGTGTCATTAATTCTGAAATACTTTGATTTCTGGACTCAAATTCCATGAGGGAACTTAGAGTATTCCACCTGATTAATTTATTTTAATGTGATGTGGTAAAAAATTCCTTTATTTGTTCTTTGTTTTACATCAATTAATTCCTCATCTTGATGTCCTGGTTTCATCACCCTCTTTATAAAATTTTGAACACTCAAGATGATCTCCCTAGATTCGGATCAATGTATTTGAAAAAGTAATTTCATGTGTCGTCCCCTTGGATTCCAATTGGATCTACCCAAATCATAAGGATAGGTTTTATTAGTTAGATCATAAATTTATGATAATAGAATTATGAGGGTTAATACCTTGTATTGAACTCAAAAATAGATATCCCAACATCTCGGTTGATCACTATGAGTGGGATTGACTTCTAAAAGTCATGGATTCCATGGGACTTCTATGGAACCCTTGTGATTCTTATAATACGATGACCTATCCATATTTCATGGGTCCCAGATAAAATAAAAGATTTTATTTTTAGAGTGATCTGGCATTGGATGAAGTAGGAAGGGTTGGAAGGGTATGCTCTTAGGATCCCAAACCTGACATGGTTTCTCTTATTTAACTAATTTACATTAATTATACCAAAAAAATATATCATTTTGTTCTCAGAAAAAATATTTTAATTAAACACTATTGTTGGTGGCCTACTAAGTTGTACTAACACCCTATTCGAGTTTTCATTGGGTACTTAGGTAGATTTCAAGGATGTTGGTAAGGATAAAGGGAAGAATTAATGTATGGATGCTTCATCATTTTTATGGATATGAGTAGAGCACTGATATGGTACTCAATATTCTCATGGATATAATTGTTTTTTGGGAATTCTTCCTTTTTTCTATACATGCACTATTTATATTCCAACTAAAATATATTTACAAATTTATCTTTTTTACGGCAATAAAATTATCTATATATGATATTGTTTAATTATTTTTTCTATTATTTATTATCTGGATTGATTATAAGATTCATTTCTGTTATCACTAACTTATTTATTATTCTTCTCTGTTTCACTCTTATAAAGAGGGTATAATATCCCCACTGTATCACTATACAAACTCATTTCTAGTTAGAATCCTCTAGTGCATGAGGAGCTTCCTATGAGGCCTTATGGTAAAAAAACAACCTTGTGTTTATGAAATAGGATTAGGATGTAACATCTTTTTCATTATTGGTGCACTATTTATCATCATGTGTGGAACAAAATGGTTCTTCTCCAGTATCCCTCAAAAGGGAACATGGTTTCCACATGTTTTCCCAAACAAGGTGGCTAAACCTTACGATGCGGTCTAATTTTTCTGATTTTCTTATTTTAATTCCCAAAACCACTTTTTTACTCTAATATAATCTATTTTAAATCTCATTCAATCTATGTGTTCTTGGAGGATCTATTGACATTCTTTTGTCCCTTCCATCCACAACTCTTCAGGGATAAATGTGCCTATTAATGTAATTATTCCTTTTTGGTAATTATAGCATAGAACTAATTTTGATGTATCCTTTCCTCATCTCTCTCCTTATTTGAGAGTGGTGGATCATTATTCCATTAATGGATCTAGGAATTTTTCAATCATGTTTCTAGGATTCTATCCTTATTGATTGTAACCATTTTTCTTCGTTTAATTGTGGATTTTATGTTAGTGATTGATGAAATTATGATTGAGGTATGTGGTTTCGTAATGAAATTCCTATAAATTGAAACTATTTTTTCTTAGTAGTGTTGAAATGAAATTACAATTGAATTCTAAATAATGATTGGAGTCTTTCTATAGAATTTTTTTTGAAATGTAATGGTTTGAATGATGACATCTCTTTGAAAATGGATTTTAAAATAATGTGTTGATTTCTGTAAATTGTTATTGAATTGAAATGAATGATTTCGAAGAATGATTTTTATTATTACTTTTAAGGGTAGAAGGCTGGAAATTTTTTATGAATTTGAAATGAAATTAATTGTTTTCAGAGTCATGAATTTTGATGAAAATCATTTGTTTTCAGTTTTGGAAATGAAATAGGATGTTTTGATATATAAATTTCTGTTTGATTGTAATTATTTATTAAAATTATTTTAAACTAATTAAAATGAATGATATCCTCTTGTATGTTTGATTCCTCTAAAGAACGTGAGTGATAAGGTAGTCATAAAGAAGGTTATACTTGCTTGGCATGTATTAGATCTACCTAGAAATATACTAATAATGATAATGAAAACTGAAAATTTATGAGGGTATGGGTTTCGGTCTTTGGGATTGATTTTCATTTATCCTTGTCTTGGGATATGGGGTTGCATGCACATGAGGATCTATATTTCACAAACATTGTGCGGATCATTGTGAACTAATATAACTAACTTAGTGGCATATAACCATAGTTTTATGACTGAAAATGATATATTTATCACATTATTTATGAATTGAGTTATTCAACCATATTTTAAAAGAAATATGTATTCAAGTTTATTTTTATGGAAATTAACATTTGTATCTATTTTATACTTTCCATTGAAATGATTTGAAAATAACGTTTATTGTGTATTATGAAATGATTACTATTGCATGTTTTATCTGAAATTGATCATATTTGGTTTAATTGATATGGAATCATTATGGAATACTTAGTGGGATCCAACTAGGATACTATTTCTCATACCCTAATTTTAACTCTATTCATTTTTAGACCCTCTTATACTAGGTCCATGGAAAGGTAAATAAATTCTTGGAGGCTATGGGAGTTCGTGATAATGGTGCCTTGGGAGTTAGTGGTGACAAAAATGAATGTGTTCTACTTTTTATCATGATATCTTGGGTTTTAGTTGTCTTCGGTTTTGTACTTATCTACTTGTTGTAATTTTCTCTTAATGAGTTTTTTGGCGTGTGGACTATTTAGGGATTTGTACCCATTGATTTCATTTTTTAGGTTATTATTGTGGAAAACCAGTCCCTCTAGATTGTTTTGATGCTCGGTCACTAGTCTCTATACCATGGGTATTTGGAATGCACCTTGATCCAAGTTAGGACAAATATGGTTATCAATTTAGTAGGTTGTCCAATTTAGTTCATGATATATTTGTAATAGATGAGGTCAAGTCCCATCTTAGATGTTAGTATATAGTTTTTCATGTCTATGTGGATCAGATATAGGATTTTAAAGACATCAGTGGTTGGTTGTGAGGTAGTTCTAGGATAGATATCATCATAACAATCCATAAGTTACCATGGGTTGTTGGAAAAATATTTCTTTTTTTAAATTCATTAATCTCATTATAGACTCTTCCCAAAATTTTCACTCAGCCTTCTGTTTCTATACCATTTTTTGTGGGATTTTTTTTCTCTTAATGGGTTTCTTGATTGATGTATGTCTGTTATATATTTTTTTATCACTATACCCCCTATAATATGTCATTCCAGATTAATGGGAACAAATGATACAGAATAGGAAGAGTATTGGATTGTAAATATTGATCGAATCTTTGAGTTCATGGAGTTTTTGGAACTCATTATGTTGAAATGTGTCATCTTGAAGCTTCTGGAGCCTAGAAGGTGATGGTGAGATGATATAATTCTCGAAAATAAGTATAATAACTTAAAGTTGATTGTCATTGTAACACTTTTTAAGAAGAAATGTTATCCCTATTTTATGGTATTTTCCATGTCCATGTACTTTCTTAAAGTTCACTAGGGTGATTGGTCAGTGACACATTATGAAAATCATTTTTATGAACTTTCTTAGCTTTCACCTTAGGTGGTCTAAAATGAAAATCTAAAGTCCTAGGGGATTTTAATGTGTCCCTGAGTAGATATATGGTCTTATTTTTATGTTGAATCTTACCTCAGTTGATGATGCATTGGATAGATCTTTGATATCAGAACATGGCCTTGCTTTTAACTCTTGGTCGGCTAGAGGACCTCTTACCCTAAGTCAAATCTTCAGTGGTTCATGTAACGGAAGAAGAAAGATAAATTATCCTCATAGTTGAATTTTTTTTTGTGATCCTATAGTATATACTTTATCAAAATCATTTATAGTATCTTGTAAATAATCACATAATTTATCCCAATGTGGAATGGTGGGGTACTCAAACCATTTTTACATAGAGTCAAAAACTATTTTTAGATTTTGAGCTTGTTTAGGCCACTTGATGATTTTTTTACATTATTCTACCACGATATGTACATGTATACACTTTTCAATCCCATGTGGATCCATGGTGTAGTCAGATGCTTCATGAACAATGGGGTTCCATAAAAATTCATCACGAATGATGTTACTTCACACATTATATGAGTCTCCAATGGGAACTAATGAGTGTCCTACGATAATAGGTACCATTACTATTTCATTATCTTTAGTGGAAAATTACTTCATAATGGTGCCACTTATTATTTTATATAAACCCAAATTTCGAACTTGTGTAATATTTATATGTATCTCACTACTTTTTTAATGGAAATTATAACACTTATTAGGATGTAGATATAGAAGGGTCTCTGATTCCCCTCTCTTACTTTATCATTATTATAAATTGAGATCATCTGGGAATTTTTGGTTCTTAAGATGAATCCATTGGATGTAATTCATGTAATAGACATATTATTGGCTCAAAAATATCATATTTTCTATTATAATCAGTGGGTTTCCATTACTTCCCATAATAAAATGTTCCATTATTTTTAAGGATAATGGGACCTGAGGTCCAGAAAATTCGTACCACCTACTCCTAATATTGTTAAAAAGTTATTTGTGAAATCTTTTGAACTAGAGAATAAATGTTCATTTAGTGATCATGCCCAAGTATTTTTTGAGTTTTTATATATTTTCCATCATACATTTCTGGTTTACCACAAAAGTGGGAGGAATATTTATTTATCAACTTGGTGTCAGGTACCCAACAAGAATGTTTCCCCACTTACTATAAAAGCAATATGAAATAAAAGTGGTAATGAATAAGTTGTAGGGATTGATTTATAAATGTTTCATTCAACCCAATCAATCTCCTTGGGTAACATGTGTTATTTTCACTAGGAATTTAAATAGAACCCTTTTCTTCTATTTGGATTAACGAAATATCAATTGGGTTATAGTAAAGAATAATTGTTTATTTTCTCAAATTGAAGATTTTGTTGATTAGTTGAAAGGGGATAAGTGGTTCTCTAAGATTGAAATTCAGTCTGAATATCACCATATTAGGATCAAGGAGTATGGTATCCAAATGACTGATTTTAATAGAAGGTATGGCCATTATGATTATCTCGTTATATAATTTATTTTACAAAACTCCTGTTGTGTTTATGGAATTAATTAATAGAATTTCCCACTAGTATCATATATCATTAATTTTTTTATTTTTGGATAAAATATTGAATTACTAAAAATATGAGGATGATTGTTTGATTAATTTTAGTTTGGTTCTAGATATCTTGATGAATCAAAGAATTTAGGATAAGTTGTCTAAGTGATAATTTGGGATTTGAGAGGTGAAGTTCTTAGGGAACATGTTCTAATAAAATGGCATCTCGATTGATCCTAATAATGTAAAATATTTCATGTATTTGTATGAACAATTGAATGACTTTAATATTTTTACCTTCCTAGGTTTAGAAAGGTAATATTGATGGTTTTTAAAAGACTTCTGAAAATTGGATTCTCTGTTGACCACTCTCACTTAGAAGGCAGTAAAAATTATATGGGATAAAAATTTCAAGATTTATTTGATGATTTGATGAATCATTTGTATTTATATAGATTTTTTACTCTTGTTAAGGATGTAAAGGTCTATGTTTCCTTTTGTGATGATTTAAGATTAGTTATGGGCATCTTTTTCATGCATGTTGATCACATGGTATCTTATGGTTCAATTTAATGTTGGCCTCAAGAAAAGAACTATCCCACACAAGATTTAGAACTCACAACTATAATAAAATCTATTATTATTTTTCAATGCTTAATGTTTTCATTAATTTTTATTATATTACTATGATCACAAAATCTTTAGTTATATTCTAGCCAAAATATTTGAATCTCTATTAGAGGTGATGGATCATGTAAGAAAAAAATTATTTTTTCCTTTTCAACAACCCTTAAATATAAAATGTTGATTTGGATTATTTTATTATGAAACTACCTATAGGATTCAAATGTATATGTAGATAGATCAATTACAAGAGGGGTGAATTGTAGGTTTAAAAACATTTATTTTTATCCTTAAGATAATCAATGTTTATCAAAGTTAAACAAGATGAATAAAAAAGACCTCTGTAGTGCTTAATAAAGATATTAACATGATTAGGATTTGATAATGTGGATCAGATAAAGAAACATAATATAATTATACTTAGGGAATGATTCTATCTTATATCATAGAGAATAAAATATATCGGAATTTTTACAAGTATAATAAAGTGTAATAATGTTACACTTTCTATCTTTTAAAAAAATGTAGTGGAATTAAAAACATGTAACAACAATAAGTAAACATGTTCAAGAAATATTTTATGCCAAAAAGAACAGTATCCAAAAACCTTGGATAAAGGTCCTATGAAAATGTTGACTTCCAGAAACTGATCTTTGACTAAAATTAATGATTTTTATTTTCTCTTTTTAGAAAATAAGGAATGAAATGTTTTGTAAATTTGAAATGAAATTATTTTTTTTGAAAGGCAATAGTTTTTATGAAAACCCTTTGATTTTGATTTTTGAAATTAAATAGAATGTGTTGAAACTAAAACCTGTATCTAGTTGAAATTATTGATTTACATTTTTTGAAAGTGATTGAAATTGATGATATCATCTTTTATGTTTGATTCCATTGAAAAACATGAGATCTTGGGTAGTTAGGAAGGAGGATATTCATGCAAGGTATATATTAGATCTACATAGGAATGTATTGATCATTAAAATGAAAAATAAAAATTCATAAGGGTAGGGGTATCATTATTTGGTATAGATTCCAATTCCCTTAGGCTTTGGATCTAGGTATGTGTACACACTAGGATCTATATTTCACCAAGATTGTGCAGAACCATGTGACATGATCTACCTAACCCCAGGGATTGTAACAATTGTGCTATGATTGAAAATTATTTATACATTCTAGATTTTAAGAAATGATTTTTTCATTTCTATTTTGATAAAAATGCCTATTCATGCTTATTTTTTTGGAAATGAACTTTTATACCTCTTTTAAAATTTCAATTGAACTATTATAAAAAACGTTTTATTATTTATTTTTAAATGGTTTCCATTCCACATTTTATCTAAAATTATTAATTTTTATTTTATTGGATATATAATGACAATGAAATACTTGGTGGGATCCTAATAGGATAATATATCTCACACCCTAATTATTCCCTTTGGATTTTGCAGACTTTCATATGGAAGGTCCTATAAAAGGGAAAAATCACGTAGGATCCATGGGAGTTATTGATAATGGGACCTTGGGTGTTGTAAGTTACATTAAAAGTTTGTGATATACTTACTATAGTGAAATATTCTACTGGTGTTGTCTTCGGGTTTTGTAATTTCATACTTGTTTTACATTATTCTTGATGATTATTTTGGAATACTGAATCTTTATATATTCATATCCCCTACATTAATATTATTGGATATTCATGATTATAATTTATTTCAACATGATTGTTTTGATTCTCAGGTGACAGTATCTAGCATATGCAAATTACGAATTCACTTGAGGACATGTTAGAACTGAATCAAGTACTGGTTTAGTGAGTTATCTGAGTTAGTTCATGGAAATCAGAACCATAAATTTTTTTTGAATAAACATTGGATAATATTCATTAATACTCGATATTGGTTTATTGCGGTGTATAAAGTTGTGACAACAACATTGAGTTACCACTACCCGTGTTTGTTATAATCATTGTGATAAATGAGTTTTAGTCAAAGCTTTATGCTAGATTAAATATAATGTTGGTTATCACATAAAAAACATGGTATATCACTTTATTTGAATGAATCATCACTTATTATATTGGAATATAATATCCAATATTTTATTCTCAACTAAATTTGGGGGCATTAAGAATAATGTCATTTCTAATCTATGATATATTTTATCAATGGAGGCAATGAATATTTACAGTATATCTAAAGACATGACACTATATAACATAAACAATTAACCAAAACCCTTAAAAATATCATTTTTATTAGTATAATTGATATATTATAACATTGATGAGAATTTATTATGAAATATAATGGATATTTTGTAATAGGGAAACCATTTTCATGGTATCACTATCTATGTATCATCACATCTGACTGATTTTCACAATGTAATTCCATAGAAACATGGATTTTGTATTTCACTCCATATGGATTTTAATTGTATGAATTATAATATCACTAAGTGTTCCATCACATGAACTTGATGAATACATATAATCCTTGGTTATAAACTAATATCATTGGTTTTGATGCACTGGAAAAAAAGATACATGCCTAAATTTTAAAATATAATTAATGATATTTACAAGATAAAGCAATAACAAATTACTATTTCAGAAAATATAACACTAAAATTCAAGAAACACGATAAAAATCAATGATTCTAAAATTGGGATCAAAATCATTCTATAAGGGTGCCATCAAACTGAATTTGAGCTACTTATTTCACATATGGAGTACATGAATGTTGATAGTATATTCATATAGGTGATAATTTCCCAAATAATTTAAGTTTATTATAAAAATACATGTGGAACAAGATTATGAAGATAGATAATGAAAAATAGGACCTTGTTGGATTGAATATTTTTGTCAAATTTACACCTAATTTTTAGGAATTTTAAAAAGTGCATAGATCATTATAGAATCAGAATAAAAAATGTGATGTATAAGTGATCACTGAAGAAGAAAACTGTATGTTAATCCATCCAAATGATTTTTGGAATTATAATATTCACATATGATATAAAAAATAATTCAATGAGGTATTTGGATATTCATAAAATCAGTCAACCAAACCATGTAATAGAGTAACTCCAGAAAGGGACGAGAAGAAGTACTCAATCGATCACTATTGTATAAGACTTATTATTTTTTCATTTAATTATTCTATTTATTAAGAATATTAGAGTCTATGAATTATAGTGGAGAAGGTCAACGTCTATTTAATAATAATATTTAGTCACTATGATTCAACAACACAAATTAACTATGGGTATTTATCTTAATTATTTACTAAATTAATTGATTATTAATTCATCTTAGGTGATTGGATGAATAAAAAAAATTTAATTTCATCCTGATAACTACAAATATTATCATGAAACTAAGAATATGATAGTTAAGAAGTGATTCAAGTAATATTTTGATTATAGAATAATTAAAACATAACTCCTATTAGATCAAATTTATAAGAAACCTCACCTGAATAGATTGTTTTACTAAGATATAAGAGTGTATCAATAAAAAACTCAATGTATATGGTGATCATGATACTATTAGTAAAATAATTGAGTAAGAAAATATGGTATTCAGAAAAAATAACATGATCACCCCATATTTCTCTAATTATATTTTAAAAATTCAATCTTTAATTAATTTCTCCATAAATATAATATAATTTTTATATATTCCTTATGTTGGTATTGATTTTAAGAAATAGTACTCACACTAATTCTATTTGCACTTATTTTTCTCTATAATAGAATTAAATATATTATTATCTACCATATTTATCAATAATGTCACATGGAACTCTTGATTAATCTGATACATTGATCATGTACATTTTTTGTGTATGTTGGTAAACTACTCTCTTATCAATATAGATTGGCACTATTTCCCGGCATAACTAATTTATATTCACAAACATTTATTTTCATTTTATATAATAAATTCAAAAACAATAGTATTACATTCACTAGACACAATCATAGATTTTGTATATTAATATTTATATTTTTATTGTTTAAAATTTAATTGGTATTATAGGTGTATGATCATAATTATAGCTATATTATATGATTTTATTAACACTAATACTTGAAAAGTAAATATAATATAATAGTCTTAAGGATAAAACCAAAAAAAATATTTAGGGATATAATCAGTTTGTGGTACATCAATATTTGATAATTCCATAGTTTAATAATATTTTTGTGAAAAATATTGATAAATTCTCACCTCAATTGAGAGAATTTCAAATTAATCAATTAATAGGGAACCCATATTGTATCATATTTTGAAAAATTATAAGAAATTATGAATTGAAGCACCATTAATTAATAATATCTACCAACTATCAATGGTATTTCATCTTAGGATGAATATAAATTCATTAAGGATTTCATGACAATAGCATAACATGTTCCTCTCAGTGGTTTAATAGAAGATTAATTAACATTTTGATATTTTCACTGTTACATAATAGGGTGTCTAGGGAAAAAGTATTTAAAGGGGATAAAGATTAATATAATTCTTGGTAGACCATTTATAATTCATTCATAAGTATATTCCATCCAAATGAATGGAAAAATTATTTAGGGACTTGAATTAAAAAAAAATTATACAAAATTAGAATGATCCATTCCATCAAACATGGGAAAGGCATAGAGAATACTATGAACAATATTAAAGTCACTAATTTCCTTATTCTTTACATATTTATTTCTGTTGTAATGTGCATACATTAATGGGGAAAACACTTTTAGAAATAGAATTTGGTTTCCATTTCAGATACAGAATAAGTGAGGAGTAAATGAATATAAATAATATGTTATCATTAAAATCTCAATTGAAAGATGTAAGTGGAATAAGAGAAAATGTTAATTAATTTTAAATTATAAGTGATATGAATTCATTAATTATGTAAATTTAACAATAAATTCAGGTGTTCATGTCTAAGTATCAAGGTAATAAAGAACAATTTTATTTTTATATGATGTTTGTATTTAATTTCGACCATTGAATGAAATTTTATAGGCCACAAAATTAACTTTCTATGAAATTTGTGGATGAAGTTACATTTATGAGTAGTAAAAAAACATTTCATAAGGGAATTATGATCCATTATATAATACATATAATTATGGAATAGAGAAACATACTAACCTATCTTAGAAGGAGAAACAACATTTAAGTCTATATGGGAAACATAGTTTCTAGAAAAATATAACGGATTTATTTAAAAAACATTAAAGTAGAAATTTTGATAAAAAATCAAGAACAATATACTAGATAATTAATCCTAAACAGGGTAACTAAGATGATTCTAAACCAACATAAAAAATATACCAATCAGCTAAAAATTATAAAATAAATAATTTCATCTAGATAAGTCAATTAAACATTTAAATTTTTAAAAAAATTGACCAATTTAATCAAAATACATATGAAGGTATCCAAAACCATGATGTAGATATAGATAAATTGGAATGGATGAATATAATGAGGAACAACATAATATTTTCAAGAGCTATATATATAAATCCCATTGAAATAGTTTTTTAAGTCACCACATGAGGAAGAAAATTTCAAAAGGAAAGGATAAATAAAACATGTTGAAGGATGAAGAGGAAGAAATGAAATAATATGAAACACACTTTAACAGTGAGAATGATGAAATAATAAGAGGTTTAGTAGAAACCTACAGAATCAATTCAAACAATGACAAATAAGAAGGAGATAACCTTGGAAGGGTGATGCTAAAGTAAAATGAATTAATATGAAAACTTATAATCCTATAATTATACTTCTATTTATATATAAAGATATGGAAAATACAGTTATAAACACTTCAAATGTTTTATAATTATTTTACAAAATATGAGAGTCAAAATGTCGTTTACTAAATCATTGGTTAATATATATTCATATATAATGTTTAGGGATAATATAATCTCAAACAAAATTATACTTAAATTGTTTTCCACAATACTAACTATTTTGGTATGTAATTATATAAACAAATGAAAAATAAGGGAAATTTAAATGATCTTGTGTTCTTTTTGATTCCCTATGAACTCAAGGGAAACAAAATCCTTAATTTCAAATTTTATTTGGGTGATCATATTGAACTCATTCTTATAATGGTGTCTATAGATTTTAACCTTTTGAGATATTAATTAAACTACAATATATTTATATCTTATAGAAATATCCATAAATTACCCCACATTGTGATTGAATATTTTTCAGAGTATTATTAAGGTAATACTGCCTAAAAAATCATACGTCATATAGAGACAAACATGGATGTGGGAGTGATACATGGACAACCATTCATAGTAAAAAATGATTCCATTATTAAAATTCCTCATGGTAAGTAAAAATTACACATAAACTAGACCAAGATTTATATAGAATGTATAAAACTAAATTAATATTTTTATCAAATGGAAATATTGAATTTTAAGATGGATAGGATAAGAGAAAATAATAGTTTTTATTAGGGGTTAAAGAAAGTAGTATCAAGAAGTATGGAAATGAATTATAAAAATTGGAATTATATTGATGCTGAAAAATGCATCAAAATTATATGAAATGGTTTCAATGAAAAAAAAATTTACCATCAAGGAAAAATTTGGCCATACAAAACACATGATATAGGGTAACCCTCTAGCTAAGTGTGCATATTTTCTGATAAGATTTCATAAAACCAGTCATCGAACCCAAATGAATATACCTATCAAAGTTGTGATTATTTTAAGTTAAACTTATGAAAAATGAATAATAGTGTTAGTTATTGACAAAGGGTATATATTCATGAAATTCCAAGTTACATGAGTCCATATCACAATAAAATTTTCTAGTTTGGAGTTTCATGTACATATAACACATACATGATCAAACCTACTTCTATAAGCATAAGGCCTATAAATATCCCCCCCCCAAACTCACAACTTGTTATTGGATATTTGGGATTCCAATATCGATTCTATTATCTCTTGAAACTCTAATGATCATGATTTTTGTGACCCCAAATATATATACATAGACTCCAATATGTGATAAAATTTAATGAATTTCATATTATATGTACTTTAAAATAGTTTATTTTATTGAGGATATTCTCGCACAATTCCCTTATATGAATAACATTTTCCATGAAATACCCATGGATATTTTCAAGTAATGGTTTCACAGAACACATGATTTGAATAAAACCTACACCATGGTGATACACTTTAAATTATTCATTTTTCAAATATATTTTAAAAATATTGAGGACCCATGGGTCCTATACATGTATGATCCTAATTTATTTAGGAAAATTTCATGCATACAACTCATACCATTGACTCTCACCATTGTTCTCATTTCACCAAGGATGGGTTGGGAAATCAATTCATCATGGTCACTTAAACATATAATTACGCACACAAGGAACCTTTAAACTAAGTATGGGTATGGCAGCACCCATTCTATTTTTACCGTAGTAATGGTTGGGAAAAAAATATTTATTTAGCCCCCTACCACATATTGTTTCTACTCCCATGTAGTGCTTGAGCATATTAATGATTAAACTTCTCTCTATATATTGATTTAATCTATTTCATGAAGCATGAATCTTTACCACATGATATTAAACTACATGGTCCAATCCTATCTCATGACAATTAATTATACACCTCAAAATATGTAGGTTTTGATAATTTCTCCAACAAGATATATATGAAACCATTATGAGGTTCAGTCCAAAAAATCATATTATCCCAACTCAATTTTGATATATTTTAAAACCATACTTGATTAAAAATCATTAATGTTCCAAAAGAATCCATAAAAACACTAAACTGTGTGTATCCCCAAGTTACTTTAAAATTTTGAACAACTATATGTGAGGATCATAAGTGGAATGGAATCTTTGGTAATTTAATGTGAGTGTTTACCCAAGGAATGTTAAGTTGTGCTCTCTCTTATGTGACAATTATAAGTTGATCCCTCCCTCATGTGATGAGAATGATATGGAAGATGTGACAATAATGAAGATATAATTAGGTGATGAGGCTAGGTGGAACATATTTCTTATGTGATGAGAAATGGGAATCCTATGTGAATACAATAAGTAAATCCCTTATATATTTACAAGAAAACTAGTCTTATGAGATGATCATAAAGAATTTCATGTGAAAAATATGGTATGAATATGGTTATAAGTTGGATATGTCATATGTGAAGTTTCTAAGAATCATATGTGATAGCCATATGATATCTATTTACTACCATAAGGTTATGAGCCTATGGTTATTATTCCCCTATGTTATGAGAATATGATTCCCCTAGTGATTAGACAAGGATTTCTTAACTAACAATTTGGAAATTCTTTATGCAGAAGGCATAAGTTTTATAATGTGATACAAACAAGATTCCTTGTGTGATGATCATGGGTTGACTCATCTGATGAGTATATAATGAATTAGGATATGAACCCAATATTCCTTATGTGAAAAATATTGTATTCCATCACGGACTTCCCAAGGGAGATAAAATTAATTCCCATGATATCTAACTATTATTGATAGTTCCTAAAAATAATATCCTCTACAACCAAAGGTTTTCACCCTACAAAGGAATCATGGGATGTAATTAACCAAAATACACATGAATATGAAATAAATAATGGGATTAATGATATTATATTAAATTTATTAGGGATACCTAGACTAGGAAAAAATCTTCCCAATGAGACAGTAACATCCCATCTTTTTTTTTCTGATCAAGGTATTGGCATCATCACTCTTGGTAGTGAGAGGCCACCCACATTTGGAATGTTGGAATGTAGGACATGGATTATGGTTATCCAAGGTGTGGATCACTATGATATATTTACCAACATAATGTTTAAGAAAAATAAAACTATGAACCTGATGTGAATTCCTTCTTCTTTAATAATGAGAGGATGAGTAGTGTTGTACATCACTGTCATCTGAAATCATCAAAATTAGGCATCACCATCATAAGATATGTAATAAATTTTAGCTTCAAATCTTCCCATATAATTCCAACTACTAGATATTATAGACAAATTGATATTTCCTATTACAATATGTTTTGGTTAATAGAAGCACCATGGATACTACAAGAACCCACTAAGAAACCACATGAATTAATCCAACATAACTATGTTCAACTGAAAATATCCACATCTCTAATAGTCATCAGGAACCCCCTCTCTGTCTGATGTAAAGCATCCATGTAGAATTCATTAACTCTCTCATCCATGTTTATGAATGGTGGGGCATAATTCCTACCTGATAGATGTATAAGGAGGACATAGATTCCATTTAACCACTCTAGTTCCCTCATGAGTTAAGGTATCATAGGTGGGAGTACCCCTCCCCCGCCCCCACCATTACCATTGAAAATCATTTTTGGAGACATTACCTAGAACACCTAGATAATACTTACCCTATATATATTAGGTATGGAACATTCTATTTATTCCAGTCACAACTACCACTAGGCTGTAACTATGAAGGAATCCACAAACCTAATGTCTCTGACACTAAAAGTTTTCCATTCTGAAAAATAAAAAGGTTGAGATCATTCATGATCATCCTACATTAATCTAGAAAATAAGATGTTCATATTGGGGATTTTGAACCATTTTCCCCTAAAATACACCACTCTATCATCTCATATAGACCTTTCCTCCATCTATATATCCCATACTACCTCAAATACTATATAGCGAAACATAAATTCCATTATGGGATTGAGACCCCAACTTCTCAACAGGCATGTTGGACCAACTCTCCCCGTGATCACACCACCACCATTAATCTTAGATTTCCTCCTCATAGTGAATAACCATATCGTATATGCCCTCTCCATAATACAAGTTACCATCATGGAGATCCTCCCCATGTTGATTCATTCCATCATCATGTAGTACCTTCCCAAGGTAGAGGTCATACCAGTCATCAAGAAGGTCATCCCTATGACACTAATTTCCATGTTCATGGAAAAGATTCTTATGTCATTGAGAGTATCGTACTGAGGGTAATTTAGTACCTTATCAAAATTACTAACATAGGTAATTAGTTTTATGTCACCCTTGATCATATAGAAATTGATTCCCCATTGGATTCGATAGATATGTTTCCACCTCCGTAGCCACATCTAAGAGAAGTCACTCATAGGATAAGGATGTCCATTGCAAACGATATTTTGTATGTTGTCTTGAATTCCCTTTAAAAATATTTTTTTTGTATCAAATTTATTAGATTCCATATAAGGGATATTTATGAGAGATTCTTTAATATAATCTATATCACTTTCCCCACTTCTATGTGTTATGTGGGAAAATTTTCTATATCTTGTATAAGACATTCAGATGAGGAGAAGTATCAGGACAAGTCATAGTATCTTGATGAGTTCCCTAAAAATGATTACATGGACTCTCCCTCCTATATGGTGATGTTGATGGAGATTTCATTACATTATCAACATAATTACATATTTCAGGAAGGATGATCCAGATGATGGATCCCCCATTGGGGTGTTTTAATAGTAGTAGTATCCATTGATTATACTTTTGGATTCATGCCAATTCAATTCTATGGAGAATTATTGTCCCTAAATGCACAATAAGTTTTAATATTCTATCATATGGGATGCCCTATCTACTGATTATTTTTCATTCCAATTTTTTCTTTGTGATACTATGTACCTCTCCCTCCAAGAGTTTCCCCCTGAACATCACACGGTGAATCTCTATAAGAATATATGGTTGATTATTAAATACCTTTAGGTTTATTGGATTTCCTATCCAAGAGGATATGATCATCCCTAGACCCTCGATCATAATACTGAAAGGTTGATCTCACAGTTCTTCTAGTGGATCAGCACCCTGACATTGGTGGAAATCACTAGAGCTTATTTAAACTATGTACTAAAGGTATCATGTTTCATACTAATCTATGTAATGTACATATACCCCAATGAAAATAAGATTATGTTTAAGTATACTTGGTGATGATAGTAACCACATGTTTCGAACTCAATGATGTCAGTATATACCTACTCTGGATTACTTTTATGGTGAATGTCGTCATAGATAATCCCATAGATGATCTAGAGCATGATGTTGGTGATGTGGCATGTGAGGAGGATCTACCTAAGGAGGATTAACAACAACATATTAACCCACCTGTAAGTGTTCACATCCATCAGCAAAGACAGAACATGGTCCTTAAAATTCATGCAGAGATACCACTATTGAACGCTTACCAAAACCAGGACAATGGTAAAGTTGTTTTCAAATATTATAGTCCTATTTATTTCATTAATTAATCTTGGTAGGATTCCATGATCATTTATTTTCTCTAGAAGCTAGAGGGATGTAAGATACACAATGACTAACACCTTTAGGGATACTATCCAAATCAAGAATACATATAAGACGACCTTATCCATATTCTTATATAAAATAAACACATGATAGTCCCTAACATGGGTGTTCCACTCTATGTGTCCACCAACCAACTTGGTAGAAAACACATGGTGAGACCCCCTATTATGAAATGATCATATTTCTCATCACTATCCTCAAATACATAGAGATGAAATGAGATTATGTGCTTCCTAAAATTAAGTTTCTCCTAAAATGGGTGGACCATGTCACCCCATCGATATATTTTGGAATATTAGGTTTTTCATCCTTTAATGGTATATGTCATCAAGAGCAGAAAATAACCCATTTTACCTCTTATTATATCTTGATACATGGAAAAAATGATAAATAAGAAGTAAGTAAACTTTTATGATTTATCCAATCATTGGAAGGACCTATAATTGTATGGTACATTCTTATGATATCAAGATACATTTCCTATTACGAGGATGTTCACTGATAGTTCCTCTCTCAGTTTAACTCTACCCTAAGTTGGAAAAGTTCCATCAACCCCTCCGAGTACATGTAGTGGGAGAATGAATGTGTTGTTGAATTAATTTACCAATGTAAGAGATAAAATAAAAAATTAATATCTAACTTCAATAGGAATACTTATTAGGAATTTTGGTGAAGAAATTCAAGGATGAGCTGATACCAACCTTCAAATCCTAGAAGTATCTAGGTAGATTGTGAGAGACTTATGAAATATGTTCTTTCCTTAAGGAATCCATGATTTGGACTAAGAGAAGGTCTCATATGTTACTTCCCACTATATAATGAAATCTTGGGATATAATAAATGGTTAATTTTACATATACCTCAACCCCACGGCTGATTCATCTTTAGAAGGATTCAAGAAATAATCCTTGATAGGTGTTTTCTCTTTTCAGAGAATATTGGTCAGGGCCCCATTCAGGGATGATCTATACCCTGCATAAAATATAATAAAATGGTATAAATATTTAAGGATGATAATGTCCCTAGATTCTTTAAATGTTCCATATAGAAGAACATTCTCAAGCATTTGGAGAAAAATACGTTGAAATATAGAAAAGTTAAGAACTGTTTCAACTACTTTTATAACAACACATTACATGGTTTCACCATAAAATAGTGTTTTTTATTAAATTATGATGTATAATATATTTTGAAAAAAGGGATTGTGTATTATGGTAATCATCAACAGGATGTTGCATATGTCTATGTCACCTCCAACACTAATATTGATACTAGGGATTGGAAATAATGTGTAGACTCAAAGGCAAGATACATTGAAAATTGGATGGCCATAATGTTGATAAATCAACCCTATGAGATCAATTATTCTTGGTTTAATAATTAATCACCCTCCCATGTAATCTCATCTTCTATGATAGAATCATCAACTTTAGAACCATAAAAATCTATTTGTATCTTGTGATAACATCATAGGGAAAATTAGTATCATCTACCCATGACAAATCAAGTGTTCACTATCATAGACATCATACCCCCAACATGGTAGAGATTCATTTTACCTATCATAATTTTTAGTAATCCTCTGATGTAAAGTAACATCATTCCTCTGTTAACTTCATGAGGTTGGTGGAATTCTGTGAAGAACTCAAAGATGAAGTAAGTCATCCATCTCTTACAGAAGCCCCTAACTGATTAACTAGATCCATGGAAAAAATGTCCTTCGATAAAGAAAAATTCCATGGGAACTATTTTCAAAGTATTGTATTTGTTATTGATACAATAAAATAAGATTTATTATACTCTTAGTAGGTAAATACATCTAATAATTCATCATTCAGTGTGGATTCATGGCTTGTTATTTTGGGTGACCATTTAAGTCAACCTCTACCATCTAAGAATTAGTCCCAACCCCATATTCACCAATATGAAGCATCAAATTCTATCCCAACATTATTGTCTCATCCATATAGTTCATCCAAACTTCATATCAAGGATTGGCCCTTGTAGAGAAATCATTTTCTGCTAGATGAGACATATGAAATTCCCAGGCACCTTTCATGCATAAATTCATACATCTAAATCATATATATTTTATTCTTATCATTGTTTCGTTACGAATAGCTTATAAAATACCAAAAATAGACCTCTAGAGTTTGAGATTGAAGTGGCTTCCATTGAGGACAAACATATAGAGGAATCTAATAATGAGGACTTCCAAGACTTCATATCCTTATTTGGGGAGGAAGAATTTGATTCATTTAGGTTAGTATTCGAAAGCTACATGTCTTCATAAAGATCAAAGGTATCAATTTAAATTGGTGTTCAGGGGAAACTGCCTTTGGGATCAATCAGTTCCTAACTCTGATGCTCTACAAGTTGGGGGACACCAATACAGATTTAAAAACAAGAAATCTTAAAATTTAGGTTTATAAAAAGTGTTATTGCCCGAATGTCCCGAAGGACATCATTTTTATTTTTATTATAGATAATCCCCATTTTTAAGGGATGAAGGGGAACCCGTACATGACCTATTGGCCCAAGGCCCAAGGCCTGAAATAACCCTCAATACATGAGCTGAAGGCCTAGAGGCATACTATGCCCAATACATGACCTGTAAGCCCAACCCACTAGAACTGCCCCTCCCCAGTGTCTGCATCATTGATCATCTTAGCTCCCCACCTATCATTGCTGATCAGCTAGAATTTCCCCGTACAAAGCTGCACGTTGCCTAGTCCCGATGGCGGTTTCCAAACCCTCTCATTCTGACAATCCGGTTAGCTCTGCGTCTGGTGACTGTTATTGTTGCTCTGATCCTCTTATGGGGTATATTCTATGTGAACTAGGCACTCCATTGTATTTTTGTGGCCTGAAGGCCCTGTGGCTTGATGGCCTTTGATGACCCGAAGGCACTATGATACCCAAGGCCCAAACCAATGGCTCGAAGGCCCAAATAGGGTGAATAGTTCCGGCTGATACAGTACTGAATAGTAAATGCTACAGTCCCTACTATAGTAACCTAGAAATTTTCCTTCAACCTGTTTTGAACCTGGGTCTCTTGGATGCCAAGAAGGAGCCCTTACCACTCGGGTACGAGCTCGTTGGCAATAAAAAGTTATATCATAATCCACTCAATAAAATCTAATTAAATTCTCAGTTTTGTGATTTGGTATCCAATAAAAAAGTAATAGTTTCTGTATAAGGTAATTTATTCACAACCTTTTTATGAAGGCCTTGGATCTACCTACATACATACTTCCATTAATTATATCATCAATGACTCAGTTACTCTCTCAACAATCATCTTGGGGTTATCAATGGTGATTTCAATCCCTTTTAATCCTATGAAAGTAGAAAAATTAATGAATGGTATTTCAAGAGGGATGTAAAGTAACCCTATGTCAAATGATTTAAGTGTTTAAATGCTCCCAATAATTTAAAAACCACATTTGTGGATGCCTAGATTGATCGGAAGAGAATACTTTTGTTTTCAATACTTCACTTGCAAGAAATAACCTCAATCATTGAGCATAGTTATATAATTCCAATGAAAAATTATTCCACTCAGACCCCCATATATTATTATTAGGTACAACATCCCTTGAATTTGATAAGTTCTTCTACTATTGTACCCTGAAATGGTAATCTCATGCATTTCAACCAGTATCTCCAATGTTTCATCAAAAGAGAATGATTTAAGAACTGGTATTTGGTCAAATAATGATAATTCAACATGGTAGGAAGACCCTTCTATTAAAGACCACATGGGATTAAATCCACATCCACTATCTACATGGTATCTATAGAACCAAAAGGATAATATTTTAATTCAAATGATACCACCCCTACACAAAAGGATGATACCATGTCTTAAATTCCCATTCCCAAGTGTATCCTTCCTATAATACTTATGATTATGATAAATAGCATTTTGTGGAATCCCTTACTACCTTATAATAATAAGTTTCAATTACCATCAATATACTAATACAAGTGAACCTCGAAAATAAAGAAGACATGATGTTGAGATTGATTAATATTTTCATGCCTCTTGATGAGAAATATAAACATATTTCATTCTTGGAATATTTCCATGATGGTATATCATAGAACTATAAGGATATTTCGGGGCTTGATTAATATATCATTATCCACTATCTTGGACTTCCCATTGGCCACAGTGGATTCTAGTTGGCACCTAGAAGGACGTATCCACCTATGGTTCTATGGTCAATGTAAAATTTGATAAGATGGTCAAATAATAATGTTTCAAATAAATATTGACCCCTAATTAGAAGGCCAATAATATTATAATATGGAATAATAATGTACATATAAAAATTTTTATCAACTTTTATAACCTCAAATTATATGGCATGAAGGGAAAAAATCAATTTCCATGTCATAGAGTTACTGAATGATGTAACTTATGGTTTCTAGGCCCTCTCACTCATGTATGGGTACTCTGTGGATAATTAAAATTGAATGGACACTAAATATAAAGAATCTAATACATTAATGGAACCCCACAGAACCTATTTTTAATAGGTACTTTCTTTTATCTAAATGTACACTGGGGAAAACCACTAATAATCCATGCATAGAAACTTAAAGCATCTCTTTATAATAATGGTAGAGTCTTAAGTGGATTATTTGGTGTTAAAATCCAACCATCTTTAGGAACTTATAAAATATCATATGAAAGTGTTTAGTCTACTCCAAGCTCATGACATGATTTTGAACCCCTTGAATTTCACATTTGGGGTTGTCAATGGAAAATTCATTAGATTTGTTGTTTGGGGTAGAGGAGTTGAGATCGACCCAAAGAAGATAATGTACATCATTGAAATACCCTTTTCATGACATCAATGATAGTTTTGAGGCTTTCAAGGTTGTCTAGATTACATCCATAATTGTTTCACTAATCTGGTTTTTAAAAATAACATAAATTTTCCATATTGATAAAGAAAGGAACTGCATATAAAAATTGAAAATAATAGTAGACTATATTCGATAACCTCAAGATGTTTCTATGATGTTGTATAGTTTTCATGTCCTTAATCCAAGGGAATTATTTTGATCTTTTTCTAAGGACATCAAAGAAGTCCCTTGGTACCCTATTAGATTAAAATAATAAAAAGGAAAAGATAAAAATCTATAATACCTCAAAAACATAATACTTGAAACTGATATCAAATATTCTCCCATAAAAAACTAATTTCTTTATCATGGTCTTCAAAGACTAGAAGTTGTTCTATTATTTGTAACATCATAAGTTCCATGTGATCTCCCACTTTTACCTACATAATTACATTCTCAATTTTACAATGTTAAAAAATTACTATCATGGTGGGAAGTGATCCTCTATTATCTCTAAATCATGTTTTTCGCTAAAAATATTTTCCAGGGATAACCACTATAAAATTTCCTTATTTTTTATCTATACACAAATGATTTTTCCATAGTTGTCAAGTTTCTATATGAATCCATTATCTTCATCAATAATGAAGTTACATCTTATAAAATTTAATTTAATGATTCCTCTTGAAGTCTAATCGGGACAATGATGAACAACCCAAAACTCAAAAGGGTTAGCCTTATAGTTTTCTTCATGACTTTTTTATGGTCCCCCATGCCATAAACATTCCTCATTTCAAAGGGATCCAAAATAAATGAGTTTGAGTATCAATATCTCAAAAATGTTATTTTTTTCAAAGAGACGACATGGATTGGTTACCCAATCTATGCCAAAAGAAATTTATTAAATACAAAGGTTACAAGAAAATCCCGAGGTGTAAAATGCATACACCATCTTAAATATAGAAAAGACCAACAAAGATACAACTTTAAAAACTGAGTAAGAATCACCAAAATATTCCAGAAGAAGATCTGCATGATCAGCCCCACCATATCTTCATCATTCTGGAACTTCAAAATCCAGTGCAGGATCAACACTTGTCAAAGCATATATGAATCAATCAACACATAATATCAGCAAGTCCTCAATAATACAGGTGCAAGGAAGGACCAGCAGAAAAAAACCAATACAGAACATGAGCATTCTGACCAAATCAAGCTTAAGACAGCACATATTAAGCAAGTTTTCAACTGGGAAAACAAATGCTGACATGAAAAATAATCAGGCTTAACTTCAAACAAAAATAGATAGAGGAATCCAAAAAGATGAAATAGCGGGACTCCATCAAGTAGTAATCTCCATGTGCATGTTTCCCAAGAAATCCAAGGGCCGGAGTTCAAAAAGCTCGAGAAGAAGATCTGCACGAACTACCAATAGAGAGAGATCAGACCTAGCATGTCTTCAGCATTTTTCTACCTCAAATTCCAGAACAAATCAGCTCATCATCAAGGCAAGGTCACAACCAAACAGATGGATGGAAAGTCAAGCAATAATGCGAACTCGAGAAATCCACCTAACTCAAACCTTTAACATCAGAACCAGAGGAAGAAAACATCATAAGAGGGTTTCAAAAAAATTTCAAAGCATGATGCTCGTCAACAAGCATCCTAATCTCATAAATGTTATTGATTTTTATATTAATATTGACATATCATGGTTTCATGTCAAGGGAGACTATTGTATTTTCACAAGAAGATCAATGGTCACGATAATATTGGTAAATAGCATATTGTCCCTTTGATAAACTATACTTTTAAAATAATGGACATTTTTTCCTCATATAAAAAGGTGTACCATGTCCCATAATCATATAATAATCAACTAGATTCATGTAATTTTTTGTTTTTTCACTTACTGATCCATTCAAGGTTGAGTTGGTCATCCATGTGACATAATGAAAAGTTATTTAAATTATATCTCATGAAGATGAGTATTTTTCTTTGAATTATCTCACCACACTCTTTAAAATGTGAGGCCACGAAATACCTACATTTTAGTAGAATATTCTTATTGGATGGATCCTTTTATTGAGTAACACTAACATAGAACTCTACTTTCAAGTTGTCCTGGGAGAGAGTAAATCTATAGAATTGTGGTGAATTATTCCATCTATAATGTCCCCAACATATAAGAATACATCTAAAATGTAGCTTTAATGGTATCATTCTCAACTAAATTCTATTAAAGGATGTTCTTGATGTATTGAAATACGTTCATGGAAGATAATATAAAGATCTTCATAAAGGATTTATGCTCTCTCACTAGATCTGAAATCTAGGAAAATTTTGGCAAACTATTGTTCATGACTACTAGGACTCACCAAGAATTTTAATGAATTTTAGGTTCACACTAAATTTTTTCACCAACATCCTAATCTCATGTACACCAACATATACTCTCATCCATTCTTCATATGAGGAATTAATGTCATGGGTCCCTAATCACTGAAAACTTCCCAAAAATTGAAATTTATCCTCACCTCTATGGATTCCATCTCAAATTGGAATAAAAATTTCCTCCTTAATGAGAAAAATAGAAATAACATGATCAATATTTGGAAATCAAATATCATTCATTATATTGGGACACCTTTGGCCATTATCATGGATTATAATTCCAACTTTTCAGTCATCGAGCTAAAGAAGTTGTGTTCCATGTACAATAACTGATCCAACTATACCTACAGTTTTTAAGCATTTTAAAATGCGATGATATGAAAATTATCTAAATTTAAATCTAATTTAGTATAGAATATTATTGATTAAAATAAAAATAACTATCTCAATAATCTCTATAATTCCATGTGGGCATATTTCATGATGACTCAAACTTCCACCCAGGTCACTCCCTAATCCCAATTGTATGGAACAACATAGGTAATTCCTAATGAGGTATAGAATTAATCACTCTAAATATTTATCCACAATCCATTAAAACTAGATAAAGCGTCTCAAACAATTTATCCTTGTAATAATCCCTTGGTTAAAATAAGATCCATCAACTGAATAATCTCAAGGTCAATGTGAATAGATTTGGCTATGCATTCAACAAGAAATTTAATCTCTTAGTGTTCCTCAAAGGGGATATAGTGTTGGCTTTGATAAAACCAATGATAAAAATAAATAAGCCATTGAATTTTCATCCTACATGAAAAGTCCCATTTTCCATTCACAATGTTTATTCCAAAAGTGTGTATTCATTGATCACTGTAGATGGGGTGAGTATCACACCTCCCTCCAAAATGAAGTTTCCAAAGATGTATTTAACATAACATCATGTTGTGATCATATAATTTCATTCTATATGAATTTAAAATACCCAAAAACAATATATTTAGCATAACATTAAACTACATGGAAATTTTTCTCATCGCATGACATTAAACCGCATGGAAAATTGGTCATATACATATAAATAGAAATTTAAGGGTGTTTCATCCTCATCATATGATGTTAAACTGTGTACTAAACATCCTCTTTAAATTATGTTTAAATAAATTATTCTTGGTCTAATATATATTCCCTTTAATTATATAGATAACACCTTTTTGTACGATGCATAAATTTAAAATAAAGTTATCTTCCTTTCCAGAAAGTAAAACCCACTATTTTTTATATTAGTCTCCAATTACACCATTCCTTATAAACTATGTGTGTCTTGATACCCATTTCATGTGATATTTAGTGAAAAAAAGATGCATTAATCTAGGACCAGCCTTTATTTCATATCTATATTTCTATCCTAATAGTCATCACCCCTTTAACAAGTCTCCATTTTTTTCATTAATTGAGAGGATTCTCATATCCAGAGATAGGTTTGACCCTTGATTTTACTAAAACAATATATAATGTTCTCAATGAATAATGGTATAGATCATAGAGTGTTAAACTCTACCCAAAAATTATTTTTAGTATACCTTCACACTCTAAGTCTTTCTTGATTTGAATATCCATCAATATTGTATTTTTAGACGGACTCCCTTACAGTGATTGAATAACACACCAAAGTCCCACCTCTTATATAGTGTACACATCTCAGAGGATTCTTATTAGAAACATGAATAATCACATGCTTCAAAAACATGGTCAACAATCATCCTTATTTTTTCCATATTCATTATGATGAAGTAGTGGAACCAATGTTTCCAAGACACGTCTAGTAGTCATCCTCAGCCAATTCTTCACTCCCTTGTGATTTAGATTGTATAAGTAATGATATAATTTGTGTCTACCCTTATTTGTTCTCATAAAATCCAATATCCTTAAAATTACCCCTCTCGCGAATTTGGATAGGTTATCAGAGAAAATTAGTTTTCAAGGATTCCCTTGGTAGGTTTCCCTACTATAAAGTCACTTTGAGTAGTTGATATAACATTCCAATCCTGGCCCACTCACCCTTGTGTGGTCTCATGTGATATAGGTGATCTTATTCAAATCCTTTTTTTCTGCACTGACTATAAATCATGTTGGATTAGATGTTTTAGAATATTTTTTCCCTACATAGTCAACGCACACTATGTTTATGAGCATGGAGACCCCCATATTTCATTGAAGAAGCATGATGTTAAACTAATGCTCCCTTTAGTCCTGGATATATTAATTTAAATATAATAACACCCTTAATCCATATTTTATAATGTAAAACTATGTTATCATTAACCTTACAATATTATATTAAGCTTCTTGATGTATTCATTATCACATGACTCAAAACTATATGATGTTTTGAATCCTCTCAAGATAGGATTGCACATTTTTTTTGTTTGGGAGATGGAATCCTACCATTCGACCCTCTAAAACTATATTTGGTTTGATTCTTAGGTGGAAAATTTATTCTTTTTTCGTAGTACATAGAGTGATTCTTGAACTTCCTGTCTGGTCCCCACCACAAACTTAATGAACATTCCCATAGTTACTCTCATATATGATACTTTTACCACCCCTATTAGGTTTTTCTATTAGTTTGTCTAACCATATATCCCATCATTAACCTTACCCCTCTTCTATAAATGATCTATATCCACACAGAAAATTGTTTCTATCAAAATTATCTATGGATTGACTAGCATATCATGAGATATATAATGATGCATGAATCTGATGTCTTGGGTTGATAAATAATTCTACCATTTCCACATCCTTGTTTTAGTGCTCAGTTTTCACACAATGTTTCATTTTACTCCTATTTATTAAGGAAATTCCATATTCATAGGTATGTTCTATGAATTACTACCTTAAATAGTGTGAAAACCTTTTAGAGGTTGTCTATGCTTTCATTGGGGATCTTCCATTAATATTTAGTTTTTTATTCTCTATTTATTATGTATACCACCTCACTCACTCCCTCAAAAGTCACTATTTATTCATAAAAATTATGGAACATAGTTTTACGGGGCCTATAATGGTGAAGCCCCAAAAAATTACCACTGAAAATAATATTACACTCATGGGGGAGGGAACCTATATTATGATAAATAATAATATTGTCCTGAGGACTTGCAATACTGTCTAGGTTGTCCACTATAGATTTCCCTTCCCTGAGGGTGAGTGATATCTCCAACTAATTACTCATAATATACAAGCATTTTCTGGTTAAATAGATAATATTTAATGGGATGTTATCATTTTCATGAATAAATCCCACCAGATGATTTGAATCAGTCTCAAAAACTGAAATTCTAATGTTATAGAGCATGTATAATGAGAGACTATTGAGAATTGATCTGGTCTATACACCAATTTAGTTGTTTGTATAATAGAAATCACTAACCCCAATGACCACTAACCCCCTAGAATCGTGAACCAGGAATCCTCCTATAATCATGCCTTGACTAAAAGAATTATCCATATTCATTTTGAAACCATAAGGTGGAGGCACGTATTTAATCCACCTCCCAAGATGGAAACCACTACTAATACTGACACAATTATCACTGAAAATATTGGGACTAATTTTAGATTCATCTCTAAGAATCAATTGAGTGAGTTTATTCCCAAGAGAAAGGGGCCAAACCTTGAGGTGATAAAGAGAGTAGTTTTTTCCTTCTTGACCCCCATTCAGTGTTTCATGGACCTAAATTTAATCTCCATTGTTTGGGTTCCATGACTATAAACTAGAAACCTAATTCCATGCATCATGGCCCAATGTTGTGTGAAACTACCACCCTAATATTTTTTATATTAGATTTTTGGATTTCTAATTAATGTTAAGATTACAATTCACATTGGTTTCCTTCCCTATCCCTTATTATAATGACTTACATAGACCAATGGTATGAGTTTCAAGGACCCAAAACTCATAGAAACAATTAGTCCAGTGAAAGGCCCAATGGGCTTCGTTAATTCCCAACAGGTCTATGAAAAAAATTCATAAAAACCGAAGATATATAACTAATTAATTAGAATGAGTAAATTATATTTTCATGATTAATCCACATAGATTTTGAAATTAGTTTGACTAGTTTTTCAAAATATTTAATTATATTAATTTTATGAAATAAGTGAGGAATGTTGGGATTGATATATTTTGAGGAACTAAAACAAGAATGAATAGAAAATTTATTTATTGAGATAATATTTTGAAAAGAGGTCTTGGGTTTTTAAATTTCAGGGTTTGAGTGTAATTTTATTTTATAAAAATCGGTTGATTAATTTGTGATTGGTGTTTTAGTAAATCTGATTAAGATCCAATGGTCATGGAATCCCCTCCTCAATGAGTTAACACCCTGTTTCCCTTAGTCTGGTAATTTTGGGTCTCACTGAATTGGGATTTTCTCGATACAGTATTTAAAAATTATTTCCCCTAAAGTTGAAAATGGCCCTTCCTAATTTACGAATTTCAGTTGTTATATTTTAAATTTTCTTTTAGATTCAAATATCTATGTACATGATAAAAGGAAAAGAAATTGATTTTATGTAGATTGAATAATTACAAAAAAGAAAATACATGAATAAATAACATGAAATAAATGAATCACACCTTCCCCCTTCTATATACATAACCCTAGAACAAGTATAATTTACCCCCTCTTCCATGTGATGAGAGTATTAAAGGTAATGATAAAATAAAAGGAAAGAATAAATAAAATGGAGATGAACTTGTATTGGGACCTACAAAATGAATCTTCTCACTCTATGGTTTTAACTTCAACTCTCTTCAACAATATCAGGATATCCCTCTATTTATAGGCTCTAGATGGGCTCTAGTACGAATGAAGGTCATTAAGAATTGGTCCAAATGAGGTATGGGGTGGGTCTCAAACAATATATTATGTCACGACCTCTCCCTCGAGGCCCGTTCTGTGACTACCCCAATCCCACCTTCCATAGGCCAGGGGCTGATAACTAGAACCGAAAGGCGTATTCCCTAAAAATAGGAAGACATTGCCTTTATAACCTGTAAATTCACACAACTAAGCATAAATAAGGATTCAAGATGAAAGTAAAACTATATAGTAAACAGGGTGTGTATAGAAAGTAAAAGGAGCCAGAATAAAAGCTCAACTATAAAGTATAAGTAAACTGAAAAGTACAAGTAAAACTGAACACAACTCCTATGAACACCTGCCAAGGATCCTACCTGAAGGGTAGGTAAATCTCTAGAATGGTCTTCTCTGTGGTACGCCTTGTCTAAATTCCACCTCTAATCTACCTCTAGTCCGGGTACCCTCTTCCTCATTCTGTGTTTCCAGCTTCTGAACCAAACAAAACAATGTGGGGGCATAGCCCATGCAGGGGTGAGTATAAAGATACTCAATAGGGACCCCGAGACGTCGTAGGTCTCCTAGAGTTCCACAAAGGAAAAACCTCAAAATTAAGAGTACAATCAGAAGGTAAGAAATAATAAGCATACATAATTAGGTGTATTCACATACATATACCTATGTTGTGAAGATTACACATAGCTCCATCTCCGGATCCAAAAGCACAACTATCCATGAAGGAATAAGTACCACGAAGGTAACACCACCCAGTTGAGTGCCTCTTAGGTAACACTACACAGAGTATAACCACAATGGTTTCACCATAATGATTAAAACTCAGCTCACACCATGTATAACATAGGTACTGTAGTAATGAGGATTAGATGTAACTACTGAATCACCTTACTCTGTTGAGAGGCAGACCCACGTAGGATCCTAAATCTCAAACCCATGTGGGATCCTAATACAGTAGACCCATGTAGGATCCTATATTAATCCCATGTGGATTCCTAGATATGATTCATGTGGGATCCTGGAACACAGACCCATGTAGGATCCCAAAGCACAAACACACATAGGATCCCTTTTTCATGTTACAGCCAGCCACAGGGTTCCTGTAGTAAGCTCCCTTGATTTCTAGAGGATCTTCTCCTCAAGCCATAGTTTGATACTCCAATTTCCACAAAGTCCCACGTATAAGTATTCCCAAAATACTGCCATGTAATAGGGGTATCAACGCAACAGACAGTGCGTCAAACGGATGCTCAGTTTGTAAGTTATTGGCCTTTTTAGTCCCAATGGCCTGGTTGGATTCGTGTTCAATCCAACCAGGTCATACCCAACATTACCCAAAACTCTATTGGGGTATACCTAATGGAAGTTCCTGATCTTATTTTTCTTGCACTACACACATTTCGTCAAACAAACGCTCGTATCTCAAGTTATGGCCGAAAGAGTGGGAATGGGGTCGAAGTTGGTCCAAGTCTGGTCCGACCCGGTCGGACCTACCCGACCTGACCCGACCTGATCCAACCTGACCGGCCTATGGAATCCAACCTAACCCACTGGGTCCAACCCAACCTGCCGACACAGCCTGACCCACTAGGAAACCCACACTGGGCGGCCCATAAGACTCCCACGGCTAGCCCGCGGCTAGGCGGCCCCACAGTGGGGTCCACCCTAGCCGCCACACAAGGGGGAGGCCCCCTTAGGTACCCCGAATGATCGATCCATTCATGTTGGGCAGCCAACCAGCCGGTGCCACGTAGTGCCAGCAGCTAGAACGCTGGACCCGGGGTCTCGCTCGGCTCCTCGGCTAGCTGGACGGCCAGCCCAACTTCGCGGCGTGGTCGCGCGAAGTGCCACCTCTGGAGGCCGGCAGCGAGCCCCCCTACCCTCGTGGCCTCGTGTCGCTGCCCTACATGCCCAGTGGTGCGGACGCGTTCCACCGCCCCCTTCACACGGTCGGCCATGATCTCGTCACTACCCTTGCTCCACCGCAACCGACAGGCCGTCTTCATAGCCGGCTAGAGATTCGGCCACCATTCTTGAGCCCTATCAGCGCTGGTCGCTGGCACCGGTCACCGGTGACGTTCCTCAGGTCACCAAGTGCGCCCTGGTGGCATGATCTTCATTCCAAAAACTCATGTACTCATCTCAGGACGTCACCATCGATTGAGGACCACCACGGTCACGACTCACTCAAACCAAAAACAATCCGAAAAGAACACCAAAATCCACAAAGGCTACAAAGGGGTCAGGTTGTGTTCCTTTGTCCCACACCCACAGTGTTAGAATAGTAGCAACATCATATTTTTTCTTAAATTGAGAAGAATGAAAAGAACGATATAAGGGGTTTACAAAAACAACAATCCCTACCTGATGCGAGACGCACGGGGTGGCCCGATCTTCACGGCGTAGGGCGGCGGATGATGGATGCGGTTTGGGGCTAAGTGATGAGTGAGGGGTATGGATAGTGGAAGAAAGTAGTCAACCAACGCTATATGGAGCGTGACCTACTACTTAGACAACACACTCAAGGGAGGGGAGTGATGGGAAATCCACACAACAACGCACTTGGGTTGAGGCACGGAATTGGGGGCTTTGTGATCTTGGATCACCAATCTAACTTGTAGATTGACAAGGCAAGAATACACAAGAGAAAGGGGGAAAACCCGGGATAATCCTCACACAACCGAGAGAAACAAAGCATAAGCTCTCAAATTAAGTCTTTAATGCCAATACAATGCCATGGGGTGGCTATTTATAGCCAATGGGGTGATACAATGGTCAAGGGTCTAATACCCTAAAGTCATAAAGTCTAAACCTACCTTGTCCCCTTAAAAGTCAAAAAGATAAAAGCCAACAAAGACTTTTGGAAAAGAAGCACACAACTTTCCAACATAGCCCACCGGATTTGACTTTGAGTGCATAGCCCACCGGATTTGACTTTGGTGTCCAAAGATTCCATTTCTAGAATCCTCCATGTGGGCAAGGCCTCCAAATTCGTGCAACCATGTGGGCCAAGTTTTAATCATCAATTTTGGACTTGAATAAGTGATATTATAGGCCCATTTGCTCCATCCATGCAAGGTAATACCCATTGGGCCTTTAATGAAGCAAGATGAGCGCACATTGAAGCATTCAACCTCTTTAATCTTCCTCGTGTCATTGGGCCTTGCAAATCCAATTCCTCCACCCGAGCAATCGACTCTGTGCCTTCCGCATGGTTCGCATCATCCTCCCCCTCTTGAAAAGGAGTCGTCCTTGACTCTTCATCCTCTACACCCTAGAAAGGAGAAAGATCAGAAACATTGAAAGTGGAACTTACACCATACTCACCTGGCAAAGCTATCTTGTAAGCATTGTTGTTAATCTTTTCAAGCACTCGGAATGGTCCATCGCCTCGTGGCATGAGTTTTGATTTCCTCTTTTGAGGGAATCTTTCCTTTCGCATATGAATCCAAACCAAGTCACCGGGCTCGAACAACATTTGCTTGCGACCCTTGTTTGCACGATCCATATATTTTTGGGTCATCCGCTTGATATTTAACCTTTCCTTTTCATGGATTTTCTTGATGAATTATGGACGCCCTTTCACATCCATATTAACTGCTTCCTGTAAAGGCAAAGGATCTAGATCAATAGGCGCAAGGGGGTTAAAGCCGTAAACTATTTCAAATGGAAAATATTGAGTAGTGGAATGCTTGGCCCTTTTATATGCGAATTCCACATGTGGCAGACACTCCTCCCAATTCTTGATATTCTTTTTGACAATTGTTCGCAGAAGGGATGATAGTGTGCGATTCACCACCTCCGTTTTCCCATCGGTTTGTGGATGACAAGTAGTGAAAAATAATAACTTTGTACCGAGTTTTCTCCACAAGGTCTTCCAAAAGTAACTAAGAAATTTTGTGTCTCGATCCGACACAATGGTCCTTGGCATTCCATGATGCTTGACTACTTCCTGAAAGAAAAGTGTTGCAATGTTAGTGGCATCATCTGTTTTGTGACAGGGAATAAAATGTGCCATTTTGGAAAACCGATCCACCACAACAAAAATGGAATCTCTCCCCCTCTTAGTTCGTGGTAACCCCACAATAAAGTCCATTGATATGTCTTCCCAAGGGGTGTTGGGGATTGGGAGAGGAAGATATAGTCCATGTGGGTTCAGTTTTGATTTGGCTTTATGGCAAACAATGCACTTTCCCACAAATTTTTCAACATCTCTAGATATTCTAGGCCAATAAAAATGTTCACTAAGAACGCTTAAAGTTTTTGCAACACCAAAATGTCCCATTAACCCACCAGAATGTGACTCCTTTAGTAAAAGTAAACGAATAGAGCAATTGGGAATGCAAAGCTTATCCATCCGAAATAAGAACCCATCATGTAAATAGAACTTTTCCCAACTAACTCCAGGTTTACAATGTTCATAAGGTTCACTAAAATCACTATCGGTGGCATATAAATCCTTAATGTATTCAAAACCAAGTAGTTTTGAATTCAACAAGGATAAAAGAGAATATCTACGTGAAAGTGCACCGGCCACAGTATTTTCTTTACTCTTTTTATGCTTGATGACATATGGAAATGATTCAATGAATTCCAGCCATCTAGCATGTCTCTTATTTAGTTTATGTTGGCTCCTAAGGTATTTAAGAGCCTCATGATCAGAATGGATCACAAATTCTTTAGGCCAAAATAATGTTGCCATGTTTCTAGAACTCTAAACAATGCATACAACTCTTTATCATATGTAGCATAGTTTAGAGTTGGGCCATTTAACTTCTCACTAACGAAAGCAATAGGTTTACCTTCTTGCATGAGTACTCCTCTTATGCCAATTCCACTTGCATCACATTCAATTTCAAAGGTCTTACCAAAGTCTGGAAGTGCAAGTAGAGGGGCGTGGGTGAGTCTCTCCTTAAGAGCATGAAAGGCCTTCTCTTGAGTTGTACCCCATTTAAAAGGAACATTCTTCTTGGTAAACTCATTCAATGGCGCTGCTAGTATGCTGAAGTCCTTCACAAATCTCCTGTAAAAACTAGAAAGCCCATGAAAACTTCTTACCTGCCCAGCAGAGGTTGGAGTTGGCCATTCCTGAATTGCTTTGATCTTCTCGGTGTCAACTTCAACTCCATTGCCGCTCACAACAAATCCAAGGAAAACAATCTTATCGAGGCAAAATTCACACTTATTAATGTTTACAAACAATTTTTCTTTCCATAACACCTCTAGGACTCTTCTTAAGTGATCTACATGTTCATGAAAAGTCCTACTATATTCCAGAATATCATCAAAGTAAACTACCACAAATTTCCCAATATAGGAACGTAAGACATGATTCATTAACCTCATAAATGTGCTAGGTGAATTGGTGAGACCAAAGGGCATGACTAGCCATTCATAAAGTCCATGTTTTGTCTTAAATGCTGTTTTCCACTCATCTCCTTCTTTCATCCTAATTTTATGGTAGCCACTTCTTAAATCAATTTTAGAGAAAATTGTAGAGCCATTTAACTCATCTAGCATGTCATCTAACCTAGGGATAGGATGACGATACCTGACCGTGATGTTATTGATGGCTCTACAGTCAATGCACATTCTCCATGTTCTATCCTTCTTTGGTACTAAAAGCACCGGTACCGCACAAGGACTAAGACTCTATCTCACATACCCCACATTCAATAACTCTTGAACTTGCCTTTGAATTTCTTTTGTCTCCTCTGGGTTGGTGCGATATGCTGGGCGGTTCGGTAGTGATGCTCCAGGTATGAGGTCAATTTGATGCTCAATACCTCTAATGGGTGGCAAACCCGGTGGCACCTCTTCGGGAAACACATCTTCAAATTCCTGCAACAAAGACTCAACAACATGTGGCAAAGAAGATGTTAAGTCGTTAGTGTTCAATATCACCTCTTTGTACATAAGTACTAAGATATTTTGTCGAGAAATCAAATCTTCCTTAACCTCACTCTTTTATTCCAACATCACACTTTTCTCTCCGCTCAAATCTTTTTCCCCTCTTGATTTTTCTTTGCTTCTCTCATTTTCTATTTTTCCCTCATTCTCTCCTTTTCATTTTCTCTCTTTTTTTCCTCATCACTCTTTTTTTTCTTTTCTCTCAAAATGTGATCTTCCAGAATTTGCTTGGGGGACATGGGGTTGAGGGTTATAGGTTCCCCTCAGAGTACAAAAGAGTGACGGTTCAAGAAACCATCATGAGTAACACGCCGATCGTACTGCCATGGTCGACCCAACAATAAGTGGCACGCCTTCATAGGAACAATTTCGCACAATACCTCATCGTTGTACTTACCGATGGTGAACAATACCTTCACTTGCTTGGTGACCTTCAGCACCCCACAATCATTCAACCACTGAAGTCGGTATGGATTTGGATGCCTTAAAGTCTGGAGTCCCAACTTCTCCACCAACTCGGTGCTCGCCACATTGCTACAACTTCAACCATCAACAATAACACTACATACCTTCCCATTGATCTTGCATCGTGTATGGAAAAGGTTCTCCCGCTGCTCCTTTTCTCCAACGGTCATTTGTGCACTTAAAACTCTTCTAGTGACAAGAATCTCGCCATCTTCCACAAATTCTCCATTTTCAATTTATGGAGATTCATATTCCTCCTCTTCGGAGCTCTCTCCATCGGTCTCCCATTCTCCATACTTGTTGATGATCATGGTGTGACGGTTAGGGCATTCACTAGCAATGTGACCCCTTCCTTGACATTTAAAACACCGAATATCCCTATTCCTTGTTTGATTAGCCTCAAAAGTAGGTTTCTTAGGTGGAAGAATTACCTTGTCACTTTTGTGATCAACCACCTCTTTTGCCTTTGATGGTTCTCCAATCTCCTTCCTTGGATTTCTCCATGGTGTGAAAGGGGTAGTGGGTTTCCTCATGTTGCTCCTCCTTTTTATTTGTTGCTCGATCTTGGTGGCTTGGTGGATCATATCTTGTATCTCTACATGGTGGTACATCTCCACTTCATCTGCAATCTCCCGATTGAGCCCATGTAAAAACCGTGCCATGGTTGCCTCCGGATCCTCCTCAATGTTTGCCCGAATCATGGCAATTTGCATCTCCTTGTATTAGTCTTCTACACTCTTACTCCCTTGGATGAGCCGTTGAAGTTTGTTGTGGAGATCTCTATGGTAATGTGTGGGAACAAACCGCTTTCGCATGGTGAACTTCATGTCTTCCCAAGTGTTGATGGGACGTCCACCATATCTAGCCCTCTCCTTTTGAACTTGATCCCACCAAATTAAAGCATAATCAGAAAATTCAAGGGAAGCAAGTTTGACCTTTTTCTCCTCGGAATATGCATGGCATGAAAAGTCCTGCTCGATCCGCATCTCCCACTCCAAGTATGCTTCCGGATCGCTTTTCCCAAGAAAAGAAGGGACCTTCACCTTGATCCCGCCAAGTAGGTCATCATCATGTTGTCTCCTTTGGTCTCCTCTCGGTTGTTGGTACAACCTCCTCCTTTGTGGGACTTCATCAAGATCATCATCAAAGTTCACCATCTCCTCCTCCATGATGTGGGGACGACGTGGTGCGGGAGCGCGTCGTGGGTTATCATGGAACATCCTTGGGCTTGGTTTATTCTCCAATTCATCAATCCTCTCATGTAACACCTCCAACTTCCGATCAAGAAGCTTCTCGAAGTGGCTCACCAAAGCTTGCATTTGGAATTGCGTAGCTTCAGGTGCGGGAGATCTACTTCGACTTCCTTCATCGCTAACATGAGCAATTTTCTTCCCACGATCTTCTTCCATGATAAGTTACACAAACACAAACACACACCGGGGGGGGAACACACACAATGATACACACTCACTCACACACGCGAGATGTACACACTCACACAAGATGTACACACTCACACACACAAAGATACAAACTCACGCACGCAATATATATACACTCACACACACAAGATGTACACACACACGCACACAACAAGATGCACACACTCACACACACAAGATATTTTTTTTTCTTATTTCTCTCCACTCTCAAAACTCAATTTGAATTCCAAGCTCTTATGAAATATAATACCTTGTTTAGGGCGATCAAGTGCCACCAATTCCTCCCCAATAAAGATTGTGTCGGGGGATGGTTTAACACAACCCGCTTGAGTGGTAAGGGGTTTAACAATGGTAAAGGTCAAAAAGAGGGTGGAAAGAAGGGGTAGATAGGTGGATTGTGGGTTTTGCCCAATTGTGCAAGATAAGATAAATGAATAACAATATGAGACAAATACAAAATGGGGATAAAGTAAAATTATGGAAAAAGTTATATATGGAAATAGAAAGTGCTAATAAGGTAAAGCACAAAGGAGTAATTGTATCCGCTCTTCTTTTTTTTTGCTTTTTTTTTGTCAATTTACCCCAAAAAGTGTTGTGCTTGGAGTTTTAAAGCACAAGATGATTGAACGGAGAGTAAGACAATTTTTTTTTCTTTTTTTTCGAAATATCTCAAATAAAGGATGTGCTTAATTTTGAAAAGCACAAAATGATGAGTTGAGAGATTTTTTTTTACCGGATACAAATCACATATAGAGAATTAAATGCGGAAAGAAGATGAATGAAAATTTGGCTCAATTTATAATAATCCAAGCATGCACAAACTAGGACAATTCGGGTGGCTTTCAAGAAAAATGGATTTTTTTTTGTTGAATGGTTGAATAATATGGAAAGATAAGGAGGGTAATGGATAGAATTAAAGTAAATGAAGGGATAGATGCCTACCGTGTCAACCGGCGCTCTGATACCAACTGATGCGAGACGCACGGGGTGGCCCGATCTTCACGGCGTAGGGCGGCGGATGATGGATGCGGTTTGGGGCTAAGTGATGAGTGAGGGGTATGGATAGTGGAAGAAAGTAGTCAACCAATGCTATATGGAGCGTGACCTACTACTTAGACAACACACTCAAGGGAGGGCAGTGATGGCCAATCCACACAACAACGCACTTGGGTTGAGGCACAGAATTGGGGGCTTTGTGATCTTGGATCACCAATCTAACTTGTAGATTGACAAGGCAAGAATACACAAGAGCAAGGGGGAAAACCCGGGATAATCCTCACACAACAAAGAGAAACAAAGCATAAGCTCTCAAATTAAGTCTTGAATGCCAATACAATTCCATGGGGTGGCTATTTATAGCCAAGGGGGTGATACAATGGTCAAGGGTCTAATACCCTAAAGTCATAAAGTCTAAACCTACCTTGTCCCCTTAAAAGTCAAAAAGATAAAAGCCAACAAAGACTTTTGGAAAAGAAGCACACAACTTTCCAACATAGCCCACCGGATTTGACTTTGAGTGCATAGCCCACCGGATTTGACTTTGGTGTCCAAAGATGCCATTTCTAGAATCCTCCATGTGGGAAAGGCCTACAAATTCGTGCAACCATGTGGCCCAAGTTTTAATAATCAATTTTGGGCTTGAATAAGTGATATTATAGGCCCATTTGCTCCATCCATGCAAGGTAATACCCATTGGGCCTTTAATGAAGCAAGATGAGCGCCCATTGAAGCATTCAACCTCTTTAATCTTCCTCGTGTCATTGGGCCTTGCAAATCCAATTCCTCCACCCGAGCAATCGACTCCGTGACTTCCGCATGGTTCACATCACTACCTCGAAGAATTGTTGACGTCGGTGAGGAGAGATAAATACAGACGTTGGTTTTTCATCGTTGAAGATGTTACTCGTTGGGGATCCTTCGACGGAGTTCTTCATTGAAGAAATGTTTTTCAAAGGAGAATAGTTATTCCTCTAAGGGGGGTTTCCTCCAGCAAGATCCTCCACCAGGATTCTTCTCCATCAAAAACCAAGAGCCCAATCAAGGTGATGAAGATCCCTCCCCTTAATTGATAGGTTTAATGAATTCATTTAATGAAATAATTAAATGTTGGGGGTTTGGAACAATTCAAAAAAAGAAAAGGGTCTGAGGAGATTGGGTGGTCTCCAAAGAGAATTCCAAACAATTCAAAAGTTAAATAAAAAAAGTTAGTTTATTTTTATTTCAATTTTTTTTTATTTTCCCACATTGGGTAGAGAAAACTATCTTCCACCCACGACCAACTGCAGTCAAGGTGAAGGAATACTTAAGAAACTACCGATTCTGCGAGATCAACGGTGCCCTCAAATTTCAATTCCGAGCACCGGTTCAATGGTTACAAAAAACCTGCTCAAACGCTTACTAAAAGTTCTTAAAAAACATTAGAAAAACATTTCAGGCTCTCCAGGCATCAGAATCATATATCGTCAGAAACTGCAGACTCAAATATTTCCATATAAATTTTTTTAAAAAATATTACATGGAATATATGGGTCTTTACATTCTCCCCACCTCTGGGCTTTGCATCCCCAAAAGCCAAATCACAAAAACTAGGAAAACATGTTGGGGGTACTGAGCACGAATCTTAGACTCCCGCTCCCATGTGATCTCCTTGAGGTTATCATTCTAAAAATGTAAAGGCACCAATGGAATCGATCACCCTGAAAGGACTCTCTCCTTTTGATCCTCAATCTCTATTGGAACCTCTGAAAATGCCTCCCCATCATTGATTTCAATCTTTCCGCAGTCAAAGATGTGAGTAGGATCATGCACATATTTCCTCAGCTGGGATATGTGAAAAAAGTTTTGAACCTGGTGCAACTGAGGTGGAAGATCCAAGTGGTAATCCACCTCGCCAACTCTACTAAGTACTTTAAATGGTCCGATGAACCTCGGAGATAACTTGATGCCCCAACAAAATATCCGAAAACCTCTTCGGGGTGAGACCCATAGTAAGATGTGGTCATCATCCTAGAACTCCAGAGGTCTCCATCTCCATTCAGTATAAGACTTTTGCCTGCTCTGTGATTTCTTCATCTGCTCTTGGATGATATTCACCTTCTACATGGTATCCTGTACCATTTCTGGTCCCACGAGTGCTAACTCCCTTGGGTCAGTCCAGTACAAAGCAGATCTGCAAGGTCAGCCATACAGAGCCTCGAATGGTACCATCCCAAATGTGGAGTGATAGATGTTTTGTATTCAAACTCAACCAAGGTCAAGTGATCCTCCCAGTTGTGGCCGAAGTCGAGGACACAAGCACACATCATTTCCTCGAGGGTCGGAATGGTCTACTCAGTCTAGCCATCCACCTGAGGATAGAAGGAGGTGCTCAAATGAAGTTGTGTCCTGAAAGCCTTTTGCAACCCCTTCTACAGCCAAGAAGTGAAACATGAATCATGATCAAAGACAATCTTTGTGGATACTCCATGTAGCCGCACAATCTCCTGCACATAGAGGCAACTCAAGCTCTCTACTGAACCCTCCTCTCTGATCAGTATGAAGTGGGCCAACTTGGTGAGTCGGTCGACGATCACCCAGATTAAATCATGACACCTAGATGTATGTGGAAGTACTGTCATGAATTCCATGAAAATTCCATCCCACATCCACTCTAGGAACTCTAAAGGTTGAACTAGGACTGAGGGTACCTCATGCTCCACCTACACATGCTGACAAGTGAGGCACTGAGAGACAAACTCCACTACTACTTCCATCATTCTTATCCAATAGTGATATCATTGGAGGTCCTAGTACATCTTCTCCACTATTGGATGTACCGCAAGAGGGGATGTGTGGAAGTCCCTCGAAACTTCCTCCTGAAGTGACAACGGTACCACAGTACATCCTCTGTAAAGGATGGTGTGCTATCCACCTTCATAAAATCCATAAAGTGTCTATCATGTAGATATCTGAGCATGTTGATCCTCGCAGTCAGTGTCCCAACAATGTGCCTCCCTGACTCTCTGAAGGAGTAGGGGAGTGAATGTAAGAGACTGAGAAAAAGCTATTACATCTCGATCAACAATGGATATCTGGAAAGCGGCCAACTACTTCATCGCCTCACCTAGTAGTTGTATGCCAGATCATCTACTGAGTTCATCTGCTACAACTTTCCCCTTACCAAGAGTATAGGCTATCTAGAAGTAATATTCCTAGAGAAACTCAATACAACGTCATTGCCTTATGTTGAGGTACTTCTGGGAAATGATATACCTAAGACTCTGGTGATCATAGTAGACTGTAAAATGCTCGACCATCAGATAGTGTCACTACATCTTCAATGCAAAGACCACTACTGTTAACTCAAGGTCATGTGTAGCATAGTTCTTCTCATGTTGTATCAGTTTTCAGGAACCATATGTGATAACTACTCACTCCTGCATCAGAACACATCCGAGCTCAGTCCCTGATGTGTCGCAGTAGACTACATACCCAACGCCCTCCTCCCGAAGCCCCAAAATAGGGGCACTGATCTGCCTCTTCCTCATCCCCTAAAAACTCCACTGGAATATCTTCGACCACATGAAGGGTTGAACCTTCTTCATTAACTATAATATAGGTTATGAAACTCTGGAGAAATCTGGCACAAATCTCCGGTAGTATCTGGCCAAACCCAGGAAACTTGGTACCTCTGTCACACTCATGGGTGGCTCCCAAGCAAGTACTGCCTCAATCTTAGCTGGATCCACTGAAACTCCATCCTTTGAGATGAAATGTCCTAGAAAGTGAACCTCTCGAATCCTAAACTGCCACTTCGAGAGATTAACATAAGGCTTGTGCTCTCGAAATGTGTCCAGAACTACCTGCAAATGATAGGCAGTATCCTCCTCAGTAGCCGAGTAGATCAGAATGTCGTTGATGAATACTAGTACAAAGTGATCAAGGTATGGCTGAAAGATCATGTTCATGAGTCCCATGAACACTACCGGAGCATTGGTCACACCGAATGGCATGACCGAAAACTCATAATGGTCGTACCGATATCTAAAATCCATCTTCTACACATCCTCGTCTTGTACTCTGAGTTGGTGATAGCCTGACCTGAGGTGTATCGCCGAGAACCACCTTGATCCCTTCAGCTAATCAAAGAGGTATTCATTCCTCAGAAGTGGGTACTTGTTCTTCAAGGTCACCTTGTTCAGGCACAAATAGTCAATGCAAAGTCTCAAGCTCCCATCCACCTTCTTGGAGAACCAAATCGAGGCTGCCTAAGGAGAAATACCGGGCCGGATGAACCCCTTCCCCTATAAGTCCTCCAGTTATACCTGCAGCTCATGAAGCTCCGCAGGAGACATCTGATATGCTGGTGTAGATATCGGTGTCGTACTGGGGTATAAGTCAATGTAAAATTCCACCTTCCTGTGAGGAGGTAGACCTAGTACATCATCAGGGAATACATCTTTGTACTAGTCCACCACTACAGGATAGCTCAGACTCTCTACATCGACTACTCTGAGGGTAAGGCTTGCCAACTAATGAGTGATCTGCTACACTCTCCTCTAGTTAAGTCCATCCTGTGCTGCATAGGCTCCCTTCTCACTAGTGAAGGTAAACCTAGTCTCATCCCCATGGATAAACAACACTTTTAGCCTAATACAGTCGATCTGATAATGGACTTTAGATAACCAATCCATACCCAAGATGACGTCGTAAAGCCTCGACGCTGATACTAGAAGATGTCAGTCAAAGCACTCGCCTCTTAGAGTAAGGTCACACTGCCAAAACCAGTGTGTAATCATTTAATCCTATCCCGTAAGAGTCTCTAGCTAGAAGGATCGATCCAACGACTCCACCAGAATCTGTGAGCTCCGAATGAGGGAAGTGGCAATAAAAGAATGACTAGAACATGTGTCTATAAGTACTGTAGCTAATGTATAGTAGACATAGATCATACCTTGTATAATATCTGGAGTGTCATGGTCGTAGGACTCAACCACCTAGAGCTGACCTCGCCCCTCTCAACCTGCTCCCAGTGGTCGGGGTGGACCACCTAGTGGTGGTGGTGATAACACCTCGAATCGTCACCCACCGCCAGCTGCATGGCCAGATCCTCTGCCACGTCTTCTTGCTCCCTATGGACCTCCCAGATCAAACCTCTATCTCTTCCTAGGCGGTCCTTTGACCATCTTCTGGTCATCCGTATGGTGGGTCGGGTAGTCACGAGCCTTGTGAACCTGCCCACCGCATGTGCAACACTACCTGCTCCTTGCATGACTAGCTCTGTCTCAGGTGCCCCACACAACAGAACATGAATCCGGAGGTCATCCACCTATAGGTTTGGTCCTCTTGGACCTCTGTGACATCCGTCTTCTGCTAGCTGTAGAAGACTCTGCTACGTGACACCTGGTGGTGGGTCTTGCTGCTGGTGACTGCTTAGAAAGAAAACTCTCTACTAAGAGGTCTCTCTCTGACACCCCTGTCTGCATCGGGATGCTGGGAGAAATCATCGAAGCCCTGATCTCCCGCATGAGTCCCTGATCAAAGTTCTGGGCACTGAATAATGGGTCCTGCACCATATCAGTAGAGTAGTGCGAGAGGTTGGTGAACCTTGTTGTGTACTGAGCCACAATCATGCTGCCCTACTGTAGATGAAGAAGCTCCTGTATATGCAATGTGCAAAGGGTCACTGGGACAAACTCTGCCTAAAATAGGCTCTCGATGTCTGCCCAGAGAAGTGTCGCCTCGATGTGAACCTCAAGCATCAAGATCTGCCATCTACCTATTGTTGCCTATAGAAGAATGGCAGCAAGGATCACCATGAGATCAGGTGGTGTCCCTAATAATCAGAAAAATCTCAACATAGCCTACAGCTAATCCTCAGCCACCTGTGGGTCCGTCTCACCCCTAAACCCAGGTGGCCTCTAGTGCTAGAACTCATGCAACGTGCTCAAGTGGAGGGCACCCTCTGCTGCTGGGGCTAGTGGAATCAGTGGCCCAGCGGATAATGGTACCACTGGTGCCTCTACTAAAAAAGGGTCCTGCACCGAGGCCTCATCGCTCGGTGGGCTATCACGACACGCTCTACCAAAAACCTGTGTTGGCTATCTACGTGGCGGAATCCTAAAATAAAATAGGTGATCCACAATCAATAAGTTATACCTAGTGAGCTGACACAAAGAGATCACAAAGAAAGATTTCAAAACACACACGCAGTCAGTGTTTTCATGCACTAAGTCAGAAATCAGACGTCAGGGTCCTGGTGTATGGATGCTTCAGCTGCCGCACAAACAATGGATTCCCAAAACTGATAACCACACTCATAACACTTAACAATACTGTCGTTAAAATATTAGATTCCAATGTTCTACCGTAGAACTGACTCCTATGATACCAATTTTTCATGACCCTTCCCTTAGGACACGTTTTGTGACTACCCCAAGCCCCTCTTCCATAGGCTAGGGGCTGGAAACAAGCACCAAAAGGCGTATTCCCTAAAAACGGGGAGGCATTTCCTTTATAACATGTAAACTCACACAAATAAGCACAAAGCAGGATACAAGATAAAATTAAAAATATATAGTAAACTGGGTGTGTACATAAAGTAAATGGAGTCGGAATACATGCCCGACTGTAAATTACAAGTAAACTGAAAAGTACAAGTAAAACTGAAAACAGCTCCTGTGAACACCCACCAAGGATCCTACCTAAAGGGCCGGCACAACTCTCAAATGGGCGTCGATGCGGTACGTCTCATCTAAAGTCCAACTCCGAGCTACCTCTAGTCCTAGTAACCTCATCCTCAATCAGTTTGGTTCGTCTTCTGCATCAAACACAACAAGGTGCGGACATAGCCGGTTCAGGGTTGAGTATAACGATACTCAGTAGGGACGCCGAGATCTTGTAGGTTTCCTAGAGTTCCACAAAGTAAAGACCTAAAAATTAATAGTACAATCATAAGGTACAAAATAACAACCATCCTTACTTAGCTGTATGCCCAAAAATATACCTATGTTTTCAAGATTACACAGAGCTCCATCTCCTGATCCAAAAACACAACTGTCCATAAAGGAAGAAGTACCACAAAGGTAACACCACACGAGTGAGTACCTCTTAGGTAACACCACATAGAGTAGAACCAAAATGGTTTAACCAAAAATATTAGTACTCATATAACACTAGGTATAACTTAGGTATGGTAGTAATGATGATTATATGTAACTACTGAATCATCTTACTCTCTTGCGAGGTAGACCCACCTAGGATCCTAAATATTCAGACCCATATTGGATTCTAGTGTATCAGACCCACATAGGATCCTAGAGTAATCCCATGTAGATTAAAAGTGCAGGTCCATGTGGGATCCTAGAACACAGGCCCACATAGGATCCCAAAGCATAGACGCATATAGGATCCCCTTTTCATGTTACAACCAACAACAGGGTTCTCGCACTATGCTCGCCTGATTCAGAGAGGTTCCTCTCCTCAAGCCACTGGTCGATACTCTAACTGAAACGAAGTCCCATGAATAAGTATCCCCAAATTACCTCCACATAATATGGTTCTCAATGCAACAGAAGGCGCGTCAAATGGATTCCCGGTCTATATGTTATTTCCCTTTTTAGTCTCGAGGGCCTCATTGGATTCGTGTTCGATCCAACCTAGTCATACCCTAACTTTATCCAAAACTCTAGGGGGTATAGCAAAAGGACTGTCTCGAGCCAAGGTTTCTGGTTCCATAGATGGTTCATCAAACGGATTCTTGTAGCACATGTTATGGGCGAAAGAGCAGAAAGGGGTCGAAGCTGGTCGGGGTCCAGTCCGACACGGTCAGACCGACCCGGGTCGACGTGGCCAGACCCCGGTCTAGCCCTAGGTTCGACCCGGCCTAATAAATCCGAACCAGCTTGATGGTTCTGGCCCGGCCTGCTAGTAGACCCACACTGGGTGGTCCACAGGAGGCCCGCACCTAGCCCACGGCTGGGCGACCCCCTTGTGGGGTCCGCCCTAACTGCCACCCAAGGCAGAGGTGCCCCCTTGGTACCCTAAACGGCCCGACCATTCAGGTTTGGTGGCCAACTGGCCAGTGCAACGTGGTGTCGACAGTTGGAATGCGGGACCCGACATTTCACTCGGCTCCTCGGCTGGCCGAACGACCAGCCTACCTCCGCGACATGGTCCTGCATCGCGCCCCCTCTGGCGGCCGGCAGCGGGCCGACGCCCCCCTGCTGTTGTGGCCTCATACCACAGCCCCTGAAATCATGGTGGTGCGGTCGCACCACCATCGTCTTGGCAGTCGGCTGGAGTACCGCCCGCTGCTCCCGAGCTCTACCGGTGCCGGTCGCTGGCACCGGTCGCCGGCGACATTACTCAGGTCACTGAGTGCGCCTCGATGGCCTGATCTTCATTCCGAAAACTCCCGCACTCATCTTGGGAATTCACCATTGATTCAAGAACACCACATTCAAGATTCACACAACCCGAAAACAAGCTGCAAATAACACCAAAATCCACAATGGTTGTGGAGGGGTCGGTTTGTTTTCGTTTGGCCCGCACCCACCGCGTTAGAACAGTAGCAAGCGACATAGTTGTTCTTAAATCAAGAATAATGAAAAGAACTAGGTAAGGGATATACAAAATCAAAAATCCCTACCTCTAAGATTCATTGACGTCGATGAGGAGAGAGAATGATAGACGTCGATTTATCGCCGTTGAAGATATTCCTCTTTGGATATCCTTCGATGGAGTTCTTCGTTGGAGAAATGTCTGTCGAAGGAGAAGAGTTCTTCCTCTAAGGGGGGTTTCCTCCAGAAATATTCTCCACCAATCTTCTTCTCCAGCAAAAACCAATATCCCAATCAAGGTGATGAGGATCCTCCCCCTTAACTAATAGTTTTATTGACTTCATTTAATGAAATCATTAAATGTTGGGGGTTTGGCACAATTAAAAAAAGAAATGGGTTTGAGGAGATCGGGTGGTCCCCAACGATAATTCAAAATAATTTAAAAGTTAAATAAAATTAAATTTAGTTTATATTTATTTCCTCATTTTTTTTTAATTTTCCTATGTTGGATAAATAACTATCTTCCACCCACGGCCAATTACAGTCAAGGTGAAGGTCTCCTTAAGCAACTATATGTGCTGCGAGATCAACAATGTCATCAAATTTTAATTCCTTGAACCAGTTCAAAAGATACAAAAACCCGCTCACACGGTTACTGAATGTACTTAAGAAACTTCCAGAAAACATTTTGGGCTCTCCAGGCCTCGGAATCAAGTACAGTCAGAAACTGCACACTCAAGTATTTCCATATAACGTTTTTTTAAAAAAAATTACATGGAATTTCAGGGTCTTTACAGATTCTATCAAATATTGTTGATATATTGAAATTCATCACATAAATATCATCTAGGAAACTTACACATGTTTCTAAATTATTACACCAAGTGTAAATTTTAAGGATGACCTTATTAAATTCATGAAATGTCCTTCTTTTCATGGCTTTCTTTGGTACACAATGTGTAATATTGTAAATGGCATTTCAGGTCCTTTTTCTATTCCAGAAGCCTTTTTTCCTCAGTTTTTTAGTTATGTTCCATAGAAGTCCAACATGATCATCCTAAAAAATATGGTGTCACACCGCTTCTGTTCTCTCTAGTAATGATGTGTCCTTTTTTCATTTTTTGAATTATCCTATAGATCCTTCCATAAAACAAAAAACAAGTTAAGAAATTAAAATATGGTAAATATTAGTCAATTAAAAATATAAATGAATACATTATAATACCATAAAATGTATGCATGAAATATAGAGATCATCCAAGAATTATGACCTTAAACTATGTTCACTATTCCAAGATATGTAACCTTAAACTATGTAACAACAAGATTTCTCTCTTGTGTATCTCATGGTTTTGGAACACCATCAGACCTAGTGTGTCATGTTAAGGTTCTCAATGAATTATGCTACATCAATGGGGTTCTCAACCTTCCCCATGAGAACATTCTTTCATCTCTATAGTTTCGGCCCCTAGAGTTTGAATTTCCCCATCATTCTCTCATTTACAAATGTTCTCCCCTATGGTGATGATAATGTTACCCAAAGGCCCACCTACCATCTAGGGTACTTGTCCAAGGAAAATGATTCTTAGTAGTCACGTGATGGATCCCTTATTTCAAATTCATGGTTAGTGATCAAACCTAATTTTTTTATCTGTATTCTTGATGATATATAAGTGGAATCTATGATTCAAATCTGGCCAATTCTAATCAGTATCCATCAGTCACCTTCTTTTCAGTTATGATTTTGGAATCCTTGATTTACCTTATTCCACTCCCCATTGTCTGAGAAGAGTCCTGACACCCTTGGTATCAACCCCTTTTATTTTTTAATATATTTCTAGGGTAAATTGGATCAATGTAATCCTACCAAATTAGTCTCTCTATTTTCATGGGTTCCATTACTGTTCGATGGAGTATTCTAACCCTATCACAACTATCCTTGTCTATCACTCTTATGTTTCATGATTACCCATCTATTACTCCTTCATTCTAAAAAATTATCATTAATAAAATGAACTTAGTAGCTTTGGGTAAGTTGCCTCATTATCCCGATTGAGATGACCCCCTCTCATCCTTTTCATACACTGTTTAATTATGTCTTATGTGTTATTTATATATGATGACAAACTTCATGGTATCATTAAAATCATGTGAATTAAAACAACATTTTATCTTAGTCCTTTCTTGAGTGGACTACTCTTTTGGTGTGTGGGTCTCCAACCATGCCCCTCCATTAGTTTTGGTCATCTTTTTTACCCTAAATATAACTACATGTGTCTTAATTCCTAATCTGTATGATATGCAATGATGTTAGGATGATTTTTTAGACCCATTTAGGAACTTTTTTCACTTATTTCCTTGTAATCATGCTTATATTTTGACTCATATTGATTCCCTTTATCACTTATCTCTAGGATAATCCCCCTTTTCTCTATGTATTAGCCAAATTTATATAGTATGTCATTTCCAGTTATAATCTGGTGATGATTCCATACATATTCCACATTGGGTATTTCTATTTATCTCCTGCCATAAATACACTTCACCCACTATCATGTGTATGAAATAAATTTATATAGAGAGATTCCACCCTTGTGAAATATATACGGCTTGATTACTACATCACAGGATACATAGTGACACCTGGATATCTTATCATGGGAATAACCAAAAATCCCTCATATCTCCCATATCATCTTGGAATATGGGTTCCCACTAGGTCACCAAAGCTCTCCTAATTCCAATATAATTATAACATCCATGGTGATGGTCCAAATTCCATTACCTTAAAATAAGGAACCATGGTCAAAACATCAAGTATTTGAACTATATTCCCTATCCTAGAGGTTGTCTATCATAGCATTTGGAATTCAGATTCATATTGTGTTTTACTCTACCCATGTCACACCGACTAGGTAACTTGTTTGGTTTATTTTTGAGATTTTATTTCTATTTTATTTATCATTGGGGTTTCCATGAGACTATGGTCAAAAATGATAATTTTATGGAATATAGTACATGGATCACAGTTATAGTATGGTTAGTGTTAACCATGTATATAGAAATATAAAAAGGTATTGATGAATTTAAATGTCATTTTTCATGTTTATGTTATAGTTTTTACAATAATGTGGAATGTTCTACATAACTATGTAACCTATTTTTTAAAGGGGAAGTGACCTTCAAAAATAGTGTATGTATTCCATAACCATGTAGCCAATCATTTTGGTTTTTAGAACCCTTAAAAGAAAAAATTATTAAATTCGGATTCTTTATTTTTTACATAATTTTCCTTCATATATTATCCAAATCATGAACCTCATCCCCTCCAACCATGAGTGTTACCCTTTACTCAATTTACATGGAAATTACTCTTTAGATTTTTGTTTATTCTTCAAATTAATCCATGGTTTCAATTCACTTTGTTCACTATTCTTGCTTTTTTAACTCTTTTAATTTTTATTTACTTCCTTTACTCTAACTATAATGAACATTATGATCCAAACCTATGGTTTGGGATGGGTTTTGATTGTATAAAATTATTGTTATGTTTTGGAGGGTTCATTCTCCCCATCCATGGTGTTGTATTGAGAAAAAGACAAGTTTACAATGAATCAAAGGTATGTGACTCTAAAAAACATGATTTTTTCATTTTCATACCTAGTGTTATTAATATATACCTTATTATAATGTTTCAATTTGAATTAGAAATGATTTATTATGGTTTTTTTAGTTTGTTTCTTTTTTTATTCTATAATAGTGTGGATGTTAGTTTTTCATGGATTTTCATTGAAAATGGATTTTATTCCAATAAGGTTTCTGTGGAAATTATTCAATGGAATTTATTATTTATAACTGATTTTTTAAAGTTAATTTTTTAAAATAAATAAGGATTGATGTAATATTACTGATTATGGTCTAATATTGATAACATAGTTATTGGTTTGTAATGGATTTTTATTTTTTGGAACATGGGAGACCCTAGGCGGGCAGGTAACCATTTGATTGTAACCATATGGTTAGGCATGAGCTATTATGGAGTCATTTCCTATGTGGCCCCAAGAGGACCTATGATAACTTACTTATTTAGGATCACATGTCATAGTCTATATTCTTTGATTGATTTCTAGTTACCTTTAGAACCTATATATCAAAACCCTTCCCTTGTTTCTCATATGTTACACTTGTGATGATGCACTTTATTTTATACCCACTCTCTTATTTTCATTTGTCAAATGGTAGTTATCTTTTTTATTGACTTTATGTTTTAAATTATTGACTATGTGGTATAAATTGTAAAATTGATTATTTATAAAACATAAGGTATTATGTAAATGTTTATATAAAAAAATTATTTCAACTATTCTTAAACAAGAAACAAGGGTTTAAAATACAAAAACTATTATGTGAATTCATGGTAGTATCCTATGAGGCTTTACCTCACACCTTACATATGCCTTTGTGAGTATGTAGATTATGTTTTTTTCTGACCTATCTAAATGTAAATCTTCTGGACCACATAATATAGCCTCTTTTTTTTGTTTTACCCTTTAATGGTATGGGTTAGTAGTAGTTAAAGGGCACATGGAGATTGATTGAATATTCATTTCTTGGATCCTTCAATTTCGGGTTCAAATATTTTAACTATGTATCATCCTAAACTACCTTGGGATTATCAAAATATTAAATTTCATGAATTTATTGTGATTTATTATTACTCTAGCCTAATTTTTATATGGATTTGTTTATTACTATTTATGTTGGGTTTTAATCTATTTATTTATTTTAATTATTGATACATCTTTACCCATTGGTGTGGAAATACAATAGCTAGATGATTCATGTCTAATTTATGGCTGGAAAACTATGTTTTTTTATAATTAATTAAGGGTGATATAATTCCCATGTAATTAGATTTGATACACTATTTCTTATTGATATACTATGGAAATCAATAATGTGTTTTAGTCCATATCATGATACAGTTCAGGTGACATGTCAGTTTTATTTGGGTCGATTAATTAAAAACTATTTTCATACCCCTATTTTTATTTTGGGTTATCATAGAATAGAGATAAGGCCATAATATCTAAAAATTTTGGTGTGAATGATTGTTTGGAGATTTTTTTCTTAATTTCATACCCTTGGTTACCATGGATTGTCAAAAATTATGTTTTTAATTTAATCTTGACTTCGGATAACACATTTGAGAGTTACTATTTTTCACTATTGATTATAGATTTAAATAATAAACCAACTTTATTTTGAGAAAATTTTGAGTTTAAATGTGAAATAGTAAAAGAAATCATAGGCACATGATTTAGGTTCATGTTTAGAGGAAATTGTATTGTTCCCATGTGACCAAGTTTGTAACACCTTCTAATAGAATTCCATGGTTGGTGAAAGGTTTTCCTAACAATGGGGATAAACAATGCATTGTGAGGGGATACTATTATTTCTAATGATTCAACATTTATATGGTTGAAATTAATGAGATTTTTATTATTAATTATTTATGAGTAATTAAATTTCTTTTTTTTATTTTAATTAATGTACTTCGAATTAATTTTTCTTATTGATTTTTTTATTATTATTTTATGTAATCTATGTCTCCTAGGAGGACTCTAAGGAATAAAAGGGTTCAAGATGAAAAAATTCACCAAAGAACAACCCTCACATGGACTCTCATATCACTGATTCATTGATCATAAATATTATATCTATTCAATAGGTCAATGAGGTAGGTATATATCAGATGGTGGATCATTTCAAAGAATTTTCTATGTAGAACCTGCCATTATTTTGAGGTGACCATATTCCTCAAGAACCTGAAGAGTGGAGTGATAATATAATGTGAATATTTTATTTCCTCTAGACCTCTAAAATTTCAAAAGATTACTTTTCTACCAATATGTTAATGGGGATAAACCAAAAAATGGTAGGACTTAATCGTGTTTGCCAAGCACCATCACTATTATAATAGATTAAATTCAACAAACTGTTTAACTAGCAGTTTCACCATGAGAATTTAAGATTGGTAAAATCATTATAGTTTATGATTCTCAAGAAAAAAGGCTTTTCTATAATGAAATTTTACACTCAATCTTTTATGTTTTTCCATCTTCCCCCTAGGCTTCTCATGATTAACTATTTAAATTCTTGAAATTTTTCAATTGGGCTTAATGTTGGAAATCCAGTCAAGTAAAATCATTATTTTTCTATCAAATTATACAAACGTAGTAGAAAGGGAAATTATGGGTGACCAATATATAGTTTGTTTGACCATTATGAGTGGTTCCCCAATTATAATAGGTTAATGTAAGAGTTATTATTTGGTTCAAAAGAATAAACATGAGGATACTCAATAGGGTATAAATATAAGCATGAAGAATAAAAATTCTTCATCTTGAAAATATTTAGTATGGAGATATGTGCAATGATATTCATGTGGGAAGTCAGTATATTCAAAGAATGTTTTCTATGAGGATCATAATACTTTCCACTAGTGTTGTCTCCTGGGGAATATTTATCACTATTTCATGTTACCTCTTCAAGTTAGTCACGGGGGTCTTATTATTTTATAGTTTCTTAGGTGTTGTTAGATACATAAAAGTGATTGGGTTCTAACCCTCAAGTGAAATAAGACTACCATTCTATTAATAAGGATCACAGAAATCCTGAATCTATGTGTTTGTATGTGGAAAAGAATGTTCAAGTGGATAGAGAGTCCAATCCATATTTCCTCTTAGGTATGTTTTTATTGGTTCATCAATGGATATAGATTTTTTTAACACATATATATCTCACTCATTCATTTTATTTAAATTAATTTATGACTAGGTATGGTGAATGGAATTGATTCATTATATGATCAACCCTTCCACTCTATAGGGATGAGTAAGGGATAAGAATTTATGTGCTCTATGTTCTGTATAATTATCTTAGGTATCAATTTTTTTTGAATTTCTAGGTATTGATCTGGATATAATTGACATTTTGTATTATAAGGGGATCATCATGTATAATATGGAACACTACCATTAAACGTTATTGTTTATTATACCAGATGGGAACACTCACATGTTCCAAGGTGAATGGTACCCAGGTTCAAGTGTGGAGGGGCAATTCATTTGGGTTGTGAAGACTTTATCTTGTTAGATATATTGGATAGTTCTTGAAATTTTTGAATATAGATCAGATAAATGAATTTTATGTGTGGTTGATTGGTATCCTAATGTATTCTTAGATGACTTATCTTGATTAATTTTCCACTGGGAAGTGAATTTTATTATTAATATACTCTCCTAGATAAGTCCCATACCTCAACCATCATATCAAATTTCTCTCTTCAAACTCAAAGGATATAAAATTTAGTTGGAGGACCATTAGGGTATGGGTCTTATTTCTCTATTTTATCTCTATAGACATCGCTGGTACATTTTAAAAATAATGATATAAAAAAGCTTAGGATTTGTATAAATTAAAAAATCATAATGTAGTGACCATCAAGAATTAATAAATATTTCTAGATTGATGACTTTTTTGATAAACTCAGGGGATCATGATTTTTTTCCAAGAGTGATCTGAGGTCAGGATACAAATATTTGAGATTTTAGAAAATGGATGTGGTGCACCCCAAGACACCCTGAGAATGGTGGGATGAATCATGGTGTCAATTTTTTCATTTTGAAATGTATTATCTTTTCTAAAAATTAGTAAGAACTCATTTAACTTATCAATGTTAGATGCACATATGCCAGAAAATAAATTCCTCAATTAAAATATAGGGAATAATAATTTTTACTTGGTTCACCACTATGGTGTATTCTATGGATCATACTCTAATGTTTTGTTAGTTTTACTAGAATCTACTATTATTTACTATTTTTTGTAGATCATAATTGATTGTTCATGGTCACACCATTCCATGTGCACTTAATTTACAATGAATTCAATGATAGCACAATACCTACCACATATTATTTTTATTGAGTCCTCATAACTCACTTCTTTATATGAATTATACATAATTTTAATGACTTAAAGATCATTTACATATAATATTAATGAATTATTTAACATTCATCATGATTAATGGAATATTATTCGCTAATAAAAATCCAAATGATACCCAAAAACTTTCTTTCATGAAAATATTTCTCATGTACATTTTTCTCATGCAACATTTATCATGAATCTTCCTTCATGCAACTACTTAATGATAAAAATTCAACAAAAATAAATTAGTTTTATTCAAAAAAATTCCTTTCTAGGCACAACATATCTTCGAAAAAAAATCTTTATGTAAGAAATATGTTTGAATAAGTCTTATGTGAAAAATATCATCTAGATCCAGTCTATGTATGAACTCCACCTAATGAAGGATTAGTTCATTATTTATAGGAAAAAATAAATTATTCATGAATATATTTAACCTATATAAATTTTTTCACGACCAATACACTTTTCTAGTGACTCTTCGAATTTTAAACATGTATTTATAGTCGCACATCTAGAAATAGACTTAATTATCATGATACTATAATTATTTCACAAACAAAACCCCATGAATCCACTCAATTTTTTCAAATATTTTTCATGCAACCATATTTCTTAAATATTCATGGACCGTTTTAAAAATATTTTACATTATTACTCACATGATTATTCTTTAATGAATGTCTTACTAACTTGTACAAATATCTTCCATTTTCTCAAAACTAACTTTATTACATACTCCAAAACGTTGTACCAAAAAAATTATAAAATAATGGGAAAAATTTACATTTTGTAAAATTATTTTATTTCCCTTTTAAGACAAATTGTTAAATCTTTAATCTCCCATAGACTCCAAAACTATTCAACAAGAAGAACTGGTTGAAATTATACACAACACACTATCAATCTTATACTTGAATCATCATGGTTCAAGCATCCTTCCCATTTGGTTTTATTGGAAACAAAAAGTGAAATTAAATTATAAACAGACATCATTTATCATCTAGATATTAAGGAAATAACTCATCCATTACTCTAAATCTATATTAGAAATTATCGGTGTATAAAATAAGTGTTTAATAGATAATTCTATGCCCCATGCTAGAACTCACCCTAAGATTCATAACATTCCCCTTGATGAAATAATATCACCACTGAAATCTATTTATTTAATTCCATTCTTCATGTCAAAACTCATATGATAACTCACTTTGTCTTTTATACCATGAACTTACACATGATGATATAATCTTTGCACTAAAACTAATTTTTTGAAGATATTAAATTATTTTAAAACAAATTTATTCTCCCCATGAATGTATCCACTTTCTTCCATTTCAAAAATATTCCATTGAATTTCATAATACATTCTCTTATTTATTAATTAAACTAAAGATAATGTTATTTCTTCTTATAGCTCATCAATATGATATCCTATCAACACTATACACTCCATGGATAGTAACTCCCACCTAATCGATAACCACTTCACAAATAGTTAGAGATATTAAGAAACATTGGTACATAGAGAACTTTAAAAACATCCTCATGATAATCATATTGGTTGAACACTTATGATAAATCAATGTTCCTCAAATGATGGTGTGGTAAATTTATTTGTATTGATATTTTCCACTTGTTCATTTATTCCAATATGCTCTATTTTTATCATTTTGTACTAAATTATTTCTTTTTATAATATTGTAATAGAATTCTATATGTTTGGTATGAGATTATTGTATAAGATTCTTCATGATTTTGATCACTTTATTATTATCATAAAAATTTAGATATTTTTTTCCTCTTTAAAAATATCTTAATGTTGATTCTTTATCTATAAAATATGTGTTCATGACTTTATTATTGATATGTATTATTCTTATTTCGTACTCAGTGAGGTATTTTACTACCTATTACTCATCCATATTACACATTTTATCATGATAAATAATGCACCACCACTTGTATACTTTTGGTATATTGTATCACTAGCCTATTCAACATCAAAAAACATTGATAGTTCATGACTCTTTAATGTGTCAATGATCAATCCAAGTTTGAGAGTACCTTTGATGAGTGTCGTTATTAATTTAACGAATTTGATATTATATTCTTTGACATTACACTATAAATGAGCCTCTAGACATGTTGTAAAGACAATACATGGAGATGTTATAGTAAAATAAAGTAATCTTTAATTACTTACCTATAGAGGATGGGATCAACCAATTTTCCATACTCATTCATTTCAAGTTTTATTCCAACTGCAATTGAAGTTAAAATTAGTTATGAATCGTGTATATTAAATTTATTCAGCATCTATCCCACCTAATTTTCCTAAGATGTAATAGTAAATCCCTATTTTTAATTACTTTAATCCCAAGTAAATAATGGATCTCACCAGTGAAAGATATTTTGAATTATGTTCCCATTAGATTAGTAAAATCCTCTACTAATTTTGATATAATTATTAAAGGATTTCATCATTCACATACACAATAACCATGAATTATTATTCCTTATATATCATCATATAGATATTGTGATCAATATCGAACCATTTAAATTTCATATTACATGGGTACAAGTCATGAAAATAATAACATGATCATGATGATTTCCTTAAACCATATAAGGAATTATTTAGTCTATCCACAATAATTTTATCATTTCCAATTATGAGACCCCCTAATTATTCAATAAACACCTCATATTGAATTAAACCCATTAGAAATATAATTTTTACATGTATATTCTATATATATTGAAACCTCCATTAATTTTTTTCCAGCAAGATCCGGATCAAGTCCAGTCATTCCAAAGGTGTAAAAAATTCAACAACATCAACACCTCTATTTAAGGCATATAATTTTCACACAATGTGTACCTTACATTGTATCATATTTCCATGTTCATTAAATTATTTTATATGATCTACTTTTTCTCAATTACATGATGATGTTTAGAATTCACGAAAAGTTACAAAGCCTGATTTTTGTTAACTTTATCTTGTTACTCATTCATGGATCTAACCCTTGATAAAACCATTGTTAGTTCTTCAAATGACGTTGGATCCACCATCTATATTAGAGTATAATGGACAATATTCATCATTATTATTATCTATTTAATTGTAGTTTCTCTCTAATTTTTTTAAAATAATATTCTTATGTTCTCTTGTTTACACTCTAAGGCATAGGATAACTTTCCTAAGTAATATTATAATATTATAATTTAGAATTGGAATCATCATTATCAGGGGATGATTATTGGACCTTAGGAGTAGTTTAAAATTCATTTAATTCATTAGATAACTCATCACATGTTTCACATTAATGAATATTTCCAATATTTTCTCAATTACATTAGTGTCACTAAACTCCACCTTTTTTTCACCCATTTGGTAAATTTTTTGTAAGGCTTGATCTTTATTAACTATCCCTAAGATACCCCGTCATCTATTTTATAGGAATACTTCCCTCAGTTAACTATATTTTTTAAAATGTAACATCTACTTCTGAAGTCCTAAAATTAAATCAAAAAGGGATCCCTTCCATAGAATATTTCATATGGTGTTATTTCATACCCTAGGCTAAAAAAATTCCTATTTTTATTAAAAACATATTATTATTTAGATTCCATACAATAATTTAAATAGACACCACTCTCTATAAAAATTGTTTTACCCATATTTTTCACTTGATTATATTTTTCGTTTAACAACTATATTATATTATGGATTTATTATAGAGGATACAATGTGCTTGATGTCATTATTCTCAAGGTAATTTTAAAATTCAATGGATGCTTATTATACATCATTTTCAAAATGAAATATCTTGATTTTATTTCCAATCTCATTTTAAACTCTTCTTTGATAACTATTCATACACTCTACAACTTTTGTTGAAGCACATAAATATAACACAATCTATTCTATAATAATCCTGAACAAAAAGAATCAAATACCTTTCCTTATATACTATTGATACATTCATTTGGCCGTAAACAATGGTTTATATCCATCCATCCATTCTATTATTTTTTGAATTTTGTCAAAGAGATGAGGACCACAGCATCCGCACGAAGAGGGGAGAGAAAAAAAGTGGAAGAATCAGACAATATAAAAGGAAAAGAAAAGGGGAAAAAACGAAAGCAGAGGCTACGGGGGCCTGAAGTAATGGAGGCCGAGAGCATCCCCTCTGATGATGTTGATCCCTGTTGCTTTCAGACTGAGGGAGTTATGAAAGAAAATGTCCTCCAGACCTGGTGAGACTATAGAAGCTAGGTAGTCCGCAGCTTTATTGCCCTCCCGCCAGGTATGAGAAACTCTAGTTAGAGTACCCAAGATACCCCGGCACCTCCTGGTAATGTACTCGATAGACCAAGGAATGCTCCCGATTCCCTGAATGGCATTTGAGAGTATCAGGGAATCCGTTTCCACTTCCGTTAGAACCACTCCCCTTTTGATTCATTCCTGGAGGCCAACCATCATACTCTTCGCCTCTGCAAGTAGCGGAGTGCCCGAGCCCAACCGAATGGAGAAAGCAAACAAGACTGAACCATTTTGATCACGAACAAGTCCCCCTCCTCTGATGTCACCCGCATGACAGGAGCCATCAGTGTTTAGTTTGAAGCCGTGATTCGGGGGAAGCCAACGGACCCAGTGACCAGTACTCGGAGCAGGGGCCGGAGGAGGATGATGACTCGAGGGAAGAAGGCGCTGCAGCGTGGGTGCCTCCCGCCAGGAACTGAGCACAACAACCATGTCCAGAAGCAGGTTCCTGATTCGGGAGATGATGGAGCGAGATGAGGAGGATACCCCTTCATGCAGAAACGTGTTACGAGCATGCCACAAACACCAACAACCAGCATTAAACACCAGAGTACGTGCTCTTTTCTCCAGGCCCGCATCACCCGAACCATGAAACCAGCGATTAAGTAAGGGTTGGTCTGCCATGGCTGGAATATCATAACCCGTGAAAGCACCAAAGAAGGACCAAACCTCACGCGCCCAGTCGCTATCAAAAAACAAGTGCTCTGAGGTCTCCTCCTTATGCCGCTTACAACAAACACACTTGGAAGCCATACTCACCCCGCATCTTCTGATATTCTCGTTTGTAGGAAGTCCTCTGTGTCGGATTCTCCAAGAAAGGAAATTAAATTTTGTGGGAATGGCGCTATCCCATAGTGTGACAGACCCGGGGACCTCCGCTGTCTGCATGGCAGAAACCCGACGGTAATCTCTGGAGGAGAAGTTACCAGACGGTGAAGGGGTGAACACACATCGATCTGGGGCCGAGGACAGGGCAATGAGGTTAAACATCTCCTCCTGGTTCTTGTTAAGGACAGCACCGATGAAAGAAGGGAAGTTTCTGGCCTCCTGGAAGGAAATATTGGTAACAGGGCATCCCGGAAAACCAAGGGGCGTCCCACACCAGTTGTCATGCCAAAAGGATATGTCTCCAGTACCGATGATCCAGCGGGAATGAGGTCTGAGAACGTTTACCAGGGGATGAAGTACACGCCATAGAGGGGATGCCTGCACAGCTCCTCCCTCCCCATTACTGAGATAGCATTCGTGCATGTTCGAGCCCCATAACGTGCGTTTTTCCAGGACTTCCCATGCCAATTTAGCTTGCATGCAAGAGAGGGAATCCCCGACATTACGGATGCTGATGCCACCCTCCTTGATCGGCCGCGCCATGCTCCCCCAAGAAACCCAGTGTCGTCGCCCCTCATTCTTAGGATCCCAAATGAAACCGGCAAAGATCCTATCCATGGAACGAATAACACCCTTGGGAACCTTAATGGCGGAAAGGGCATGAATCGGGGTGGCCGTGAGGACACTGTTAACCAGGGCTATTCTACCGCCGAAGGACAGGAGACGGTTCTTCCAGTTAAGAACTTTCTCCGTGATTTTGCAGACGATGGAATCAAAGTCCCGAATACGCAGTTGCTTAGACGAGATTGGGGCTCCCAGATAAAGCAAGGGAAGGTTGCCTTTCTGCATGCCCAGGATGCTCCCCACCTTGCTGATACGCCTTTCGGGACATGTATGAGAGATATAGAAGTGACTCTTACTTCTGTTAATGATCTGTCCGCTCATACGGCAATACTCCTCTAATGCTCTGTTAAGGCCTCGCACTGACCTATTGGCTGCGTTGATGAAGAAGATGGAGTCGTCCGCAAACATGAGATGGGACACTGGAGGGAAGCGCATCCTTCGTCTAAAGGGCATGATCGTATTCCTTTCAAGGTTCCTATGCATGATGAGGCTGAGGATGTCCTGGGTGATGATGAAGAGGCTTGGCGAGATGGGATCACCTTGGCGAAGCCCACGGACCGTCTTGAAGAAACCGAACTTTTTCCCCATGAAGGAAATCGACATCCATGCTGAACTACAACACCGAAAGATTAAATCAATATTCCAGTGCGAGAGACCCATACCTTTTAGAACTTTGATCAAGAAACTCCACTCCACCCGGTCGTAGGCCTTGCTCATATCCACCTTCACCGCCATATTGGAACCACGTGCTTTGACGTTGAGATCCCTGATCACTTCCTGTGCCAAGCCGATCGCCCCCTGGATGGATCGTCCTTTGATGAAGCCATGTTGTTCCATGGCAATGCACTTGGGAAGGAAGATGGACAGCCGATTATTGATAATACCTGCAAGAATCTTGTACGACACATTGCACATGCTGATCGGGCGATACTGCTCCAAGGAGGAGGGAGACTTGGATTTCGGGATGAGGACCACTGTAGTAGCACAGGCCACTCTAGGAAGAGGACCGCCCCTGAAGAAATCTTGAATGGCACCAATAACGTCTTCTTTCACAATGTCCCACGCTGCTCTGTAGAAAGCTCCCGGGAAACCATCGGGACCAGCCGCACTATCTGGGTTCAGGGCCATCATGGCATCACGAATTTCCCCCTCTTGGGGAATAGCCCTCAGAGACTCATTGTCACCTGCCGAGAAAGAAGGGTGTATGTAGTCGAGGAGGCCCAAGTCTCCCCTTGTACACCCGCTTGGCCCGGTATTACCAGTACCGGCCAACATGCTATGAAAGTGGGAATATGCCAGAGCCCCAACTGTTTCCCTGTCATCAGAGAAAGATCCATTTCCCAGCTCAATGTTCGGCTTAACCCTCCTTGTCCTTTCCTTAATACAAGCGTGGAAAAAAGCAGTGTTCCTATCCCCCTCTTTGAGCCACTGAATCCGGGCCTCCTCCCTGGCCTCACGTTCTTGTCTTAAAAGCAGATCCGCAAAAAGCTCCTTCTTGCTGGCAAGCTCCTCAAAAGCATGGTCATTCCATTCCTCCTCAAGGCATCTTTCCAGACGATCCACCTCATTCATGGCCTCTTCAAGGGTGCTGTCAGACACAATAGAATCCCGAGACCAGGATTGAAGACTATGTTTGAGACGTCTCAGTTTGTTATGAAGCGCGAACCATGTGTGACCCTGGACCGAGAGTGCCCAAGAAGCTCGAACCAGATCATTGAAGCTTTCGTTATTGGTCCAGTGCTGAAAGAACCTGAAGTTGTTACGGAGGTCCTGATCAGACGATAACGAAATGAGGAGCGGAGAGTGATCCGACAGTCCACGCGTCAAGTGTGTAACCCGGGTGTTCGCAAACGCTGAGATAGCAGACAGGTTGGCTAGGCAGCGGTCCAGGCGACTCCAAGATCTCCGGGGACCCCGCTGGTTGTTGCACCACGTGAAGCGATCGCCTGAGAAGCCCAGGCCCATGAGCCCCTTGCTCGCCGTGAAATGGGAGAAAGCGAGGCCTGCCTTCCTATTAAAAGGGCCTCTGCCCCGACGTTCCTCGGGGTCCATGACTACGTTGAAATCCCCCCCCCCCCACGAACCAAGGGAGGGTACCAGGATCAAAGGAGTTAAGATCACTCCACAGAACCTCCCTAAGCTGGGGGTCACAGCTTCCGTATATGAAGGACACAAAGAAAGAGTGGGGTTCGATGGTAACCTTCACCGTGATACACTGATCCCCAACCTGGGAGAGTGAAACCGAAGCGCCGCGCCGCCAGAGAATCCAAATATGTTTATTGAGCGGTTCACCATGCATGTACCCATGCATTTTAAGTTTCCTGGAAAACTCCGGTAGTTTATTCGGATGTTGCTTGTGCTCAAGGATGGACGCCACAGAAACCTTGTGTTTGACACACTCAGAGGACAGGAAGTCTTGTTTAACTCGGGCACCCATACCACGGGCATTCCAGACGAGAAGACGCGTCATTGAAAACTTATGGCTCTGGGATTGGCCCCAGATTGCATGGCCTGTAGAAAATGGGAAGAAGGGTCGCCTGTGAGTTTCCTGAGTTGGGACCGAGTGCGAACTCCGGAGCCTGAAGACGGAGGAGGGAGGAGAGGGGGAACACTAGACTGGCTCGGGGCTCCTGAAGCACCGACTTTGCCTGAACCGGAGGAACCCCGCACCTGGTCTGTCAGCACCCCCGTGAGGACAGCTTTTGCAGGAATCGGAGGGGAACTAGGGGAGGAGGGAAGCTCGACGATGCTGAAACCCACGGAAACCACCGCACGAGAGCATTCTGCCTTCCAAGATCCGCGCGACCCCCGCGCCGACGAAGGCCAGGGAGGTAAACCCAAGGGGAGCTCTATCGAAGAAGGGAGGCTGCTACCAAGGAGACTGGGGACGCCCCGCGGGACGAACGACACCAGAGCCAGCTCCTGCCCTCTACCAGACTCCACGGAAGAAGAGGAGCCACCCTCCCTGACCTGAAAGGGAGGCGTCGCAGGCGACACGAGGGGCGAGGGATCCGCATGCAGCTCCGACCGGGCGTCGGGGGAGGGAGCACCACAGGGAGGAGGCCGGGGGGATGGAGGACGCCGCCCGGCCAGACGGGAGCGGTGGCACAACTGGAGGGAGTGCCCCTGTAGGAGGCAATGGGGACAGAAGCTCGGGAACACCGGGTAGCAAACCGCCTGTGACCAGCAAAAGGAGTCATGTACCCGAAGGTCGATCAACTCCGGTGCTGGTAGGGAGAGGTCCAGTTCGACGCAGATCCGAGCCACAGACGCCTCCGCACAACCGCTAGTCCGGGGATCCGTGCACAGGAAACCCCCTAGCGAATCACCAATAGCTTTTAGGAAACCGACATTCTGGAAGGGAAGAGGGAGCCCTGGAAGGTGAACCCAAACCGCCGCGCGGGAGCTCTCCTTGCCCTTATGCGCCTCCAAAGACCATCTGGATAGGCTAAAGCGCCACCGACCCCAGGAACGGGGCACATGACACCACGCCTGGAGAAAGTCCACTGAAGACGCGAGAACCACAAGAAAGGACTGCCGATGAAGTACTGAAACTCGCGCCGGGATCCAAAGCCCCCAGGAGTCCACGAAGCGTTGGAAGGCGGAGAGCGGGGGGACAGCTCCCCCGAAACAGGCCACAAGGGTAAGATCCAGACAGGCCGAGGCTTCCGCAAAAGCCGCGGCCGGAAGATCCAGAGAGACCCGAGAGCCCTCGCGGGACGAGAGGGACTGACCCAGGGATACCGGCGGGAAACACGGGCCTGAGGGGGAGGTGGCCCCGCAGAGCGCATCGCGAAACGAAGGCCGAGCCAGGGGCGGGGCGGTGATCGGCGGGGGAGAGGACGACGCCGGAGAGGGAGAGGCCGTCACCAGAGGGCCGCCAGAACCAGAACCTCCGAGCACCAGAGCTGCGCCAGGCGGCGCCGTACAGGCTGGAGGGGCCGCAATGGTCGAAAAAAATTGAACTCGAGGAGGCGCGTGAGGCGCGTTCTTTTCGCCGGACATACCCATCCAATGGTTTATACTACTTCAATGAGATTGGATATACATTTTTCATTTCCAACATGGATTTTGGACAATCATTCCCCATATACAAGAATAATATGTTTTTTGATCATCATGTTGTAGAATTAGAATGTCCACTAAAGCTTTTAGTTTTGATAGACTCTCCATGATCTATTAGTGAATGTGATTAAGTCACCAATTCCATAGGCTAGTCTCCTCCTAAAAAGTTAAGAGACAAGTATTTTCTTTATGATCCACTTCATATTGATTTTCATCCATCCTATATCCTCTAATAATAGTTTTTTTGGATATTCTGTTGATAACATAACCCTTATGATTAAATGTAACATTAAATACAGAGTCATGAATTGGAATCACACTCAGTATTTTGGGTCACAATCCATCCACATAGAGAGATTTTATTTTCTTTAGATTATCTCCAACCAGTTATGTATTCCCACTTACTTAAATTTTCATGGATTTTAAATTTACAAAATCCATTATTATATAAACTATTCCATTCACATTATTTATTAGATTCATATTTATAGTCATGTGGGATGAGACACCACTATTTAAAATCTCTGTATTTATGTTCATTAAAGATTTTATGGTAATTTCTATTAGATTTTACACCTCAAAAAAATTACTTCTATAAGATACCTGGTCAATTAAAGTCATAATATAGACTCTCCTCATTCTCTTTAGTACAATTAGAAATAATTAAAATCATCATCTTCTTCCGATGGGGAGTATATTATTTCCAACATAACATTTTTATGTTTCATAGTATTAACTTACCATAGACATCATTGTGGTTATCCACCATTTCTTCTCATCCTAAAATCTATAGAATTATTCACAATGTCAGAAGAAAAAATAATATCAATATTAACTATATCTCCAATGTAATGAAGGATTTAGCCTCATTATCATTTTTTTACTTCTAGGAGCTTCCCCATTCAAATAACAGCCTACATATGCACAATATTCTAATGTGTGGTAAAAAACCCATAAAAACGATATATCATACCAAGAAAATTCATCACTCCTTCATTACTGCACATGAACCTTTCCATTCTAAATCGCCTTGGTTGTAGAAATGTATGGGAGTATTATGGATTGTTTTTTTCCCAATGATATTATTTTGGATAAATCATTTTTCATACTTTTGGTGACTTATATTTACTTCCACAATCACCAAACTTCTGTATTAATTTGTTCAGATCTTTCACTATTGTAGTTTTCAATGTCCCAACATCATAGAAAATTCCTCTTTTACCTATAAATACATGTCATTGTTCATTAATAATTTAATTAACACCATTATATCCCCACTTTACCTTTTCTCTATATTTTTTAACCTCCCGAAGTGTATCATATTTTTAGAATCACTTGATTTTAATTATAATACAAGTTTCATTATTTGTGAAATGATCTCTTTCTCATGGGCCTAAATATTCTTATATATCTTCTATATTATATAATTAGGGTTATTCTTATCATTTTCTTGTTCATTTTACATTTTTTTTATTCCATAACATCTCTTTATATATCATTACTAGAAAAATTATTATCTTTCTCTTCTTATATCCAATCAATATCAGCTTCAAATTGATCCACATATTCATTAGATTCGTGAAAAAATATATTAATTTTTTAGTTTATATCCATAAATATCAACATCCATAAGAAATTTATCTACCTCTACCTTTCCATCTACCTTTCCATTTGAATCATTGAAATTTTCTAATTTTGGTCCTTTATTTTAAATGGTATCCATCATGGAATCTTTTATATCAGTTATATACTCCTTATCCACTAATTCTAGATAGTAATCATTCTTTATCGCCTCTCTACTTTCCATTATATACCTTTGAAACTTCATTATAAATTATTTTTCCTATATAAAGTCTACTTTAGGAGGAAATATCATTTAATGATTTTATGAGACTTTCACTTCACTTTCTTTATCGTCAAATTTTCCTGGACACCTTTTAGTGATATTCCCAACTTCTACATATTTAAATCATGCAAGATGATTTTTTCCTTCAAATATTACTTTTCTTCTATTAAATTTTAAGTCCCATAGAAAAATACTTCCATCATATATATCTTCCTCTTAAATTCCACCTTTGGAGATATTAATATTTCCCATGTCTTCAAATGGAATATCCTTTACTTCATCAGTAGATATATATTCTAAATTAACTATAATTTCATAGGACCATATATTGATTTTAAATAATCAAGATATAACTTGGTTAAATCCCTTTCTCCTAGAGTTAATGCTTTTGGATTGAACCAATTTTGAAACCATTGTAAGATCCTATTGATGATATCTATATATTTTATTTCACCACTACTTCCTGAATATCTTCCACTACATTGGTAATTTGATTTAAGAAACTAGAAGAATATTTATTAGGGAGCATTTTCAACTCATAAAATCTATTATGATATATTAGAATCTTATCTTCCTTCACCTTTTTATCACCTTCATATATGTTTTAAAATTTATTACACATGGAATTGGCACTGGTTCAACTCATTACCTTCACATATATTTGATCTAACATAGCTACAAGAAATTTATTTTGAGAATTATAATTTTAATCAAGTAGTTTATTTTCGTATTTAGTCATAGATAATTTTAATTCATCATTAACCTATTTCACATGTAATTTACTATAAGAAAATATTTCCCATGATATCATTAGGGTGATATCATTCAGTTATTCAAAACATTATAATTGATTCCATTAAAAGTAGTACCCTTTTAGTGTCACACCCTTACCATGGTTTTTATTTTATTTTATTCTTGTTATGGATATGGATATTTGGCTGAGGTTCAAGTTAAGCTTCTAATTATAATTCTTGAATTTTGGGGTTTTGGATTTTTTTGTCTTTGTGCACAGTTTGTGTGCATATTTTTTGGGTAAATTGTATTTCATATTAATGTGGTGGTTGTTTTTTATTATTTTTCTTCTATAATTGCATGAATTTCATGGATTTAACATGATTTGGACCAAATTGTATGTGAACCAGGAAAAACCGTTTGGTGTGTGACTTGTGTCTGGAAAAAATCATACAACTTGAGAACGGTTAGAGGAAATCATGTCGAAAGCTTATAGGAGGCTTTGTAATTTTAGAGAGCCATTTTTCATGGTTGTTTCATTGTTTCCAAAACCATGAAGCCAACACATAAAGGTGTTCTTATTCTCTAGTTGGGTGTGAACGGTTGGCGTATGATATGGAAAACCATGCGTTCAAACCGTGTGACATTCTCAAGTGTCTTAAAATTTCAAATTTCCATGTTTTACCTTACCTATTATTTACCCATTTTGGGTTCTCCTCCCATTTTTTAAAACTAGGTCTATGAGGGGGTTTCCCAGTCTCCTCTACCTTTCCTCTTCCCCTCCTTGGTTTCCACTTCATGCTTCTAAGGACTGTTATCATGGATTTTTTGGTTAATTTCTTTCTCTCCACTTCTACCTCTCTTAGGTTCTTGGTTATTTCTTTGTGGGTTGTCTCTTGGTTAAACCCTAGAGGCAAGGGATGATGTTTGGATTTTGTTTAATTTATGATATGGTGTGTTTTTTGTTATTTAGACCTCATTATTCTTCTTATAAGGGTTTCATTGAATTCTCACATCATTGATGTAGATGTTTCTATCCATTTCCTTTCTAAATCATGTCTTCAAATGATTGATCATTAAGAATTATTGTCCTAATATTTTCTCTATGATTTTAGTCTGTTAAAATTGTTTAGTGTGGGAATTCCATATTGTAATTTTGATGAAAAAAAATTTCAAAGGGTTTTCCTTTATGATATATATATATATATATATATATATATATGATTTCAAGGAGTTTTTTGAAATTCCAATGGCCTTTTTAAATGTAACAGGTTGTTTTTAGATAATGATTGTCCTTTGTTAGGATTTGATAAACGGTGGTATGTGGGGATGAACATGGTGTGTGGGTTTTAGTGTCTAAAAACGGTTTATTATTATGTGTGACTCATTTTAATTTCTTTTAAATTCCTTGACCTTATTAAATTAAAAAACATTTTTACTTTATGACTTTTAGTGAGTGGTCCATTAGATGTGGGAATATCCATATGTTCACGGGGTGCACATATGGATTCGAAAAAAATGATAATGGATTTTTAAAATGATTCTTACCTTAAAACCTATATTTAAAAACACTTTTCCTTCTTCTCCCACCTCTTACATAGCCTTATTCCTTCTAAATGGTTCTTCTAAAACCCTTATATTTTTCTAAATGGTTCATTGTTTTCCAAATGAATTAAAAAATGGTTTCATATTTTTTCTCCTAAGGAATGTCTTGTTCGGAACATTAAGGTTTTGGTTGGTAATGACATAGAATAAAGGACTGTTTGGAATATTCTAAACATGAATGGTTTTTTTACCCAAGTTTTGGAAATGGATTTGGAAATAGATAGTGATTTTTAAATACTATATATCAGTTGGTACCTGGTGATATTTTATAAAGTGGTTTTCAAAAAATAGGTGATGTGAATGACCAGTTAGAACTTTTTTATGGATTTATATGTTATGGTAATCTTTAGGTTTTTTCTGGTTAGAGTTCCACCACATAGGTGGTTTCAGAGTTTAGTCTATGAAAAAAATATGGAATCTATGGGTTATTGGTTTATGCCACATGTGTGATGATTTCCTTATTCTCCCATTACTATTATCATGGAATTACAAGATTTCATCTAGAGGGTCGAGTGATGGTATCTTAATAATAATAATTAGATGGATTAGTACCCATAGATTTATTGAATGGCCAGAGGGGCATTTCCACTGGTGATGCATGTTTTGAGTAGTCAGTTGATTATTGGCTATGGAGCTGCACCATACACTAACAGGTGAGTCTGAAATAGTCACATCATGGGATTAAATATATATACAATTAGTAAATTCCAATGATTATTTACATGTATGTTCCTACATTACTTATTTCACACTTTGTTTATTATCCAATATAGTTTCTTCATTCCTATTCTATTTCCATTATTTTGGTTTGTCCCATTTTCTCATCTCATATGTATTCTTATTTGGGTTCTGGTCTTATAAATTGTATTTGGGAATGGAAAATGGTTTTCAAAAGAGACGTTGTGTGTGTTATTTTTTAAATATAGTTTATGAAAATATCTTTTTGGTTCTCCAAAATGATTAAACCCTACTTTCTAAATGGTTTTCAATCTAGGTTTATTTGACTATTTTTGGGAAGGAAATAAATGGAATCTACCTTACTTACATACTGGGTTGTTTATTCTTACACCCTATTTATGACACATGCTGTCGGTAGACCTGAATTTTTTTGTAGGTTCAGTTTTAGTTTATGTTTTTCAATAAATCAGGATTATTTCTTTATGTATTTTGGTGACCAAGTGGTCATGTGGAGATCGAGTCAGATCAGTTTGGTTTTAGTTTTTTCATTTTCTTTTTTATCCTACAGCTATTGTATCATGATCTCGTTGTGTATTTTTTTATGTTCAGTTATTATTAGTTTATTTTTCATCATATATTTTGTTTTTTATCTATTTACTATTGGTAAAATCATTCCCTCTTTGATTATCATCGATGACCAAAACTAGTTGATAGCCTAGGAGGATCAAGAATTACTCTTGGTCCTTGTAGTGTATTGGGATAGGTGTTGGGATAGATGGTATCTAAAGTTGGTTGATAATAAAATGGTATCATAAAAACCCTTCATTATTTGGGGTATGAAGTAGTTTTGATATTAATTCTGTTAGGACTCAAGATGTAGGTACGAGAAGGATTTCACGAACCATTTATCATCCCGAGCCTCGAATTTCCATGGGTGGTCTAGAAATTGAGTCTTTTTTTGGTCTATGTGGATATAGAATAATAATGGATCTGATATGTTGTTACTTAGAGGTCTTATATGGAGTAGTGACACATTTGGATCTTGAGTGCATGGTTCAAGATTTTCGTTGGGGTTAGTGTTTTCCGGGATCCTAGTCTACTAACCATGTGTTTCGATTATGAATGGAAACTAATTCCCTATTTCTATGAGTATTGGTGTCAGTTATATTTTTTGTATGATTCTAGTTGGTGTTATTTTATTTTAAAATAAAGAACAATTTTGGGGAAGAGGGTCTTTAAAAGGAAACTGATTTTGGTAATTTGTTTTTAAAAATTTGTTCTTTGGTGTTATGTTATTTTTGTTAGTGTTTTTTTTGTTTTTAATGCGTATTTATTATTAATTGGTTTTGGAAGTGAAATAAAAGTTGTTAATTTTAAAAGAGGATTGTGGTCTTGTTTTGTGATGTTCAGTTCATGTTCTTGGTGTTTTGTCTTCAGAGGTTTTTCTTGGTTGGATTTTGGTTTGATTTGGTTTTGTTTTTTTGTGTTATATAGAGTTACCCTCCCAAAACGGCTCTCAAGGTTATCAGTGAGTCCCTTCAATTGTTGGCCTTTCCTAGACTCCTAGAAGAGTTTTATAATCAATATATTCTCATTAATTTCATATTTTTTATAGTGATCAAGGTCTATTAGAGGTTGTAGAGTGGCTTGAGGAATCCAAATATCACTTTAGGTCATTGGTAACTCCTATGGACATGAGAGTGTGGGTTGGTTTGAGTTCGTTTGAAGGTTTAGGTTTGGGTTGGTGGAAATTGATCGTCCATCCATAGTTTTATGTTGGACTATATTTGGGAGTTTTTAATACCACTTTTATCTAATTGTTCATACACTAGGAGGTGAAGGTGAAGAAAGTGAATAAATCATTGACATCAAGTATGGTCAATGGATGGTGAAGGATTAAATTGATTGCTTTGAAGAGTTAGTTTCCTTTTCCCATGAAATACCATCAAAATATCTGGTGAAAGATCCTATTTTCACCAAGGGTATTTTACTAGAGAATTATTAAATGGTTATCTCATCCGATGAATTTCAATTTGAGAATTTGGTCAAAGAGGTTTTTTTAGCCAAGATAGTTCCCGAGATGTAGTATGTAGTAGTTGGAAATATAGTTTCTCTTTGTTATTGTGGTGGTTTCCAATCTAGTGAGAGGTTTATGAACGATGAACCTATACCTATTGAGTATTTATTATTGATTTAAGATTGTAGTTCATCATAGTGTTGGCTCATATGATTTCAGTGTAGTCGATTCTCCCATTCGAAAACATCTTTTCATAATCCTCTAAAGACGTGTTATTGATGTGGTCATTTCTTTCATCTAGATAAGTCTTATAAGAGGAATTTCTTGAATAAGAAGTATCACCATGGGATTTCATCTCTTTATTGTGGGGCAGAAGATGCTTGAGGACATCAGGGCTCTAGACATAGGCCCCAAACTGAATCTTTTCATGCTGTTAGAAATTGTTGCATGTGGGAAACCATGGATTAACATACATCTCCATTTTTTGAGTAGGTTAGTTTGAATTATCCTATTTTGACCTTTTTTAAAGAATCTTTAATTATAGAGAGTTTATTTGTTTTTTTCACTTTTAATTTTAGTAGTTGTGATTTTTTAGATGTGGGTATTCGATTAGATGTTCTTTATGGTGTGTTCTTTCCTTTTAGTTGATTGCTACTATTTTTTTCATGTTCTTATTTTAGGGATGTTTGTACCTTATGCAGACGATGAATTATAGTTTGGTTCACTGTTTGGTTAGAATTTCCCTTGTGGGATCCATAGTGTTAATTAGTATCTTATTTTGGGTAGAACCCTCCATTATTTTTCATTTAAGGACCTTTGTGTTGTAGATTACTTTAAGGTTGGTTTGTCTGAATTGTGAAGTGAAAGTACATAGCCAAGCCAATGGTCTCATTTCATTATGTCTTGTTTAGATCTTGAGTTTTGGTTCTCATTGGATGGGTGAATTTATGGGGGGAAATTAATTTATGTTGGAGAAAATTATCACAGCTTAACAACGGTTTTTCTTTTTATTTTATTATTTTCTTGGAGTTAGATCCTTTTCTTGAGGTATGGGTTGAGTTCTAAGCAATAGTTTCTGAATTTTTGTGGTTTAAGATGTGTTTTCCCTTTTTTATGGTTTGTGTGTGAGGTTTGGGGGTAAATTGTATAGAATTTTAAGTCTAACGGTGTTTATAATTCTTTTTCTTCATTCACAGTTTGAACTTCTTTGATTCATCATGTTTTGGACCAAATTATGCGAGGCCTAGGAGAAACTATGTGGTGTGTGGTTTGTGTTTGGGAATATGTGCATGTATTGTTCATGGTTAGGGGAAACTATGCAGAAAGGATGTTAGGAGGCTCTAAAATTTAACAAAGAAAATTTTTAGGGATGACACATGGTTTACCAAATCATCCATCCAACCTGTGTGGGTGTCCTTGTTTTCAAGTAGGGTGTGCATTATTAGTGAACAGTTTGGTAAACTATGTGGCTTTCCCAGCTATCTTAAAAACATGAATTTCCATGTTTTCCCCTCCCTATTTTAAACCCATTTTGAGTTCTCCTACCCTTTTCTCAGCATAGATTCCTAATAAGGATTTCCAACCTCTTATCCCTTGTATCTCTCCCCACCTTGGTTTCCTCTTCAAGATTCTAAGGTGAGTTCTCTTGTATTTTTGGGATAATTTCCATATCACCCCTTCTACCTCTCTTGGGTTCTAGGTAATTTCTTGGTGGGTTATCTCTTGGATGAAACCTAGAGGGAACAAATGATGTTTGGATTGTGTTTGTTTTATGTTAGGGTGTGTGGTTGGTTCCTTGTACCAAATTATTCATTCCTTGGAAGTTTTTTTTGTGTTCGCATGTCGTTGAGGTATGTGTGTTCATTAATTTACTTTCTGAAGCATGTCTATGAATTCATTAGATTCCCAAATTATTTTCATAATGTGTTCTTCTTGATTGTAGTGTGCTAAAATGGTTTTTTGTTGTATTTACATGTTGTAATTTTGATTAAAAAGGTTTTTCACATGGTTATACTTAGTTATAGCTATATATACATATATTCATGGAAGGTGTTAGTTAAATTTTCAATGTTTTTTTTAAAATGTAATTTTGATTTTTGAAATAATGATTTTCCTTTTTCAGGCCTTGATAAATGGCTTCATGTGGTAATGACGTGTGTGGGTTTTAGTGTCTAAAATTATTTGATTCTAATGTGTAAACCATTTGAATTGGTGGTAATGTTCTTGTTCTTCTTTAATTATAAACCCTTTTTTCTATGTGACTTTTATTAAGTGTTCTATTGTATGTAGTAATATCCATATGTACAAGGGGTTCCCAGATAGATAGGAATGGTAATGATAATGGATTTATAAAATGATGCTTACCTTAAAAAATGAATTTTAAAACACATTTCCCTCTTCAACCTCCTATTCCTTATCCCACTTCTTTCCAAATGGTTATTATCAAACATTTTTTGTTTTATAAATGTTTCTTTGGTTTCCAAATGAGATGAAATATTGTTTTAAATGAGTTTATCCTATGATTGTCCCATTTGGATCTTTGAGGATTGGTTGTGTAATGAAATGACATAGAGGCCTGTTTGGAATCTTCTAATCTGTAATGGTGATTTTACCCCAGTTTCAGAAATGGATTTGTAAATGGATTGGTACTTTTAAATTCTATGGTCTGGTTGGTACCAGATAGTATTTCAGAAAGTTCTTTTGAAAACTCATGTGAGGTAAAGGACCAGTTGGAACTTGTGTATGGGTTGATGTTTGATGGGAATATATATGGTTAGCCTTTTGATGAGAGGGAATCCACATAGGTGGAGTTATATTTTAGGCTAGGAAATCATGGTGGTCTCTATGGGTTATTATTTTATGCAACATGAGTGATGACCACCTAATTCTCCTCATATTATTATCTTTAGATTCAAAGACATCATCTAGAGGGTTGAGAGAGAGTAACTTACTAGTCCCAATTAGAAGGACTAGTTCCCCCTGTATTTTTTGAGAGAGCATAGGTGTGTTTCCACTTGTGAGGCTAGTTTAGAGAAACTGGTTAGCGATTAACTATAGAGATACACCATATGCTGGTAGGTGAATCCAAACTGAGTATGTAAATGGATTTATTTTAATTATGTTTATTAAATTACCATGATTATTTATATGTATTTTATTGCTTTACATCTGCTTCATTTAGGTTTGTATCCTTCCTTTTTTTCTTCTTGTTCAGTTTCCTTTATTTTCGTATAGCCCATTTTATCATCTTGTATGGATTCTTTTTTGGGGTTTGGTCTTGTAAATTGGATTTTGGAATGGAAAAAAAATTTCAAATTAGAATATGTGTGTGTTTTTTGTTGAATTTATTGAATGTTATGTTTTCTTCATTAAAATGATAAAATCCTATTTTCTAAATGTAATTCAAACTAGTGTTCTTGGGGTATTTTTGGGAAGGAAATGTATGGACTTTGTGGTTCTTACAAACTGAATTGTTTATGTTCACACCCTAATTTTTCCAGTTGGTGTCAGAAGACCCATGAAATTTTTCTAGTTTAGTTTCAGTTCATATTATCCTATAGAGAAATATGGTTTCTTTATGGATGGTGGTGAAAAATTGGTTTCCTAGAGATACAGTTGGATTGAATTGGTTTTAGTTTCATTTTCAGTTTCAGTTTTTTTTTTGTTTTTGTTGTATTCAGATATATTGTGTATTTATTGATGTTTAGTTATTATTGGATTATGTTTCATGTTCTTATTTGGTTTGTTCATCTATTTAGTTCTCGGAAAAATAATTCCCACTGTGTTTTTCATTGATGCCCAAAACTAGTTTCCAGCTTAGGAGGATTGGGAATGCCTCTCAGACCATATCACAAATTAGGTCAGATGTCAATTTGTATGGAATCCCTAGTAGGATTTTGACATTGAAAATTTACTTTTTTCTATATACATATCCCTATATGTCTGATTTAATTCCTAAAAGATGGCTCTAATACCACTTCTTACAACCCAAGACACCCAAATAGGGGGGGTGAATTAGGGTGTCATTTTATTATTTTTGAAATGTTGGATATTTTCCCATTTTGATATGATATCTTTGAACCTTCTATTTTTAGAACTACATCCACCACAAAAAATGCATAAATTAAAATTAGGAAATAACTATTTTTTCTTTGTTCGGCATTAACGGATTGTCTAAGTAGCATCCTCTGACATTGTGTTGGTTATACTAGAATCCAATATGATTTACCAGTTTATGTTTATTATAATTTTTCAGTAATGAACACTTTATACAAGAAACATTTTATTTATAATTAATTCAAGGACAATGCACTACCTCACCCAGTTTACTACCATTTAATCCTCTATACCCACTACATTAGATGAATTAAATTTTAGTTTAATGACTTTAAGGTAATTTTTATATAATCAATAATGGATGATTTTATATACATCAAGATTTTTAGAATATGAGGATTCAATAAAATCCCCAGCTATACCGAAATATTTTTATTAACATAACCATTCATCACAATACTCAATTTATAAAACTACCATCATGTAACATCATATCAAAAAAACATTCATCAAAATCCATTAACCCAATTCATAAACATTTAATTTTTCATGAAATGCTTGTTTTTGAAAGAAATTCTTACTTATGAAATAAGTGCATATAAGTCGTACACAATAATATAGCTTCTAGATCTTCTATAATACTTTATTTCTCTTAATTAAGGATCATAACCCTATTTGTAGGTAAAAAAACTTCACTAAATGCTTCTATATAAATAAATTTAGTTTCATTCAGATATGATCTTTGCATGAAACCCTAAATCAGTATCATGTTCACATAATTTCACTTAAATGTAGTTTTAGCGACACTATAAAACTTTCAAAAAGCTCATGACAATATTCAATTTATTCAAGGATTATTCATAGAACCGTATTTTATGAATCTTCTTAGATTTTCCAAAAAACAAATCATTTTATAAATATTCAACTTCAATACTCGCACAACTTTGTTTTCATTATGTATTACTGACTTGAATGGATATATTTCTTTAGTTCTAAATAAAACTTTTGAACATCTTCAAAAAATTCACACCTAAATATTTGTAAAACAATAGAAAACGGAAAAAGTTTAGAAAATTATTGAAATACTATTTTTTTGACTCTCTATTATTCTATCCGTCTCATTCATATTTGAAACATATTTATCAACCCAAAATAGATTTACTAAAAATAAAACACACCATTAATCTCCATATCAAATCACATTGGTTTCAATAGGTTAAAAAAAATTAAGGAGATGGTACCTTACTATATGTATATGTTTATAGCTTTTGGGCTTAAAAATTCCCATGTGAACTTCATGTCCCTAATGAATATAATTTTCTATCGATATTTTTTTATGTTTGTTGTGGTTTTTTCAATAGTATCTTGGATTACTCTAAGACACAATGTGACCACAAAGACTATATAAGAATTGTTTATGGAACCCTAATGTCACAAAAACTATATTCTAAATTTTCTAAATGACATTTTTGGATCTAGGAAATCAAATTATTAGGTAATATGTTTTTTGAAAGGTATGTTATAGTGGACCCAGATAAGATGTATGTCGTGATATCCTGAGAGAATCCTAATAATTTGTTTGATGTCATAAGTTTTTTGGAATATAGGTTATTATAGGCCCATTTTAGAAGACTTATATATGTCACAATCACCTTTAAAAAATCTAACAAATAAGGGTGTAATTATTTAATGGGATGATAAATTTCAGAGGTCTTTTAGGGTGATGAATATTTGGTTGATATCATCTCTAGTATTGGTTCTTCCTAAGCCAATAATTTATTGTGTTGTATTCTATGATACATTGGGTGTGAAGTTGGGTTGTTTGTTGATGTAGGTTGGTCATTACATAGATTAAGGTTATCAATAATAATTCCCTCATGAGATGAATTACCCCACTCAGGACCTACAGTTAGCAGTTTTGATGAATTCTCACAAGACATAGAGCCATTATCTATTTGTTGAGAAATTCACCATATACTATGATCACAAAAGCCTAATGTATATTTTCACCCAGAGATATCTATAAATTATATTGATATAATTGGTGGATTAACTCTATAATTTTGATTTAGTCATGGTGTATATTCTAGGTAAATAAAATATTTTGGTGGTGGACACTTTGATTTGGATGCTACCAAATCAGGTAGTGAAATAATCATAAGAGAAGTGGAATCATATGATATTATTCATGAAATTTCGTTTGGATGTTTTGGAGGAGGATGATTTATTGTTTTTTGACAATTGAAATGGTTACATAATATTTTTATGTATGGATTTGTCTTGGGAAAGTTTATGAGCATGATTTCTAGAGGATATAAAGACACATAAAATGTGGGGAGACCTCATGTGATTTTTCATAGTCTCCCAAAGTAAATCTCTATTTTTTAAAAATGTTTCTTGTTCCTTTCATTATGAGGTGGGAGGTTATATAAAGTTGACATATCTATAGTTAGGTAGTTCATCCCATCATTACTAAAATGTATTATGATATAAAGAACCGATGTCAGTGTCCCAAGAGGAAGAGTGTCATTTTCAATTTTGTTTCATTGTTTATTTCATATTATAGAGTTAAGGATGAGAACCAGAAACCAGTAGGTTTGATATAACCACTATCTGTACCCATGTGGAGGTGGGATGAGATATTCATGGACATTATCATTATCTTACCAAGATCTTCATGTTTTAAGGATTCCATTTTTTCAATTACTACTCATTTAAAAAATTTGTCTCATTTCGTATCCATTAAGGAATTGATGAAGGTGGATTAGCTTCGATGCCTATATGTCCAAGAGATTTTAAAGAATCATGGTGTTCCATTAGACATCGGTTAAAACTAACTACCATGTTTTGATTCTCATTTTTTGAAGGGTATTTATTTATTAATGGGTTATGAGTTTAGTTTCATTATGGCCTACTATCCCAAGAAATAAGGTCAGATGGAGTGGAAAATACATATTCTTTAGGATATATTCTAGGATACTGTTCTTGATTTTGTGGCTCTTAAGAGAATCATTTATCAGTGGTACAATGTTGTTATAATAATAGTTATCAATAATTAATAAGAATTAATTAATTTGAATAATTATAAAGATAATAATGTTGATACCATTTGGATTAGATATATTTGGGGGAACATTTTTATTAGGATCGAGTATTGTTCAAGAGATAAAGGGTAAAGTATAGTTAGTCTTGAAGAGATTTTAAATGGAATAGAGTGTCAAAATATTCTATATTGATCATCATCATCAACTATTGGAGTTATTCATGGGTGACTAGTTATTATTTCATATCTCTCCTACAATGGGACATCACTGTCTGGGTAAGTAGTGAATTTTGACACCTCAATATGTTAGACCATTCATGATCATGGAACATCTAATGAAGATATATTATCATGTGTAGATTCCACCGTAGATGATGAAAATTTAGTTTTTATTTCATGTGTGGTGTTTGAGATATATAACCCAGATCCATACCATATAGTAGGTTTGGAAGTATTGGAGTATAAAATCGATGCCTCTATCGTTGAGTAGAAAGTGGGGATCACAGATCACATAGATAAATTTATATATGGGAAGCTAATTCCTTTTGTCAATTTGATATGGAATTGTAGTTTGGGGAGTCATAGGGCTTGGAAAAAAGAGGAATTTGAGAGGGATAATTTTTCATAAATTATCAAAAATTTATGACAATAAGAAATTTATAAGGATACAATGTGATAGAGGTTGGATGGGTGAGAAACTAAAAGAGATTATCTCTCTAAAAATAGTGGGTGATTAGGCTTTCCTCCTATTTTTTAATCCTTTGATCCATCTAATTTCTTTTTAGATAGATTTATTATGGTGGGGAGATTTGATATAAATCATTTCTCTAGTTTCAGATTATAATAATGGATTTATGCATGAAGTGGTCATACTAAGATCGAGAGAATCAGAGTTAAACACTCTTTCACCATCTTCAGAGGAGTCAAGGAATCTTCCAATACATGAAAATGAATTGGTGCACATATCAAAGAATACCATAAATCCATTTCAGATAATCTTAAAATAAATTATCATTCCATAATAGCTCATCTCTTTCTCCATAAAGTTTCTCATCATTTGAAAATAAGGTAAATTACGGAGCAGATTTCATCGATTTGGGGATTTTCCTCTTGGAAATGTGCCTCGTTAGGATATAGATACTTCCATATGATTTTCCCTTATGATGATCTGAAAGTCTGAGACTGGGATTCAGATCAATTTTTCTTAGACCATTTATTATTCACCATCGTTAATGGGATAACAAAATCAATCCATTTGAGGTTGGTAACAACCCTACTCAAATATGGGTAAGGTTATATGGGTTGAATTGGATACTTTGGCATCCAAAAATTCTCTTGGATATTTCACTATCAATCGGTATTCAAATTAAAATTTAAAAGTAAATAGAAGTTAAAGGATTCAGACACATCATTAGGTTCCTAGTAGAGGAATAATTGGGTTCAGAACTAGTCGATAAAGTAATTATTGAAATCGATGATGATATTATTGAGTTGAATATCGTGTATAAGAAAACCCCAAAAATATTTATGGACTGCAATATTACCAATCATGAATCATTTAACATTAAGATATATATAGTGTAAAATTTATATTTTTTGTGTGGAAATGATCTGAACAACTTTCTTTATAAGACTAAAAACTCATATTTTTGGATGATTGATGTTTTTTATCAGATACAGCTACTCCCTGATAATAAAGATGGCCAAAATTCGGATCTGATTGATTATGTAATTGAAATTGATGCTGATACTCTCAAATATAATATATAAGAGTAGGGAAATATTATAGATGGTGTGGTAAAACTAATGGATGATGAGAAGGAAATCCTACTAAGGGATTCACCTAATACTAAATCCCCTGCTTCTGTAAGTAAGATGAAATCTTGGGCAGACATATTTTCTAAAGAAGCTAATGTGAATAATGATGATAATTACAGAAAAGAAAGAAGTGATTTGTAGAGACCCAAAGCTTGACGTACATGGACATTACATTACATTAGCGGAATACTTAATATATAACAAAAATAGACACACAAGGACCGTAATAGTTTAGTTTCTTTGGAAACTTGGAACGTATTATTCTAATTGTGGTGAAAGATCTTCAACATCTCCCATAAAGATCTTCCCTTTTTTTCCTTACCTAAAACCTTTATTTATATCCTGGGTAAAAGAAAACATAAAAAGGGTGAGCTCAAATGCTCAGTAAGGGTAAACATGGATAAAATAAAACATACCATATACATTTGAACTTAAAAACATGAACATAATGTTTAAACATCAAAAGCTTGAGAAATGACACAAAACATGGAAGTACGTAAGGCATAGATCATAAAGAAACATTAAGAATGATAAAATAGCATGGGAATAAAACATGTAATTGTGGAAACCATTAAGCACATGATATGATTTCCATAGTAGTCAAGGCATTGCTGCCATGACCATCTTAGTGGACAAAGTCCCTTTCTGAATCGAGTTCACTCCTCGTTCCAGTCCTGTATTACTGAACCGGTTTAACTTTCCGTTCCAAACATGTCTATATCATGAGATATAAATCTTTACCCAATGCATTGGATGAAGATATAGGTCCCACCAATATCATAATTAAATCATTCTTACTTGTGCCACAAAATAAACATACATCATTCATAAAAACCCAATAAATAAAATGGGTTTCAAAAACATCATCCCATCATCACATAATCCATATAAAAGAAACAGATATCATTTCATAATAAGAAAATTGAAACCATGTAAATCATAGAGACATTATACTTGAAACATACACATATGAAATATTGTTATCTTAGATGAAAAATGGTTTTTGATAAAACACTTGAAATAAATTCTTGAGAAAAATATCCTTTCTTCTTCAAAATTATTTTCGTTTCAGAAAATTCCATGCAATTTATAGAAGAATAGGATTTTGTTTAAAATAGTCATGAAATATTTTGGAGGAAGCTTCATTAAAATAAGGCTTTATAAAACCGTAAAAATCCGTTCATGCTGTATAAGTTAAATAAAACATTCTTCTCATACTTTTGTCGGAAAATTCAAAAAGTACCTCGTAAAAGAAAGATTCCATACATACAATGTATTAAAAGTAAAAAATGGGTAAAAAGTAAATTAAACATACATGAAACCAGTTTTAGGAAACATGGGCATGGATGATAACAATAACCCCAGTAAATACTTACAAATAAGTAATCTCAGATAAAAATGAGATTTGCGAAATTATCCATTACCTTAGGTTCGATATGCTTCGTACATATCCAAACCTCCTGTATAATGATTTAAATAATTTCATTGACTTATTACAGAATCATATTCATTGTTATGATATCATATATGGTTCACTTATGACTTTATATTACCCGTTCTTTTGTAAATTCCATGTAAAAGAGTATTTTGGGTAAAATCGTTTCATTTGTCGTCTGTGTTTTGACTTGTAATTATTCATATGATTACTTAGATCATGATTACTTAATTCAAGAATATAAAACATGATTTATATATAATATATATTCATAATATACATATATATAATAGATCAGTAAATGGAAATAAATACACCATTCATGGAGACGGTAGGTCGTACGTACGCATGAACATTGTTTTCATTTCCTTATTGAGTTGAATGGAATTAAGTAGATGACATACACATATATATACACATAAATATAGTATCATTATTATGTCATATATTTCATGATTACTTATTATATATACTTTGTAATAATTCATGAATGGTTAACGTGGAGAATGAATCTCATTGCGTCGTGGAGGCGGTAGTCCGTACGTACGCACGAGCGATGATATCGTTCTCATGATCGTGGAATTGTATTGGAGTGTATGTATACTATTTCAGAATCAATATCACTTTAAAATAATCATATATAGTACACCATTATACCCATCCAAGTAAGGTGGTGGTGGAAAATAGATTACACCACAACGTGGAGATGGTATTCCGTACGTACGCACGCGCGGTGATTTATTTTTCCGTAGGATGGATAGATGGTGAAATAGGGTTGTTTCATACTTATAATAACATATCATAATATGATTGATAATTATGTTATTACATCATAATGAAACAACCTAATAAGAAGAAGTGGAAGAAGAAATGAAGTTGAAAAAATCGGTAATAGACATTACGTCTTCTTTGAAGCGCCTCTTTGAGTCCTCCTCTTAGGGCACTAAAATTGGTTTTTTAAAAAGACCAGGACCTCTATGTTGTTTCTAAGGAAGTGGAGAAAAGAATTTTTCAGGGTTTGGCCGAGCTTGAAGGCTCAATGTGGTGTGAGGAAGAGAGGGAGGAGGTTCACTTTTATAAGGGATGAGAGGGGCACCTTTGGAATAACTAAAAATATTATTTTATTATAAAGCTAAATTGGGTTTTAAATATCTCCAAATTGATTTATTTCTAAGATAAGGTGGGTATGGGGTGAAATCCTCTCATCCAATAGAATTCAGACAAGTTTAGGTTCCAATTTTAACCTTATCATTTATATTTAACATTAAGTTAGATAACATTACTTTTACCGTGTCTTTTTGTGTTCTTACACTATAAGGTTAATAAACTTACTATAAGAAGCCAAAAGAACCCCAAGTTGTTTATTATTAATATATATAACCTTATCTAAGTCATTTTGCCGAGACTTATATTTTTAGTAATAAAATAACGATTAATAATATAATATTTGTTTTAAAAACTATTTTATGTCAATTTTGACACTATTTAGTAATTGATTTTTTTAAAAATCATAACAGAATGATTAGTTCGAAAATATTTACTTATATCAATAATAAATTGTCACATTAACCTATAAAATTAGTTTAATTCATAAAAAGTCTCAAAGAACATTGATTTTGGTATTTATAACATCAATTGTGCCAATATTTCATTAATAAGATAATTAATGCATCATCTTTGTGTCATAAATAAATTAAATTATTTAATGTCTAAAAATTACAAATAAAATACCATTATGTAGGAAATATTTTTAGATTTCTAATGAATACATATAGTCAAATTTATCCTATGTATAACCCTATATTAAAAATGATATACTTATTAAACTTTGATTTTAACTATTTTAACCCTTCTTTAAATAAATTAATAATAAATGTCCTAATCTAATCTAAGTGGGCCTTAATGGTCATATTTTATTCCTAAGGCTGTTTTTGGTCGAATTACACTTATCCAATAGAATTAGGACATCTGGTAGGGTAATAATAATATCCTTTGTACCCTTAATTACCCTATTTACTTTTAACCGTGGTAAAAAAAGTAAAAAGTTACTATTCACCAAAAATTATTTTCATCTCATTGAACCACATTTTACTTACTGAAATCAACCGTGTCACTCTGATTTTTGAAATTCCACTCACAGAAGCGGTAAAATTAAGTTTTATGAAAAATTCATTTTTTTAACTACCACTTAGTGGTTTCACTATTTATCAAAAAATGAAAGTTTCCATAAAAATACCAAAAATTAGGCCTAAGCTATATTTGATATTATGAACTGAAAAATGATGTCTATTTTACCAAATTCAAAACATATCAGTTTCATTATGTAATTTAAAAATTAATTCTCGTCGTCAAAACAAATAGCGTGTTCTTAAGAGATAATAACTATCAAAAGAATGACACTTGTTTATGTCTGGTTTAAATGTGAAATTACATCCAATGACCAACATTGTATTAAATTATAAAAATATATTCTAAATATACTTTAAAACCACTCAAATTAATAATTTATCACTATTAATTATTTCGATTAAAAAGGTTGTTTTAATTAAAATTTAGTAATTTTCACTATTCAACAGAAAATGAAAGTTATCCGAAAAGTACCAAAATTTCACCCTAAGCTAATTTCGATATTCCGAATCCAAAAATGAAGACCATTTTGAAAAATAAAATTTACAAAATTTCAAAAAGTGGTTATTACTATCCATAACGGCTAGTTTTAATAATATTTTAATAGCATATTGTTGTTTAGTGAAACTTGTTATTGCGTACTAAACACGCTATCGAGGAAGGTAGTGATTCTGTGTAATGCAAGGCAAGTCAAGGATGTGTGTTTTGCAAGCTCCTTTTGGTGTAGCCTATAACACAAGACATTAATGAAATTAAAAAAATATTTTTCATAAAATATCGGGGTGTTACATTCTACCCCCCTTAAAATGAATTTCGCCCTCGAAATTCATCGGGGTTATAAATGGTTTACTCCTCGAAAGTTTCTTTAATAGAAACCCACATCGTAAAAAGGAATACCAAACCCAATCTTTAAAAACAAAAGTATGAAACGTAACGGTTACCCAAATAAACTAATCACTGGGATTCCACATAGATGAAAATATGGATATGGAAGATAAATCTAACCATCATGTTATGATGGAGAGTGGAAGAGAACATGGCTATGGAAAGGCCAGAAATCAAAAATCCATAGATTTGTGATTATCTAAGGTACCATCTAATTCATCGGATATAAGGGCACTAGGACAACATTTTTGGATTTTCAAGATCGTTTCCCTAAAGTTGATGAATTAAAAAAAATACTTATATGATTTTGGTACAATCTCACTATTGTTCGTTAATTGAACAATTTCCACTTCATCCCTTAATGAAATTAAGTTGATTTTGTTATTCATGATGTGTTAGCAGATCATGTGATAGAATGACAGGTCATTCCATCTATCTCAAACAAAAGATTATAAAAGTTATCAAAAATACATAAGTCTATCTATAGTGAGATTAATCATATATGGTTCCTAAAATGGATTTATACTTCATATATCATACTGAATAATATAATAAAACTAGTTTCTACTAAACAGGGACTTCCTATTGGCCAGTGGTAGGCGATAAAGGCTAGTCGCACTTCGGTTGTGGGTTCGATTCCCACAGCCTTGTCCGACGCGATGGGATGTCGCCCGTCCTGCATGTTATCCTTTTTCTAAAACTACATTACTATAAAATCAAATAAATAATATTAAAAAAAAGTTTTATTCTTAAACAATACTAACTTATGACCAACATAATCCATTCCAATATTTAGGCTTATCTAAAATACTTCGGTCCAAGCTCATAGTATAATGAAAATGATTAGTTGAATTGTCATCAACCAAGCATGTGAATACCATCATTTATCCCCCATATATCTTGTTGGTCACATTCCAATCATGTGAATACCTTAATCATGTATTCTCTTGAAAAATGAATACCCATTAAACCTTAATGAAAACACGAATTCTATCAAAAGTTAACTCTTTCCACATACCAAAATCCAAAAATTCTACATACTAAAACCATGATATAACCTTCTCCTTATATCAGTCATGAGCTCATGAATACTATCAAACATTTAATTTTCTCCTTATCTCTTCATTATGCGCATATCATCTACATTCCAAAAATATCTGAATAAACTTTCATGGATACTGGTACCATTAATCATACACTTTCAAAACTCAATGAAAGGCAACAGTGTAACAATCCTTAGATGTCTCTTTATTCCATAGTACCATGAGATTACTTATACAACATTACACATGATAAACATGTAATCATTCCACTGCATTCTTAAACCATTGACTGAGAATCAACAATTCCTTCATCTCACATATCATTTGTAGTCTCTTCATCATCATCAACATAAATACTACCCATACGACCATACTGATTCTATTCATGAGACTTTCCCTTAGGGCATTGTTTGCATAGTGCCCATACATTCCACATTTAAAATATGTAACCATTGTTGATGTCGTAGCAATACCACTATCCTCATCCATGGTGTTAACTGAACCTTTTCCTTTGCACTTACTGGATTTGTGTCCTTCTTTTCCACACCCAAATCATCATTTAGTTCCCTTGAAACAATCTCCTCGATGCCTCTTCCCACATGATTTACATGAGAGAAATTGAACATTCATTCCTCTATGATCATCATGAAACTCTATCTTTCTCTTATTATTTGAGTCGGGAAACTTACCAAAGTTGATATTATTGATCATATTATGAGATTTCTGATTAGTCATAATAACAATTTTTGGACTTCCAAATCCCGTTTCATTTGGTTTCTCATGAATAATATCATTCCATTGTCGGTCATATCCTCCATTATCATGAATCTTCCTATTTCCAGCCATTTTCTAAAACCCAAAAAGAATAGTGTGAGAGGCAAAAATCACGCTAGGGAATACAACATAGTAAAGGGGGAGCACCCTCAATATCTAACATCTTAGGTTAAATTCTAAGATCATTACCATAGTTCTAGGACTATATCCTATATGTATACTAATACTTAGGGACATCCGTAGACATACCATAGAAATATCTCTAGGGATCTCACTAACGTTTTCGCATCCTAGTTTCCAAAGGTTGACTAAACTTTTCCTCTGATATAAACTATAGAGACCCAAAGCTTGACATACATGGGCATTACATTACTTTATCGGAATGCTTAATACATACCAAAAACAGACACACAAGGACCGTAATAGTTTAGTGTCTTTGGAAACTTGGAACGTAATCTTTTAATTGTGGTGAAAGATCTTCAACATCTCCCATAAAGATCATCCCTTTTTTTTCTTACCTAAAACCTTTCTTTATATCCTAGGGAAAAGAAAACATAAATAGGGTGAGCTCAAATGCTCAGTAAGGGTAAGCATGGATAAAATAAAACATACCATATACATTTGAACTTAAAAACATGAACATAATGTTTAAACATCAAAAGCATGAGAAATGACACAAAACATGGAAGTGCGTAAGGCATAGATCATAAAGAAACATTAAGAATGATAAAATAGCATGGGAATAAAACATGTAATTTTGGAAACCATTAAGCACATGATATGATTTTTATAGTAGCCAAGGCATTGCTTCCAAGACCATCTTAGTGGACGAAGTCCCTTTCTGAATCGCGTTCACTCCTCATTCCAGTCCGGTATTACTGAACCGGTTTAACTTACCGTTCCAGCCATGTCTATCTCATGAGATATAAATCTTTACCCAAAGCATTGGAGGGAGATATAGGTCCCACCCATCTCATAATGAAATCATTCTTACTTGTGCCACAAAATAAACATACATCATTCATAAAAACCCAATAAATAAAATGGGTTTCATAAACATCATCCCATCATCACATAATCCATATAAAAGAAACGGATATTATTTCATAATAAGAAAATTTAAAACATGTAAATCATAGAGACATTATACTTGAAACATACACATATGATATAATGTTATCTTAGATGAAAAATGGTTTTTGATAAAACACTTGAAATGATTTCTTGAGGAAAATATCCTTTCTTCTTCAAAATCATTTTCTTTTTAGAAAACGCCATGAAATTTTTAAAAGAATAATATTTTGTTTAAAATAGTCATGAAATATTTTGGAGGAAGCTTCATTAAAATAAGGCTTTATAAAACCATAAAAATCTGTTCGTTCCGTATAAGTTAAAAAAACATTCATCTCGTAATTTTGTCGGAAAAGTCAAAAAGTACATAGTAAAAGAAAGATTCCATACATACCATGTATTAAAAGTCAAAAATGGGAAAAAGGAAATTAAATATACATGAAACCATTTTTAGGAAACATGGACATGGATGATAACAATAACCCCAGTAAATACTTACAAATAAGTAATCTCGGATAAAAATGAGATTTGTGAAATTATCCATTACCTTAGATCTGATATGCTTCGTATGTATCCAATCCTCCTGTATAATGATTTAAATAATGTCATTGACTTATTACAGAATCATATTCATTGTTATTATATCATATATGGTTCACTTATGACTTTATATTACCTGTTCTTTTGTAAATTCCATGTTAAAGAGTGTTTTGGGTAAAATCGTTTCATTTGTCGTCCGTGTTTTGACTTGTAATTATTCATATGATTACTTAGATCATGATTAATTAATTATAGAATATAAAACATGATTTATATATAATATATATTAATAATATATATATATATATATAATAGATCAGTAAATGGAACGAAATACACCGTTCATGGAGACGGTAGGTCGTACGTAGGCATGAACGTTGTTTCCGTTTCCTTATTGAGTTTAATGGAATTAAGTAGATGACATACAAATATATATACACATAAATCCATTATCATTATTATGTCATATATTTCATGATTACTTATTATATATACTTTATAATCATTCATGAATGGTTAACGTGGAGAATGAATCTCATCGCGTCGTAGAGACGGTAGTCCGTACGAACGCACGAGCGATGATATCGTTCTCATCATCATGGAATTGTATTGGAGTCTATGTATACTATTTAATAATCAATATCACTTTAAAATAATCATATATAGTACACCATTATACCCATCCAAGTAAGGTGGTGGTGGAAAATCGATTACACCACTGCGTGGAGACGGTATTCCGTACGTACTCATGCGCGGTGATTTTGTTTTCCGTAGGATGGATAGATGGTGAAATAGGGTTGTTTCATACTTATAATAACATATAAGTATATGAGTGATACTGATGTTATTACTTCATAATGAAACAACCTAATAAGAAGAAGTGTAGGAAGAAATAAAGTTGAAAGTATCGGTAACGGACATTACCTCTTCTTTGAAGCGCCTCTTTGAGTCCTCCTCTTAGGGAACTAAATTTTTTTTTTGAAGAAGACCAGGACCTCCAAGTTGTTTCTAGGTAAGTGGATAAGAGAATTTTTCAGGGGTTGGACGAGCATTAAGGCTCAATGTGGTGTGAGGAAGAGAGGGAGGAGGTTCCCTTCTATAAGGGAGGAGAGGGGCACCTTTGGAATAACTAAAACTATTATTTTATTATAAAGACAAATTCGGTTTTTAATTGCTAAAAATTGATTTATTTCGAAGCTAAGGTGGGGATGAGTCAAAATACTCTCATCCAATAGAATTTAGACATGTTTATGTTCCTATTTTAACCTTATCATTTAGATTTAACATTAAGTTAGATAATTTTACTTTTACAGTGTCTTTTTGTGTTCTTACACTATAAGGTTAATAAACTTACTATAAGAAGCTAAACGAACCCCAAGTTGTTTATTATTAATATATATAACCTTATCTAAGTAATTTGGCCGAACCTTATATTTTTAGGAATATAATAACAATCAATAATATAATATTCGTTTTAAAAACTATTTTATGTCAATTTTGACACTATTTAGTAATTGATTTTTTGGAAAATCATAACAGACTGATTAGTTCGAAAAGAGTTAATTATATCAATACTAACATGTCATATTAACCTTGAAAATTAGTGTAATTCATAAAAAGTCTCAAATTACATTTTTTTGGTATTTATAACATCAATTATGTCAATATTTCATTAATAAGATAATTACTACATCATCTTTGTGTCATAAATAAATTATATTATTTAATGTCTAAAAATTACAAATAAAATACCATTATGTAGGAAATATTTTTATATTTAAAATGAATATTTATAGTATATTTTATCTTATGTATAAACCTATATTAAAAATGATATACCTATTAAACATTGATTTTAACTATTTTAACCCTTCTTTAAATAAATTAATATTAATTGTCCTAATCTAATCCAAGTGGGCCTAAATGGTCATATTTTATTCCTAATGTTGTTTTTGGTCGAATTAAATTTATCCAATAGAATTAGGAAATGTGTTAGGGTAATAATAATATCATTTTTACCCTTAATTACCCTATTTACTTTTAACCGTGGTAAAAAAAGTAAAAAGTTACTATTCACCAAAAATTATTTTCATCTCATTGAACCAAATTTTACTTACTGACATTAACCATGTCTCCCGGATTTTTTAAATTCCACTCACAGAAGCGGTAAAATTAAGTTTTATGAAAAATTCATTTTTTTAACTACCACTTAGTGGTTTCACTATTCATCAAAAATTGATAGTTTCCAAAAAAATACCAAGTATTAGGCCTAAGCTATATTTGATATTATGAACTGAAAAATGATGTCTATTTTACCAAATTCAAAACATATCAGTTTCATTGCTTAATTTAAAAATTAATTCCCGTCGTCAAAACAAATAGCGTGTTCTTAAGAGATAATAACTATCAAAAGATTGACACTTGTTTATGTCTGGTTTAAATGTGAAATTACATCCAATGACCAACATTGTATTAAATTGTAAAAATATATTCTAAATATAATTTAAAACCACTCAAATTAATAATTTATCACTATTAAATATTTCGATTAAAAATGTTTTTTTTAATTAAAATTTAGTAATTTTCACTATTCATCAGAAAATGAAAGTTATCCGAAAAGTACTAAAATTTCACCCTAAGCTAATTTCGATATTCCGAATCCCAAAAATAAAGTCCATTTTGAAAAATAAAATTTAAAAAATTTCAAAAAGTGGTTATTACTATTCATAACGGCTAGTTTTAATAATATTTTAATAGTATATTGTTGTTTAGTGAAACTCGTTATTGCGTACTACACATGCAATCGAGGAAGGTCGCAATTTCGTGTAATTCAAGGCAAGTCAAGGATGCGTGTTGTGCAAGCTCCTTTTGGTGTAGCGTACAACACAAGACATTAATGAAATTAAAAATAATATTTTTCATAAAATCTCAGGGTGTTACATGATTACACTAAGTGGACTCAAATAGTTCCTCAAACTATAGGTAGTGATAAGGAATTGATGGTAAAACAATTGAATAAAGAATATATAAATAAAGTAGTTGATGAACAACTTTCATAAGAAAGGATGGCTTATTCAAGTAACGGAATGGGTAAGAAAATATTATAATTAGAATCTCCAGTGATTACTAAATATGGAGAATGATGTTCAATGTATTTACATCTAGAAAAAATTAATATTCCCACTAAAGACATAATCATTTCACCCAAGGACCAATTTTCAGAAGGCTCAAAAAAATTATTCTTCATAATCCATCATGGATAAAGAGGGCTTTCAACTTGTTTCTTACAAGAAGAAAAGACCTCTGCCTGATTTTCAAGTGGTGGTTGATCAACCAAATGAATGTAAATCTATTCCTATTTCTAAAAAATAATCTATCCTAATGAGATACAGGATAAAAATCTTGGTACATCTTATACACATCATGAAGAGACAAATCATCAAGAAATACATCTTTAGGCTGGAACAAAGGAGGAAGAATGAATGATGAATCCAACAGAAAGGGATTCCTCTCCTAAAAATTCAAAAAATGGCATGCTGATATCTCTGAATATGAAATCACTAATGCTGAAACATTACTTGAAAGGATAAAATATCTTCCTTCAAGTAGGGGTTTCTATTCAAGAAGTATCTTTTAGGGGAAGATATGTGGAAGAGTTGACTGGAATGCAATTCGATAGAAAGAATGAAAAATAGTTGAAATGTTGAGTAAAAATTTAAGAGTATAACTTTTATGATTTGGGTATATATTCTTTATTTTCTCATAGCCTCTTTTTTTCCTCTATTACTTTTTTTATTTTCTAACAAAATAGGCATTTTCTTTATATTATAAAAATATATAAAAAGTGGAATGGTGGGGAGAATCCTGATACCCCCTAGGTCATCTATAAACATTATTTTTAAAATTAATTTCTATTTTATTTTTATTTAGAGTTTTTGAGAGTCAATGTTTGGAATTTATTATTTTTCAAAAAATAGTCTAGGAAACATGCTTATCACACAGTTAGTCCTAAACATGCACTTAGTCTAAGAAAATTTGATTGGGGGTTCCTTTTCCATTTTGAATGGTTATCACTTGATCTTCCTAACTTATTATAATTATGTGTACATATCAGGGGGTTTAAAAGTGAAGTGACCCATAATATTAGATAATTATTTTCATAACCATATTGAAAAACCATATAGTTTTATAATAATACTTAAAATTAAAAATAAAATTATAAAATTTACCCAGATTAATTTTCAACCATTTTTACATAATTTCATCTCCCAATTGTGTGCCTCAAACCCTCCGACATTAAGTATTTTAGTTTTACCCATTTCGTTATATATTTTTACTCATATTTTGGTTGATTCAAAAAGTTAAGCCTTGATTTATCATTATATCTTCCCTTACTCTTCCTTCTAATAATTTTTCTTTCAGTTTTCATTATTGCCTAAAATTTCAATACACATTGAGGTTCAAACCTAGGTTTTAAGATGCAATTTTAGTGGGATTAATTTTATTTTTGGTTTTTGAGTGTTCTTTAGATTTATCTCTAGTGGTTCCTTTCAAAGGAAAAAAGTTTACATCAAATAAAAGTTGGGTGACTCTATATAAGTTGACTTTTCCATTAGTATTGCTAATGTTCATGTGATTTTCTGGGTTTATTGATACAATTTGAATTAGAAATTATTATTGATTGTAATTGTGTGTGTATATTTTCTTGGATAATGGTGGAAAGAATTTATGTTTCTCATTGTTTTTTATTGAAAAGAATATTTTATGCGTATTAGGTGTAATACCTTGAAATTTTAGTATCAATTTCAAATTAAATTAATACTATATTGAAAAGATTATTTCACACACAATACCAAACAAAAATAAAATGAGATACATTAAAATAAAATAATTAAATTTTATGGTTATGATATTTTCAATAAATTTTTGGGTATAAATAAAGGCAACCAAACAATAAAATATATAGAGAGAAAGAGAATATATGGAATCAAGTAGTAGAAATCAAACTTTATGAATCACATTTTTTTAAACATGGAAGGGTGGTATCTTCTCTAGGGTTTTCTCTATACCAATCCTAAATAAAAATTAAACACGTATAGATTGATAGAAATAATTTAAAAGATAATTTCAAAAACATGGAAATTTTTATAAGATCCATGCTAGCTAATTCTCCACCCATAACAATAATTTATACATATCATACCCTTATATATTATGAAAATTTCATAATGGGATTTATATGTAATTGTTAGAAAGATAACAATGTTACATGTAATATAAACATCTGGAATTTCATTCAAATTTACTAAACAAGAATTATTTTATTTAATACAAATTATGTGGTGAAATTTAATTAATTATTTTCAGTTAACAAATCAATCTTAAAGAATTATAAGTAAAATCATTTAAGACCCATTTTTGGAAGAAATTTATTTTTGTACATGTTATATATTTTTATATTAAGATAATAAAATTTTCAAATTACTGGGTTATTTTAAAATTTTCAAAATGAAAATAAATATATAAACACTCATATAAAATTACTCATAAATATTAAATAATATCAATAAGAATGAATGATTTTCAAAAAATATTTTTAGTAAAGTTTGTTTCATTAACATATAAACTATGTTCTGAATTAAAATTAAAATTAAAATTTTTTTTAGAATTTTTTTTGATAAAATGGATTCCATTTTTTGATTCATAATAAAAATATTGGCTTAGGATGAATTTTTAGATTTTTCTGGAGTGGTTCATTTTTAGGTGAATAGTAAAAAATATTGCTTTCACCAACATTATAGTATTTATAGATTTTTCATGATATAATATGAATTAAAAAAATATAAAAAATTTATCAAACAGAAACGTATTTAAGGAGTAAATTTATTCATTTAAATATGATATGTTGAATTTAGAAAACTCATTTTTAACATTTTGGAACATAAGTAATATTTTTCTAATAAAAACCATTTTAAGACTTTTAATTTAATTATGTATTCGAAGTAAGGAATTAGGTTTTGGATTTATTTTAAAGGCGCATAAATTTTCATTAGTTAATAATAAAAAATTAATTTAATTCACGATAAAAACAATCATAATTTTATCCTAAACTAATTTTTTTTTATTAATATATATTTTTTTAAAACATTTTTTATTACATTATACATTTTTTATTTTAGAATTTATTTTTACCACTTTTAAAAACATTATGTAATAATTTTTTTTTCAAATTTTCAATAAAATGTTCCAAATAATATAATAATTTACATTTTATTCTTATGTCTAAAAATAAATTACTTATGTATAGGTTGGATACCTTGGTAAAAGTAACAAATGCTAAAATAGTTAAATCAAACTGGTGAAATATGTCAAAATATTTAAAACATGCAACCAATTGATTGGTTAAGGGATTTATAACCCTTAACATAACATACCATCCATTAGTACCCCTTTCGGTCAACTTTCCTTTTTTAAAATTTTTTCTTTTATATATTGAGAAATTATATTTACAAAAATGTCATTATCTTTGTGTATAAAATGATCTTCAAAACACCTATTCAAAGATTAATGAAAAATTATAATTTTACACTATAATATTACTTATTTCATTCCCAAATAATTTTCTCCCATAATCTTGATCTTTATGCCCTTATATATTGTCCAAATTCTTTCAACATCATGACGGTTTCTAAGAAGAAATAAAATTAATTTCTATAATGTTTTTCTTCTCTAGAATCATTCATCCATTTATTCCACTTATACCTATTCTTAAATATAATTTAACCATTTTAATATAATTATATAAGTATTATTATTATATTTATATGTTTTTATATTGATGTAATAACCATTATCTACTGTTCCCTTTTCCTTAGAAAAATAAATAAGCCATTCGTGTTACGTGCAAACTATTAACTCCATGAATGACATGTTTTATTATTCATAAACAACCTAAATAGTTGGTTAAAAAGGAATATTTAATATTTTAATGTTTTATTCATAAAATTATTTGAATTCTTGAAAAATAAATCTATTTATACCCACTTTTTATTCTAGGGAAAATGAAATAAATAATTTGGGTGTACATGTAGACCACCTCCTCTATGGAATGATGAATTTCAATTTTTCATAACCACCTTACATATATGATTTTAACTAATTATTTAAACATAAAATTAATTTTTATTAAATAATTAATTTTATATTAACATTTTACTCATTTTTAATATACCAATTTATTTCACCAAATAATAACCGAAACATGCACATCACTGATTTCATCTTCACGAATCATGACTAATACTATCATAGAATGAAATTGAAAATTTATAAATAGTTTTACAGATTCAATTAAAACCCCTTAGGTAATCTAGGAGTTATTAAATAGTTATCAAATAATGAGGTTCGATACCTATATTTTAATACATTTGTGAAACAACCAAAATCTATAACATCAAATAATGAAAACAAACAAAGATTAAAAAATAGATGTGTAATAATTGATTATAATTACAAAAATTATAGGGAAATATATAAGAATAAATTTATAAAATATATTATTAATACATTTACTCTAATTTTAACATAGGATAAATAGATTCTCCCAAAATTAGGAGTAAATCATAAGGTATTTTCTAGTCTTAGTTTTCATTCTTTGAGACATATTTCATATTCACCACTTGTTTTATTTGGTATGGTGTATATACATACCAATGGATTAATTTTCTAATTATTTTCATGAAATTAAATTTTTTAAAATAAATTTCTTGTTTTCTCCTTAAAATTCATTTAAATTCAAAATATACTAAAGTTGTAAGAAGTTTTCTTGACTCAACTTCTTTTCTTAAGTCATAATTATTCCTAGTTAACTATAGTTATAGATGATTTTTTTCTATAATATGATGATATTATATTACCTTTCTTATTTATTTTTTTATAATTACATTTTCATATCAAATATAACTTAATTGATGTATTTATTTATTTATAAAATTTGATGGTGTTAAGAGTAATTCTCACCCTCTTAGAATTATTCCTTTCCCATATATGTACATATTTACTCTTTCTGCCAATGTTCTCAATTATTATTTTTAAATAAAAAATGAGTTATTTTTGGAAATAACCAAATATCCCTTTACATATTTTTAAATGGAATATTTATCACTCTTTTTGTTATGTGAGATTTTATAAATGTATTTCTTTTAAATGTAGAAATTTATTTTATTTCCTTTCCTAATCATACATTGTATCACTCACTCCATATTTCCATTGGACAAACCTTATAACTTCTAAAGGATCCACTATTGAAATTTATTTTCAAATAATGTTTAAAAAATTCATCATTTAAATCTCTAAAAGATAATAATTTAAAAAATTTATCAACACTTATTATCTCTATGACAATATTAAGAAATATCTTTAAAAGACACGTTTAAATTTCACATACATTATTTCTATTTAACTCCATATTATCTAACTTATATAGAGTTATGTTTCATAAATCACATTCATAATTAATTTATGATATACAACTTTTGAGTAATTACAATTTTAGCATCACTTGGTCTACTTTTGATATATCTACTAGAGTTGGTTCCATAGAATAAAGTTTTTTCAACTTTATGATAACCATTATTCATAATTTTGAATATTAATAAACTCTTTATCACATCGTGATTATTCTTTACAATTATGTAGTATGTTATAATGTCTTAAGAGTAGTTTTTAAACTAAAATGCCATGGTAGTTCCCTACTATGATGAGAACTCGGAAATTCAATAAAACTATTCTTAAATATTTGTTCTATAGCTAGATTATATAATTTTAGGGAAAAAATGATATAGGATATTATGGTTAGAGACACATATGGATTTGAGGAACCTTCTCATGGTGTACGCCCTTGGTAATATCTAATGTAGGATATTATGAGAATGAGACCCATTAGTAGGAAATCCATATTTAAATCTGTAATTGGATGTTCCTATCTATAGATGTGTGTATTTATCTGTAACAACCTAATATTTTGTTAAATATATTTTTTAAAATTAATTTAATCTTTTTTGATATTCCTTATTTCATGAAACACTGAATATATCATGTGTAATCTGAAAGCACTATGTTTGGATTGAATTGTATACAACACCAAGTCTATTTTTCACTACATGAAACACTTATATTAGATTTCGATACACAAAATACAATGATAGGATTGTGTTACATAGAATTTCTATTTTCTTTGAGAGTCTTTATTTCACGTAAGACATAGTTTTACCAAACTACAACATGCTATTAACATTATTGTTAAAATATTAATAATGTTTTTACCTATCCATTAGAATGGAAGTTAAAAATAATATCTAAAAAATTGTTAAAATTTGACTGAAACGTGTGTATAAAATTAACCCTTTTGTTATCAATTATCTATAAATGAAAGTAAGAACTATTCCAAAATATACAATGTCATTTTCTAAGAAAAATATTTTTCTATGTAGAAACAACATTTTATCTCAAAAAATTAAACAAACCACTATTTTTTAATGTTTTTGTAAGTTATATATTCAATAAATTTTTTCATACTCATCAAATAGATTTGATGAGCATCAGATAATAATAAATCCAATTTTATGAAAAAAAGATGAATTTTTCTAAAAGGTAAGTTTACCACCATTTAATAGGGAACTAATATTAAATTGATTTTTTGAAGATATTTTTATTTTTATTTTAAAAAATTAAAATAACTTTTTTAATTTTATAATCATCATTGACTTTTCATTATATTTTGGTATTTTTTTGAAAGGTGTCATTTTTAATGAATAGTGAAAAACACTATATTTGAATTAAAAATGAATTTTTTTTGAAAATTTATTTATATAGGTAAATAATGTTTTGAAATGGTTTTTAATTATAGTTAGATCAATTTCATATCTTTTAAACTAATTTAGGGCTTCAGAAATAGTTTACATTAAATTTTGATATAACAAATTAGCAAGATTTTGAGTATTTTTACATCGAAAACCCGCTTTGTCATCCCATCTATGGGATTAGAATTAAATAACATTCTACCATGTTTGTCATTAAATTTTTTTAAAAAAGGGACAGTATATTTGGAATCTGAATAATTTATACTATTTAAAATGGTAAACTTATATTTTTCCTAAAAATATAAGTGAAAGTAATTAAGATTAATTACAGTGATTAATATAAAAGAATGATTAATTAATGGTTAAACTTTAATCTAAAGAGGCCAAATGACCTAGGAATATTTGAAAAATCTATTTTATAGAATTATTTAGACAAATCCCACTCTTTTATAAAATTTTAACAAGTATAGAAGGAACATGTTATAATGGAGACCTCTCAATAGTGTTTACATTTTTATATTAACAAGAATCCCACTCCTTCTCTATAAATGGGAACTCACCCCCATCACTTCCTTACACATATAAATATACTTTGTATCGTAAAAAAATTCCCAAATAAGCTCCCAATATCTCTTTTATCAACCTATAAGCATCACTTTTTATAATAAATTGAACCTGGGAATCCCTTTGGTGCAAACTAAAATGAGTTACTCAAAGAATAGGTAACATCCCTCCACAAAAACTTTTGTTTTTTTAATTCCCAACACCCACAAATATTATTTTTTTCATGATTATATATTAACCTATGTTTCCTAAATATACATATATATTTTTATTATTTGGGTACTGCCTACACTTAAACACACTTTCATCTAATGAGTAACGAACTTACCATTCTTATGTACGTTGAACAACTGCCTCACAAAATGATGTTGTTAGTTTTTCCTTTACCACCTATCATAGATTATTATTATTATTAAATGTCTTTTTTCATATTATATATATTATTTATTTTATTTATTTTTTTCATCATGAGTTATTATATAAAAAAACCTTCATTCTTTCCATTTTTTTGTAAATATGATAACTTCATTTATGGAAGTGTGGACTACCACCTCCTCAAAATGATGTAATTAATTCAAAATTTATATAGAATGTATTGAGGATAGGTTCAATGAAATTCATTACTTAATATAAGGGTATTCTCATCTCACATTTTATATCCGTGAGATATATTCCTTATTCGCCACTCATTTATTCTTTGGGGTGTATATACTTACCATGAATGTATTATATGATTATTATAAATAAATTTATGGGTATTTAAATATATTTTTATGATATTTATTTCATGTAGTTTATGGTTCAAAATTTACACAATCGATAAAGTAGTATTTGTCTCAAGATTCCCTCTTTGAGATATATGCCATGTTATGAACCGATATTTTTTCTATGGGGATTATATAATGATCTTTGACACATTATATCACGAATATCCTTATTTTATGAAATTTTAAGATTAATATAATGTTATTAACTCATGTAAACCATAATTAAATGTTACTAATGTGGTAATGGTTTATTTCTAAAATATCGAGGTATATTATGATTTGATACGATTATGCTTCCATTGATTGAATATTATAATAAATCTCTCAAAAAACAGATGATTTTTCATCCACTGTGTTTATCAATGAAATTATCATGTATTGGTACCACTTTTAAACTCTATGGTACATAAGATAATTAATAATTTCTTTCAATATAATCTAACATTATCTCTCTCTTCAGTAGGAAATGTTTTTTATTTCAAAACCATGTCTTATAAAAAAAAGTTTTTCAAAAGTGTTTTCTGTTTAAAATATGTTTTAAAAGTTTTAAGCCCCTTTTATATGTTTTAAAGGTAAAAAATAAAAAAATATTGAAATATTTCTATATATGTTTTTAAATCTATTTTCAAAGAAAAAGATTTTCAAAATTCATTATTTTTTAAATATAATTTTCAAAGTGGAAAAGATATTTTCCTCAAGAAATGTTTTTAAATAATTTTAAAACTTACCTTAAATGTTCTAAAAGTGTTTTTTATGAATTTTTTTGAGTATTTTATCTTGTTTAAAGAGATAATTTAAATGAAAGATTTTTTTTCCTTAAGAAATTCCTAAATTAATATTTTAAAATATTTTTCAATATAATATGTAATCCTTTGATAAAGCATGAGATTTATTGGGGACATAATCCAATACTAACATTCATATTATTTCATTAATTGTTTATATTTTATTGAATGATATTTATGAAACCCATTTCTCTTCCATGGTTTATATGCTTTTGGAACGTTCTTTTTTTTCATGGTTTCTGATTTAATGAAATGATTAAGAAAACAATCTATTTTCCATAGGTTTTGATGTAATGAAATTTTTATGATTCCCATTTCATTTTAGGGGTTATGATATGAGGTTTATAAAAACCCATCTCTTTTTATGGTTCATGATATGATGCATGTTTTATTATCATGTGGAACATGTATATATTATTTTATTATGTGAAAAGTGGGACCTATATCTCTTTGAAATGAATTTAGTAGAGATTTATATATCATGAAATAATGATCGGAATCAAGTAGAAGGTCTTGATCTGAAATGGGACACATGTGTGTAATGATCCAAAATGAAATCAAAGTTTGTCCTGATCTACTATGGAAAACATGTGTATCCTAATCCACTATGGGATACAGGTGTGTCCCGATCCAAAAGGGGGAAATATTTTTTTCTTGATCTACTATGTTGATGGCCTTGGTAGTTAACTATAACACATGAAATGTTATTATATATTTATAAAGATTCTACAGTTATATTACATGATCTTATGGTTCATGTTTTATTTATGATGATTAATCACCCATATGATTCATGTCTTATAAACTACCAATAACTATGCCATGACTCTTGATTATGATCTTTGATAAATATGGTATTATCTTCTTATGTTACGATCATGTTCTCAAACCCTTATGCGCTTGCGATAATTACATATCTCCTTTGTTCACCCCTATTGAGCATTGAAACTCACCCATTTCTTGTGTTACCATTCCCAAGGATCTAAATATAGGTATTTAGTAGTACTACTAAAGGGGAAGATCTTTAAGGGATATATTGAATATCTTTCATCAAGTTAGAAGATTATGTTTCCCTGATTCCAAAGACCCCAAACTATTATGGTCCTTGGGTATGTATTTTTGTAATGTGATGAATATTTATCTAAAATAATTTAATATTCATATATGTTAAGCACAATTCACTATAGTTGGTATAAGAAGAAATGTTTAGTCAACATTTGAAAACTAGGATGAGAAATATTTACTGAGATCCCTATGAATATTCCTAAGGATGTTTCAAGGGATATATCTACGGAAAAGTCTAAGGTTTCATGGATTATATAGGTTTTTGTAATTTCGAAATACTAAAAGTGAGTTTTCATGATTATGTGATTTTATGATATGATATGTTTTTCTCACACTATGATTTCTATTTTTAATTCAATCATGTGAAGTAGAAGGAACTGGGTTAATGATGCATATAAAGAAGAATGAGTTGATGAGCAGTCAATTGGGATGGTTATTAGAGTGGAGGATGTTTTAATAAGGAATAATAAATTTTTTATAAAACATGATTAAATAAGTGTACCTTAATAAACTATCAGACTCACAGAAAATAGAAAAGGAAATAATTCATTTAGAATTTTGGTAGTGGAGACTATAGAGAAAAGAAGATTCAGTATCCTTTGTGTTGAGAATGTGGGAAGAAACACTCAACTGAATGTCTCAGAGGAATGGGAAAATGTTTTGAATATAAAAAATGACACAATTAATGTTAGTGAAAATGGAAAACGGAAAGTTTATTGAACACAGTGGATAAAAATATTGGCCTCCCTAAGGTATTATCAATAGATGAATGTTTTCTGTGTGGAATGTATGGACATTATTTAGATCAATTTCTTAAAGTTAAGTCTCATGATATTACTCGACAAGGTTTTATGAGTAATGGTTTCTCTATTGATGATGTAGACTCCATGAACAAAATATTAAATTTATGTGTTATTCTAATAGTATTTTAATAAGCATGATTAATTCCAGTTTTGTGAATATTAAGACAAGATTCATTTTTCATATTTTATGAACATGGTATTGAGGAATAAAATGAAGAATGCATATTAATGGCATAAGGATGATGTATAATAATCAAATTGTATATGTATTTGGATTCAATAATTATGTTATATGAATTTTGGAATATATAAGGACTTTTCAAGTATATATTTTTTTATAAGGATTTACAAGAATATATTTAATGGTTCTAATGGAATAAAATTGGTATTTAATGTTATGGTAATATTAATTTCAAATACAATATTAATGGAAAAATAACTTTCAATAGGTTCTTACTGTTGAGATAATGAATTTTGAAAAAATATATGTTGGATATGAATAAGTAAATTGGATGGCACTAATTACCTTAGAACTAGTTAAGGATCTGTTTACAAGAGTTTTATGCTATCATTGATGAAGTTTACTGCATTTTTTATTTTATGGAATATATCTAATAAAATATGGAATAAGAAAACAGGAATGCTTTCAATATGGATTTATGGTAATTATGGTCTGTTTCACGACGCACGACGGAATTGTGGGGAGAAACGTATGCTACCCGATGGTTGATTAGAGAAGGTTGGATTCTTCTTAATCACTCATATCAGGTGCACCGTGTTCATCTTGAAATGCCCAACGGTTCCATATCCAGCGATACATGGACCTAATTTCCAAAGGCATGCGTTCGTTGGGTGATTTGGCCAGCGATGCTTAAGAACTCACATTGGTCGAGAGGATGGGAAGTCGGGCTCATCGCACCCTTTTGGGGGGAAATTATTGCCTATTTCGTGACTCTATTATAGATTTAAGACGTATTCATATGTTCGAGAATCTTTTGTTTATACCCAAGCATAGTATCCACAGATTACTCCTGGTTGGAAATGGTCAGTTGAGCACAGGGGTTCAAGATCATTTAGGCCCGACATTTACCATCCCTCATTGGATTAATGACCCCGAGGAATCTGGACTCATTAAGATGACACTAGTTTAAAGCCTCATAACTGGGCACTCTAAAGTTTATTGTCATTTAGGGGGGACATATAAGGACTTGAGCGTTTGGATCGAACCCATGATACGGGCTTCCTACGTATCCTTGTGAGAGGAATCAAAATCCACGTAGTTCAGTTTGGAGTGGGGATTACACTCTGAGGAGGCCCAAGGTGTGGGAAAACTGACGTAAAGGAGGTCTTAATGGCTTATTGATGGTCTTGAACCTCGAAGAGGCTTCATACGTACCCCTCTTAGGAGATAAGGATCAAAGTCCATGTTGTTCGGGAGTACAGTTTAACTTCATGCAGGACAAAGGATGAACCGACCTGAAGGGAGTTGGAATGGCCGGGTGGTGAGCTTGAACCTCATGGAGGCTTCCTACGTACCCTGCCTAGGAGACATGGATCAAAGCACAAGTAGTTCGTATTGGTACGGGGCTTACACTCTAGGCTGCCCAGGGTTGGTGCAGTGAATCGACGCGAAGATGGTCAGATTGACTGGGTGTTGGGCTTAAACATCATGGACGCTTCCGACGTACCCCGAGATAGGGGATCAAAGTCCATGTAGTTCTCAATGTCCACCTTCAATTGTGCGGATTCCATGACTACCACAAATCTCTAAGCCCACATGAGTCATGCTCGGTGTGAGAAACAAAATAATGCAACAGACATGGAAAACCTCGCACTTTCTCCCCATCGAGGGAAGGGGAGACATACGACGAGCAGAGGAGAAGTCTAGTACCGCTGGACTCTCCTTCTCATTGATGTTCAAGGAAGGTAGAAGTCACGCAATGGAGCAATGAACCCTCCATGTTGAAAGGAGACGAGTCATTGGCTTCCGATGAGGATAGTGTGGGGCTTACTCTAGGAGGGATGCCCAATGGTGACATAGCCCAGCGGGAGTGGGAATGGATAAAAAAATCTCATGTGTCCATATCCCCTCTTGGCCCCAAGCACCAAGGAATTACGAAGGTGCATGGGTGCTACCTTCAGCATGAAAAGAAAGGGGCTTACACCAAGATTGTTTCCCGTAAACTCTCAGAACGGGGGGAGAAGTGCTCACCGCCAGAGTTGAATGGAAATGGATGCGAGGTCCCCCATCCATGCGAGTAGAGAGGTAGAAAGGGGTATCTCGGGCTCAGACCCTGCATTACCATGGTAATGTGAACCCAGGAATGCTTTAGGAATCCTCTCAAGGGCGGGAGAAACCCTTTCTCCCTCGCTTACCGTGGGTATGTGAACTCAAAATGGCATGCTGATGCACCTGAAGGTTACACCATAAGGGTCTGATGGATTTGTAATACTACAAACATGCCTTTTATCTGCGCTAAAAATGGCCTTTAACAGCACTAGAAAAGCGTTGTTAATGCCGACGTAGATAAAGGCGGGGGGGGGGGGGGGGGGGTCTCCTTTATCAGCGCTCCAAAAAGCGCTGATAAAGACCCCTTTTATCAGCGCTTTATTTTAGCACTGATAAAATACCCCATTAGCAGCACTTCTGTTATCAGTGCTTTCGTTTTAGCACTGATAAAGGACCCCATTTATCAGCGCTTTTAAAAAAGCACCGATAAAAGGTAAAAAAATTTAAAAAATTTAAAAATTTTAAAAGTATTTTAAAAAATTTTAAAAAAATAAAAAAATACTGCCAATCGGGGGGCTTTCATAGTGCTTGAGCCCCCCCTTTTACAGCTCTTTTCTGCCACGCTACATCACCCCACGCACCCCCTCCACCCTTTATCAGCACTTGCTCCCATTTTCCCCCATGCGTGCATGCCCCTACCTCCACTAGGATTTGAACTCGAGACCTCCCTCATGCGCGCCTAAGCCCTTATCACTCCTCTATTTTGATTTGTTTTCTATTTCAATATATCTTTATATATATATATATATATATTTATATTTATTCATATAGTAATATATGTTTATATTAATATATATATAGTTATATTAATATGTATATAGTTATATTAATATATATATATATCTGTATTTATATATATAGTTATATTTATTCGTATAGTAATATATATTTATATTAATATATATATAGTTATATTAACACATATCTCTATATATATATATATTTATTTATTTAGTTATATTTATTAGTATAGTAATATATATTTATATTAATATATATATACAGTTATATTAATATATATATATAGTTACATAAATATATATATATATAGATATATTAATATATATCTCTATTTATATATATAGATATAGTTATATTTATTTGTATAGTAATATATATTTTTATTAATGTATATATATATAGTTATATTAATATATATATATAGTTATATTAATATATATATTTATAGTGATATTAATAAATATATTTATAGTGATATTAATATATATATTTATAGTAATATTAATATATATATATGCAGTCATATTAATATATATATATAGTTAGATTAATATATATATATATATATGTATATATATATATATTTAGATTAATATATATATATAATTAGATTAATATATAGGTATATAAATATTCATCTATTTGTATTTTAAATAAAATGAATATTAGTTATTATTTATATAATGCTAATATATATTATATGTAAATATATTTTATTATTTATATTTGTAATTAAATTTGTATGTGTAAATATATAATATATATATATATATATATATATATATATTGTTATATATTTGATTAGAAATAGTAGTGCATTATAAAAAACGATGAAATTTCAAAGACATAATTTCAATATGAATGTGATACCTTAGAATAAATTCATTCCCCCCCCCCAAAAGCCAAAAATACCCCCTTAAACGAGGCTAAAAATCCACAAAATTGTAAAAAATCAGGGTACCCCAACTAAAAACACAATTTTGGAGTCCTTTTGGGCCACTTTTGTCCTCGAAAAAACATCAACCGGGATACCCAGGTCATAGAGACGTAGAGCTCGTCGCAGGCTTCGATTTGATATGTGGTAGAGCTCAAACGGACACCCAGATCAAAAGTTATGGTCGTTTGAAGTTTGAGTTGCGTTTTCAACATATTTTGGATCTTTTTTTTTATTTTTCTAATTTTTGTAATCTTTAAATTGTTATTAAATGACTATTACTCCATAATAATTAGCAAATTATTAATTAAAAATAATTTTTTTATTTTTTTATAAGTCATTTTCATTAAATATCTTATATATTTAGTATATTCAGTGTAAATGCATATTTATACTTATCTAAAATATATTTAAAAATTATATATTATATTAATATCAATATATCTATATTTATATATTTATATATTAAAATATTATTTTTAATTAATTGTTTGTGAAGTCGATCCTTTAGCAGCACTACTGAAAAAGCGCTGATAAATTGGGTCCCTTTATCAGTGCTAAAAAAGCGTTGATAAAGGAACCCCCCTTTATCAGTGCTTTTTCGTTAGCGCTGATAAATGTTAGTGCTGGGAAAAACTGTTTTTGTGGTAGTGCTAGTGGAGGCCTTGGCTCGGGGCCGATGAATAGGCTAACGAGGAGGTTGTGAAGGATCAAGCCAGATTGGAAGGATTTGATCTGACTCGGGGAATGGGAACAACCAAGGATTTGGCGGGCCGCACTGGTGTATAAAGAGCGGCGCCCATCGCGTAGGGAGGTGCTACGTAGCTAAAGAAGCCATGAGTGAACCAAGGTAGTCCACGTACTGATAGGAATCCCGCGTACCAGGGTGGTACGCAGCTTCGGGTTCGGCCCGCGTACCAGGTTGGTATGAGCGGGAGTCCATGCGAGCAGCGGCGGCCAAGGTCGATGTCTGTCGGGGGTTCATAGGTCGGGGCTTCGCCCACATAGGAGGGTGCTATGCAGTGCGTCGGATCTGAAAAGGGGCATAAACTCCCTGGTTCGTAGGGAATGCATCCGCGGAGGGGCCATGGTTCACGGTCTTCTTTATTTTTGTTATTTTAAGTTTGCGGTTCACCAAGTTGTTATGGATTTTTGGTTCTTTATTAATTCGTTTCTAGTTTCATACCTGTTCTGGTTCGCGAATTAGAACTTCGCTGTTTGCGAAATCCTAAGATCCTTCCATTAAAATCCTTCCACCCAAATCTGATCGATCTCCCTTCCTCTTCCCCCTCAATCTCCTTTTATAGAGTGGGGTGTATCTGTGGTCATGGATCACCTTTGTGAGGGCCCATGACCGGAAACCTGTTTTATAGATGACTTGTTCAATCCGAAACTTACGGGGGGGGGGCATTAAACGCACCTCCCCCCCGAACCAAACTAGCTCAAGGTGTGCTTCGCGACCGTGCAGGGCTCCGCTTCTATTCCACGAATGACAGTGTATGCGGTCCGGGCAGGTTGACGCAGTTCACATCTTGGGTTGTTCGTGACGGTGGACTGGGTTGGCGCTTGTCTTGCTTCGCACCCGCGGAAGGTCCCTCGCCTCTATTCTGTGAAAGAAAATGGTCTGCGGAGGGGGGTGCTTCGTGGAACCGGCCGCGTACCATTAATATTGGATCAGTCCGCGGACCGGTTCGTCTTATGACAACTTCACTGCATTTTTTCCCAATTCCTTAAGGGAAATTGGGTTGAATCCTCCCTTGTATTAAAGGGTTTTCTCATTCTCCTCTGCGGATTTTTTCAGGACCCTACAAATACCCCCCATCGGATTGGGGTCTGATCGGAATGAAGTGGAGACTATTCCGATGTAATGTGGTCCTAAAATGTGGATAGTTTGCGATAGAGGGGTGGACCCTGTAGGGGACCACGCCTATAAATACGGAGGGCACTTCCTTTGTCTTTTACCAGATTCTTCGCGAAATCAGAGCTCTCTTTATTTTTGTCTCTGTGTGCTCATTCCTTCGCAAAATGCCTCGTCCGCGAACCTGCTTCCTCTTCTATGAACCATTCCTCGTTCGCTCCTGCCTTCACCCACGGACCAATCTCTTATCCACAAACTAACACTTTTAATTAACTAAAAAGTAAGTTACGACGGGCCGCATAGGAACTCGCTCCACAGTTTTGATGTTCCCCATACTAAAATCTTCAAGACTTTGAAAATTTTTTAAGTCTTCCAAACATAATCATTTAAATCTGGGATTGAGATTCCACGAAGCAACCTGGTTCATGGTTTTCTGGCCAACACTCCGCGGACCAGAGTATCACAAACTTCTTACACGTAGGGTTGGTTTGCGGGATGCAGTCATCATGAACCACATTTCAAGGCCTGCTCGTGGATGTCATCATGAAAGCTCCTTAACGGAGTACTTTTCCATATACTTGGTATTTTTGTCTAGATTTTATTATTCCAGACTAACCATCTCTCTATTTTTCATAATGTAGGGAGAAAATATGGTTCCTCCTCACCCCGTACCCAGGCCTACAACCGAGCCTCTTCTGATTGGCCCAGGGATATGTGTAGTTATGATTCCTAGAGGGGAGTGCAACAAAAGTGACCCTAGTCACTCCATCATTCCGGACGATGGTGTCTTGAAGGACTTGCACTCCACTGATCTCCTGGGTTATCCTCTATCAAATCGACTTCTGATTTATGGCTTCGGTGTTCAAGATGATGTCCCTATCCCCCCTACATTCTCAGGTCTTCCGTCTCCTTACTTGGAAGCGTCACCAAAGTGCATTCAGGAAAACCATACCCCATCGGGGGAGATGATCTCTGAATCTGATCTGTAAGACACCTTCATTTTTATAGGCTTTGTTTGGACCCAAAGTGACCAGTACACTCAAGAATTCTCTCAAGAGGTTGTCCTTAAGAGTTACCCCTCCATTATCAACCTTGCTCGAGTGGATCCTGATGTGGGGTGGATTCCTAGGTGGGATCTTCGGTCTTGTGGGATTTTCTCAAATGACTGGGCCTGGGCCTTCTGGGTCCATCATCATTGTCGGTAATTTCCTAAGTCACTAGAATCAGTCAATTTGTAATCCACAGTGTAGGATTCCCAATTTTCCTTTTACCCACCATCATCGATCCTTCATGACCTACTCAGTCGCAGGTGTTCAAGAACTAATAATTTCCACCTTTCTCATGGTGAAGTTGGTATTAGTTTATGGGACATCTACAAATTAGGATGGCTTCCAATCATCAGTGAGATTTATGATGAGTTCCTACCCTCTCCTAGTGCATGGGACGATGTCGAACAGCTGCCATCATTGGTGAGGGATCTGCTGGTTATGGCGGAGCGGTCACTGGGTCAAGCCTTGCGTACCCACTCTTTTATTCCTTATAGTACCTAGGTAGGGTTATTTATAAATACCACTGGTCTTGTGCCGATGTTGAATCACCGTAGGATTCATCCTTCTCAACCGTCACAAACTATCACAGGTTCTTATTGGGCGGTTCTGGAGGCGGGTGACTACCTTTAAGGAGGTTATGATGTGCGCCTGGTGTGCCGCCTATGCTCAAGTTTTCAGGTCTGTTTGCCATGTTTTTGAGTGGGTGGCTATTCCCTTCTCAGTATATCAACCCAGGCATCAAGGCTTGCACCTTGATGATGGCAGTTGAGCTGGCAGAGGGCCGCCTGGTGAATTTGTTCGCGCCCACTTTGGCATGTATTTATGAACTATTGAGCCACATGTAGGAGGGAGGGTCACCCTATCGTCTGATTGGTCCATTTAAATTATTATACGGCTGGATAGAGAATCATTTTTTATGTTATGAGTATTGTCACAACACAGTCATACTGCTTCCTACCATTCGGCCTACCATTCTGAGTGACTTATCCCAGTTTTCTTTCACTCCCTACCCTAGCCCTTTAGGCATCGTGGTTGACAACCATAGGGGTAGCCTAGAGGAGTGTTCTTACTTGATTTCACTACGGTACGGGTTTTTGTCTGTGCGAATTGACGGGGTTTCTCTATGCAAGTTGTATTCCCCCCATCATTTTTCTCACCAGTTTGGATGTATGCTACTCAAAAATTACTTTCCCTCTCTTCAGGCTCAAGGACTACACCCGGCTACTCTCTGTCAATGTCGGTTGATGTTGATGCGGGAAGAATCTGACACAAGCATTCCCTTTCCTTTCACATGAGCGACTTCCATCCTATCCTTGGTATATGCAAGAAAGTGGATAAAGCATTATCCCGATGGGATCCTGGGGAAGGTTGTACGGTATGTTCCAAAATCATGAGTTATTGTGGCTGATGTGCCTACTGCACCTTCCTCGTCGGCTCTAAGGGAGGACCGACTGATGGCTTGTCGATCAAAGCGACTCAGGGAATTTTTCTCTTCCAACCCCTCTGCGGCCAAAGTTCATACGGACCCAACCTTCTTGGATGTAGATGAGGATGATCCTATGGCTTTGGGTCCCAGTGATATAACTCCTGAAGATTTTCCGACCGATATCGGATTTAGAAACTTGATTCCTAAGCCTGAACCGATGTTAGGAGCTTCAGACCATCCAGCTTCGGAACCATCTTCTAGTGTGCACATGTCTGTGCTTGTCACAATGTCGGACTTCATTCATGTGCTATCTAGTGAGGATACCAATGATCCTTGTGTAATGGTGGACCAACGAGTAGTGTGAAGGTGAGCCTGGTCCCGGATTTTCATGATTGTTACCAAAACGCGTCTTGTTGAAATGACGACTAAAACTGAAGCCCTTCGACAAATCTTCTTGGGTTTGGGGTCAGGTGGCTTTGATTATCGGCGGTTCCATTTTCGTGCTTTCCAGGTTGTCATTGCCCATGGGGAAATTTTTGCTAGTGAACACAAACTTTCTCACCTCATTGCCTTTCATTGTGGGACCCTAGCCTTTGAGGATGTCGTGATGAAGCTCCATCAGCTGATAGAATGGGAGGTGAGCTTTCAAGATTAGGTGATTGACCCATCTATCGAGCTGCATGAATCTAAAGCTCATGCAGTGATGCTGAGGGATCTGTTGTAAACTCTGACTGTTAACCTTGAAGCCACCAGGAAAGGGATCCATGATCTCCAAATGACAGTGAGGCACACTCATTCAGTGGCCGAGGTTGAGGCCAGGGAGAAGTTCATGCTAGAGCATACTTGCAACAACCTTCACCACACGGTTTCCGATCTGATGGAGTGAGAAATCTAGGCTAGTTTTTTACTGTCAAATCTATTCTTGTACATTCTGTTTTACCTCTTTTATTTCTATGAGGGAGATGCCCCAACTTGTGGTAATATTACCTTTTTTTCCAAATGAAAAACAATCTATGTCGATCTTTCCTTGTTGTAAAATTTCATTGTTTCTGGAACAATTGTTGCATAAATAACAACTTACTGAATCAAAATTGATCATAATTTAGGAAATTGATAAAATAGAAATAGGCTCTAAATTTTTTTCCTGGACCATGGGATCCAACGAGCATAGTTTGACTATTTCTAGGGTTTTGTAGAAAAACCCCACAATCTTTTTGTCTTTTATATTAATACCCTAATTTTCCTGGGCCCATTTTGTGTGGACCCAGCGGGTATGGCCTGAATTTTTCTTAGGTCACCCTTTTTGATTTTTCAGCCTAACAGGATTTGCGCCTCTTTTTTTGTGCAATTTAATGTCCCATAGACCAGAATATCATTACTGATGTTTTAGGTTGAACAACATTGACTAGATATAGTGGGTTGAGGGCCCCAATGAGGTTTGGTTGATTAAAATATGTCAAAATACCCTTCATACGTATGTGGGGGAAATATGTTTAGATCTGAATGACATGTGGGGCATGTCACAAGGCATGGGAGTCGTATCAACATGCAGAGGTAGTAAAAGCATCACCTAAGGAAGAATAGCCTTTGTTAGAGAGGCTAGAGGGATATCAATATGCAGAGCCACTAAGGGAATGGTATGCATAGTCGTGAAAAGGTGTCCTTAAGTCAATGATTGTCCATCTCTGATGGCCTGAGGACTTCGTGGAAGTCTGGATTATGGAAACCACCATGGGTGGCTTGGGGAATTTTCAAAACAACCAGGGGTGGCTTAAAAAGGGTGTGTGACGTCTGTAAGGGTTTGGGAACATATTTATTAATCAGGAGTGTGGATGTAGGGTCCATGTCCTACACATTTATGTAGCGTAATGTATGGATGGAGTTTGGTGCAGTTTAAAGTCATACAGCTGGGACATTATTTAGAAAGGAATGACTTTTCCTGGTTCTTGGTAATCTCATTAGAGACGTTCCACTATATTCAGGCAGGGTTGTGAAAGAGGATGGTAAACTATAGCTCGGAGGGTTTCCAACTCCCATGATGGATATGGGGGCTCAGAGGCCAAGAGGAGTATGGAGGGAAGAATTTCCTAAATAAATATTTCCTTTAATAGATGGTCCAGGGGCAATCAATATGCAGAGCCACTGAGGGCATGGTATGCATAGTCATGCAAAGGTGTCCTTAGTTCAATGATTGTATTCTCCCGATAGCCGAGAAACTTCAGGGAAGTTGAGATTAAGGACCACCAGGGGTAGCTTACGAGAGTTCATCTTTTTCTGAGTATAGAGTACGGTTTATGAGGAGAGGGTTCCTGGATGCGGGAGAAACATTTGGGCAAAATTTCTCATGAATGGGTGAAGTCCTCCCCTCTCACACTGGTGTGAGATGATAGTTTGTGCAGTTCTAGCCCATGCACTAAGGGATATAGGAAAGCATACATTCCTCACCGAACCCATGACAGTTTTGACTGTGCAATTGAACATTATGCGGAAAAGATGATGGAATTTTTATTATTACTAAATCCGTGCAGTTTAACATCATGCAGTGAGGATAGAGGGCATTTTAAGTTATGTTCAGTTTTAACATCATGCTGTAAGGATGGCTTCCGTGCAGTTTAACATCATGCGGTAAAGACGAGGAGCATTATTAAAATATACTGTGCAGTTTAACATCAAGCAGTGAGGACAGGGGGTATTTTTGCTGATGTTGTGCAATTTAACATCGTGCAGCGAGGATAGGGGCATTTTTACCGATGTTGTGCAGTTTAATGTTATGCAGCGAGGAGAGGGGGAATTTTTAAACCAGTGTAAATTCTTGTAATTTGAGGCATTTCCCTGTATGTTTAATGCTTGTTCTTTGCAGCTTCACTCCAAGCGGCCAAGATATGTTCCTTGTAGTTTTAATTGTCATGTGGTACGGACGTAGTTGCAAAGGATACTCTTGATTAGAATGCAACTGGGCTTGAATATCTTGGCATGTTCAAAACGTGGAGAGGGGTTGATGGTGTAAATCTTGGTTCTGGGGCTTCTTGGATAGGGAGGGATGATATGGGGGCTCTGAGTCCGGTAAGTGTACGGGGCTAGGAAGAGTATCGCCAGACGAAATATTGCCTTTGGTAGACAGGCCAGGGGCTATCAATATGAAGAGCCACTGAGGGTATGGTATGCATAGTCTTGCAAAGGTGTCAACGGGTCAATGACTTTCCACTTCAGAAGGCCATGAATGATTATGATGATCCGCGATCGTCCAGGACACAGAGTCTGTCATTTGGTAAGAAATACCTGGACATGTCGAGGATATTCATCACCGGTTTCTGTTAAAGATCAGAGAGCTCCATGCACTGATTTATCTTGTGCATGGTGGTGTACCTTCACTCCATGCAGTTTAATTTTGTGCGGTAAGCATGAAGTACTATTAGTTTAATGGTTATAAAGCTATGACCATTGGGTGACTTTTGCTGCAGTAACTCGAAGGATAGATGAGTTAACATGCTCTGTTAAACTCTAAACAGTGTTGGGGTGGAGGTTGTAAACTGTAACTCTATGGTTTCCTAGATCAGGAGATACGGTGTGGGGGCCCTAAGCCCGGTAAGCATACAGAGGTAGGAAGAGTATCACCTGAGGAAATCTTGCCTTTGGTAGACGGGCCAGGGGATATGAATATGTAGAGCCGCTGAGGGCATGATATGCATAGTCATGCAAAGGTCTCCCCAGGTTGATGACTTTCCACTTCCGATGGCCATGAATGATTATGAAAATCCGAGATTTCTCATAATACAGAGTTCGGCATATGGGGATAATGGTGTCCAAGCATACAAGAAACATATTCAAAGTAATTATCTGTTGAGTCAAAGTAGCCTAGCCATGGCTTGATGTTCGTAGATTCAGGTCGTCTTGTGGACCATAGGCGGATATATAGGCTAATCAGGTAGGGATACCATTTCAACGTTTGAATGTGAATGGGGGACGAACATGTAAACCACTACTCCATAAATTTTCGGATCGGGAGATATGATATGGGGGCTCTTAGACCGGTAAGCGTACAGAGCTAGAAAGAGTATCTCTTGAGGAAATGTTTCCTTTGGTAGATGGTCCAGGGGCTATCAATATGCAGAACTACTGATGGAATGGTATGCATAGTCATACAAAGGTGTCCACAGGTCAATAACTTTCCACTTCTAATGGCCACGGGTGGTTATGAAGATCCACAATTATCCGGGTCGCAGAGTCTGATGTATGGATAGGATGCATCCAAATGAACAAGGAGTATTCCCATCCAGTTTTTCCATATACCTTGGGTGGGTCACGACGAAGTATGTACAGTTTAAAGTCGTGCGGTGAGGACGAAGAATACACCTCGTGCAGGTCTGGTCCATACACAGGGGAAGAGGAATTTTTTTAAATCCTTATTTGGGAATGGCTGGGCTAGGATGGGGGACCCTGGCATCACTACATATCCCGTGAGGTCATTAATCAAGCCATACATAGTTCCCTGAAGAAGGTACACCTCGCGTAGGGTTAGTCCATACACGGGGGAAAAGGGCATTTTTGACTTTTGTTTGGGGATGACTCTGCCAGGATGGGGGACTCTGGCGTCACTACATATCCTACGAGAACAGAAATCAATCCTCACATAGTTCTCTAAAATCCGTGCAGTTTAACATCGTGTGGTGAGGATTAAGAATACACCTCGTACCGGTCTGGTCCATACACGGGGGGAGAGAGATTTTTTTTCTTTGATTTGGGAATGGCTGGGCCAGGATGGGGGACCCTGGCGTCACTACGTATCCCACGAGGGCATGAATCAATCTGTACATAGATATTTTGGGGAAAAAACCTCGTGCGGGTTTGGTCCGTGTGAGGGATGGGGGTATTTTCGTCTACATTTTAGGTGACTGGGCCATGGTGTGGAATTATGGAATCACTACATATCCTTCAAGGGCAGGAATCAAGCCTCACATAGTGCTCTAAAAGATAATACACCTCGTGCAAGTTTGGTCCTTACACGGGGGAAAAGGTATTTTTTATCTTACTTTTCCATGCAGTTTAACGTTGTGCGGTAAGGACGAGGAATACACCCCATGCAAGTTTAGTCCTTACACGAGGGAAAGGGAATTTTTTTAAACTTTCTTATCCGGGGGTGGCAGGGCCAGGATACAGAATCGCGATGTCGCTAAATATCCAAAAAAGAAGGAATCAAGCCGTATGTAGTTCTATGAAAGGGATACACCCCATGCAAGGTTGGTCTATACACGGGGGAAGGGGACATTTTTTTGGGAGTGGATGGGCCAGGATAGGGAACCCTGGCGTCGCTACGTATCCTACGAGGGCAGGAATCAAGCTGTACGTAGTTCTCTGAAATCTGTGCAGTTTAACATCATGTGGTGAGGACGAAATACTTATAGTTGAGGTTTATAGATTTTGGACCATTGGGATCTTGGTAGTTTAATGTCCTGAATCTCGGATGCAAACTACTTTTAGTTATGTGAAATACATCTTCAGAAATCTCGCATTTGCAGGAGCGGTAGTGAATCACCCGTCCATGGAGATCAAGGCATATACTTAATTGGATTAGACCTTGTGTATAATGTAGAGACCCTAAGCTTAACTTAAATGGAAATTACATTAATTTTGCGGAATACTTAATACATAACAAAAATAGAGACACAAGGACCGTAATATTTTAGTGTCTTTGGAAACATGGATTATAAACATCTAATCCTGTTGAAAGATCTTCAACATCTCCCATATCGATCTTCCCCTTTTGTTTTCTTACCTAAAAGCTTTATTTATATCCTGGGGAAAAGAAAACATATAAAGGGTGAGATCAAATGCTCAGTAAGGGTAAGCATGGATAAAATAAAACAAATCATATAAATTTGAGCTTAAAAACATGAACATAATGTTTAAAATCTTGAGCAATGACATAAAACATGGAAGTACGTAAGGCACATATCATAAAGAAACATTAATCATGATAAAATAGCATGGGAGTAAAACATGTAATTGTGGAAACCATTCGGCACATGTCATGATTTCCATAGTAGCCAAGGCATTGCTACCAAGACCATCTTAGTGGACAAAGTCCCTTTCTGAATTGAGTTCACTCCTCGTTTCAGTATGTAACACTGAACCGGATTAACTTAACGTTCTAGCCATGTCTATCTCATGAGATATAAAATCTTTACCCAATGCATTGGAGGGAGATATAGGTACCACCCATCTCATAATGAAATCATTCTTACTTGTTCCACAAAATAAACATACATCATTCATAATAACCCAAAAAATAAAATCGGTTTCATAAACATCATCCCATCATAACATAAACCATATAAAAGAAATGGATATAATTTCATAATAAGAAATGTGAAACCATTTAAATAAAAGAGACATTATACATAAAAAATACACATATGAAATAATTTCATTTTAAATGGAAAATGGTTTTGATAAAACACTTGAAATGAATTCTTGAGGAAAATATCCTTTCTTCTTTAAAATCATTTTCTTTTCACAAAATGTCTTGAATTTTTAAAAGAAAGGGATTTTCTTGAAAATAGTCATGAAATATTTATGAGGAAGCTTCATGAAAATATGGATTTATAAAACCTTAAAAATCCTTTCATGCCGTATAAGTTTCAAAAAAACATTCTTCTCGTACTTTTGTCGGAAAAGTCAAAAAGTACCGCGTACGAAAAATGACAAAAAATTCATTTCATATCTTTTACTAAAAACTCACCGAAGGGTAAAATTGGATATAAACTATTTTAGAAGGATATAAATATTACATATTGAGGAAACATGGATGTGGATGATAAAATACACCCCAGTAAATAACAAAGTATAAACAATCTCGGATAAAAATGAGATTGTGATATTTCCCTTACCTTAGGTCTGATTTGCTTCGTAAGTGTCTGAAACTCCTGTATAATGATTTAAATAATGTCATTGACTTATTCCTGAATCATAATAATTGTTATGATATCATATATAGTTTACTTATGACTTTATATTACCCGTTCTTTTGTAAATTCCATGTTAAACAGCGTTTTGGGTAAAATCGTTTTGTTTATCGTCATATTTTGACTTGTAATTATTCATATGATTACTTAGATCATGATTACTTAATTCCATAATATAAAACATGATTTATATATAATATATTTTCAGAATATATATATATATATATAATAGATCAGTATATAGAGGGAAATACACTGTTCATGGAGACGGTAGGCCGTACATACGCATGAACACTATTTTCGTTTCCTTATTGAGTTGAATGGAATTAAGAAGATGACATACATATATATACACATAAATAAAGTATCATTATTATGTCATATATTTCATGATTACTTATTATATATACTTTATAATCATTCATGAATTGTAAACGTGGAGAATGAATCTCATCGCGTCGTGGAGACGGTAGTCCGTACGTACGCACGAGCGATGATATCGTTCTCATGATCGTGGAATTGTATTGGAGTGTATGTATACTATTTAAGAATCAATATAACTTTAAAATAATCATATATAGTTATTATGTACACCATTATACCCATCCAAGTAAGGTGGTGGTGGAAAATAGATTACACCACGGCGTGGAGACGGTATTCCGTACGTACGCATGCGCGGTGATTTCGTTTTCCGTAGGATGGATAGATGGTGAAATATGGTTGTTTCATAATTATAATAACATATAAGTATATGAGAGATACTGATGTTATTACTTAATAATGAAACAACCTAAGAAGAAGAATTGGAAGAAGAAATAAAGATGAAAGAATCGGTAATGGACATTACCTCTTCTTTGAAACGCCACTTTGAGTCCTCCTATTAGGGCACTAAAATTGGACTTTAAAGAAGACCAGGACCTCTAGGATGTTTCTAGGGAAGTGGAGAAGAGAATTTGGCAGGGGTTGGCCGAGCTTGAAGGCTTATAGTGGTGTGAGGAAAAGAGGGAGGAGGTGCCCTTTTATAAGGGAGGAGAGGGGCTCTTTTGGAAAAACAAAAAATATTATTTTATTATAAAGCCAAAATCGGTTTTAAATAGATCCAAATTGATTTATTTCTAAGATAAGTTGGGGATGGGTCGAAAGAATCTCATCCAATAGAATTTACACAGGTTTAGGTTCCTATTTTAACCTTATCATTTATATTTATCTTTAAGTTAGATAATTTTACTTTTACCGTGTCTTTTTGTGTTCTTACACTATAAGGTTAATAAACTTACTATAACAATCCAAACGAATCCCAAGTTGTTTATTATTAATATATATAACCTTATCTATGTAATTTTGCCGAACCATAGATTTTTAGGAATAAAATAACAATTAATAATATAATATTTGTTTTAAAAACTATTTTAAGTCAATTTTGACACTATTTAGTAATTGGTTTTTTGTAAAAATCTTAATAGAATTATTAGTTCTAAAAACGTTAATTAAATCAATACTAACATGTCATGTTAACCTATAAAATTAGTGTAATTCATAAAAAGTCTCAAATTACATTTATTTGGGTATTTATAACATCAATTATGTCAATATTTCATTAATAAGATAATTACTGCATCATCTTTGTGTCATAAATAAATTAAATTATTTAATGTCTAAAATTTACAAATAAACTACCATTATGTAGGAAATATTTTTACCTTTCTAATGAATATTTATAGTCGAATTTATCTTATGTATAACCCTATATTAAAAATGATTTTCTTATTAAATGTTGATTTTAACTATTTTAACCCTTCTTTAAATAAATTAATAATAAATGTCCTAATCTAATCCAAGTGGGCGTAAATGGTAATATTTTATTCCTAAGGTTGTTTTTTATCGAATTACACTTATCCAATAGAATTAGGACATGTGTTAGAATAATAATAATATCATTTTTACCCTTAATTACCCTATTTACTTTTAACCGTGGTAAAAAAAGTAAAAAGTTACTATTCACCAAAAATTATTTTCATCTCATTGAACTACATTTTACTTACTGAAATCAACCGTGTCTCTCAGATTTTTGAGATTCCACTCACAGAAGCGGTAAAATTAAGTTTTATGAAAAATTCTGTTTTTTTAACTACCACTTAGTGGTTTCACTATTCATCAAAAATTGAAAGTTTTCATAAAAATACCAAAAATTAGGACTAAGCTATATTTGATATTATTAACTCCAAAATGATGTCTATTTTACCAAATTCAAAACATATCAGTTGCATTAATTAATTTAAAAATTAATTCCCGTCGTCAAAACAAATAGCGTGTTCTTAAGAGATAATAACTATCAAAAGATTGACACTTGTTTATGTCTGGTTTAATTGTGAAATTACATCCAATGACCAACATTGTATTAAATTGTAAAAATATATTCTAAATATACTTTAAAACCACTAAAATTAATAATGTATCCCTATTAATTATTTCGATTAAAAAGGTTGTTTTTAATTAAAATTTAGTAATTTTCACTATTCATCAGAAAATGAAAGTAATCCGAAAAGTACCAAAATTTCACCCTAAGCTAATTTCGGTATTCCGAATCCAAAAATGAAGTCCATTTTGAAAAAGAAAATTTACAAAAATTCAAAAGGTCGTTATTACTATTCATAACGACTAGTTTTAATAATATTTTAATAGCATATTGTTGTTTAGTGAAACTCGTTATTGTGTACTACACACGCTATCGAGGAAGGTCGTGATTGCGTGTAATGAAAGGAAAGTCAAGGATGCGTGTTTTGTAAGCTCATTTTGGTGTAGCGTACAACACAAGACATTAATGAAATTAAAAAGAATATTCTTCATGAAATCTCGGGGTGTTACATTCTACCCCTCTTAAAATGAATTTCGCCCTCGAAATTCGTCGGGGTTATAAATGGTTTACTACTTGAAAGTTTATTTAATAAAAACCCACATCATAAAAAAAATACCAAAACCAATCTTTAGAAACAAAAGTATGAAACGTAACGGTTACTCAAATAAACTAATCACTGGGATTCTACATAGATGAAAATATGGATATGGATGAGAAATCTAAACATCATGTTCTGATGGAGAGTGGTAGAGAACATGTCAATGGAAAACCCAGCAATCACAAAGACATAAATTTGTGATGATCTAAGGTACCATCTAATTCATCAGATATAAGAGCACTAGGACAACATTTTTGGTTTTCAATATCATTTCCCTAAAGTTGATGAAATTGGAATTAGAAGAAATACTTTCGTGATTTTGGTATAGTCTCACCGTTGGTCGTTATTTGAACAATTTCCACTTCATCTATTAAAGAAATGAATTTGAATTTGTCATTCATGATGTGTTAGCAGATCATGTGATAGAATGATGGTTCATTCCATCTGTCTCAAAAAAAAGGTTAGAAAAGTTATCAAAACTTTCATAAGTCCATCTATAGTGAGATTAATAATATATGGTTCCTAAAATGGACTTATAATTCATATATCATACTGCTTAATATAATAAAACTAGTTTCTACTAAACAGGGACTTCCAGTAGGCCAGTGGTAGGCGCTAAAGGCCAGTCGCACTTCAGTTTTGGGTTCGATTCCCACAGCCTTGTCCGATGTGATGGGCTGTCGCCCGTCATGTAGGTTTTCCTTTTTCTAAAGCTTTATTACTATAACATCCCATCAATAATATCGAAAAAAGTTATATCCTAACTTATGTCCAACATAATCCATTCCAATATTTAGGCTTATCTAAAATACTTCGGTCCAATCTCTTAGTATAAAGAAAATGATTACTTGAAATGTCACATAACAATCACGTGAATGCCATTATTTATCCCCCATATATCATAAGATATATCTTGTTGGTCAAATTACAAACATGTGAATACCTTAATCATGTATTCTCTTGAAGAATAAATACCCATTGAACCTTAGTGAAAACATGAATGCAGTCAAAAGTTAACTCTTTCCACATACCAAAATCCAAGAATTCTATATACTCAAACCATGATATAACCTTCTCCTTATATCAGTCATGAGCTCATTAATACGGTCAAACATTTCATTTTCTCGTTTTCCTTTCATTATGTGCATATCATCTTTTTTTCCAAAAATATCTCAATCACAATCTATGGTTACCGGTACCATTTAAAACCACAATAGACCAATACATAAATATTCCAATATTCCACGATACTATATAAAACATTATTTTGGAATCCCATTACATAAAAACTTAATCATTCCACCACATTGTTGTCATATTCAACATCACCAATAGTGATCACATGTGACTTCCCTTTGTCCTTTTCCTTAAGTGGTTGCTCATGTCGATCATCACTAACCCTTGGATTATGGCATTTATTAGCATAATGCCCCATTTCCTTGCACATGAAGCATTGAAGTGTTGGTGGTGCGTTCTCTGCAGTCTTTTCTTTATTCACATCATTAGAAACCCTTTTTCAATTACTTCGACACTCAGCTGCTCGATGACCATCTTTTCCACACTTAAAACATTTTCTAGTCCCTTTAAGACAATCTCCACCATGATTCTTTCCACACTTTGAGCATAAGGAAACATTCATCTTCTTTTCACCATTATTCTAAGATTTCTCCTTGAACTCCATCTTTCGTTTCTTGTCAAAACTATGAGATGGATAAGTAACACCAACTTCCATTTCTACATTGATAGCACAACACACAATTTCTTCATAGCTACTGAAGTCTCTTATAGCTAATGCCCTTCGAAGATTTGGTTTTAATCCACTGAAGAATCGATCAACTTTACTTTCAGGTTGGATGGTAAATCCAGATGCATACCTTGCAAGCCTTGTAAAATTCGCTTCGTATATACCAACAGATTCATCATCCTTTTTATTTAGTTCAAGAAACTCCTTATCCATATTTGTTCAAAGAATACGAGGGAATTAATTATTGAAAAATAAGTTCTTGAACTCGTCCCATTCCATGGACTCAATTTCATCTCTTGGCCTTGTATTCTTGATAAGATTATACCATTGATCATCATAACCTTCCAAATGATACACTACTAAGATGAATTTATCATGTTCAGAACATTGAAGAACTGAAAATATCTTTTTAGTAGTACTGAACCATTGTTCAGCAACAAGTGGATCAGAAGACCCACTGAAAGAAGGTGGACATTGCCTCAGGAAGGACTCAATAGAATATTGTTCCCTTCTCTTCTCATTTGGAAGTCCGGAATGATTCATAGCTTGTGTAAGTATAGCAATAAGATTTTGCACTCCATATCCCATAACATTTGTTTGTTCAAGAGGACAATAATTTCATTGTCCATTACATTGATCAACACGGTTCCTTCGGGTTCCAGCCATCATCTAAAACCCAAAAAGAATAGTGTGAGAGGCAAAAATCATGCTAGGGAAAACAATATAATAAAGGGGGAGTAACTTCAATATCTAACATCTTGGGTTACCGTAATTCTAGTACTATAACCTATACTTATACTTAACCTCAGGGACATCCCTAGACATAACTTAGAAATATCTCTAGGGATCTCACTAAAGTTCTCACATCCTAGTTTCCAAAGGTTGACTAAACCTTTCCTCTGATACCAACTGTAGAGACCCTAAGCTTAACGTACATGGACATTACATTACTTTTGCGGAATACTTAATACATAACAAAAACAGACACAGAAGTACCATAATAGTTTAGTGTCTTTGGAAATTCAGAATATAAACATCTAATCCTGTTGAAAGATCTTCAACATCTCCCATAACGATCATCCCCTTTTGTTTTCTTACCTAAAAGCTTTATTTATATCCTAGGGAAAAGATAACATATAAAGGGTGATCTCAAATGCTCAGTAAGGGTAAGCATGGATAAAATAAAACAAATCATATACATTTGATCTTAAAAACATGAACATAATGTTTAAAAGATTGAGCAATGACATAAAACATGGAAGTACGTAAGGCATATATCATAAAGAAACATTAATCATGTTAAAATATCATGGGAGTAAAACATGTAATTGTGGAAAACATTCGGCACATGTCATGATTTCCATAGTATCCAAGGCATTGCTTCCAATACCATCTTAGTGGACAAAGTCCCTTTCTGAATCGAGTTCACTCCTCATTTCAGTCCTGTAACACTGAATCGGATTAACTTACCGTTCCAGCCATGTCTATCTCATGAGATAGAAAATATTTACCCAATGCATTGGAGGGAGATATAGGTCCCACCCATCTCATAATGAAATCATTCTTACTTGTTCCACAAAATAAACATACATCATTCATAATAACCCAACGAATAAAATGGGTTTCATAAACATCATCCCATCATAACATAATCCTTATAAAAGAAATGGATATAATTTCATAATAAGAAAAGTGAAACCATGTAAATAAAAGAGTCATTATACTTAAAACATACACATATGAAATAATATCATTTTAGATGGAAAATGGTTTTGATAAAACACTTGAAATGAATTCTTGAGGAAAATATCCTTTCTTCTTTAAAATCATTTTCTTTTCACAAAATGTCATGAATTTTTAAAAGAAAGGGATTTTCTTGAAAATAGTCATTAAATATTTTTGAGGAAGCTTCATGAAAATATGTCTTTATAAAACCGTAAAAATCCTTTCATGCCGTATAAGTTTTAAAAAAACATTCTTCTCGTACTTTTGTGGGAAAAGTCAAAAAGTACCTCGTACAAAAAATGACAAAAGATTCCTTTCATATCTTTTACTAAAAACTCACCGAAGGGTAAAATTGGATATAAACTATTGTAGAAGGATATAAATATTACATATTGAGGAAACATGGATGTGGATGATAAAATACACCCCAGTAAATACCAAAGTATAATCAATCTCGGATAAAAATGAGATTGTGGTATTTCCCTTACCTTAGGTCCGATTTGCTTCGTAAGTGTATGAACCTCCTATATAATGATTTAAATAATGTCATTGACTTATTCTATAATCTTACTCATTGTTATGATATCATATATGGTTAACTTATGACTTTATATTACCCATTCTTTTGTAAATTCCATGTTAAAGAGTGTTTTGGGTAAAATCGTTTCATTTGTTGTCCGTGTTTTGACTTGTAATTATTCATATGATTACATAGATCATGATTTCTTAATTCCAGAATATAAAACATGATTTATATATAATATATATTCAGAATATACATATATATAATAGATCAGTAAATTGAGAGAAATACACCGTTCATGGAGACGGTAGGTCGTACGTACGCATGAACGTTGTTTTCGTTTCCTTATTGAGTTGAATGGAATTAAGTAGATGACATACATATATATATATATACATATATCCAGTATCATTATTATGTCATATATTTCATGATTACTTATTATATATACTTTATAATCATTCATGAAAGGTTAACGTGGAGAATGAATCTCATCGCATCATGGAGACGGTAGTCCGTACGTACGCACGAGCGATGATATCGTTCTCATGATCGTGGAATTGTATTGGAGTGTATGTATAATATTTCATAATCAATTTAACTTTACAATAATCATATATAGTTATTATGTACACCATTATACCCATCCAAGTAAGGTGGTGGTGGAAAATAGATTACACCACGGCGTGGAGATGGTATTCCGTACGTACGCACGCGCGGTGATTTCGTATTCCGTAGGAAGGATAGATGGTGAAATAGGTTTGTTTCATACATATAATAACTTATCATTATATGAGTGATACTGATGTTATTACTTCATAATGAAACAACCTAAGAAGAAGAAGTGGAAGAAGAAATAAAGATGAAAGAATCGGTTACAGACATTACCTCTTCTTTGAAGCGCCTCTTTGAGTCCTCCTCTTAGGGCACTAAAATTGGTCTTTGAAGAATACCATGACCTCTAGGATGCTTATAAGGAATTGTAGAAGAGAATTTTTCAGGTTTTTTCCAAGCTTTAAGGCTCAAAGTGGTGTGAGGATGAGAGGGAGGAGGTTCCCTTTTATAGGGGAGGAGAGGGGCTTTTTTGGAAATCCAAAAAATATTATTTTATTATAAAGCCAAATTCGGTTTTAAATAGATCCAAATTGATTTATTTCGAAGCTAAGGTGGGTATGGGTCTAAATACTCACATCCAATAGAATTTAGACAAATTTAGGTTCATATTTGAACCTTATCATTTATATTTAACTTTAAGTTAGATAATTTTACTTTTACCGTGTCTTTTTGTGTTCTTACACTATAATGTTAATAAACTTACTATAACAAGAAAAACGAACCCCAAGTTGTTTATTATTAATATATATAACTTTATCTAAGTAAGTTGGCCAAAACATTGATTTTTAGGAATAAAATAACAATTAATAATATAATATTTGTTTTAAAACCTATTTTATGTCAATTTTGACACTATTTAGTAATTGATTTTTGAAAAATTCATAACAGAATGATTAGTTCAAAAAAATATAACTAAATAAATACTAACATGTATTATTAACCTAGAAAATTAGTGGAATGCATAAAAAGTTCCAAATTACATTTATTTGGGTATTTATAACATCAATTATGTCAATATTTCATTAATAAGATAATTACTGCATCATCTTTGTGTCATAAATAAATTAAATTATATAATATCTCAAAATTACAAATAAAATACCATTATTTAGGAAATCTTTTTATCTTTCTAATTAATATTTATAGTCGAATTTATTGTATGTATAACCCTGTATTAAAAATGCCTTTCTTATTAAACTTTGATTTTAACTATTTTGACCCTTCTTTAAATAAATTAATAATAAATGTCCTAATCTAATCCAAGTGGACTTAAATGGTCATATTTTATTCATAAGGTTGTTTTTTGTAGAATTACACTTATCCAATAGAATTAGGACATGTTTTAGGGTAATAATAATATCATTTTTACCCCTAATTACCCTATTTACTTTTAACCGTGGTAAATAAAAGTAAAAAGTTACTATTCACCAAAAATTATTTTCATATCATTGAACCAAATTTTACTTACTGACATCAACTGTGTCTCTCGGATTTTTGAGATTCCACTCACAGAAGAGGTAAAGTTAAGTTTTATGAAAAAATCAGTTTTTTTAACTACCACTTAGTGGTTTCACTATTCATCAAAAATTGAAAGTTTTCAGAAAAATACCAAAAATTAGGCCTAAGTTATATTTGATATTATGAACTCAAAAATGATGTCTATTTTACCAAATTCAAAACATATCAGTTGCATTAATTAATTTAAAAATTAATTCCCGTCTTCAAAACAAATAGCGTGTTCTTAAGAGATAATAACTATCAAAAGATTGACACTTGTTTATGTCTGGTTTAAATGTGAAATTACATCCAATGACCAAAATTGTATTAAATTGTAAAAATATATTCTAAATATACATTAAAACCACTAAAATTAATAACTTATCCCAATTGATTATTTTGATTAAAAAGGTTGTTTTTAATTAAAATTTAGTAATTTTCACTATTCATCAGAAAATGAAAGTTATCTGAAAAGTACCAAAATTTCACCCTAAGCTAATTTTGATATTCTGAATCTAAAAATGAAGTCCATTTTTAAAAATAAAATTTACAAAATTTGAAAAAGTGGTTATTATAATTCATAACGGCTAGTTTTAATAATATTTTAATAGCATATTGTTGTTTATTGAAACTTGTTATTGCGTACTACACACGCTATCGAGGAAGGTCGTGATTGCATGTAATGCAAGGAAAGTCAAGGATGCGTGTTGTGCAAGCTCCTTTTGGTGTATCGTACAACACAAGATATTAATGAAATTAAAAAGAATATTTTTCATAAAATCACGGGGTGTTACATATAACATATGGTCCCTCCCACTTGGGCTCCAGCTTTGGAGGTTTCTTTCCGGGTATCATTGGGGTCTGGAGGACCAACACCAATTCTCCTTCCAAAAAAGACTGAAGACATACCTTTTTATTGAAGGCTCGTGCGAACCGGTTTTGATATACTTATAGATGGTGCAATGTGTCCAACCACTTCTCATCTAGCTGCTCCAATTCACCTATCCATTTTTTCTAATTTCTCATTGTTGGATAACTGATCACAAATGGCAACACAGAGTGGGGTAAATTGGAGCTCAATGGGTAGGACCGCTTCTGTTTCATATACTAATGATCACGGAGTATCCCGAGTAGCATTACGAATTGTGGTTTGATAATCCCACAATGGATGCAGGAGTTTATCCAGCCACAGTTTCTTATCTTTGTCCACCATTTTATGGAGAATGTTGGACAGAATTTTGTTGAAAGCCTCTATCTGTCCATTGGTTGCTGCATGGTAGTAGGATGAGTGGTTATCCTTGATACCATATTCTAGGTATAGTTTCTCCAATTTAGTAGAGCAGAGCTTGGTGCTGTTATCCATCAGTATGGTATGAGGGACGCCAAATCTAGGGATGATATTGGATTTCACATAGCTAACAATGTTTCTTTCCCCGACTTTCTTAAGGGGTACAACTTCTGCCCATTTGGAAAAGAAGTCTATTGCTGTGAAGATATACTTCTGCTATTTGGTCATGGCGGGAGGATATGGTCCCACGATGTCCATTCCCCAGATGGAAAATGGCCAGGAGTACTTGGCCTGATGAAGTAACTATGGGGGTTGGTGTATGAAGTTGGCAAGAATTTTGGTAGGAGTGGCATTTTGCAGTAGAGCGCTCGCAATCTTGGGCCAATGTGGGCTAATAGTACCCAAGCCTTCAAACCTGATGGGAAAGCGCGGTCCCCAGCTGATGTGCTCCAAATACTCTGGCATGTACTTCAGTCGTGATGGTAGCGGTTTCTTATCCATCAATGCATCTGAGGAGGACTCCATCGAGGCCTTGTTTGTAGGGGACCTCTTGCTAACTCATGCCACCATATAGGACAAAGTTGATTGCCCTTCTCCATATTTTCTCTCATTCAGCCATGTCTGATAGAAGTTCTCCCCGTCGAAGGTAGTTTGCGATGGGGGTCATCCAGTCGGTGGCAGGAGCATATGGTTCAAGGATAGGACTGACTTCTCTGATTTCTTCCATCTTAGTTTGAACAAACAGAAAGGACATTCGACGATGAGAAATATTGATAATTATTTCATCCCAATCTGGGTCAGCTAGGGTTGTGGCCGTATTAACTAATACATCAGCCCGAGCATTCTGAGACTGGGTAATATAGGTCAATGTTGGTTCTATGGATAATTCCGCCATTAACCCCCGGACATGGTCAAATAAGTGAAATAGATACTCCTTTTTAATAGCATAGTCACCATTGACATGCTTGATGACCGGTTCTGAGTCACCTTTTACCTTAAGGTGTTGTAATTGTTCCTGGAGTGTGAGATCGAGGCCTGCAATGAGGGATTGATACTTCGCTTCATTGTTCGTACATCCTTCTGACAGGAATAAGGAATATGGCAAGATTGCCTTTTCTGGGGACGTGAGTATGATCCCCAAACAAACCTTGTTATATTTGGGATCCTCTGTCCTCTTCCCTTTCAGGATTCGGGATGTGCCGTCGAAGTACATTTCCTATGATGGGAACTCCTCTTGAACCGAGAAGATGTCTTCATCAGGTAGCTCGACGTCCAATGTGGTGGTCCCTGTCAAGGGGTTCTCTTCCAAAAAAAAATCAGCTAATGCATGGCCTTTGATGGCTTTCTGAGGCCCAAACCGGATATCAAACTATTCCAGGATGACTACCCATTAGGATGGGAACCCGGTCAGCATCGAGCGACTAAGGATGTACTTGAGCGGGTTACTACATGAGACCAAATGGACTTCATGATGCTGCAGATAATGTCGCAATTTTTGAACCGCGAAGACCAAGGCCAAACAACTCTTTCTCGATGTTTGATTATCGAGTTTCAGCATCGATCATGGTTCAACTGAGGTAATAGCAAATATTTTCATTGCCGGCGTCATTTTTATGTGTGAGGAAGGCTCCTAGTGACCGCTCTAAGCCTGTCACGTATAGGATGAGAGGCCTTCCTTCAACTGGGGGCATGAGCACTAGTGGGCTTAAGAGGTACTTATTCAGGCCTTTGAACGCCTCTTGTAGTCATCTGTCCATTGGTACGTAACTCCATTCTTCATTAACCTGGTGAAAGGAAATCATTTGCCTACCAAGTTGGCTATGAATCACCTGATATAGGCCAGGTGTCCTTGGAATCCTCTCAGCTCAGTGATATTGTGGGGAGGTCGTAAGCCAATGATAAACTTTGTATTTTCAGGGTCGACTTCGATGCCACGATGGCGTACGACGAAACCATCGAATTTCCCTAAGGTAACCCTGAAGGCGCATTTCACGGGGTTCATCTTTAGACTATGTTGTCAAAGTTTGTTGAAGACGGTCTCAAGGTATGACAGGTGATCTGAGCACTGTCTATACTTTACCACCATTTAATCCACGTAGCATTCAATGAATCTCCCCTGGAATGGTTTAAATATACGATGCATGGCGTGCTGATATTTGGTGCCAGCGTTCTTGAGACCAAAATGCATGACCCTATAACAAAATACTCCTTGAGGGGCCCTGAAGGTAGTGGTTTATTCATCTTCTTGGGCCATCCTAATTTGATTATACCCAAAATATCCATCCATGAAGGATAGAGCCACATACCCAGCCATTGCCTCGATTAAAAACTCAGTGATCAGGACCGGGAAATCAACTTTCGAGAAATATCGATTGAGATCACTGAAATCAATTCAGATGCAGATTTGTCCATTCTTTTTCTTGACGGGGACAATGTTGGCTAGCCCGATGAGATATTGGAACTCCCTAATGAAGCCTACTTTAATGAGCTTATGGACTTCTGCCTCTATTTTGGCATCATGTGTGGGGTGCATCCTTCTAGCGGCTTGTTTATAGCCTCGGTGGTCTTCTGGAAGACCTAATTGGTCTGTCGCCACTTTGGGATCGAGTCCTGTCATTTCCATGTAATTTCAGGAAAACACATCTCGATGTTGTTTTAAGAAAGAGGTATATACCTCATGCTCCTTTGGGAGACATGGCTGCACGAATGAGAGTGGGACTTGGGTCTTCCTCGGTACCCAAGTTTATTTACCTGATCTCGTCCACATTGGTGGAGATACCCTCCTCAAATGCAGGAGGTGCATCCCTGAGTTCTTCCTCCTCTTCTCCTCCCAAGTACTCGTCTTCTTGATCAGACGAGGGGAGAGCTCTTGAAACAGGCTCTTGGGAGTCCAGAGTCAAGGCATCGTGGGCATACATGCTCAATTATTCACCCCAAATTGAGGGCTAGCAGACGTTTCCGCATTTTCACGCTCGGACGTTATGGATGAAGTCCTGAGGACAACTGAGTGCATGTCCAGACATGAACTCATGCTCTCAACATGGTTGAGGGGTAGTATATAGTCTCCGCCAAGCAGTCTGAGGGGGTCATCAAAAACCATTTCCAGACCATTTAGAGCAGGGATCCAGTCAACACCATCATCCAAAGGCTTCTTCTTCTTTTTCTCATAAAAACCGGCGTCATTGTAGTGTGACTCAGAAAGTTCAAAAGGGGCCTTGTCGGCATGCAATGTTCCACTTTTCTCATTAACGTAGTACATAATACACATGTGTTTGGATGAAGGAATGACCATGTGCTTATGGAGCCACGACCTTCCCAGCAAGGCATTGAACGACGTGTTCTATTGGACCACCAGGAATTCCCAGTAGGCTACAAGTTCCCCAAAATGGGTGTTTAGCTTGATTTGTCCCATTGGCTTCTGTTCACTCTTGTCATAACCCAACAGAGTTCTGGCTGAGAGAATTAGATCATTCTCACTGTAGCCCAAATTACGGAGTGTCCGTAGGGGAAGGAGGTTAACTCCAGAGACATTTTCCATAAATACTTTCTGGATCTCAACATTAGTTAGTGTACTGGACACATACAGTGGTTTGATGTGTCCTTGCATGATGGAATCTTCATCATGATCAGTGAAGGAAATTACCGCATTGCATTCAGTCAAGCCATTCTCTGTCCGGTAAATCTCTGTGGCGGCTACCTCAACTTGAACCTCCAAGGGGCTGAGCCAGGCTTCTATAATCACCTCTCTGAGGTATGCTGACAGACTCAGGGCATCCAGGATTGATAGATTGGCTGGTAGTGACGCCAGCTGCTTAAGGATATCGTATTTCTTCTCCATCGGCCGACGCTTCTCCGTTGGTAGAAGAGTCTTAGTAGGAACTTTGGGAGCTAGAGTACGTGACAAGGAGGGAACGGCTGCAGGGTCGGATGTCGATGGTGTTCCCACGTTTTAGGGATTCAACGCGTCCGGTCTGTTTGTGCGTACTAGGCGGCTAGACACTTGTTCCTCCTCTGATGGGTACCACAGAATGATTGGTCCAGAGTGGCTACTTGTGGAGGTGGAGGGAGATTATTTCTCTTTCTGAGTCCACTGAAGGTCTCTCCCATAGGTTTCTGTGATATTAACGGTTTGGGCCGGGGTCCAACCATAGGGTTGGTTTCGGCCGCGACTGCGCCTTCCCTGGTATCCCCTACCCTTGAAATTCCTCCTCCTGGCTCCTCGTGTTGGGAACTCGGGTCCATAACCATATCCTTCGTCAGGGAATGATTCCATAAGATGTATGACGTTGATGGAACCAATGATTGGATGCTCATCCTGTAATGGATCAACCTGGTCGGTTTTCTCTGATGGTTCTGTTTGGTGGGTCGGTTCCCCGTGGCACCAAGTTTGAGGGCATAAAATCCACCAGTGTCGGGGCTAACTTCAGCCTTATTGCGGACTGCTCCTCTTGCACTTGTTTCCTCCCTTTTCTATCCTGCTTGGATGAACCGCTAGTGGAGGGTTGTGAAGCTGATTTTGTTGGTTGTGCGGCATCAGGGGCTGTTTGCGGCAACCTCGGCTACTGTAGTTAATCTCGGAGTCTACCTGGAGCTCGATTGACAGTCATCCGAGTCATCCAGTCATAAAATTTTTGCCCCTTCTTGCTAGTGACTTCTTTCCACCCCTCATCTTTATCAAAGTTGGTGGTGGAAATATACGTCACATGTGCTGGGGGTGGTCCCAGCTCGGCCTACCTGGAGTCTACAATCCTTTGTATGAGGTCTTTGAAGACGAAGCATTCCCATATATTTTTCCCCAACATTCGATGGTAGGGATAGTAATCTAGCCTATCATCGCGTCTGACTTCTTCAGGATTCCTTGGCTCCAGGAGGCTGAGGAAGTTGCAATTCATGGTGGTGATGAAGTAGCCGCGGACTTGGTCCTCTCGGAACAAGTATACATTGTGTCTTCATTCCACAAACTAGTTCCTCTTTGATCCTCTCTAATCATCCTGCTTAGGTGGAGGCAGCCACTGATATACAAGGGGCCCTTGACAATTTGGTGGAGGCCTGAGTAGTGGAGCAGGCGCAGAGGCTGGATTGAGCGTGACAGAGGATGCTTCAACTCTAGCTATTCTCTTTGCAGGACCCTACGAGGCTATTCCTGAATTCATATTATTCCGCTACAGGGGGTCCTCAATTCTTTGGGTGATGTCCCAGAGATATCGGAAGCTAGTGGTGCACTCCACTAGTATGAGTGGTGTTCAAAGCTCCTCTCGAAGATTATCGATGCATATAGCGAGCATCTCATCTTGAGGCATTGGCCTGTTCAGAGAGTAGTTCAGAACATTCCATCTGGGGATTAAAATTCGAGACCCTCTCATTCTCCCTCTGTTTTCAATTCATGAGGTTTCTGACCTTTGTTTTAGGAAACATTGAGCTGAAGTGTAATAGGAACTGCTGGAAAAGGTCTTCCCAACTTTTTCTTGACTGATCTGGTAGACTCGTATACCAAATGAAGGAATATCCTTGCAAGGTCTGCACAATGAATCTGAGTTTCACTAATTCTTGTTGTTCCAGATTTCCCATCATAGGGTTTCAATAAGATAAGTAGTGCATCAAATGTTGTTCCTGATTCCCTGATCCATTGAAAATAGGGAATACAGGGCTCCCAAAATTGGATGGAGGTGGCGTGTTTTTCACCCAATCTGGGTAGGGCTTCCGCTCTAGCTGTATCGGAGCACGTCGACCTTCCATCGCTTCCAATCAAACTGTCAGTGCTTCGATGGTGTTTGTGAGACCCTGGTTTACATCCTGTTGGGCCCGGTCCTGGGCAGGTGTTTCCCAAGGCATTGCTTGAGGATCCAGATCGGTCGACACCAAGGGTGCATGTACCGTTTGTGACACCTTCAGAGGGTTCAAACATACTCACTCAAATTTCAGCCTAAGTGGAGGGAAGTCTTGGTATTCATCTGGATCCACGTTCAGGTAGTTGGACAGGATGGGCGCCTCTTTAGGCAGGAGCCCTAACCATGCTTCGTTTATCGGGGAGAACCTTGATCTTTGGGGTGTACTTACTGGGATTGAAAGGTGTGGCTCTTCTTGGGAAGAACATTCAATAAGACCGTTCATCTGGAGTATCTCGGCGTTAGGCTGCCTTAATGCTTTCATTTCCTCTTCCTGTTGAGCAAATCTCTCTTCGAGCGTAAGTGGATCATTTTTATCGAGAGAAGGAGACGGGTTAAGGGTAACCGATCCTTTGTTCTTATCCTTGTTGGGAGCTTTTAGGGAAATCTGAGGAGGGTTAGCTGAAGGGGCGGCCATATTTAGGGTAGTCCACTAGTTCCAAGAGTGCACACCTGGTGGTTCATTGTGAATCACAGCCTGACCGGAACAATCATCTCCCGATCCATCCGGATTTTCACCATCTTTAGTGTTACCTATGGGTTCAACCTATATGGTGTTGATGGATTCATATCACGGGGTGGAGAAGATGTCATCATCTAAATAGGAAGTGGATCTCCAGTGCCTTTTACTGTCCTTCCTGTTCCTGTACCAGTATTACTTTTGTACTCCTTGATGAAGGGTGACATAGATAGTTCTTTAATGCATCCTTACAGTACGCCTCCCTCTTGGAGGGGATGATGATTCAAAGTACGGGATGGGGTAGGAACCTCCTCCTCCGATTTTCCTCCCTAGATGAGAGAATATTGATTCTCATGAGGGAGGTTTTTGTTGAGGTGGTAAAATTTCCCCTAGCCCTGAGGGATGGGGTTGGCTCCGTTCCTTGGACGTTGAGTCTCTTTCCATTTTAATTGGTCTTACGGGGGCATTTGTTGTTAAAAATTCTCCCAGCCCTGCAGGCTGGGGTTGACCCTAGATTACGGGAGTGGCTTCTACTATCACTACCTGCCTGATCTTGCGTGCCCCCATTCAGGGGTGAACTGGGTTTGATGTCGAGTTCACCTGTGAATTAATTCCCTCTAGGGACGAAGGCAATGACTGCTGATTGGACTTTCTTAGGTGAGAGGCATGTTGTATGCTCTCAGTGGCTTGATTAAAGAGTTTTTGAATGTCTTGTTCTCATTGGGCCTGAGGCTTCTGGGACTTAATCAAGGCCTGTCTCTGTTGGGTGTGTTGCCTTTCCTGAACAGGGACCACACTCGATTGTTGTCTTGACGTGATGACGTTACAAGACATTATGTCGAACGGGTTCTTCTGGATGGGGAGGAGAGTGAAATGCAGAGCTCCATGTTCTCTCTGTCCCCTGATATGGACTCTCATCGGAGCATCACCGATGAGGTGGCGCCGCTAGTGCAGCGCATAGAGACAGGCTATCTCAATGTTTCCTTTATGCCTCTCAGGTCGCTGTTGTCGTGCCGAAGGAAGAGCTTACAGGTCGATGTGATGTAGGAGGTCTCATATTGTCTTGAGATAGTCTACATACCCCTCATAGGGAAATAATCTTGACTTCAGCCAGTGGAGGGTTGTCTATATATTGGAGCAGATGTCGTGCACACATTCTTCGGACATCCTTCTGGGTATGTCGAATTGAGAGGTGGTCGTGGGCCAAAACATAAATGGTATATCATCCCTGGCCAGTCATTTCCTCAAGTGAAACACATCGTCATACTCTTACAATAGTGATTCCTTTACCTGGTCAGCCCAACTGAGACACTCACCGATTGTGTGGTCAGAGGCAGTGGGACCGGTAGGTATCAAATTATCATGTGGGCGATTCCGAGGTGGTTCAAGAGATGAACGTGGCCCCAGACCATCTTCTGATTGAAGAAGGGTTTCATTGGAGACTAGTTGGGAATCTGACATGCTTCATCTCATCCTTATGAGTTCCTTGGAATATGAGGGCTTTTCTGTGCTTTATTCGGTAGGGGGAGGACCTTCCTATCAATATGATATGTCATTGCTGGGAGGAACTTCACAATGGAGGCCGCTATGGCGAGGACTACCATTACTGATTGATGCCTCATTTCATAGAGGACTTTTGCAGTGCATACCCTAGGGACGACCTCCAAGGCATGTCACAGCAAGGGGAGGACCTTCTGGCTGTGTAGTGTTGTTACGGGGAGGGCCTTCGCAACAACTGCCATTATGGTGAGGATGACCATCATGATTTGACATTCGATGTGCATCCTAGGGAGGACCTTCAAGACACACTCGGACAAGGGGAAAACCTTGTTGTTGCTTGGGGCCATTGCGGGGAGGACCTTCGCAATGGTGGTCGTGGTGACAAGGACTACCGTCAGATCTACCGTAATGGAGAGGAATACCATCACGGCTGCCATAGGGAGTATATCTGCAGGGTACACCATGGGGAGGGCCTTTAGAATGTACCTCAACGAGGAGAAGTCCTTCTCGTTGCTTGACGTCTCTACGGGGAGGACCTCCATTATCACGGTGGTGAGGACTACCACTGTGATCTGATGTATGGATGTGTAGAGTGTCGTTGCAGTGTAACCCCTAGGGAGGACCTTCAGGGTAGGCCATGAAAAGGGTAGGTCTTCTTTGTCGTGATGAGACATCGCTGTGGGGAGGGAATCTGCAGTTGTGACTATGATAGTGAAGACTACTATCATAATCTGTGGTCCCACTACATGGATAGTGCTTGTAGTGTATGCCCCAGAGATAACCTTCAGGGTGGACCGCAGCAAGTTGAGGGCCTTCTTGTTGCTTGATCTTCGGGCCACGTGGGGGGGCTGCCATGACTCGCATCAAATGAGAAGCTCTTGTGACCCATCGTTATATGCCCATGGGGGAGACCCCCGCGGGTTCTCTGGGGAGGACCTTCAGAGCTACTGGTAGCGACATTGCGGGGAGGACCTTCGCCACTGCTAATGCCACTCCTATAATATGGAAATGGGTAGGAAGGTTTTTGAGCCTTTGATATGTGCTTGTCAGAATTAAGAACCCCAGCTTCTAGTAGAGCGGATTCACGAACCCACTCTTTATTTTCCATCTTCCTTCGGCGCGTTCGGGGTGCTTTCTTGCGGGTAGTGGGGACCATCTGTTTTTGATAATGGCCTTCACCTTTGGGTCCCGTTCTAAATGGGTCATGTGATGTTGTCGGGATATGTCGATGAACATATTGACTTTTAGCAGGGATATATGCCTGCTTTGGAGAATCCACCATGATGGATGGGTGTCCCCCATTTTGAACAAGTGAATCTACTCGATCTGGTTGCCCTTGTATCACGTAATATGGATGAAGACCCTCCTAGGCAGATGTAGTGATGCATATATGATCTGAGGTAGCTATCTCATCTCTTAGATGAGTCGCTTAAATTGGGGAGATGGGCTCACGGGCCCGAGTCCTTTTTGTTGCCTCTTATGCAATTACATTCTGGAAAGTCTGCAAGATATGATCTGGGATCGATACCTACTCCTCCATCATTTCTAGGATATGCAGAGAGACATCTTTGGATGGAATGGGTATGAAGGCCCATTCTGGTATTGAAGTAGGAATATGATGCTCCGGTCCTCCAGTGGTTAGTTGGTACTGACAATTATCATGTGTCGAGGCAGGTGAACGAATATGCCCCTGTGTCGGGATATGCCGATTTATCTCTTAGTTTTCCGCCACATCGAGATGGCTGACTTTACTTTCATCCACAGGGAGCTGGCCCTGCATGTGTTGGTTGCCCACCATATCAAGTCGGTGGCCTTTGTTGTCAGGGAGACGTGCCTGCCAATTAATTGCCGCCACATTTGGATGAAGGGCTTTGTTGATTACCACTACATCAGGGCGGTAGGCGTTAGGAGCATTTTCTAAGAGCTGGTCCTGTAGGCGCTGGGTCGCCACCATGTCATGTTGGTGGGATTCAAGACCCTGGGCAGAGAGAGGTTCCTGCTAGGTAGGTGCCATCCTGTGTGAGTGAGGGGCTTGATGGAGCTTGGCAGGGATGTGCGCCTGCTCATATGATGCCGCCATATATGGATGGTGGGCTTTGTAGGAGCAGATAAGTGTATGTGCCTGCTCGTGATACATCTCCGTGACTGGGAAGCAGAGCTCCTCTTCTGGGACAAGGGTGATGATCGGTCCCTGGTTGTGCGTTTTTCACCCTCGTCGGGCAGTCCGAGGGGCCGGAGCTCATGGAGAGTGGGCTTGGATCCTCGGGGCAACATCCTCTTTAGCATGAGGATGTTGAGTCGCAAAGTTACTGCGACAACATCTTCTGGTGGGGGCCTTGGAGAGGAACCCCCATTCAGTGGGGATGAAGTCCTTAGTGTTGACCTCATCTTCCTCCCTAGGATAAGGGAGGTACGTATTGTCTCGTTATGGGGATAGACTCCCGAAACAGTTTGAGACAGGAAGAAGGGCCATCTGGATCTTCTTTCGTGGCCGCTGTTGGGCAGGCGACTGGTGAGTCTTGGTAGAATGAAGGGTGTGCGTGGCTACCTCCACCATTGGGAGAGTAATGTTCAAGTGGTACTCTTGGATCAACGCATCTAAGACCCAGCGTTGAATACGCTGGGTAGGTGACGGGGTCCTCCGTTGGTGAGGATGTCCGGTCATTACATTGTTTGAGGCACGCGTCTGTGAGTTCCTTCATGATGCCATTGGATCGAAGGGAGTTCTGAGTGGTACCTATAAAATATTTTAACAAATACAAACAGAAAACCTGTTAAAGAATCATCTCATGACCCCATGCATAATTAATGACCTTTCTTGGCCCTCCTTGTGAGTATAAGGGGTCAAAAAGTGGGATAAGGTTAAATTTGTCATTCTTGGTTAATGATTCACATCAGGTTCCCCAATTTTTATTTCATGATGCACAACATAATGGTGGGGACAAACAAGCGCTACCTGACGGTTGATTAGAGAAGGTTGGATTCTGCTTAATCACCCATATCAGGTGCACCGTTTTCATCCTAAAATTCTCAATGGTTCCATATCCAGCGATACATGGACCTTTATTCCAAATGCAAGCGTTCTCTGGGTGATTTGGATAATAATGCTTAGGAACTCATATTGGTCGAGAGGATGGGAAGTTGGGCTCATCGCACCCTTTTGGGGGGGAAATTATTTCCTATTCTGGGAATCTCTTATAGATCTAAGACGTATTCATATGATTGCGAATCATTGGTTTATACCCATGCATAGTATCCACAGATTACTTCTGGTTGGCAATGGTCAGCTGAACACAGGGGTTCAGAATCATTTAGGCATGAGGTTTATCATCCCTTGTTGGATTAATGAACCCGAGGAATCAGGACTCATTAAGATGGAACTGGTTTAAAGCCCCATAACCGAGCACTCTGGATTTTATTATCATCCAGGGGGACATATAAAAACATGAGCATTTGGATAGAACCCATTATATGGGCTTCCAACGTGTCCTCGTGTGAGGAATCAGAATCCATGTAGTTTTGTTTTGAGTGGGGCTTACACTCTGTGGTGTCCCAGGGTGTCGGAAAACTGACGTAAATGGAATCAGAATGGCCAATTGTTGGTCTTGAACCTCAAAGAGGCTTCCTATGTACCCCACATAGGAGACAAGGATAAAAGTCCACGTAGTTCGGGAGTATAGCTTAACGTCTGGCAGGATAGAGGATTAACTGACGTGAAGGGAGTCAGAACGGTCGGGTGGTGGGATTAAACCCTGTGGAGGCTTCCTACGTACCCTACCTAGGAGACAGGGATCAAATTCCATTTAGTTCGTATTGGTACGGGGCTTACACTCTATGATGCCCAGGGTTGGTTGAGTGAACCGACGCGAAGATGGTCAGATTAACCAGGTGTTGGGCTTGATCCTCGTGGAGGCTTCCTATGCACCCCGAGATAGGGGATCAAAGTCCATGTAGTTCACAATGTCCACCGTCATTGTGTGTATGCCACGACCACCGTAAATCTCTGCGCCCACATGAGTCATGCTCGGTGTGAGAATCAAGAGAATGCAACAGACTTAGATAACCTCGCACTTTCTCCCCACCGAGGGAAGGGGAGACAGATGACTAGTGGAGGATAAGGCTAGCACCTCTGGAATCACCTTCTCCCTGATGTTCGAGGAAGGTAGAAGTCATGCAGTGGAGCAATGAACCCTCCATGTTGAAAGGAGAAGAGTCATTGGCTTCCAGTGAGGATAGTGTGGGGATTACTCCAGGAGGGATGCTTAATGGTGAAAGAGCCCAGTGGGAGGGGGAAAGGATAATGAAATCCCTTATGTCCATCTCCCCTCTCTTCCCCTAGCACCAAGGAAGTATAGAGGTTCATGGGTGCTAGCTCCAGCAAGATAAGCTAGGTGATTACACCAGGATGGTTGCCAGTAAACTCATAGAAGGGGGAGATAAGTGCTCACCACCGAAGTTGAAGGGAAATGGATGTGAGGTCCCCCATCCCAGTGAGTAGAGAGGCAGAAATGGGGCTCCCGGACTCTAACCCAGTATTACTGTGGGAATGTGAACCTAGGAAAGCTTCGGGGATCCGCTCAAGGGCTAGAGAAACCCCTTCGCCCTTGCTTACCATGGGTCTGTGAACTCAAAATAGCGCGTTGATGTGCTTGAAGGTTACACCATATGGTTTTGGTGGCGTTGGAGGAGGCCTTGGCTCAGGGCTGATGAATGGGCCAACAAAGAGGTTGCGAAGGATTTGGATGGATTGGAAGGATTTTATCTGACTCGGGGAATGGGAACACCAAAGGATTTGTGGGCCGAAGGGGTGTATAATGAGTGGTGCCATTTGCGCAGGGAGGTGCTACACGGATGAAGAAGCTGTCTGGGAACCAGGGTGGTCCGCAGATTGATAGGCATCCCGTGTACCAGGGAGGTACGCGGCTTCGGGTTCAACCCATGTACCAGGTTGGTATGCAGGGGAATCCACGCGAGCAGTGGTGGCCATGGGTGACGTCGGTCGGGGGTTCATCTGCCGGGGCTTCGCTCGCGTAGGAGGGTGCTACGCGGTGAGTCAGATCTGAAAAGGGGCATAAACTCTCTGGCCCGTGGGGAATGCATCCACGGAGGGGCCATGGTTCGCTGTCTTCTTCTTTTTTTGTTATTTTAAGTTCACGGTTCACCAAGTTGTTATGCCTTTTTGGTTTCATATTAATTCGTTTCCAGTTCCATACCTGTTCTGGATCGCGAATTGGAACATCACTGTTTGCGAAATCCTAGGTTCCTTCCTTAGAAATCCTTCCACCCAAATTTGATTGATCTCCCTTCCTCTTCCCTCTCGATCTCCTTTTATAGAGTGGGGAAAGAGATGTATATGTGGTCATGCGACACCTTTTGTGGAGGCCCATGACCGGAAACTATGTTTACGGATGACTTGGTAAATCCGCAACTCGCGGGGGGCATTGAACGCACCTCCCCTGCGAACCAAACTAGCTCGGGGAGTGCTTCACAGCCGCATAGGGCTCCGCTTCTGTTCTGAAAACGACAGCGTATGTGGTCCGGGCCAGTTGACACAGTTCACGGCTGGGGCAGTTCGTGATGGTGGACTGGGTTGGCGCCCGTCATGATTCGCACCCGCGGAGGATCCCCCACCTCTGTTCCGTGAATGAAAATGGTCCGCAGAGGGGGGTGCTTTTCAGAACCGGCCTCGTACCGTTAATATTGGACCAGTCCGTGGAACGGTTCATCTTGTGCAAACATCTCTACATTTTTTCCCAATTCCTTGAGGGAAATTGGGTAGAATCCTCCTTTGGATTAAAGAGGTTTCTGATTCTCCTTTGTGGATTTTTTTCAGGACCCTACAAGTTCATTACCATGTTTGAAGATAATACTCTATGAAGTTATTCAAACATTTTGTATATGACAAATAAGAGCTACTTTACAATATATGGTGGATAAATGTTAAGATTATTCTAAATTCATATACTTTAATTTTATGAAGTGTTATAAGTTTAACCATTTATTGAATTTTTTATGTTAAAATTCAGATGATTCTTGAGAAATTAAATTATTATCTTTCCATATGATAATTTATTCATACTTGATAACATGTGATAATGTGTTTCATGTGATAAAGAAAGATATAATGTCCTATCATTCTATTTATGGATCTCGTGATTTGTTAATTCTTCAAGAATAAAAAATTCACCCTCATTTCATAGAATAAGAGATGAAGTGGAAGGTGATAATGGATAAACAAAGGGTAAGGGTTTACTGAAATCATGTAAGTATATATTTTCATAAAAAAAACTCTAGGTAAAAGGGTCTTGAAATAAATGCTGTTAATTTATCATCATTTTTATGATATCAAGGACACTTTTAAAACCTCTTTGGGATATGGATTTGTGATTGTTATCTTTCTCCTAACCGTTTTATTTATCACTCTCCATCATAATTTTATAGTTATATTTCTCTTCTAGGTCAATTTTTTCACTTTCCACCTATTTTCTCCTATACAGAAACCTAGTTATGAGTTACTTTGGGTAACCATTATGTTTCCAACTCCTCTATTTTAAAAGAAGTTTTAATATTCATTTTTAAAATATTGGTTTATATGAATGGAACTTTACAATATTAACTTTTGATAACACATATGAATTTCAAAGGAGAAATTCATTTTTATGGGGAGTAGAAATTGACACCCATAAATTTTGTTATTTTTTTCAAATTAATTTAATCTTTTTAATATTACTTATTTTACTTAACACTATTGATATGTCCACTAGGTCGAATACCCTGATTGTGGGATGAATTAGGGTATGATATATTAAAACTTTCTCTCATCTGGATCTTGTTTCTTTGTAAGACAAAACTTAATTCTCTCTTCCTCTGAGAGAAATATATAAACAGATATGAAATCATGAACAAGACACAACGATTTTTACTTGGTTCACCCTCCCTGGGCTATGTCCAAGGAACATACAATGAAAATGTGTCAATGTACCAAATTCATTAGGGCTCACTTCCAATAATGAGTACAATGTTCGAGAAGATCTTCTTTGCTCAGGCTCACTTCCTTTACAAGGTTTTGGGTATGCTCACTACATTCACAAAGGTCACTCCCTACACCTCTTTCTCAGACTCACTGCCAGTGGAAGGGGTCACCGTCTTCCTCTTCCTTCACACACTACTCTTGGAAAGGAATCTACTCACAGTTTATGGACTTGTAGGTCAAAAATAGTTTATGGACATGTAGGTCCCTTTATCTGCATGAATTAGTTCATCCTTAACTATAGGTAGATACTAGGTTGAAGTTCCTTTTCCAACCGTAAATGAAATACACCTTCTCGGATACTATTAGGTACCAAAAAATACTTTCGCAAACTGAATTGAAGCTTTCACAAGCTCCTTGTGAAATTTTTGAATTGTTATCCTATCACGCGTTTTGAGTACCAGGTTTGGTATGTGGTCACCTCCTCCGCGAAGTATTGTCTATTCTACGAACCACCCTTATTTCACAAACTGCCTCCACCTTTACGATCGAGTACCGCTTCCGCATATCGAATCTGTGAACCTTCACTCCAAATCACCCCCTGTCTGTGAACTTTTCTCTGTTCGCAGACTGCCTCTACTGCTGCGTACCAAAGCTCTCCCTCCGTGTACTGCTTGCGTAATTCACTCTCTCGCATACCTGTGATTCCTCCTCCGCATACCGAGATAACTCCTTCCACGTACTGAACTTCCTTCTCTACGTACCATACTTCCTTTGGAGGTTAAGAATTACCGCAAATACCTTCAGCGCAAGCCACTTTTGAAAATTTCGAAATTCCCAGAGAAAACTATGTTCTCTAATGATGTTCAATCTCCCAGTAATCGGTGGTGTTATCAATTCTTATATAGGAAAAGATATCCTAAAAAATTTGTTAATCCAAGATTTACCAAATCATTGATTTTGCCTTCATCACTTGCTGATCATTCTACTGTCACGTACCGCAAGCCACCCACATACCATTTTTCCTACTGGGTCTACGTATTACCTTTTCTATTATATAGTCAATGGCCTCTACCGACATCAATCCATACCCGTACCACACCGTCATCCTCTACGAACCATTTCTGTGACCGTTTTTGGTTCTGCGAATCGTTCCCGGGTATAATTCCTCCTACTCCGCGTACCGTTCTTGGAACATGGTACGCATCAAATGAATTATGGTTCTTGATTCTCATCCTTTTCCAAATTTTTTCAACGTTCTTCATATCATTCACTCTTATGAATAAATACTTCTCTTCCAACATCAAACACCCAATTTTGAGGCCCATAAATTTGGCAAACAATGGGAAACTACACCACCTTAAAAACCTGTCTTTGGAAAACACCATCAATTCCCATTTGTGGTCGTATGGATTTTTCAACAAATACAACCATCCCCAAAAAATACCAAGAGGACACCTTGAGGGATTTTTTCCCAACAACTAAATATATCTTGTGTTATGTGGAAGAACTATGTTTAGATTGCATTTTACACAACACCAATTCTATTATGTGATACACACAATACATAGATTAGCTTGAGGTATAATAAACACTATTATTGGATTATGTTACACACAATACCGATTTCCTTAGATATCATTCATTACACATAAGACCTATCTTTACCAAACTATAGTGTACTATTAATATTATTGTAAAAATATTAGTCTAGTTATCACTAAGATGTTAAAATGGTAGTTATGAATAATATTTACTAAAATTTTAACATATTATTAAAAAATGTGTATAAAATGAACCCTTTGGTTATCAATTATCTATAAATGAAAGTAAGGACTATTTGAAAATAAATAAAGTACATTTCTAAGTAAACAATTTGTCTATGTTGAAACACTATTTTATCACAAGAAATTAATTAAACCATTATTTTTGAAAAATTTAAATATATTATATATTCAATCAAAAAATTTACACTTATTGAATATATTTTTTAGGAATAAGATAAAAAAATCTAATTTTATGAATAAAATGAGTTATTTTTCTAAAAGGTAGTTTTACAGCCTTTTAATGGAGATCCTTTATTAACTATATTTTTGAGACATTTATAATTTATATTTTACAAAATAAAATTAATTTTTCAAATAAGAATGTGAAAATTTTCTTTGGGTGAATTTTTGATATTTTTCTATGAAGTTTCATTTTTGAATGAATAATGAAAAAACTATATTTTAATTCAAAACTACTTTTTCATATAATTTATTTATTTAGTAAAATAAAGTTTTTAATTTTTTTATAAGTATAATTAGATCCATCTTATATCATTTAAACCAATTTATTTCATTGTAAAAAAATTCACATTAAATTTAGATATAAAAACATATCAAACCTTTGAACATCTTTACATTAAATACCCACATTACCATCCCATCTACGGGATTAACATTAAATTAATTTCTGGCACTTCTATGATTATAAAATTGAAAAATGTATTCAATATCTTGAATCATAATAATTTATAATTTCTAATTAGGTAAAACTTGTTTTTTACCAACTCCTTTAGTGAATGTTATCAAAATAATTACAAAAAATTAAGGTAAAAAAAAGATTATTAAATGGTTAAAATTTAATCTTAAGAGATGGTCTAGAAACTCATCAAAAATCCATTAGATTGAAATATTTTGGACAATTACCCTATTTTATTTCATTTTAACAATTATTTGAGGCACAATATTTTAGTTATACCTCTCAATATTGTTTACCTTGCTATTTTTACAAGAATTTCACTCCTCCTATATAAAAGGGAACTCACCCCCTCCCCCACCCCCTCACTTATTAACACCTATAAAGAAACTTTGGATCATAAAAATCCTACCAAAATAAGCTCCACAAATTTCTATTATCAAAATATAATTTTTACTTTGGGAAGAAATATAACCAAGGAATCCATTAGGTGAAAACAAAATGAAGTTACTCAAAGAGGAGATAACATCCTTCCACAAGCTATTTTGTTTTATTTTCATTCCCCAACCCAAAATATATTATTATTATATTATTATATAATAACCATGGAATCATCTGTATAATTATATTTTTAAATTCTAAAAATAATATCTGAACTTATACACACGTCCATCAAATTTTTGATGAACTTATCTTTATTGGGTACAACGAACAACAACCTCATGAAATGATGTTTTTTTATTTACAACCTCTCATGGTTGGGAATTATAATGGAAACTCTATTTATATATTATATTTATTATATTTATGATGTATTTATTTCTTCTAGAATTATTATATAACATATACCGTCATTTTTTCTATTTATTGTAAATACGATAACTTTATTTTTGGAAGTGTGGATGGTCACCTCCCCAAAGCGAAGTGATTCGTTCCCACTTTACAGTGAATGAATTAAGGATGAGATTAGTGAAATTATATGATACATATTAAATGATAATTATACTTGAATAATATTATATATATAAATCTATATACACACATATATTTCATTTAATTTTATTTCAATATGACAAGAAAACTGAAACAACATTCTTGTGTATATACAACATACCATCTCCATGAACAATGTACTCCATTTCATATATCTATATTTTATAGATTATTTTAAATATTTTTATAGAGCATATATATGAAATATAATACATGTTTTAAATTATGTGAATAATTAAATCATTACAAATATGATAGGATCAATAATCACAAGTCAAAACACATATGATAAACAATGCATTTATTACCCAGAATATTACATTAACATGGAACTATTAATATACGCGTAATATAAATACATAACTGAATAATATATGGTATTATACAAAGGAATATGATTGTTATTTTTAGATTTATAATATTATTATATTACAAATACAGGATGTTTGAACTTGTATAATGAATGTCAAGACTTAAGTAAGGGTTTTCTCATCTCACTTTTTATATTTGTGAGATACATAACCTATTCCCCTCTCATTAATTTTTTGTGGGGTATATACTTCCCATAAATTTATTTTATGATTATTATACTTAAATTAATGTTTATTTACATATTCATTTGATTATATTTATTTCATCGTGTTTACGGTTGAAATGTTACCGAATTAATAAAGTAATTTTTGTCTCAAGTTGCCTTCATTGAGATACATGCTTTGTTATGCACCTATATTTTTCAATGGGGTGTACATACATCAAATTAAAATATTATATCATGAATATACTTTTTTAATGATATTTAATAGATAATATTTTTTTATTATCTCATGTAGAATATTATTCAATGTTACCAAAGTGGTAATGGCTTATTGCTAAAATCTCATCATTTATCGTGATTGTTTATGATTATGCATACATTGATAAAATATTATGATACATCACTCAAGAAAACTCATGAATTTTTTTACCATATATTTATTAATGATTCATTCATGTATTGGTACCATTTTTTAACTATTTCATAATTAAAATAATTATGAATGTGTTTTTAAGAAAAAATGAAATTATATATTTTTTCAGTCATAAATTTATATTCTTTCAAAACAATGTTTTCTAAAATAATTTTTTCAAAATTATTTTATGTTTAAAAATTATTTTAAAAATTTTCATTCCCCTTTTATAAATTATCAAGGAAATTTTTTTTCAAAAAATTGTCAAGCGTTATTTATAAGTTTTCAAAGTTATTTTCAAAGAAAATAGTTTTCAAAATGAATTATGTTTTGAAGAGTGTTTTCAAAGGGGAAGAAATGTTTTCCTCAAAAACTGTTTTAAATGATTTAAAAATTTGCCTTATATGTTTTCATATTGTCTTTTTAAGTAAATTATTTTGAGTATGTTCTATGTTTTAAAAAGTTATTTCCAAATAAAGGTTATTTTCCTTTAGAAATTCTCTAAGTGATCATTCCAAATCCTTTTCAATTTAAGATATAATACTTTGGTATAGTTTATGATTTATGGGGAACATAATATAACAATATCATTCATTTTATTTCATGAATGGTTTATGTTTTAGGGCATGATGAATACTGTACCTATTTCTCTTCCATGGGTTATATGATTTTGGAACCGCCTTCATGTCCTGGGTTGTGCTTAAATGAAATTATTTTTAAACCTATCTATTTTCCATAGGTTATGATGTGATTAAATTTTTATGATTCCTATTTCATTTCCAGTTTTATGATACGATATTTATGAAACCCATCTCTTGTTATGGGTCATGATATGAAGCAAGTTTTATTATCTTGTGGTACATGTATGTATTATAATATGATGTAATAGGTGGGACCTATACCTCTATCAAATGAATTGGGTAACAATTTATATCTCAAGAGATAATGGTGGGAAATAAATCAAAGGTCTTGATACATAATGATAAATAAGTGTGTCTTAATCCAAAATGGGAAACAAGTGTAACCTAATCCACAATGAGAAATTGGTGTGTCTAGGTCCACTATGGGAAACCGCTGTGTTCTGATCCAAAAAGGGGAAACAGTTTTGTCATGATCCACGATGATGATGGTATTGGTTATTAACCTTTACAAATGAAATATTTTTATATAGTTATAATGATTCCATATATTTATGACATCATCTTATGCTTCATGATTAATTTATGACCATTAATCATCCATATGATTTATGTCTTATAAACATACAATATTTTTTCCATGACACTCGATTATCATATTTAATATACAAGGAATTATCTGTTAATGTTAATATCATTTTCTCATACCCTAATGCTCATTTTATTCTTACATATCTTCCATTATTACCAAATATTGATCATCTAAGGACACCCCTTTCATATGTTTCCTTTCCCTAAGTAGTGAAGATATGTTTTATGTATGAGTATTAAAGGGGAAGATCTTTGTGGGAGATGTTTATGATCTTTCCCAAAGTTATAAGATTATATTTCCATGATTCCAAAGACATTAAACTATTACATTCCTCAGGAATATATTTTTGTAACGTGGGGAATATTCATCTAAAATGATGCAATATTTATGTATGTCAAGCCTGGGTTAGTATATGATCCTTTGAATTTAAGATTATTTTTAATGAAATATATGATCTATGTACATTGATTTTTTGAAAAAAAATCTATGTTGACATATGTTCATGGTGATTTAGGATACATTGGGTGTGTCATGAGTAATATTTCATTAATAAATAATGTGAGAAAGGATTTATCCCTAATGTTCTTTAGTGGAAGTTTATATCCTAGAACCTATGATTAAAATGATATAGTTTAAATAAATCCATGTCCATAGTGTTCTATAGGCAATTTAAATTTCTAGAAAGTCAAATAAAGAGACATTGAGCATATAGGTTGATGGCACCAGCATACAACCTTCTTGATTATAGATATCTTAATAAAGGAATTATATTACAATGTGATCATCTGTATAAGGTAGTATGTTTTTTCAGTATTACCTTCATTATATAAGGGTTATTTTGTATGTTTCTAGATTCCAACCTTGGACATTATGCTGCTTCTCATAATTCCACTAAGAAAGTGTCCTATAGTGTCACACATTAAGTGTATCTATAATATTAATGAAATAATATATTTTTTTATTATTTCAGAATTTGAAGAAATATTATTCCCACACATGGTTTAATAATTATTCATATTTTATTTATTGTAAAAAATTTGTCACCAGTTATTTGAGAAAATATTATATGATCATAATATTTAATAAATATTTTTTTGATATTGAGTGAATAAAATATTTATTTATTCATTTGTGATTACTGTAGTGATATTTATTTAAAAAATAAAAATACATTATTCAAGGACAAATAAATATTGTTGAGTAATAGAGGACCAATCTTTTAGGTCTGGTGAGAAATAATATATATTGAATTTTATTTGATTAAATAATATTTAATTTAATTAAAAAGTTAAATACATGTCAAGAAATTATTATTATTATTATTATTATTTTAAACATGTGGTTTTTCAAGGGGTTAAATAAATATTAAATTCCACTTTTGAAAATATTTATTTCTAAACCATGGAATTATTTAAATACAATTATATTATTTTTCATGAGAGCCAATTTAGTTGTTTGATGTGCACAATGAATCCAGAGAGTCATCTCAAGGCCCTAGAGAGCTCCCTTATCCAAGAATTATCCCATGAACAGATAGAAATATTCCTCCACCATCCACTGTAAAGTAAATAGAGATCAAACAGAACACTTTTGAGGAGATTCTTATGGTGAACAAAAGATAATGATTAAAGTATTGGGATCTACTATGTTAGCACGCAAAGATTCCTATAACATTGTTCGAATGTTTTTGGAACTTGTGTGGATCACATCCAGTTTGAATATTCTCAGGATTCCAACAATTCATTGATAGAATAACATAGATCTATTGTCAGATCCATCAATGAAAAAATAATTCACACAAGGATATTCTAAATTAATTAAATTAAGTATAAATAATATGTGATGATCTTATGCTTGATTACAGAATTATATACCTTGTCTATTATTCTTTGACCCAATTCAGTTAATCATGAAATTTATCATTTTATAAATCATGTATTGATCATTGATCATGAAAAAAAATAAAATTTGGGTAGAACCCATTGCTCACTTCTACTTCACTCGGAACCTATAAGCGTTATTAGAGGGGTCACATAATTATTTATAATTATTTAAAGATTATAGATTGATTTACACATTTTTCATTTATTTTTCAATTCAAATTTAATAATTCTTTAATCCTAATTGTGAGATATAATTCTTCCTATTTCATTTATCATAAATATAATTAAATTGATTAATTTTATAAATGAAATAAAATCGAAGATCTCATTCCGAGGTGCTGAGTTTTCAAGAAGGATAACATAGTAGTACATTCCATATATTGAGAGGTACATGCCATGTACTAGTATTAAATACACCAAGAATTAATTTAGAATTAATTCAAGCTATTTTCATTTAATACACGCAGTGAATTTAATTATACATAATGTTTTAACCAGGCTAGTCTGGAACATAGTCAGCCAGAGTACATGTCATGTATTTCACATACATGGTGTGTTGTTCTATAGTCACAGATGTTCAATGTATCTTCTTACATAGCCTACCAGACTAGTAACCATGTAACTCAGAGACCACATACTATGTATCCCTTTTACACGTTGTGTCCTCCAATTTTTTGAGGTATGGATACCTGCCGAGTCCTTAGGTGTGTGTCTCAGATAGACGATGAGAAACATACATGTCGTGTAGCTAGCTTGTGCATGGCATGTACTTCTGCCAAATTTCATAAAATTAAAATTAATTTAATATACTGTGTAAACCATATCAATATATGATTCCATGTGGTCATTAAGTTGATAGGACATTCCATGTTTTGATTTTTAATATATATATATATAATTAATTTATATATAATTTTAAGATCTATATATCATGTATCAGTCATATTACTATTATTAATCAATGTGCATTGAATCATAATACTCTATAAAAAATCATGAAATCTATGAAATTATTAATTTCATAGTACACATCATGAAAGTACATGATATTTCATGTATTCCATATGTCAAAAGAGTAAACAGTATATAGGTATAATACCTATTGGGTAGATATGGATGGGTCCTCCCCATGTTTCCTCCAAGGTATATTTATGTATGCAGTTAGTTTTAAACATATTTATTTAATTTGTTTAAAATTATTATGGATGATAATCTCAAGAAAATTAGGATGAGAATTAAGATTAAGGAATTTATTAATTTAACAAGATGATTAATTTATTCAAGAATGATTTATCTTAAATAATAACGACTAAGAATTAAATCCTTGTTTGATAAAATGTGTAATTTTTTTAATGATAATGGATGATCATGAGCTTAGACCAAGTCCTTTGAATGTGATTGGTTTCATTTAATTTATTATTAAATTAAATTGTTTGACCGGGTGTCATCTCTAACCTTGTTTTTTGGGTCATGTATGAAAATGGATTCTTTGATATAAACACCTTATTTCCATCACCTACGTGTTATTAAAAGCATATGTAATAGTTGGAGCTACCATTCTAGTAGAGGTGGTTTATTTTTTGAGACAACACAAAACCAATCCAATATATATATTTAGGTATATAGGTGAAAGGTTGTAATACAAAACTTATGTTGGTTTTAGGTGGTTTTCACCTAGGTCAATGGTTAGCTAATCATATGTTAGATAAATTACCCATTATTTAAAGCTCTAGAACATTTCACTTTTTTATTTTATTTCTATCAAGTCACATGGTTACTTCATTAAGGATGTTTTTTTAGGATCACATGAATTAATATATTAACATCAATGAAATATAGAACTAAAATAAATTCTATTATGCATAAATATTATCTTATACATGTTTGATCACATAAGTAAATCAAAATAATATTTATAATCATGTAATAAATATGATAACTATAAATTTATGCATAAAAGGATGAAATCCCTCAATAATATATATTATGTTTGTATATCCTTCCATTACGTCAGTTAAAATATAACCATTGTTAAAATTTATTGATGAGCCAATGTTGGGGTGATTTATATTATATAGAGTTATAATATGAAGTTTTGGGGTGAATTATCTTAGTTTACATCAATGGTTGACTAAAAAAAGTACTTGGTGTAACTGAGAGGGAAGGGTTGAGGAAGTCCAATTTATGGATTTCGGGACTGAGGATTCCACTAAACATATCAAGGAACTATGAGTTAATGTAGTTGGAATTTATAATTCCTACCTAAAACTATTAAATTTATATAAATAACCAAATATAGGGAAATTTAAAGGTTTATATGGATCCTTGACACTATATGATCCAAGAAATATGATATTCTGAAGTCAATGGTGAGGGATATTGGGTTTCTATAAAATAGTGGGAGAGTAATAAATATAATATTTATTTATTTGTATAAATATTATTCGATAATGTACCAAATTTATACTCATATTATTTGTATAAATAGTAATAAAATGACTTCAAACATATCATTGTGATCCATACATGAGAAGATAACCATCTCACCAAAAAAAATATCCAGAATTTGAAAAGGTTCTTACGCGTTTTCCTTCACCACGACAAGAAAATTTATGTGATCAAATAACCTATTCTTGATGAACCTATTAATGAAGAAGTGATGAATAGTTAAATATCAAGGAACAATATTTGAAAAATTCCATAGATTTTTAGTCTTTTGTTTTATCACCCATGATCAATGATATTTTTCATCAATATGGGGACATGGATGCATATATCATGATGTATCAACTTTGGGATCTCTATCAAGAGAAGGTGAGACAAAATATATATGAGATCTCTAATGATTTATTTAAAATTAAAATTAGAGATTTGATACCATCTGGTCCTTATATATTCAGGCTTATTTTCTACGTTGAACTCTTAGACATCTTAGGGATTCAATTCCTAGATGAGTTACGCATCGATATCATACATTCATCACTGCCTAAGACATTATCCAGTTTTATTATTAATCGAAATATGTACAATAAATAGAAGATTCTTTTAGAAAAATATACATTTATTTTCTAAGTGGATAAGTACATACGGTGTAAAAACCCCACAATCCATATGGTGAATAAGAAAAGAATGAACAAGGTGAAGGGTCCTAAGACTCATAAAAAGTCTAAATCTCCCAAGCACCATCCTTCCATGAAATAAAAGATCCATAGGAAAGGAAATAAAAACGGGGAATTATGATTTTTATGTGGAAAGTAATGACACTGCAAGAGGAAATAAACCTAAAAGAAGGGGGATGATAAAGTTGTGTTCTATATTGAGTGAAATCTTTCAATATCTATTTATTTGGTGTTAGATACATATTTTAGTGATCACATCTATATCCAAATTTAGGAACCATAAATATTCCAAAATATCCCTAGAGGATAGGTGGATTTGTAAGACACTAATTGTGTGATGTTGGAACCTCTATCCATTGTTCATTAAAAACTTTCATTTCCAACAAGAATGATTTTTATTTTATTAGATTTTTATTATGTACCAATGGTTACCAAGAATATACTTTATGTATCTTATCTGGGTAAGGATTTTTTTACTTCAAATTTTGGTAATAATGGTTTTTTATTTTACAAATACAACATATTTTATGGTATGGGGAATTTAGATAATGGTATATATATATATAACTATGAAAAAACGTATTTGAAATTGATAACAATCTATGTTCCTATGACTCATAAATACCTCACTATGGAATCACCAACTTGGTTATGCAAATGAGAAGCATTTGGAAAAGCATTATCAAGATGGTAATTTAAAATTTTATAAGCCAAAACGACTTGAAATATTTAATTCTTTTTTAGAATGAAAAACAATTAAACATCCATTTGGTGGATACAGTTAAAGGGCCACTGAGATTCTTGGATTGGTACACACTAATGTGTGTGGAAGATTTCTAGTAGAAGGTAAAGATAGATATTCGTACTTCATAACTTTTACTGATGACTTGAGTAGATATGGTTATACCTACTTGAGGTGGTATAAGTTCATGTCCTTTAAGAAATTCAAAGAATTTGATAATGAAGTAAAGAATCAACTTGGAAATATGATAAAGAAGATTTGATCAAATCAAGGTGGGGAATATCATAACCAAGAGATCATAAACTTTATATGGGGGTTTGGGATTCTATATCAACTCACTCAACCTTAAACATTGTAATGGAATGTTGTTAGTTAAAGGATGAACCATAATTTTTTGGTAGGGTATAGTCAATGATGGGTAGTGAAGATCTTCCATTATCCTTTTATGAATATGCATTAAAAATGAAACATATACATTAAACCAAGTACCAAAAAAAGTGGAAAACGAAATTAACTTCATGATATGGAGGGGAAAGAAACCCATTTTATCACATGAATTTGTATGGTGTTATTATGTTTTTGTTAAGTCCTTATCATGAAACAAACTCGAACCTTATCGAAAAAATGTATCTTTATAGGGTATCCTATGGAAGAAAATGTATATATAATATAAAACCCCTCATAAAAGAAAGTGACTATCACCAAAAAAAATTATCTTTCTAGGGAGGTAGAACATACTCAAAAAGGATTGTGAGACCAAGATACATAAGATATGGTGTAGGAACATATTTCATAGGTCATCATGGAAGAATTAGTCCATGAAACGCAGGTACTACATAGGATAACAAGAGAGGTAAGAGAACAAAAGAGATATGATTTTCTAGTAATTTAAGATGTTGAATCATTATTGTATGACAATGATGAAACTATCTCGTTAAAAGAAGTTGTGGAGAGCTCAGAAGTTACAAGATGGAAAGATGCCATGAATTCTGAAATGGATTCCATGTATTAGAACAATGGTTTTTTCTTGTTGACGCTCCAGTTAATGTAAAGTCTATATAGTGAAAATGAGTATCCAAGAGAAAACTATACATGTAAGGTAATGTAAATACCTATAATGAAAGTCTAGTGTCTTAAGGGTTTAAATAGAATCAAGGAATTGAATGTGAAGAAACCTTTTAAATAGTTTCCATGTATAAATCCATCATAATTCTACTTTCTATAGCTACTTACCATGACTATGAAATCTGATATATGGATTTAGAAACTTATTTTTTTAATGAGAACCTCCAGGAAGATGTCTCCATAACACACCATAAGGGTTTGTGACACCATGTGACGCAAAAAATATTTTCAAGATATGGATATCAATTTATGGATTGAAGAAAGAATCCAGGTTATGGAGCATTTTATTTGATGAAGATATAAAAAATTCTCATTAAGAATGAATATGATCCATGTGTTTACAAGAGGTTTAGTGAGAATACAGTCATTATCCTTGTAGTATATGTTGATGACATATTACTTATTGGAAATGACTTACCAATATTACAATCTATTAAGGTCTTGTTAAAAAAGTGTTTCTCAATGAAGGAAATAGGTGAAGCAACCTATATTCTAGGGATAAAGATCCCTCGTGATAGATCCCATAGGCTGATAGGATTATGTCAAAGTAAAAGAATTGAAGAGATACTAAATAGATTTTGTATGTAAAAATACAATAGTGGATTGGTTCTAGTGTCACAAGGTATACATCTTTCTAATAAAATGTTTCCTCGCACATAATATGAGAAATAGAAAATGAGTAAGATCTCATAATATCTAGAGATAGGATCAATCATGTATGTCATGTTATGTACTATACTTGATTTTACATATGTATTGAGCATGGTAGGCAGATATCAAAAAAATCCAGGAGACAACATTGATTTTCTGTTAAGGTTATCATCAAGTATCTAAGAAGAACTAAGGTTATATTCCTAGTGTATAGAGGAGATGAGGAGATGATCATTAGGGGTTATACAGATGCCAGTTTTCAAATAGATGAGAATTTTCTAAAGTCACAATTGATATAAGTTATTGTCTCCATGGGAGAGCTGTGAGATGGAATAATTTATTGAAACTATTTATCATTGATTCAGTAATAGATTTTGAGTATATAGTGTCTTCTTATACATCCATAGAATTAGTTTGGATATAGAACATTTCCCAATAGCTTGATTCGGTAACGAGAAGTATATACACTATCACAGTATATTTTGATAATACGGTAAATGTGTCTCTTAGAAAAGATCCAATGTCACACCAATGAAAATAGATAATTTGGAATTATCTCTTTTCCTGAGTAACAAGAGATCCTATAGAAAAAAATGTGGACCCATTGAATAAAGTCTTATCTCAGAAGAATCATGAGTATCATGTGAGAGCTAGCGAAATGATGGTTATTGGTAGTTGGCTCTAGTGAAAGTGAGAGTCTATTGGGGTAGGTTCCCTAGAACCAACATCTGTGTACTTTATGATAATCTTTTTTCAGAGTTTAAAATATTAATAAACACCTTATCACCCCATTATTTTCCTTCTATGTTACATAGTATGTAATAATATCATAAGTGTAGTTGGCGCACTAAAAGGTCATGGTAGTTCCCCACTATACTAAGAAACAAGAATTTATACAATACTATTCTAAAATATATGTTATATATTCAGATGATATCATTTGGGGGACACAAATTATATTGTCAATCAGGGGTGGATACTCATTGTACTTTGAGGCACCGTCCCATGCTGTACACCCTTGGTAGTATCCAGTATAGGATATTATAATGGGACCCAGCAGAAAGAAACCCACATTTATATGTGTCATTGTATGTTCTTATATGAGGATGTGGGTATTGATCCTTATACTTTAAGGTTATTATTAATTAGTATTATGAGTTGCATATTTTGATTTATTGATGAAAAATGTGATGATATATTTTCACGACGTGGTAGGATATATTGGGTGCATCATGAGTAATATTAAATTAATGAATAATGAAAGAAATTATTTTTCCATTATGTTTTTTAAACAACATTGATATCAAATTCAATTTTTTGGAAATGATATATCCTAAATAAATCAATTTTCATGGTGTTCTATAGGCATGTTAGATTTACTGAAATTCAATGAAAAAGACATTGATCACATAGGTTGATGGAACTATCAAGCAACATTCTTGATTTTTGATATGGTAATAAAGGGATTATATTACATAATGAGCATTCATATGAGGTATTATTTCATTTCAGTATTACCTTATTTCCCTATGGGTAACATGGCATGTTACAAGACTCTAACCCTAGACTTTGGTCTACTTCACCTAATTCCATTGATAAAGAGTCTTATAGGGTTACACATTAAGTGTATCCAAAATATCAGTTGAATAATATATTATTATTTATTTTTTAACAAGTTGAATAAATATTTTTCCCACACATGGTTTAATAATTATACACTATTTCTCGACAACATATATTATATCACCAGTTATTCCAGAGAATATTAAGAGAGTAAAATTTTTAGTAAATAATTATTTTCTATTTAGTAAATATAATATTTATTTATTTATCGGAGAATAATGTGGTGATTTTTATTTAGTAAATAAATAGACAGTATTTAAGGCCTCGTAAATATTATAGAGGAATAACAGATCAAGTTATTTTGTCCAGTGAGAAATAATATGTATTTAATATTATTTGATTAAGTAATATTTAATTTAATTCACAAGTTAAAATCATGTTTAGAAATTATTATTATTGTTATTATTAAAATGGGGTTCAGAAAGGTATTAAATAAATATTAATTGTAACTTGTGAAAAATATATATTTCTTAAACCATAGAATCATTTAAACCCAATTATATTATTTTTCTTGGAAGTCAATTTGTTTTTTTTGTGCACAACAAATTCAAAGAATCCTCTCAAATTCCTAGAGAGCTCCCTTATCTAAGAACACTAAAAATAAGTGAGAACAATATTCCTCTTATATCCACTCTTGAGTCAAGATATATTAAAGAGAATGATTTATATGTGATTCTCATGGTGATCAAAATTTAATGACACAAACGTTGGGATCTTTCTTTCTAGCACTTGGATATTCCAACGGTTATGTTCAGAGGTTTTTAGAACAAGTGTAGATCACCACTAGAGGTAATATAATCTTGATTCCTATGACACAATGGTAGGCAAACATAGATATATTTTCATATCCATCAATAAATAAATAATTCCCACAATTTGTTTAATTAATTAAATTAATTATAAATAATAAGTTATGATCATGTTCTTGGTTCCAATGTTCTATCCCTCTTTAATTTTTCTTTGATTCAATTATGTTGGTCATAAAATTTATGGTTGTGTAAATCTCAGATTAATCACCCATCATGACACAGTGTAAAGTTGGGTATGAAATATCACATGCTTCCACTACTCCCAAAACCTACAATCAAATTATATGATTCCATTTTTAAATTATATTATTAATATTTTCCTTGCATGGGTTTTCAAAGTATCATGAAGCATAAATATCCTATAGAATAAATATATACATATATATATATATGGATGTTATTGGGTGAGGTGCAATAATTTTCTATGGTGCATTGGCTATGAATTTATATCTCATGAGATAATGATGTGTGGGAAAGATTGTGTTTTATCGCATATATTATGTAGTCATCATGGGTTTATTTACAACATAATACTGTTACATCATGTATTTATTCACAAATTAATTTATCTGTATTATTGAGTTTTATCACAATGCAATGATTACCTAGTCTTCTATTTATTCTACATTTCTTTGGTATTATTCATTCTTATATTATTCTTTCATGATTCAAGTTCATTTTTATATTGTTTTAAACCATGTTATAATTATTATGTATTATTATTGACATTTATATGGTATTATGTTCTTATATCATGACCCATAATTATAAAATAAGTTTTTTTTATTCAAATTAATGATCCTATAATCTTTTAATTATATATTTCTTCCCTATCCATTTTTTCTCTCATTTTTATGATATAGTCATTATGATTCATTGATATGTTTTCCCTTACTGGGATTTTAATCTCACCCATTTATTATTTTATCATTCCCTAGGTTATAAAGTTTATTATAACTTATGATAAGTATATAATTGGGTCTAGATTGGTCTGATTGTGGATAAATGATTACGAGTATTATAAATTAATTTTATTATTTTGTTAGTCCTAAAAGAAACAAATCCTCCTGTTTTTTGAATTATGATATTACTTGTGAGGCGTAATATTTAAATTATGAAAATGTTGTAAAATAGTTAATGTTTTATATTGGGTCGCCTTAGTTGGTATTAGATCAAGGTTAAGTTATTTTTTGCCATTATTTTAGTTATTTTTTGGGATTTTGAATAGAGAACAATAGTGAAACCCTGAGGGATAAGCCTAAATGTGGGATAACATCCTGAAATTTTGATGAAGTATATAGTGAGCGTCTTTCCTGAAATAACATATATGTCTAGATGAAAACATATTGATGTACGTTATAATACAGATTAACCAATGTATATTAACCCTAAAATGGTTGTTGAGTATAAACTAGAAGTGAACTAAATGTATGAAATGTAAGAATAACTGCACACTAGGATTGAAACTCTCATACTATATGCATTGGGTTAATTTTCATGCTCTTAATCAACCACTATGATGGATAAAATCACATTTTTATAGTATTATTAGAGAATATAATAGTAAATTGTCAATAAATAACCTATATTGAAACCAAAAAATTTATAGGTTAGGGTACATATATCATTTAAAATTTATTATTTTATATCAAAAGATTTACTTTTTAAAATAATATTGAATCAAGATTAATTATCCTTGAAATTAAAATATTTTATTAAATGAATAGAAACTGGGTGAATAGAGTTATAAATGAGTGCCATAGTTAATCCAATAACTATACCATGAATAGATGAAAGAAATAACAATGACGCACACATATCGTGGGGTGTGGGAAAAAAATTATTTACTATGTTAAAATATATTATAGTAGTTAACCTAAGTTGTCTCCGGAGAGGAGCGCACAACAATCAAGTTTTTCATTTTGTATTTGAATTTGTTTGATTTTGAAAACAATGAAACAAAACTAAAGAAAGCAATAAAATTTAAGATTTCAAACAAATTGAAAAGAATTGTGATTAAAAAATAGTGATAAGTATTGTGTGATCAGGTTGGGGTTGGTTTTTCAATTGTAATGTTATCATAGTTCCAATTTTATTCAATCTTCATCTGCCATGTTGGTTTAAGTGATATTTCACAATCACGTCCTATCACTCCCTTGGTAAATGGTGATGGTGAGAGTAAACCTTACAAATATCTCAGATCAGTATACTCTCATTCCTATATGTTAAAAATATGTAGTGAATACCCTCAATTGAGTTGGGAAATTCCCGATCATGTATTGTTTATCAAAAAAATTTAAAATATTCAATACCCCCGCCACACATACTGACAATCATCAAGTAATTCACCACTAAGACCTGATCGATTCCATCATATATATACCAAAACCTAGTGGAGGGAGATTATTAACATTTCCCAAAGCAATTATAACAACAGAATATTAAATCAAATACAATCGCATAAGATAATAAACTGTTTATTAGAATTTGAAAACAACTTCACAGAAGAGAGAGAGATTTTATTAAATCAAATGTAAGAACTAAAAACAATAAAAATATAAAACCTTACATCCCCAATCACCTAATATGTTCACCCCACCGTTTTTAGGGTATTTTAGAATGATTAGGAAGATGAAGGCACTACAAAAATAAGAAGAAGAAATGAGTGAAAAGAAATAACAGAATTTTCCCCTCTAGAATTTGTTCTCCATAATGATAGCTTCAGTTATGCCCTCCTCTGGCCGAATGATGCCAAGGTACCTTATTATATAATTTTGGGAATGAAGTTGGCCATATACCCTAAAAATATCAGATACATTGGAGTCTTTTAAAAGAATTTATGTTCGCCTAAATGGAAGAGATTTTTCCTGGCCACCAAACACTATTCCACTAACCCTTTTTGACCATTTCATTGGAAGCCTTAATGAATGAATTTATTCCTGATATTTTATGAACCTCTGACCTTTATAATAAGATTTCGAACCTAGATAGAACCACTACATTTATAGGTCTTTTGGTCGAGATATGATTCATTAAATGAGTCATGGTCCATTCTGCCGGCCAGAATACATTTTCACATTGACAGATTTTATTTGGCCTATTGTAATTCTAATTGGAACTTTTTCTAGAGGAATAATTTGTATTACACAAATAATTTCATCCTAAAAAAGGAATCTGGTTAATTAGATGAATAATGTGGTAGTTATACTTGAAATACAGAGGCAATATAAATCTGTTTAATGTCCAGAATTAACCACTTTTCACATTTAAGCTCAAAACTCACCAAAAGTCATAAAATGATGAAAATTAGATCAAATTGATTAATGGGAAGAGATTAAATCATTTAAAAACATATGTATAAATATAAAAATATGATCTTTGTCAATTCCCCCACACTTATCACTTGGTCTCCTGAACAAGTAAACATCGATATTAAATCAAAGGAAATTTAAAACACATATCCATGAGATCTAAAAATTTAACACCAAGAATCAAAATATTTCATGCCTCATAGACAAATATTATTCAAAGTTATCAATTCAGTTCATAAAATATATTTCCTCTTCATTTATTCTCCCATAAACATAAAATAGTTACCTATCATGCATTTTCTCTCATCACACAGATATCAGTTTTTCAGTAATGTCTTTCTCATCCGATACTCATGCAAGGGTCACTATAGGATTGATAAATTTCGACATATCCACCCAATGTTAGTCAAGGAAATATTCTTATCATGAGGACTTTATAAATGATGTTATGTGGCTTTATGTTGGTAGGATTTAGAATTGAAAAAATTCTAAGGCTGAATAAGGAGTGCTTGACTCTTTTTGAAGAAAAATTGCATTATTCTAATTTTTAATTAAATATGGTCTTCTACTCAATCTCCTTAGAAGTAAATAAACTACAAAAGCATGAAAAATCAGTGAAATTTTACACCATTCATCATTTTAGCAGAAAAACTATCAGTCGCCTCAAACATGCATTTTCTTGAAAGCTCCAGATAGGCACAACTTCTCTTTCATTAGAATATCCAGAAAGGCACAACATCATTTAAATGAAAGTTACAGATAAGGCACAAATTTGAAAATAATTATTTTTTTCAATAGTAGAAACATCTCTTCAAAATTTTATTTTCCACCCAAAGTATCTTCAAATGAGGTGGCACAACACACGTCAACCTCCCCCCATAATTAAGTTCAACAAGATTATGCAATTTCACTTCCAGAGAAGGTTGGATTGGGAATGTTGGCTTGTAATGTGGCTAACATAATAGGTTTTTCATGGATTCTAAGAGCTTCAAGGATTAAATGTACAAGGTGGGCCATTATAAAAAGGATTATCTTGAAAAGGGCGATTTAATACCAAAGAAATGCCTCAATCATTTAAAAAACATGTACCTCAAACTCTCAGGTTTTTATAGGAATCAATCAAATTCTGGTTAAATCAAGCATGGTATGGTTATCTCATGAAGTGAGGTAAAAGAAAATGATATGAAAATTAGGTTCATAAGAATAAAGGGAAAGTGATTTCAAATATAAAGATAGAGAATTGTGGCATGAGATTCAAAAATCCGAGTACTTTTCATGAAAGTTCCAAATATTTGAACGTAAAACAAAGTCATTCGCAGCATTCATTTAAGCTTAGTTTCATGGGATAAATTGTTTCATACATTGAAATGGGTTTCAAAATTTGTTATTATAATCATTTCAGCTCAAAAGTTTCAAAAACATACAAAAATTTTAAAAACACGCATTTTTTCTGAAAAAAAAACAGAAAATCAATTAAAAATACTAACTATAAAGGTTCTCTCCCCCACACTTAAATGATACAGTGTCCACAATGAATTCAAATTGATTTAACATGTATGAATATTTTGAATTTAATCATAGTTATCAATAAAGTGTAAAGTAAAGGTAAAACAAGACTTATTGGTAGTGCAATGTTGAGTTAAGCTCCTAATTGTTACGCACATAAAAACCTACAAACAAAGGTAGATAATAAAAACATAATAAATTTATTTAAAGTAAAGAAAATAGAAATATAATGAGAGTAGAATTATAGATCTTGGTTTTATCACCCATGTAGGCCCGGGGTTTTGACTGCCTCTAGATGAACAATTTCAGTTGGTTATCCCCAATCCGATGGTGGGTGAAGTTTCTTTAATATGAACCAACAGAACTTCTTCTTTCCATCTTGAACTTATTCTTTTTTGTTGAGGACTACATGGATATGGTACACTAAATCCACCCCCATGAAAATGATATGAATCTTGTATGGTGGGGTTAAGATAAAGAATTAGTCCTCTTTATTGGTTTCCAATTTCACAACTTCTTCTTCATTCTCCAGCGGTTCCTCAATGTATGCCACATCAAAAGAATAATAAATCAGAGAATCAGAAAGTAATTCAATTTGAATAATATATAAACATGATGAATCAATATTAAATTCTTCCCTTCCAAAGTAAGCATCTTGTTTCTCATATTTCTTAGGTAAATTCACTTTGACCTCCTCTTGAAAACCTTCTATTAAGTGTTCAACAAGTTTAGAGAGCTTCATGTATTCCTTATGATATGCATCTTCCTTTCCTTACTCATCTTTCAAGGAAATAAACGTGTTAGCCAAATGTGAAAATTTTAAGCAATTAGAGGTGATACTCAATTCAGATTATATACAATCATAATGAAAAGAGTTATGAAAAGGATTATCTCCCTTAAGTGGCTCGACATCAATTGATTCTTCATTGGAAAGTTTATCTTGGAGTTGAATTTCCCTACATAAAGGTAGGTGGTCAAGCTCCTCCATCTTCTCTTTAAATTAAACTTCTTTGGTGGTGACTTCCATTAATGGTTCTTGATCTCCAACACATAGCTCAGTAGTAAATTCATCCTTCTTGGCCTCCTCAGGTTCGTTCGTAGGTTCTTGTTTCTCCATTGATGCACATACATATTCAAATACTAGATATACTTTTCTCTCTAGTTATTATATGTCCTTTAGAAGTTCATGAATCTAAACTATATTATAACCATCCGCATTTAATGGTTCCTCTTGTGGATAATTTTTCCATGAATTAAAGAAATAATCATTTGAAAACATTATGGAAAAATATTTGTTATGTGTTTTTTTAATTTTGAAAAGTGTTGGATATTTTTTATTAGATTATGGAACTACGTCCCCGGAAACGGCCCCAGGTTTTGACGCACACGTGTCATGGGGTGTGGAAAAAACAATTATTTACTATGTTAAAATATATTATAGTAGTTAACCTAAGTTGTCTCCAGAGAAGAGCGCACAACAATCATTTTTTTCACTTTGTATTTGAATTTTTTTGATTTTGAAAACAATGAAACAAAACTAATGAAAGAAGTAAAATTTAAGATTTAAAACAAATTGAAAAGGAATGTGATTAAAAAATAGTGATAAGTATTGGGTGATCAGGTTGGGGTTGGTTTTTCAATTTTAATGTTATCATAGTTCCATTTTTATTCATTATTCTTCTTCTAAGTTGGTTTAAGTTATATTTCACAAACGTGTCCTATCACTCCCTTGGTAAATGGTGATGGTGAGAGTAAACCTTACCAATATCTCAGCTCGGTATACTTTATTTCCTATGTGTTAAATAGATGTATTGAATACCCTCAATTGAGTTAGGCAATTCCCAATTGGGTCTTATTTATCCCAAACAATTTAAAATATTCAATACCTGCGCCACACATAATGACGATCGTCGAGTACTTCACCACTAAGACCTGATCTATTCCATCGTATATAGACCAAAACCTAGTGGAGGGAGATTATTAACATTTACCATAGCAATGATAACAACCAAATATTAAATCAAATACAATCGCATAATCATTTATTAGAATTTGAAAACAACTTTGTAGAAGAGAGAGAGATTTTATTCTATAAAATATATGAACTCAAAACATTAAAAATATAAAACCTTACCTCCACCAATCACTTCATAATATTACCCTACCATGTTAAGGGTATTTGAGAATGATGAGAAAGATGAAGTCATTATAAAAATAAGAATAATAAATGAGTGAAAAGAAAGAACACAATTTTCCCCCTCCAAAATATGTTCTCCAGAATTATAGCTTCAGTTCTACCCTCTTATGGCTGAATGATGCCAAGGTCCCTTCTTATAGAATTTTGGTAATGGAGTTTTCCATCTACCATAAATATATCAGAGACATTGGATACGTTTCAAGGAAGTTATGGTCGACTAAATGGAAGAGACTTTTCCTGGCCACCAAACACTATTTCCCCAACCCTTCTTTGAACATTTCATTGGTGACCTTAATGAATGAATTTATTCCTGATATTTAATGAACCTTTGACCCTTCTATTTATATTTCTAACCCAGCTATAACCACTAAATTTGGAGGTCTTTTGGACAAGATATGATTCATTGAATGAGTCATGGTCCATTCTGTCGGCTAGAATAAATTTTCATATTGACCAATTTTATTTGGCATGTTGTAATTCTAATTGGAACTTGGTCTGGAAGAATAATTTGTATTACAAAAATCATGTCATCCTAAAAAAATTAATCTGGTGAATAGAATGAAAAACGTGGGATTTATACATGAAATACAGAGGAAACATAAATCGGTTTAAGGTCCAGAATTAACCATGTTTAACATTTAAGCTCAAAACTCACCAAAAGTCCTAAAATGATACAAATAAGATAAAATTGATTAATGGGAATGGATTAAATCATTTAAAAACATATGTATAAATATGAAAATATGAGCTCTGTCAATTCTCCCACACTTATCACTTAGACTCCTGGACAAGTAAACATCGATATTAAATCAAAGTAAATTTAAAACGCATATCCATGAGATCTAACAATTTAACACCAAGAAATAAAATATATCATGCCTCATCATAAAAAATTATTCAAAGTTCTCAATTTAGTTCATTAAATATATTTCCTCCTTATTTATTCTCCCATGCACACAAAACAATAAACTAACTTGCATTTTCTCTCATCACACAAAGATCAGTTTTTCTGTAATGTCTTTCTCATCCAATACTCATGAAAGGGTCACTGTAGGCTTGATAAATTTATACATCTCCACCCGATGTGAGTCAAAGACATATTTTTATCATGAGGACTTTATAAAGGATGTTATGTGGCTTCACTTTGGTAGGATTTATATGTGAAAAAAATTATGAGGCTGAATATGGAGTGCTTGACTCTTTTTGAAGAAAAATTGAATTATTCTAATTTTTATCTAAATATGGTCTTCTCCTCACTCTCCTTAAAAGTAAATCAGCTCAAAAAGTATGAAAAATCATTGAAATTTCACACCATTCATCATTTTAGCAAAAAACGTATCAGTCATCTCAAACATGATTTTTCATGAAAGCTCTAGATAGGCAAAACATTCCTTTCATTAGAAGCTCCAGAAAGGCACAAATTCTTTTACATGAAAGTTCTAGATCAGGCACAACATTCAGCATAATAATTTTTTTCAATATCAAGAACATCTCTTAAACATTTGATTTTCCACCCAAAGTATCTTCAAATGATGTATCACAACACAAGTCAACATCCCCCTATAATAAAGTTCAACTAGATTATGCAATTTCACTTCAAGAGCAGGTTGGATAGGAAAAATTGGCTTTAATGTAGCTATCCTAACAGGCTGTTCATGGATTCTATGAGCTACAAGGATTAAATGAACAAGGTGGACCATTATAAAAAGGATTATTTTGAAAATGAGGCTTTAATACCCAAGAAATGTCTCAATCATTTAAAACACAAGTACCTCAAACCTTCAAGTTTTGATAGGAATAAATCAAATTCTGGTAAATCAAGAATGGTATGGTTCTCTCAAGAAGTGAGGTAAAAGAAAATGATATGAAAATTAGGTTCAAAAGCCTCTTGGGAAAGTGATTTCAAATATAAAGACAGTGAATTGTGGCCTGAGATTCAAAAATCAGAGTACTTTTCATGAAAGTTCCAAATATTTGAACTTGAAACAAAGTCATTATCAGAATTCATTTAAGCTTAGTTTCATGGGATAAATTGTTTCACACATTGAAATGGGTTTCAAAATTTGTGATGATAATCATTTCAGCTCAAAAGTTTGAAAAACATACAAAAAATTTAATAACACACATTTTTTTTGAAAAAAATTGAAAATCAATTAAAAATACTAACTATAAAGGTTCCCTCCCCCACACATAAATGATGTAGTGTCCAAAATGAATTCAAATTGATTTAACATGTAAGAATATTTTGAATTGAATCACAGCAATCAATAAAGTGTAAAGGAAAGGTACAACCTGACTTATTGGTACTGCAATGTTGAGTTAAGCTCCTAATTGTTACGCACATAAAAACCTACAAACAAAGGTAGATAATAAAAACATAATAAATTTATTTAAGTTAAAAAAATATAAATAGAATGGGAGTAGAATGATATATCTTGGTTTTATCCCCCTAGTGGGCCCTGGGGTTTGACTGCCTCCAGATGGGCAGTTTTAGTTGGTTATCCCCAATCTGATGGAGGGTGAAGTTTCTTTAATATGAACCACAAGAACTTCTTATTTCCATCTTCAACTTCATCCCTTTCGTTGAGGACTACAGGGATATGGTACACCAAATCCACCCCCATGAAAATTATATGCATCTTGTATGGTTGGGATAGGATAAAGAATAAGTCCTCCTCTTTATTGGTTTCCAATTTCACAACATCTTCTTGTTCTCCAGCGGTTCCTCAATGTATGCCACATCAGAAGAATAATAAATGAGAGAATCAGAAAGTAATTCAATTTGAATAATATTAAAACATGATGAATCAATATCAAATTATTCCCTTCCAAAGTAAGCATCTTTTTTCTCATTTTCATTAGGCAAATCCACATTGACCTCCTATTGAACACCTTCTATTAAGTGTTCAACATGTTTAGAGAGATCCACATATTCCTTATGATATTCATCTTCTTTTCATTCCTCATCCTTCAAGGAAATACATGGGTTAGCTGAATCTAAAAATTTAAAACAATTAGAGGTGATACTCAATTCAGATTATATACAATCATAATGAAAAGAGTTATGAAAAAGATTATCTCCCTTATGTGGCTCGACATAAATTGATTCTTCAGTGGAATGTTTATCTTGGAGTTGAATTTCACTAGATAGAGTTAGGTATTGAAGCTCCTCCGACTTCACTTTAAAGTCCACTTATTTAGCGGTTCCTTCCTTTAATGGTTCTTGATCTGCAATACATAGATCTATAGTAAATTCTTCTTCCCTGGCCTCCTCAAGTTCGTTCATCAGTTCTGGTTTCTCCATCAATACACAGAAATATTCAAATACTAGATCTGATTTTCTCTCTAGTTGATCTATGTCTTTTCAAAGTTCTTGCATCTGAACTATATCATAACCAGCCTTATATAGTTGTTCCTCTTGTGGATAATTGTTCCATGAATTAATGAAATAATCATTTGAAAACATTATGGAAAAATATTTTTTATGTGTTTTTTTTAATTTTGAAAAGTGTCGGATATTTTTTATTATATTGTGGCACTACCTCCCCAGAAACAGCGCCAAGTTTTAATGCACACCTGTCGTGGGGTATGGAAAAACCAATTATTTACTATATTATAATATAGTATAGTTTTTTACCTAAGTTGTCTCCAGAGAGGAGCACACAACAATTATGTTTGTCACTTTGTATTTGAATTTGTTTGATTTTGAAAACAATGAAAAAAAACTAAAGAAAGTAATAAAATATAAGATTTAAAACAAATTGAAAAGGAATGTGATTAAAAAATAGTGATAAGTATTGGGTGATCAGGTTGGGGTTGGTTTTTCAGTTGTAATTTTATCCTTCAAATCTCTTTTTTTTCATTTTCTAAATTCCACTTTTTTGATTAGTGGTAACCACACAATTCAAAATTCAACTACAACAACATTCCATACTTCAAAAATAAGAACTTCAGTAGTAAAAATGTACAATACCCAAATTTAGAAAAAAAATTGGAAAAGACCAACCCTCCATTGTCACCTCATCAGTATCACCCAACCAAAAACCATTCGTGAAAACTTTGAAATTTTGAATTTCAAAATTGAAAATTCAAATATCCATCATACTGCCTCAGTCGATGAAGCACCTCGTGCTGCACACCCTGACCACTATCACTGGAATCTCACCACCGTCAACCACATCTCTGCCACTGCTGTAGATACGCCACAACCGGAGCTCAATGGACATCAGAAACACAAAAAGTCAAAGCTCCTGAAACGCCGATGACCGATCAAACTGCACAACCCAAGACCCCTTGGAAACCACTGCGTGATTCCGACTGGGAGAAGAGCGGTGGAATCCTGGAGAAAGAGCAGAGGAAGGAGTGGACAAAGGCCGTGACGAGGATCTCCAAACCAGAAGAGTCCCACTGGCGAACCAAAACACCATCCATCACGGTGAACCACATCATCTGATGCATGGAGGTTCTTCGTTTTGCAACTGTTTTCTGGTTTGGTTGGTGGATTTGAGGTCCTGGGAAGTCTGGTTTTGGAGTTTATACTACAACGACCGTGTTGTGTCTTTCAGTTCAATCTGCTTCTGCTAAGTTGGTTTAAGTGATATTTCACAATCGCGTCCTATCACTCCCTTGGTAAATGGTGATAGTGAGAGTAAATATTAAAAATATCTCATCTCAGTATACTCTCTTTCCTACGTGTTAAATAGATGTATTGAATACCCTCAATTGAGTTAGGAAATTCCCGATCAGGTCTTGTTTATCCCAAACAATTTATAATATTCAATACCCCTGCCACACGTACTGACGATCACCGAGTAATTCACCACTAAGACCTGATATATTCCATTGTATATAAAATAGAATATAGAAGAGGGAGATTATTAACATTTACCAATGCAATAATAACAACAGAATATTAAATCAAATATAATCGCATAAGATAATAAACTGTTTATTAGAATTTGAAAACAACTTTGCAGAAGAGTGAGAGATTTTATTCAATCAAATGTAAGAACTCAAAACATTAAAAATATAAAACCTTACCTCATCCAATCACCTCATAAGTTTACCCCACCATGGTAAGGGTATTTGAGAATGATGAGGAAGATGAAGGCATTACAAAAATAAGAAGAATAAATGAGTGAAAAGAAAGAACAGAATTTTCCCCTCCAGAATCTATTCTCCAGAATGATAGCTTCGGTTATGCCCTCCTCTTACTGAATGAGGCTGAGGTAACTTCTTATAGAATGTTTTAACATATTTTTCCATCTACCCTCAAAATATCAGAGACATTGGAGCCATTTAAAGTATGTTACGGTCACCTAAATGGAAGAGACTATTCCTGGACTACAAACACTATTCCACCAACCCTTCTTTGACCATTTCATTGGAGGCCTTAATGAATGAATTTATTCCTGATATTTTATGAACCTCTGAACCTTCTAGTAATATTTCTAACCCAGCTAGAACCACTACATTTGGAGGTCATTTGGCAGAGATATGATTCTTTGAATAAGTCATGGTCCATTCTGCCGGCCAGAATACATTTTCACATTGACCAATTTTATTTGGCCTGTTGTAATTCAAATTGGAACATGGTCCAAACGAATAATTTGTATTAAACAAATAATTTCATCCTAAAAAAAGGAATCAGGTGAATTGGATGAAAAATGTGGGAGTTATACTCAAAATACAAAGGCAACATAAATTTGTTTAATGTCCAGAATTAACCACTTTTCACATTTAAGCTCAAAACTTACCAAAAGTCATAAAATGATGCAAATAAGATCAAATTTATTAATGGGAAGGGATTAAATCATTTAAAAACATATGTATAAATATGAAAATATGATCTCTGTAAAAGAACTAGAGTGATAACTCATGTTGTTATTAAAAACCAAATATTATGATTTATGATCAATAAATCGAACCCATTTTAATTTATATACAGACTAAATAAGTTAAGAATAAGTTACATGTATGTTTTGGTGATAAATACCAATGTGTAAAGAAGATTAAATTTTCTACATGTCGAGAATTTGGGAAGAAGAACTAAATGATATGCCTTAATGGAACAAAAATATGTTTTTTGTGTGGAAAATGAGAGTGTAAAGAAATTAATTTCTATGAAAAGGCAAATATTTATGTTAACATAATAAAGGGAAATATAGTTTATCCTAAGGTACCAATAAAATTTAACATCATAAATATCTAGGAATTGGGAATTATCTAAGTCAATTCCCTAATACATGGGACAATAATGATGATAAGAATTTGAAACCTCCTACAACAAGGGAATAAGGAAGGGCCTATGCAATAAAAAGCATTTAAGAAGTCATAATAATTAAGGAACACTTACCCTATACTCCAGAGTTTTGGATGTATCTTTTGGAGTTTGATTCTAGGAACTCTTGTACATCATGGATTTTTTTATAAGATAATTAAATAACCGTCCAACTTATTTCATTATTGAATAAATATTCTAATTTTCTTATTAATACATTCCAAGATAATTTTTATGGCAATAATTTTCAAGTAAATATTATAAATTATTTATTTAGATTAATTTTATTTCTTAAAATGGATTTCTTATGTCTATAGAATAAATATTAATTAAAATGTAAGGAAATCACATTTTATATTTCAAATTGACTGATTATAATCTATCAGTGGAAGGTTAACTATGAACTCTCTTGGAAAAATAATTCTATTATAGCACTCATGATACCTAATCATTAGTGATTCTTAGTTTAAAATGATTAGGGAAAACAAAAAATTATGGATAATATTATTCTGATAAAAAATATAAATTCTCTAGTTTTTTATGTAATTATCCATGATTCTATATGTATTTTCTTTGAACTAAACAAAAACTATTCAAAAGATTACTTTACATGCAATGTTGTGTTTAAACAAACTATATTATACTATAGGATTTTTACTATTAAATATGATAGTTATCTCTTAGTTTTTGGGTTTTGGGGTTTGAATATGAATAAAAAAATTATAAAAAAAAATTATTTTTTATACATTTATAGAAATAATTCATTGGTTTCTAATTGATAAGATAATTTCAATGTCAACAAAATAGATGTTTTAATGAGAAGACTATGTGTATGCATGCAATGTGTTTTTATTTTGATAAATTGAATTTATCACTATTGTTCACTAATTTTAGTGATATATATATATATATATTATTCAATTAAAATATTTAACATTCATCTAATGGTTTTTACTAGGCGTGGGATAAGAATAAATCCAGTTTTATGCTTAAGAAGTCATTTTTCTAGAAAAATCTGTTTTTTTTCACAAATATTTTAAAATAGATTTATTCTATTTATAGAAAATTAATTTTAAAAAATGGATACCATATTTGGAATCATCATTTAAAAATTTATTAAATATTTCAACTATATTTTTTTCATTATGAATACAAACCATGGTAAATATTTGTCACCTCAGGAAGAGTAAACCTTCTAATTAAGCTTAAACATATTGTTATAAGGCTGTAAAAATATATGTAACACATCCATTATTTCTATTAGATGAGTTTTTTTTGAAAATACTAATAAAATACTCTAATATATTTCAACTTTGTTCCATTTTTCTTTGATAACAAACTTTATATTATTGTAAGTAATGAATAAATCAAAAATGTCACTATTTTTTGTTTTAATAAACCAAATAATTCTTTATTACAATAATAAGAGTTTATGTTAAGTTATAAATAGTTGTTTTAATTTTTAATTAATTTTTTTTATTTTAATTTATTTTTAATTTAATTTATTTTTAATTTTTAGTGTTGAAATAATTACCTTAACTGATTACACAACTCTAACACAGTGAATGATCGAGTAGTAGAAAATTCAAAGAATAATGTTTTAATAGAATCAAAAGTATTATTATTTTGGATGAATTATGATGCCACATAAATTTTATGTTTAATAAAAATTTATAACATAGGGTGAAAGTGTTTATCTTCTAATTTCATCCCTTTCATCATGTCCTTAAATTTAATATATGTGTATTGTTTTTTAAATAACTTTAATGGTATTTTATGTTAAATAAAAAATTATTAAATGATTTGAAGACATAAAAACATTAAAGTGGACTAGTAGGATGGTATGTGATCGAACATTAAATCCCTTAACCAATTTAGAGAAAAAATTTACTGTATATTTAAATTTTTAACCCTTTAGTGTTGAATAAGTTGTTACCACAATAAGGATTAAAATTAGTTAATGAAGGGGTTAAACCAAAATATATGGTTTTAAATTCCATATATACCAGTACAAATGTTCTTTTATGAAGGGGTTTCAACAATAAAAATATTATATTTTAAATTTTTTCCACTTGGAACCACTTTCACATGTAATAGAATCGATCATATTTAATTCTATTAAGTAATTTCAAGTGTCTCATTTCCTTCACTATAAAAGGATACCATATCTCCCCTATTCTTCACATTAAATTTTCACACTTATCTCAACCAAACCCTACCAAAATATCTTAAAAACATATTTAACCAATTTTTAGATGCCTTGTTCTCTTCAAAATATCATCCCTGGGGTCCTTAAGAAGAAATCCATCTCAGGTATCTCAAAGAGGGTGTAATCATTTTGACTGATCTCTTTCATTTTACTTCTTCTTTCTCCTTAAATTATTTCATAAGAATTATTATATAATATAACCATTATTTAAAATATACTAATTCATTATTAAGTAAATTTAATAACCTTGTTCTTCTCCTTTTTTATCAAATCTCAAATAAAAATATCAATTGTGTGTACATGTGGACTACAACCTCCTTGGAGTGACATGATTAATTTTCGATCATCACCTAACAGGGATATTTATAATGATTAAATTACTAAATATATATTATATTTGTGATACCATTATGATTTTGTAAATCTGAATTATTATTTACATGTATTTCATTACATCCATTGATAAATGGATACATCACCCATGTGTACATATAGACTATAGTATTCATGATGCGATGTAATTAATTTTTCATTTCATATTTGTATAGGTAATTATATAAAATTATATATTTATTTAATATGATAAACATTTTGGATATTATGGAACTGTGATTAAATTATAAGTACATCAACTACCAAATGGAATCATTAATGAAAAAAATATTTAACAACCAAAATGATAATTTTAATAAAATAATTTTAATAAATGTGTGTGGAAATGTAATAAGTGGATCATATAAGATATTATAAGTATGAGTATAGTTATCTTATAAAATTATATTAAATTTTAATTTATTATACAAGAGCTTAGTTTAAGATACCAACCATTTTATGAAGTATATTTCATTCAAATTTTGGTTTAACTACATTCTAATGGATTTGTGAAATGATTTCGGGGAGTATGGAAGGTCTTGGGAGAGTCATAATGGTTATAGACTTGATAAAAATGTAAACTTATCTCAGAGTTCATGGGACATGGTTGGAACAAGGTTAGTGTTAATTGTGCACAATTACTGTGCAACATGGTTCAAGGATTAGCACAGTTGTGCAAACCATGTGAGGTGGCCTATGGGCCGGGTCCATAACCATCTAAATGGATTCTACATGGTATTAAAAACTATATGGGTTTTCTAGGAGACATATAATCTTGAGTTATCCATAGATATATGATCTCTCATTTTTATCTCAAGTTTTTTAAAATCATGCTTCCAAACTACGCACCCCATTAAAATTGAAAAAAATTCAGCTTTTTCCTCCCTAGCATATATCTATCTACGCCATTGTTTCACCAAATTTCACAAAATATAGACTATAAATAAATATAAAATATAATTTCTCTATAGAGGCTAGATCTACTTCAATTATAGGGTGTTTGAAGTGTTATTTATTTCAATTAAAATATTTTAGTAAGCCAATGAGTATGTTTTCTCTTACTTTTTGGATGATTCACAACTTGGTAATTCTTCTTCTTCTAAGTCTTGTGATCTTTTTTTATAATTTGATATTTTATATTATGGTTGTGGTCATTTTAGCTTCATTCAAGGGTTGGGTTTGGGTGAGTGGCCTCTTTCAAGTATATAGCCGATTATCTACGTTCTATTTTACATAGTCTCATTAGCCTTACTGTGTATGACTTATGTGAAATGGTGTCGATTTAATGAAAACTTGATTACTTATTTTTGACAAATATATTGGGATTATACTTGATGTTTTAGAACCTCCATGGATCTTATCGTGTCCATTGATGACTGTAAGAATCGGAATCATCTTTTCAGGTATGGATCTTGATTTTAGGTTGTTTTTTAGGAAAAGGAAAAAAATGAAAATGGTCTAAGTACACATCTTGTACCTGGGTACTGCATACAGTCACATACTGGCCATGTAAAAACTGAGTACATGGCTATGTAGGTGACCTTGTAGTCTGATTAAGGTGGGGGCCGCTTAAGGCTACTACATAGCGTACACCTTTAATGAACACTCCATGTAGTTTTCTTTTCATTTGATAAATTGAGGCGGGGTTGCATCTCATATTTAGAAACACCTTATTTTGGAAATCGTTCACACAGGAGTGTGATGGAAGAGCCGAAAGACTCTTAACCCATCCCGATCCTCCGTCTAACATCCATTTGAGATGTCATTGGGTGTGTTGGAATCCCACTGGTGAGTTCTCAATTTACCCTAGATCCTTTCTTCCACATTATTACTCTCTTGTGAGTTATTAAAGGTTGATAATGTTTCATATTTTTATAGATATATACCTATCTAGGATGATTCAAGGTCCAAAATTCAAGGATATCAATCGTGAGACATCATGGAAGGTGGTTTGTACCTTTCTTTGTTCATATTTGGATTATATATGCTAAAATTTATGCATACCCACATTTGGGTTATTGCATGATTTTGAATTTAACCCTATTTAACACTTTCTATGGTTTTCTTATTTTTAAAGGGGTTGTTTATTATGTGTAAGGATAGCTACCATTTTTTCAATTCCTTGTTTGATGAGGGTAGAGTTTGGTTGATTATATGAATTTCATGTGGTATGCATTGTGAATGTTTGTCCATGTAGTAGTTATAGATTACATGTGCCGCTTTGATTTGATATGCATTCTATTTTTCAAATGGACCATGAGAGACTTAGACTAGGAAAACTATGGGGGTTTCCATGTTTATTTAGATAGGACCATGAGAGCCTAGGTGTAGATGTTTGAACCATGGGTATTGATCGTGAGAGCTACCCAGGAGGGTATTTATAATTTATTGATTCTATGTTGTCTGAGGGGTATTGACCGTGAGAGCTATCGAGGGGTTAGTTATTTAAAGACTTTATTCAATGTTGGAAAAAAGGTTTTAGACCATGAGATATTTCTCAGAGGGTCATTTTTGAATGATTGAATGATTGTGACTCATCTCCCAAGCCAAAGTACAAGCTTGGATTCTGCCATCCTTGATTATTTAGATGGTCTTATGAGACATCTATTTTGATTACTTTAGATTTGGGATATAGAGATTAGGCTAGATCCCATGGTTACATGATTAAAAGGATGAATAATAAATGTTAAATAAATGTAATTGAAAACCGTATGATTTTTTACTTTTTAGTACTTCCATGTTTATTGCTTCATTTTTTTCATATTACCTACTATATTTATTCACTAGTAATTAGGCATAGATCTTTGTGTGGTTGCCTAATGGGATTCATCTCAAACAATATTTGGGTCATGTTTTGGACTTAATTATATTATATTATTGTAGGTATAGATAACAGAAAACACCCTTCTTCATTAGGTACTTGATTGTTGCATGTTATATCCGGAGAGCATGGGACCAATCTGAGGCTTGCGATGTTATTGGAGTTTACTTATTTTCTTTGAATTGGGTTTTCTATTATATTTAGAGCATTGCGACTTGTTTTTATGGTTTCCTAGAATCATGTGACATTCATATTTTATATATTATGCCTCCTGTTGGATTTATTTTCAGTATTATGATTCTACAGTATGGTATTCTTCATCCATTATTGGTTCTATTTGCTTTCTGTTGTGTATACTCTGCCAATGAGGGAATAGTTTCCCCATTATCACACCTTTGCCCTCACTACTAGTCGGTAGCCTCTTATGTTTTTGGAAATTCACTTGAGGTCATGTGGTGAACTGGGTTCATGGCACCTTTGGGCAGTACCCGGATCTGGGATGTTACAAAGTGGTATCAGAGCAGTTTCTTTTCTACTTTTCCTTTCTATTTGGAGACAATATATTGGGATAGGTAGGAATATGTAGTTGGTAATTATCTATTCTCGGGATTAGCTAACCCGTGTATAGGTAAAATCCATGTTACCTCAAATATTTCAATTTTTCTTGAATTTTAATTGTTACAGTTTATTTGATTTCACCGTTGGGTGATTGACTTTTTTATTGATGTTATGATTGATATAATGTGGTTTTATTTCTATTCCAATCTGATGAGATGAGGGTATTTTATCTCATGCATCATATAATAACTTTCTAGAGATCACATTTCATGCATTCTTGTCATTCCATTTAAGGAACATTACTGATTTCATACTATTGTGATAGATGTTTTTCTAGATATGCATGTTGTTGTGATAGATGTTGTGATAGAAATACCTACTATTTTGATAGGGTATTTTTATATGTGATGATTCATTTGTAGGGATTCCAAAATTTGGTCCTTGAGGTGTTATGGACCCTCTTGGATCCTAATTTGGTGGACCATGTTTTAACATTAATGGAATTATTTTAAGATATGAGATGAATAAGGGTGCCAAACATTGATTCGGGGGGAGTATGAGCTCTCATGGATCAGAAATGGCATGGCTTGGCAAAATTCTAAGATTTTGGGGGTTCTAGATATGTTTTAGTGGCTTACTATCCATAAAACCCATAAAACATGGCATGTGATGTTATTAACACATCCCATGTGTTCATATATTCTGGAAGAAATAACTTTTCTTAAGTACACATTGTGTACTATAAGTTCACACCTTTTAGTAGTTGACCGTGTGACTGACTGTTTGACCAGAGACATGAGGTTGGAAAAAACTTGGTTTAACATACTCAGTACCAGGAGTACACATTGTTCTATAGTCGACTGATTATTCGATTTTGTGACTAACGACACTGGTGAATGGAACATTAGTTGTACACGTTGTTTCTAGGGTGTGCAAACTATGTAATGCTAAACCAAGAGAACCATGTAGTTCTGGCCATATAGATGTTCCTTGGTAGGAGGGGATATTCAAGTACACAACGTGTCTCATAAGAAACATGCCGTGTGTATGGGTTATTACACGATGAATATGGAAGGAGTCCATGTAGAGACCCGAAGCTTGACGTACATTGACATTACATTACATTTGCGGAATACTTAGTACATAACAAAAACACACATACAAGGATCGTAATAGTTTAGTGTCTTTGGAAACTCGGAATATAATCTTCTAATCCTGGTGAAAGATCTTCAACATCTCCCATAAAGATCTTCCTTTTTTTTATACCTAAAACCTTTCTTTATATCCTCGGGAAAAGAAGACATAAAAGGGTGAGCTCAAATGCTCAGTAAGGGTAAACAAAAGAAATATCAATCACATCATATACATAAGCACATAACTTTTGGAAATCTTAACCTGTGAAAGAGATCATAATTTCATAACCTGGGATAACTCATGGCAGTGAAATGTAATCACAATATTAATAACTTAAAAAATTAAACTTTGTGTCATACACACATAATCATAGAGAATCATTTCTTGTTAGTCAAGACTCATTGCCAAGACTATCTTAGTGGACAAAGTCCCTTTTTGAACCGAGTCACCCTTGTTTCAGTCCTGTTTCACTGAACCGGTATAACATACCATTTCAGCCATGTCTATCTCATGAGATATAAAATCTTTACCCAATGCATTGGAGGGAGATATAGGTCCCACCCATCTCATAATTATACCATTCTTATGTGTGCCACAAAATCATAAATTATACATCATTTCATAACCCATGTAATAAAAATGGGAATCTTAAACATCATGACATCATAAAACAATTCATATACGATAATGGAATTCATAAATATAATTCCATAAGAACATAATAAAATCAATGTAATAATAGGGATAAAAATAGAACCCTATATTATCTTAGATGGAAAATAATTTTGATAAAACATTTGAACTCCATTCTTGAGGAAAATACCCTTTCTACTTCAAAAACACTTTTCTTTTCTTAACATGTCATACAATTATAAACTAAAAGAAGTTGATTAAAACTTATAAAGGAAGATTCTTGGAAATAATGTTTTTAAAAAATCCATTTCTTGCCGTATAAGTTAAAAAAAACATTCTTCATACTTTTGTCGGAAAAGTCAAAAAGTACCTCGTACGAAAAATGAAAAAAGACTACTTTCATATCCTTTACTAAAAACTCACCAAAGGTTAAAATTGGATTTAAACAATTGTAGGTGGATGAAAATAATATTACATATTGAGGAAACATGGATGTGGATGATAAAATACACCCCAGTAAATTTCAAAGTATAAACAATCTCGAATAAAAATGAGATTGTGATATTTCCCTTACCTTAGGTCTGATTTGCTTCATATGTGTCCGAACCTCCTGTATAATGATTTAAATAATGTCATTTACTTATTACAGAATCATATTCATTGTTATGATATCATATATGATTCACTTATGACTTTATATTACCTGTTCTTTTGTAAATTCCATTTAAAGAGCGTTTTGGGTAAAATTGTTTCATTTATCGTAGGTGTTTGGACTTGTTGTTCTTGAAATTGTTATTACTTATATCATTATTTACTTACTTCCAGAATATAAAATATGATTTATATATCATATATATTTAGTATATATATATATATATAATAGATAGATAAATGAAATGAAACACACCGTTCATGGAGACGGTAGTCCGTACGTACACATTAACGCTGTTTTCCTTTCCTTATTGTCTTGATTGGAAGTAAGTAGATGACATATATATATACATAAATCCAGTAGATTTAACATGTCATATATTTCATTATTATTGCTTATATATACTTTATAATCATTCTTAAATGGTTAACATGGAGAATGAATCTCATCGCGTTGTGGAGACGGTAGTCCGTACGTACGCACGAGCATCGATATCATTTCCATAATTATTGAATTGAATTGGAGTGGATGATACAATATATCAGAATCATTATGATGTTATAATAACTATGTATAGTTATTCTTTACACCATAATACCCATCCATGTAAGGTGTTGGTGGAAAAACAGATTACACCACGGCGTGGAGACGGTATTCCGTACGTACGCACGCGCGGTGATTTCATTTTCTGTAGGATGGATAGATGGTGAATTAGGATTGTTTCATAATTATAATAACATATCAGTATATTAGTGATACTGATGTTATTACTTCATAATGAAACAACCTAAGAAGAAGAAGTGGAAGAAGAAATAAAGGTGAATGAATCGGTAACGGAAATTACCTCTTCTTTGAAGTGCTTCTTTGATACCTCCTTTTAGGACAATAAAATTGGTCTTTGAGGAAGACCAGAACCTCTAAGATGTTGCTAGGGAAGTGGAGAAGAGAATTTGTCAGGGTTTGGCCGAGCATGAAGGCTCAAAGTTGTGTGAGGAAGAGAGGGAGGGGGTGTCCTTTTATAAGGGAGGAGAGGGGCACCTTTGGAATAACAAAAAATATTATTTTATTATAAAGTCATGTTCGATTTTAAATAGCTCCAAATTAATTTATTTAGAGTATAATGTGGGGATGGGTCGAAATACTCTCATCCAATAGAATTTAGAAAAGTTTAAGTTCCTATTTTAACATTATCATTTAGATTTAACATTAAGATAAGTAATTTTACTTTTACCATGTCTTCTTGTGTTCTTATACTATAAGGTTAATAAACTTACTATAAGAAGCCAAACGAACCCCAAATTGTTTATTATTAATATATATAACCTTATATAAGTCATTCTGTCGAAACTTAGATCTTTAGGAATAAAATAACAATTAATAATATAATATTTGTTTTAAAAACTATTTTATGTCAATTCTGACACTATTTAGTAATTGATTTTTGTGAAAATCCTAACAGAATGATAAGTTCGAAAAAAGTTAATTAAATCAACAATAACATGTCATATTAACCTAGAAAATTAGTGTAAGTCATAAAAAGTCTCAAATTATATTTATTTGAGTATTTATAACATCAATTATGTCAATATTTCATTAATAAGATAATTACTGCATCATCGTTGTGTCATAAATAAATTAAATTATTTAATGTCTAAAAATTACAAATAAAATACCATTATGTATTAAATCCTTTTATATTTCTAATGAAAATTTACAATTGAATTTATCTAATGTATAACCCTATATTAAAAATGTTTTAGTAAATAAACTTTGATTTTAACTCTTTTAACTCTTCTTTGAATTAAATAATAAAAAATGTCCTAATCTAATCCAAGTGGGCCTAAATGGTAATATTTTATTCCTAAGCTTGGTTTTCGTCGAATTACACTTATCCAATAGAATTTTGGCATGTTTTAGGGTAATAATAATATTCTTTTTACCCTTAATTACCCTATTTAATTTTAACCGTGGTAAATAAAAGTATAAAGTTACTATTCACCAAAAATTATTTTCATCTCATTGAACCACATTTTACTTACTGAAATCAACCGTGTCTCTCGGATTTTTGAAATTCCACTCACAGAAGTGGTAAAATTAAGTTTTATGAAAAATTCAGTTTTTTTAACTACCACTTAGTGGTTTCACTATTCATCAAAAATTGAAAGTTTTCAGAAAAATACCAAAAATTAGGCCTAAGCTATATTTTATATTATGAACTCAAAAATGATTTCTATTTTACCAAATTCAAAACATATCATTTGCATTAATTAATTTAAAAATTAATTCCTGCCGTCAAAACAAAAGGCGTGTTTTTAAGAGATAATAACTATCAAAAGATTGACACTTGTTTATAACTGGTTTAAATATGAAATTACATCCAATGACCAACATTGTATTGAATTGTAAAAATATATTCTAAATATACTTTAAAACCACTCAAATTAATAATTTATCACTATTAATTATTTCGACTGAAAAAGTTGTTTTTAATTAAAATTTAGTAATTTTCACTATTCATCAAAATATGAATGTTATCCGAAAATCACCAAAATATCACCCTAAGCTAATTTCGATATTCCAAATCCAAAAATGAAGTCCATTTTGAAAAATAAAATTTACAGAATTTCAAAAAGTGGTTATTACTATTCATAACGGCTAGTTTTAATAATATTTTAATAGCATATCGTTGTTTAGTGAAACTCGGTATTGCGTACTACACACGCTATCAAGGAAGGTCGCGATTGCGTGTAATGAAAGGCAAGTCAATGATGCGTGTTGTGCAAGCTTCTTTTGGTGTAGAGTACAACACAAGACATTAATGAAATTAAAAAGAATATTTTTCATAAAATCTCAGTGTGTTACATTCTACCCCCCTTAAAATGAATTTTGCCCTCGAAATTTGTCGGGGTTATAAATGGTTTACTATTCGAAAGTTTATTTAATTGAAACCCACATCGTAAAAAGGAATACCAAAACCAATCTTTAAAAACAAAAGTATGAAATGTAACGGTTACCCAAATAAACTCATCACAGGGTTTCCACATAGGTGAAAATATGGATATGGAAGAAAAATCTAACCATCATGTTCTGATGGAGAGTGGTAGAGAACATGGCTATGGAAAAGCCAACAATCACAAATCCATAAATTTTTTATGATCTAAGGTACCATCTGATTAATCATATATAAGTGCACTAGGAAAACATTTTTGGTTTTCAAGATCATTTCCCTAAAGTTGAAGAATTTGAATTAGAATAAATACTTACTTTATTTTGGTACAATTTCACTATTTTTCGTGCCTTGAACAATTTCCACTTCATCTCTTAAATAAATGAAGTTGAATTTGTTATTCGTGAAGTGTTAGTATGACAGGTCTTTCCATCTGTCTCAAACAAAAGGTTAGCAAAAGTTATTAAATATACATAAGTCATTCTATAGTGAGATTAATCATATATGGTTCCTAAAATGGGCTTATACTTCATAAATCATACCGCTTAATAAAATAAAACTAGTTTCTACTAACTAGGGACTTCCTGTAGGCCAGTGGTAGGCGATAAAGGCTAGTCGCACTTCGGTTGTGGGTTCGATTCCCACAGCCTTGTCCGATGTGATGGGCTGTCGCCCGTCCTGCAGGTTGTCCTTTTTCTAAAACTATATTACTAAAACATCCCATCAATAATATCAAAAAAAAACTTCTATAATTAAACAATACTAACTTATTTCCAACATAATCCATTCCAATCTTTAGGCTTATCCATAATACTACAGTCCACTCTCATAACATAGTGAAAACGATTACCAGAGATTTAATACTATCGTTGATCCCCATATATCATAAGATATGTTTTGTTGGTCACATTCCAAACATTCAAAGGCCTTAATCATGTAATTTCTTGAATACCCATTGAACCTTATTGAAAACATGAGTTCTGTTAAAAGTTAACTCTTTCCACATACCAAAATCCTCAAAATTCTATATACTCAAACCATGATATCACTTAGTCCTGATATCAATCATGAGCTCATGAATACTGTCAAAAATTTCATTTTCTCTTTATCACTTCATTATGCGCATATCATCTACATTCCAAAAATATCGGAATAACCTTTCATGGATACTGGTAACATTAATCATACACTTTCAAAACTCAAGGAAAAACAATAGTGTAATAATCCTTAGATGTCTCTTTATTCCATAGTACCATACGATTACTTATACAACATTACACATGATAAACATGTAATCATTCTACTACATTCTTAAACCATTGACCGAGCTTTAACAATTCTTTCATCTCACATATCATTTGTAGTCTCTTCATCATAATCCACATAAATACTACCCATACGACCATACTAAATCTCTTCATGAGACTTTCCCTTAGGGCATTGGTTTTCATAATGCCCGTACATTCCACATCTAAAACATTTAACCATTGTTGATGTCGTAGTAATACCATTATCCTCAACCCTGGTGTTAACTGAACCTTTTCCTTTGCACTTACTGGCTTTGTGTCCTTCTTTTCCACACCCAAAGCATCTTCTAGTTCCTTTGAAACATTCTCCTTGATGCCTCTTCCCACATGATTTACATAGGGGAAGTTGAACTTTCTTTCCTCTATGATCATCATGAAAATCCATCTTTCTCTTATTAGTTGAGTCATGAAACTTACCAAATTTTACTTTATTGATCATATTATGAGATTTCTGATTCAGCATAATAATGATGTTTGGACTTCCAAATCCCATTTCATTTGGTTGTTCATGATGAATATAATTCCATTGTCCATCATATCCTCCATTATCGTGAATCATCTTTTTTCCAGCCATTTTCTAAAACCCAAAAAGAATAGTGTGAGAGGAAAAAATCATGCTAGGGAAAACAACATAATAAAAGGGGGAGTACCTTTAATATCTAGCATCTTAGGTTAAATTCTAAGATCGTTAGCGCAATTATAGGACTGTAACCTATACGTATACTTAACCTTAGAGACATACCTAGACATACCTTAGAAATATCTCTAAGAATATCACTAAAGTTCTCGCATCCTAGTTTCCAAAGGTTGACTAAACCTTTCCTCTGATACCAACTGTAGAGACCCGAATCTTGACGTACATTGACATTACATTACATTTGCGGAATACTTAGTACATAACAAAAACACACACACAAGGATCGTAATAGTTTAGTGTCTTTGGAAACTCGGAATATAATCTTCTAATCCTGGTGAAAGATCGTCAACATCTCCCATAAAGATCTTCCTTTTTTTATACCTAAAACCTTTCTTTATATCCTTGGGAGAAGAAAACATAAAAGGGTGATCTCAAATGCTCAGTAAGGGTAAACAAAAGAAATATCAATCACATCATATACATAAGCACATAACTTTAGGAAATCTTAACCTGTGAAAGAGAACATAATTTCATAACCTGGGATAACTCATGGCAGTGAAATGTAATCACAATAATCATAACATAAAACATTAATCTTTGTGGCATAAACACATAATGATAGATAATCATTTCTTGTTAGTCAAGACTCATTGCCAAGACTATCTTAGTGGACAAAGTCCCTTTCTGAACCGAGTCACCCTCGTTTCAGTCCTGTTTCACTGAACCGGTATAACATACCATTTCAGCCATGTCTATATCATGAGATATAAAATCTTTACCCAATGAGTTGGAGGGAGATATAGGTCTCACCCATCTCATAATTATACCATTCTTATGTGTGCCACAAAATCATAAATTATACATCATTTCATAACCCATGTAATAAAAATGGTAATCTTAAACATCATGACATCATAAAACAATTCATATACGATAATGGAATTCATAAATATAATTCCATAAGAACATAATAAAATCAATGTAATAATAAGGACAAAAACAGAACCCTATATTATCTTAGATGGAAAATAATTTTGATAAAACATCTGAACTCCATTCTTGAGGAAAATATCCTTTCTACTTCAAAAACACTTTTCTTTTCTTAACATGTCATACAGTTATAAACTAAAATAAGTTGATTAAAACTTATAAAGGAAGATTCTTTGAAATAATATTTTTAAAAAATCCATTTCTTGCCGTATAAGTTAAAAAAACATTCTTCGTACTTTTGTCGGAAAAGTCAAAAAGTACCTTGTACGAAAAACGACAAAAGATTACTTTTATATCCTTTACTAAAAACTCACCGAAGGGTAAAATTGGATTTAAACAATTTTAGGTGGATGAAAATAATATTTAATATTGAGGAAACATGGATGTGGATGGTAAAATACACCCCAGTAAATTTCAAAGTATAAACAATCACGAATAAAAATGAGATTGTGATATTTCCCTTACCTTAGGTCTGATTTGCTTCGTAAGTGTCCGAACCTCCTGTATAATGATTTAAATAATGTCATTTACTTATTACAGAATCATATTGATTGTTATGATATCATATATGGTTCACTTATGACTTTATATTACCCGTTCTTTTGTAAATTCCATGTTAAAGAGCGTTTTGGGTAAAATTGTTTCATTTATCGTAGGTGTTTGGACTTGTTGTTATTGACATTATTATTACATATATCATGATTTACTTACTTCCAGAATATAAAATATGATTTATATATCATATATATTCAGTATATATATATATATATAATATATAGATAAATGAAATGAAACACACCGTTCATGGAGACGGTAGTTCGTACGTACGCATGAACGTTGTTTTCCTTTCCTTATTGTCTTTAATGGAAGTAAGTAGATGACATATATATATATACATAAATCAAGTAGATTTACCATGTCATATATTTCATTATTATTTCTTATATATACTTTATAATCATTCTTAAATGGTTAACATGGAGAATGAATCTCATCGCGTCGTGGAGACGGTAGTCCGTACGTACGCACGAGCGATGATATCATTTCCATAATTATTGAATTGAATTGGAGTGGATGATACAATATATCAGAATCATTATGATGTTATAATAACTATGTATAGTTATTCTTTACACCATAATACCCATCCATGTAAGGTGTTGGTGGAAAAACAGATTACACCACGGCGTGGAGACGGTATTCCGTACGTACGTACGGGCGGTGATTTCATTTTCCGTAGGATGGATAGATGGTGAATTAGGATTGTTTCATACTTATAATAACATATCAGTATATGAGTGATACTGATGTTATTACTTTATAATGAAACAACCTAAGAAGAAGAAGTGGAAGAAGAAATACAGGTGAAAGAATCGGGAACGGAAATTACCTCTTCTTTGAAGTGCTTCTTTGAGACCTTCTTTTAAGGCACTAAAATTGGTTTTTGAGGAAGACCAGAACCTCTAGGATGTTTCTAGGGAAGTGGAGAAGAGAATGTTTCAGGGTTTGGCCGAGCATTAAGGCTCAAAGTTGTGTGAGGAAAAGAGGGAGGAGGTGTCCTTTTATAAGGGAGGAGAGGGGCACCTTTGGAATAACTAAAAATATTATTTTATTATAAAGTCATGTTCGGTTTTAAATAGCTCCAAATTTATTTATTTAGAGGCTAAGGTGGGGATGGGTCGAAATCCTCTCATACAATAGAATTTAGACAAGTTTAGGTTCCTATTTTAACCTTATCATTTAGATTTAACATTATGTTAAATAATTTTACTTTTACCATGTCTTCTTGTGTTCTTATACTATAAGGTTAATAAACTTACTATAAGAAGTCAAACGAACCCCAAATTGTTTATTATTAATATATATAACCTTATCTAAGTCATTTTGATGAACCTTAGATTTTTAGGAATAAAATAACAATTAATAATATAATATTTGTTTTAAAAACTATTTTATGTCAATTTTGACACTATTTAGTAATTGATTTTTGTAAAAATCATAACAGAATGATAAGTTCGAAAAACGTTAATTAACTCAACAATAACAAGTCATATTAACCTATAAAATTAGTTTAAGTCATAAAAAGGCTCAAATTATATTTATTTCAGTATTTATAACATCAATTATGTCAATATTTAATTAATAAGATAATTACTGCATCATCGTTGTGTCATAAATAAATTAAATTATTTAATGTCTAAAAATTACAAATAAAATACCATTATGTATTAAATCTTTTTAGATTTCTAATGAATATTTACAATCGAATTTATCTTATGTATAACCCTATATTAAAAATGTTTTAGTAAATAAACTTTGATTTTAACTCTTTTAACTCTTCTTTGAATTAAATAATAATAAATGTCCTAATCTAATCCAAGTTGGCCTAAATGGTCATAGTTTATTCCTAATCATGTTTTTGGTCGAATTACACTTATCCAATATAATTTGGGCATGTGTTAGGATAATAATAATATCATTTTTACCCTTAATTACCCCATTTACTTTTAATCGTGGTAAATAAAAGTAAAAAGTTACTATTCACCAAAAATTATTTTCAACTCATTGAACCACATTTTACTTACTGACATCAACCGTGTCTCTCAGATTTTTGAAATTCCACTCATAGAAGCGGTAAAATTAAGTTTTATGAAAAATTCATTTTTTTTAACTACCACTTAGTGGTTTCACAATTCATCAAAAATTGAAAGTTTTCCGAAAAATACCAAAAATTATGCCTAAGCTATATTTGATATTATGAACTCAAAAATGATTTCTATTTTACCAAATTCAAAACATATCATTTGCATTAATTAATTTAAAAATTAATTCCCGTCGTCAAAACAAAAGGCGTGTTTTTAAGAGATAATAACTATCAAAAGATTGACACTTGTTTATAACTGGTTTAAATGTGAAATTACATCCAACGAACAACATTGTATTGAATTGTAAAAATAGATTCTAAATATACTTTAAAACCACTCAAATTAATAATTTATCACTATTAATTATTTCGACTGAAAAAGTTGTTTTTAATTAAAATTTAGTAATTTTCACTATTCATCAAAATATGAAAGTTATCCGAAAATTGCCAAAATTTCACCCGAAGCTAATTTCGATATTCTGAATCCAAAAATGAAGTCCATTTTGAAAAATAAAATTTACAGAATTTCAAAAAGTGGTTATTACTATTCATAACGGCTAGTTTTAATAATATTTTAATAGCATATCGTTGTTTAGTGAAACTCGGTATTGCATACTACACACGCTATCAAGGAAGGTCGCGATTGCGTGTAATGAAAGGCAAGTCAATGATGCGTGTTCTGCAAGCTCCTTTTGGTGTAGAGTACAACAGAAGACATTAATGAAATTAAAAATAATATTTTTCATAAAATCTCGGGGTGTTACAGTCTACACCCATGTTAAGGCTTAAGGGAATACATTGTGTAGTGGTTCTACACACCATGTAACCCTCTTTTATAAAACATGAATGTTTTCCTTCTCCTGCTCCATTCATGATATTCTAAGTTATAGTCCTTTATAATCTTTTACTAAGGTGTTCACTTGAACTTGCATAGTCATTCCAATAATACGTCCTCTGGTTGTACACCAGCTATAGAGAGATGTTCAGACACCCGAAATAGCAGATCAAGGACTACCAGTAGATACTCCCATCATCCACATATTGAAACCACCTGTTATACTAGACACATGTGATGATTCATAGTTCTGTGAAGGCTTTATGAGGATGAGGCATATTTTTCAAGGATCACCACATCTTTCCTCGAAGATGGCCGAGTTTACGTGGGTGTTCCTGCATCATCATCATCCCACTTTTTCAGAGGATGGAGGACATCGGGATACAAAGTCATAGTTGGAGGCCATGCTTTCTATCTTTGAGCATCTGGTGATGCCTCCTGAGATAAGGTTTAAGATCATGACTTACATGCTGTGTGATTCTTCCAAGATATGGTAGGATGTTGTCTCATAGGTGGGACATAATTAGGATATGGATTAGGAGTAGTTTTAGAGGACCTTCTATGATTACTTCTACTACAAAACAGTGAGGGTCACCCAATCCCAGGATTTCATGAACGTGGAGTGGGGAACTCTTTTAATGATGGATTATTTTTATCTCTTTATAGGGATTCTAGGATTCGCACCTGTTTTGGGAGGTGATGAGTTATCATGGTCTAAGTGGTTTGAGGATGGTCTCTAGTATGACATCTGATCACAGGTGAATGTTTTTAGGCTGAATTAGGTGTATGCTGTAGTGAATTAGGCACCGATTATTGAGTGTAATCTGAGGGATTTGTGAGCTGCAATCCAGCACAGTTCAACATCCAGGGTTGGTACTCCTTTATTTGATAGCAGGAAGCATCGTAGGGAGCCTTTGTGCAGTGATTATAGTAGTAGGTATGCATTTTCATGTAGCCATGTGAGGTGCTAACAGTATGGGAAGAGTGGTAACACGAGACCCCACTGCCTGAGAGACCTATTTGAGTTTCGATCTTTTGGAAAGATGGGTCACCTTTAGTGTTTTTCCTATTTTTTCCCAACAACAGTTAGTGAGAGGGGATCTATTATGATTCCACCTTTAGGAGTAGGACCGCTAGTTTCTCATCAATCAGGGAACTGGATTTCATCAAGTCATTCAGGCCGAGGAGGTGGTTAAGGCCATGGTATCTAGACAACAGGTTTTCAGTGACAACAAGCTGAATCGGCTTAGGGTAGTCAGGAAGAGTCGCAAGGCCATGGTACCTATCAAACTTTTGTGATGGAGCAGACCCAATAAGAGAGGTATCTTGAAACCTCTACGGTTAGAGGTATGATTCTAGTTGACTCGTTTTTAGCTTCTTCCCTTTTTGATAAAGGGGATTCCAATAGTTTAATATATGTTTCTATTATGGATATCCACAGGCATTGTATCTTTAATTTTATTGATGTTATGATACTAGACACTCCATTTGGGATTAGGAAGGGTAGAATACATCAGTGCAAGGAGTTCCCTTTGGAATTTGGTGGGTGTCACTTCTTATGGTACCTCAATGTATTAGAGATGACAGGCTTCAATTCCATTCTCTAAAAGGGCCGGTTGATCCCCTTTTAGGCCTTTGTTAACTTTTATCACCACAAGGTGAGTTTCACGTCACCATAGGGAATGTATTTTCTACATAGGGTCTAATTGGATGTCCAGGAGAGAATCTCTAGACCCGAGAATCATGGGTTTTGAGGAGTCACAACCCATATTGTTAGTTTATATCTAGATGACCAGGGGACTTCATAGATAGACTTTCCTCTAGTGGAAGATCATTTTAGATATGTCTCTCCATCTGACTTTTTAGGTTTACCATGAGAGTGAGAGGTGGATTTCTCTTTTTAGATTGTGATAGGAGCAACACTAGTGTCTATTCTTCCTTATAAGATAGATAAAACAGAGTTACAAGAGCTCAATAAGAAGTTAGAGTAGTTGCAGGAATAGGGTTTCATCTGACCCATTACTTCTCCTTGGGGTTCACCTATCCTTTTTTCAATGGAGGATGCTACCTTCAGGATTTGTGTGGATTATCGAAAGATGAACCAGTTGACAGCTAAGAATCGATATCCCTTACTGAATATTAATGATTTCTTTGATCACCTTTGGAGAGATTAGGGGTTATTGATGATTGACTTGATATCTGGTTATCATCAGTTTCATGTTAGACCATTAGATACACCTCTTAAAACCATTTAGAGTATGTATGGTCTATATGATTATTTGGTTATGCTGTTCGGTCTCACGAACGTGCCGGTAGTTTTAATGGAACTGATGAACCTAGTGTTCCTTCCTTACTTGGATTCTTTTATGGTAGTCTTCGTGGATGATATCATAGTGTACTCTCATACTTGACACATCCATGACATCCATATTGGTATTGTATTGAGTACACTGAGAGAGAATTGGTTATATGCTAAGTTCTCAAAATGCTACTTTCGCATGGACTAGATTCACTTCTTGGGTCATGTCATCTCGGAGATAGGAGTATTAGTAGACCTAGGGAAAGTGAGAGCAGTGGTTTCCTAGGAGTATCTGAAGAACGACTTTTAGGTACGGAGTTTTTTGGGGATGTATGGTTACTATAGATGATTTATTCAGGACTTTTCACGCTTAGCATAGACACTAATGGCCCTACCTAAGAAGGGTGTGATGTACTTGTGGATAGATTCAAATTATTCAGCCTTTCAAGAGATTAAAGGGAGGTTGACTTCAGCATCAATACGATTTTTTCCGGATTTGGGCAAGAGTTACACTCTTTATTGTGACGCATCAGGTATCTGGCTGGGAGCAATGCTTATGCAACTGGAAGGAGTCGTTGTGTATGGTTGTCGGTATTTGAGGTCACACGAGAAGAATTACCAGACACGTGATCTCAAGTTGGTTGTATTTGTGCATGTTTTGTACTATTGGAGACATTATATTTTGGGAGAGAATTTTTTGGTAAACTTTGACCTCAAATGCATCTAGTAAATATTTAATCAATGAGATCTGAATTTGAGACAACGAAGGTGGGTCGAGTTACTTTAGTATTTTCACTTTGATCTTACCTACATGCCTAGGAAAGGCAATGTATTAGATAATGCATTGAGTAGGAGGACTCAGATACAAGAAGTTCAAGAGTTCATATGTGAGTGGAATCTTATTACTCTATTATCTAAGATGCAATTGGAGGTGCATGAAAAATAGGGGTAGAAGTTCCTTTCTTATATAGTTGATACATCTACTCTATTGGATTGAGTGCGAATGAGATAAATATCAAATTCTGAAGGACTAGTCCTTCTGGGAAAATGTGTCAGGAGAGGACCATACTCCTTGATGGACCATAGTCAAGGATGAGCTATTGTGTTTTTATGGATGTGTATGGGTGTTAGCAGACATGCGCGAGGAGCTATTTTGGGATTTTCGTTCCTTAGTTTGGGCATTTAATCCTGGTGTCACCAAGATGTATCGAGATTTACATCATCAGTATTGGTAGCCAGGTATGAAGAGGGATGTATCTGCTTTTTTATGAGATGTTCCACCTGTCAGCAAGTGAAGGTGGGACATCAGCAACCGGAAGAGCTTTTACATCAGTTACCCATTCTCAAGTGGAAGTGGAAGGATATCGCAATGGATTTTGTAGCAAGTTTATCATGGTCTTATCATGGAAATTATTTGGTTTGGGTTTTTATAGACAAGATCATGAAGGTTGAACATTTACTTCTCATGTAAGGAAGGGACTATAAAGGGATTTGGGTATATAGGTACTTCTCAGTATATATTACCATTATCAAACAGATGGCGAGTTTGAACATACGATTCAGGTTTTGGAGGATATGCTTCGGGCATAAATCTTGGATTTCATGGGATCTTGGGAGAGTCACATACCCTTGGGGGAATTTTCCCACAATAATATTTTTTAGGAAATAATTCAGATGGAACCTTATGTGGCTTTGTACGATAGGTCATGTTGATCACCCCTATGTTGGCTGGAGGCAGGAGAGGTAGCTTTTTTGGGACCTTATCATATCAATGAGACAACTGAGTAGGTGGATTTGATTCAGAAAAGGATGGATACTACACCATATTTCAAGAAATATTATATTGATTAATGGAAATAACCTCTTGAGATTGAGGTCTGAGATTAGGTTTTCTTATGTGTCACACCGAGGTTGGGACACAAGGGGATTATGATATAGGGGAAGCTTTAACCGAGTTTCGTCGGTTAGTTGAGGCTTTAGAGAGAGTCAGGATGGTTGCCTATCGGTTAATGTTATCTCAGAGGTACATTTCTATGCACAATGTATTTCATGTTTCTTAGCTATGTAATTACTTCTCAGAGATGTCTCATGTTTTTCAACCTGAGGAGTTTGAGTTGGAGGTGTATGCATCCCTCATGGTGCACGTTATTCAGATTGTGGATCACAACACGAAGGTTCTCCGTGACCAGTTTTTTTATCTGGTATAGGGGATATGGAAACATGGGTGAGTACCGGATGAGTCTTGGGAGAGGGAGCCTGATGTACGATCATAGTGGCTATAGTTTTTTGCAGTTTATTCTTCACCACCCTTGTAAGGGCAATTCAGGGATGAATTTCTCTAAGGTGGCAGTTTTTAAGAACCTAGATATTCATTTCCGATATGGATCTTGATTTCATGTTTTTTTAAGTAGAAATAAAGATATTATAGTTTTCTAAGTAAATTTTGTGTACTTATGAGTACACATCATGTATCCGTGTACCGAATACAGACGCATACTGGCCGTGTAATGGCCGACTACATGGTCGTATAGGTGACCTGGAAGACCACTTAAGAAAGGGGTAGTTAAGGATACTACATGGTGTGTACCTTTAATGAACAATCCATTTTATTTTTTTTTATTTGATAAATCAGACCAGGGTCACTTCACGTATTTGGAAACACCTTATTCTGGTAGTGGTTTTTACAGAAGCATGATGGAAGGGACAACGAACTCTGAACCCCTCTTGATCCATCGTCGACCTCCATTTGAGATGTTGTTGGATCTGTTGGAATCCCACTATATTGTTCTAAATTTCCCATAGATCATTTCTTCTCGATTCTTCCTCTCTAAAGATTTATTCAAGGTTGATTATTTTTAATATTTTTATATATCTAAGATGATCTAGGCCAATTCAAGTGACGAAATTCAAGGATATCGATTGTGAGACATTGTGGTAGGTGGTTTGTGCCTGTCATTGTTTGGATTTGGATTATATATTCTAAAATTGTTGCATACCCACATATGGGGGTACTTCTTAATTTGTAATTTAACCCTATGTAACACCTTATATGGTTTGATTTTTTGGAAAGGGGTTGTTTCTTATGAGTAAGTCTAGGTACCTTTTTTCCATGCCTTGTTTGATTAGGATGGAGTTTGGTTGATTATATGAAATTCATGTGGTATGATTTGTGAATGTTTGGACATGTAGTAGTTACATATTACATGTGTTTCTTTGATTTGATATGTTTGTTGTTTTTCCAATGGACCATGAGAGCCATGGACCAGGAAAATTATGGGGGTTTCCATGTTTAATTACACAGGACCATGAGAGCCTTGTGATAGATTTTTGAACCAGGGGTATTTTCCATAAGAGCTACCCTAGAGGACATTTATAATTTTTTGATGCCATGTTGACCCAGGGGTATTGACTATGATAGATGGCCAAGTGGTTTTTATTTAATGAATTGATTCTATGTTGGATCAAAGGGGTTAGATCATGATAGCTTTCCCAGAGGGTTATTTTTGGAAGATTGAATGATTGTGATGTGTCTACCAAGACAAAGCACATGCTTGGATGAGGTATTCCTTGATTATTTATATGGTCTTATGAGACGTTTGTTTTGTTTAGTTTACACGAGGGATACAGAGCATAGGCTATATCCCAGGGTTACCTGATTCAAAGGATGAATAATAAATATTAAATGAATGTAATTTAAGACAATAGGATTATTTAATTTTGAGTACATCCAATTTTATTACATCACATTTTCATATTACCTACTATATATATTCACTAACCGTTAGGCACAGATCTTTTGGTGGTTCCCTATTAGGATTCATCTCACACCCTATTTGGGTAATTTCTTAGACCCAGCTAGATTATATGATTGTATATATAGATAAGGGAAATCACCATTATTCATCGGGTACTTGATCGTTACATTTTGGAGTTGGATATAGTAGGACCAAGCTGAGGCTTTCGATTTTATTTGAGTTTACTAATTTTCTATAATTTAGGTTTCGTATTGTATTTCCATCATTGTGACTTTTTTGTCTACTTTCCTAGACTCATGTAACATGAATCATTTATATATTTTGGATTTTGCTAGATTTATTTCTATTCTGCTGCTTTTTACTTCTGTTTTATGGTATTACTATATCCGTTTTTGTTATTATTTTCTTTCTACTATGTATACTCTGTCAATGAGGGAATAGTTTTCCTATTATCACAACATGGCTCTCATTTCTAGTCAGAAGCCTTTGGTGTTTGGGAAAATGTTCTTGAGATCATATAGAGAACCGGGTTTGGGGCACCATTGGGTGGCACCTAGATCCGAGATAGTACAATGACGATGAGACTAGCCCTATGGCCAGGCATGTGGTGTTTCCATGCCTCTATAATGGAATAAATGGTTTATAAATTATGGAGTGTAAGTTTTATGAGTTTAGAAATTTCGGATTTTTTTATATCTCATTATTATAGGACAATGGGTTTATTTGATTAATTTGGGACTTTGGATATAGAATGGATGAGTGAACTGGTCATAAAATTGGGACTCAATTTGGGGATTTTTAGTGTGTCATTATTTTCAGTTTTCTCTAACACATGACCCTATCATGACATGGAATGTTTACTAAATTGGTTTGTGGAAATTTTCCCTGTTTTGGGATTTTGTTATGTGATGTGCGGTCACATATTGGTAAATTCTTATTGGTTATTATTATTTATTTTATTTTTAACTATTTTATTAATCTGATGAAGAGGGTATATTCTATCCAAATTCCTAATTAGAACCTTACTACTAGTGGGTAGCCTCTAGAATGTGAGGAGTTGCACCTTAGGTTATGTGGTGAACTAGTCCAGCTACTCATTAGAGTGAGTTGGGTTAGAACATTACAATGTTGTATGAGAGGAATTGTTTTCTCTTTCATTACAATTTCTTAATGATAGACTTGAAACTAGGATTTGTTGGGCCTTGTTAATGAGCTCATTCATGGGAGTAATTAAACCATATGTGGGGGAAACCCCAAGTTCCCAAGGTGGGATTGTAGTTCTTGATGTTCTCTTGTTACAGTGGAAATGATATTTCACCATTGGTGATACACTCATTGTGAGATGTTTCTTTTATATAATTCTTTACTCATCGGCTAACATGGCATAATATTTGTGTATGTATGAATATTTTTAGATAATAAGCGATTTCGGTGACATGGATCATTTTAGGAACACAAAAAAATTAATGTTATAGTTATGTTCTTGGAAATGATTTTTTTTGTTTCTCATGTGGTTTTATGGTATAGTTCTAAATAATGTTATTACAACTATTTTGAATTATGAAATGTTAATTGAAATGGTACAAATGGTTCCAAACATAAGACATTAAAATTTAAGGTTTTTTACCTTGATTTAGACAGCATCCTTGGATGGGGATGTTTAGGTGTAGTGAAAGTGTTTATGTTATGTTTTTTGGGATATTGTTTGTTGAACATCTTAACATGACTAGTTTTGAACCTTCTTTTGTATAACTATGAATGTTTTATTTCATGTTCCCTAAGACATTTGATTGGGTTTTAGAGGGATTCCTCTATAGTTACATTTATAGATATGGTTATTGGAATTCATTAATAAGAATGTGCCCCTGATAGCATAACAAAATCCCCCCTTGGTTCCAAGTAATTGGGTGAAAGAGAAGTTCCATGATAACTTCACTCACTTCATCCAGTTTATGGAGAGAGAACCATTGTGAGTTTTAGATAGTATTTTTGACCTGAATAAGGCATTTGGGTAGTTGTACCCTATGATATTTGTCGACGAGGGTGGGCCTGATACATCTATATTCTCAGTTGAGTCTACCCAGAAAATTCTATATCACATAGAGACGGATCTTGAGAGGCATTTTAAGTTGTAAGCTTATATATTGTGTGAATTAGAGAAGCGTTGGTGTGATATTCTTTCCCATGATGAACATCAATAGGGAATTGATTTAAATGTATTCTTAGTGAATTTCTTGGATCATTTCTACCTAAAAATATTGAGAAATCATAGAGATATAGACCTTATGTTTTTGGCCTAGGGGAATATATAATTTCTAGATTATTTTGGATTCTTCACTGACCTACAATGTTTTACAAAAAAAATTTATAGGTGATGACGTAGCTATAGTGAAATGTTATCAGAATGGAATTAGATGTGAGATCATGTCATAGATGAATATCTTCTATTTGATGATGTTTGTTCAGGTGGTGAATTAGGATCTTATTTATGATAAGAACCTACAAAAAGATTTTATTGAGACCCATTTGGTGGTGGGATTTCTTTGAAAGAAGTTTTCTGTAAGTTTTCTCTTTTGTTTTCCTCCTAATAAATTGCATCAATTTTTTTATTTCCAGTGATCAAACATAGGTGTATCAAACATAGCTGATCGGAAATGGATTTCTTGAGAAATTCCATCAATTGAAATTTTATATTCTAAATTTTTGTTTAATGGGTGTTCTTGTTTTCAAACATATCTTTCTAGAAGAGTTATTTTTTGGAATAGGCCATAATGATTTAATTCAGAAAGTACATAGAGAATTTTTACATATTAAATCAAATGATGCTATGTTGATATATATTTTCTAAAAATCATGGAAAACCTTATGAAATTTTATTTTGTTAAAAGGAGTTTGATGTTGTTCTTAACATAGGGGTTATAATTAAATTAATATATAATTAGTATGATTATTTACTATTATTTAATGTTTCTAAACATCCTAAAGAAGTCATGATACATATAGTATTTTATAGAAGAAAAGAGATATGTGAATTCATATTGTTTTTATGAATTTTAAGTTCTTTGGATGTTGATCATGATTTTGGGAAGTACTGGAAATAGAAGTTGTTTAAAGGTAAGAATTTGGAATTTTATGAAGTAATATGATTTGAAAAAGTGTTGACTAGGTGATATATTGGATGGGTTAAAGACACCTATCCATCAGATGATCCATCAAATGGGTTGTAGATATTGATTTATTCGATGGGTTATAAACACTAATCCATCATAAGAGTTTTAGACACTGATTCATCAGATTGGTTGCAACCACTGTTCAATCATATAAGTGTTTTACATAGATAAGGCATCAGAGTCAGAGTTCCATCATATGTAGAACATCATACTACCCAAATCATATCATATGGACCAGAGAGTTTTTGAGACTGATCTATCAAATAATATTTAGATATCAATCCATTAGATGTTATATTCATACGATTCATTGTATGGACTATTTAAAACCTACAAGACATTAGATGTTGAGTTTCATCAGTTGTAGTTTCATCAATCTAAGGACCATTTGAAAAAATGAAAAAAGTATATGATAAATTGAGATATATAGAAGTTTCTAATGAATAGTTTTTGTAGTGCTCTGAAGTCTTTTGAATTTTGAAAGGTTTTTTTAAATATGTTGAGTTGGTTTGAAACATCTAAGTTAGAAGTCTCTTTTCTTACTTGTTTGTAATTAGGTTAAGAGAACCGAAATAAAAAATAGTTTTTCAGACTGAGATGTTCCAGACAATCAATTTCTATACTGATCACTAATGAATTTCTTATTCAAGTGAAGTTGAGTTTTAATATGTTTTGGTGAATTTGTTAATATTCAATTAGATTTGAGAAGGTCTCAAAATGAGTTCAAATAAAAATGAATTTCAAAGAACTAAAAATTCACTGAGCATGAAAGTTATTTTAGGTTCCCACCTTTTCTATTTTGAGAACACCTATAAAAATGTCTCTAAGTAAAATATAATTGGCAGTGTCCATGTGTGAAAAATTGTGAATCATTATAAATGTTTTAAACATAATAAGATTGGAACGAGGCAACAGACAGATGATTTGGTTAGAATCATGAGAAACATATTTCCAACCAAGTGAACTCTTGGTTTATGAGAGAAAAAGTTTTTTGAAAACACTAAATTTGTTCCAGATGATCTCAATATCTGTATCATATTTGACTAAACAATCATACAGATATATTTTTGAAGAATAAATATGAATTAAATGGTAGGAAGATGCTTTTCTATGGGAAAACTAATCAGAATTATTATCGAATAGAAGAATCGGACTATATAATCGGAATAATTTTTTATGAAGTCCAAAGAATATGTTCTTAACTTTTGTTAGGTATGAAAGTAAAGAATTTTTCTTGAGGTATTACATAATTGAATGTTAGTGAAGCACACAATGGCCATTTTATAAACCTATTGGTGAAGGTTCCAAAACTTGTTACAACATATAAATTAAATATTTCATGATATATGAGGTACATGAATGGTTATATATATCATATTACTTTAAAAGTGTAAGGGTATTTCATAATTGTTGTATCCATATAAAAAAGAATCATTTTCTAGTGGATTGGGTGGTGTTGGGTTATTTTGAAGCCATATAAAATAATATTGACTCTTATTGAGCTATGGACCATATACATTATTATATTCATATAGATATTCTTGAATGTTTTTTTAGAATTTTTTTTTCATTAACAAGATGTTAGGGTTATTATAAAATTTAACATAGAAAAGAAAGAGATATCAGTGATTCACCACCTCCCCCTATCATTTATTTAATTGATCTTTTATGGTCCTTTTAAATTGGTATCATGTCAAAGTTTTCTTTCATTACTCTTTTATAAATCTAAAATAGATGTTTCTGTGGATATTTTAAATTGTGTGAATAGTAATAAGATTTTAGTTTTTAGGGAAGGAACTATCATATCTAGAAATATAAAATTTTTCCATATCTTATATCCCTTTATTACGAAGTTATGGAGGCTATAATATATGGATTTCCACAGCAAGATGAAAATTCTCCTCACAAATCTATTGATAAGAAAAATCTTGAGATTGATGGAAGAAATAATGACACTTTACTTTATTCACTCTCTTAAGATGAATTTAATAGAGTAATGGTACTTGGAACTACCAATGGTTTTTGGGAAAATTTGAAAAGTATTTATGAAGTTAATATGAAGGAAAAGAAGTAGAAATTAAAAATCTGGAGGTTGATGTATAAAGTTCACAAAATGGGTGAGTTTTAATTTATTGGTGACTTCTTTACAATAGTAAATGATATTATAAGAACCATAATAGGTCTCTGTGAGAAGCTGTAAGATTCAACTATTAATAATATGATCCAAAATTTTCTTTATGAAATGTTTATTTATAATTTTTAATTATTGGACGATAGAGATCTTAAACCTATATCTTTGGATTTCTTTAATAGTTGTCTTATTAAATATTAAATAACAAAACATAAATTTAAGAAAAGTAAAGAAAATGATGATCTAGAATTTTCCATCAAATATTCCAAGAAAGGAAAATATAATAAGATTCTTAAAGATGAGAAATCCATTTATTGCAATTCTAAAAATAAATTTATTAAAAATGTTATTTAATTTTAGGCCTTGTTTCCTAAAAATGTGAAAAGCGGCCTAGGAAATTACAATGGGAAGCTATATCTTAAATTCTTTGGTTGTGGAGATTTTAGAAAATTTGTTGAAAATTTTCCATGAAGAAAAGATGAATATGGTAGAAAGTCCAGAAGATCTTTTATAAAACATTTTAAAATTTCAAAATCATATTCCAAGAGAAATATAAAAAATATCTAAATCCAAAATGATTATTTTTTTATCTAAGGATGATGAAGATACTGACAATGATGTTAAAGTTGAAAAATTCACTAAAATTTCTATAGAAAATGCATTTATTTCAAAATTTAACGATTAAATGTTCACTAATTATTAAAGAATAGTTATTAAGGAAAAAAGAAACATAGTTATAATTTTATCTTAAAATATATTTAAAATAATGTATTCCAAAAATTATAAGACTGGAAAGTGAAATCAAAAATTTAAAAAAGGATTATTCTACAGAAAATAGTAAAGGATATTTTCTTGAAGATAAATCCAAGTTTATTGAATTGATTCACCATTTGAATAAATCTCTTGAGAAAAAATAACCAAAATGAACTTATTTAAGTAAAGATAAAATTGAAGGATGAATAATTAAAATGTGTTTAACAAAAGTTCTCTAAAGTTGTTCTGGGAGTTACGATTTTTCAAAACTCAGTTACTGATGCTGGTGAAAGTTTTGAGAAGTGTGAAAATGATAAATATCAATAAAATTTTTCTTCAAAGGTTTATAAGAGAAAATATTTTTTTCATAATATTAATAAAGTGGAGAAAATCTTCTATATGGATAAAACCAGCAAAGTTGAAAAATAAGATGTTTTAAAAATGTCAAATTTTTAATCAAATATTTTTTTGAATTTTGATTTTGTTGCATATTGGAAAAAATAAAATTTAAAGAAGAAGATTTTGATTTATAGAATAATTTATGGGGATTAACAGTCCTAACAAGGAAATTTAGAAAATTAAGGAATTTTCTTTACAACTCTAAGCATTGTGAAAGTTATAGAGAAAATTATTCTTTCTATGGATACTATTTTTATTACAAAGGATTTGGGAATGTAGAAAATATGTGTTGGATCAATAAATAAACCTTTAATAAAATCATGTTTAAAAAAAAGAAAAGTTTTAGGGGTATTCAATAATCTAAATGAGGGAACACTAAGAAATTTATTATGATAGTATAAAATATATTCCAACCATTATAAACTTTTTTTGAAATATGTGAACTATCTGGACATCTTACAAAAGTATGTCCTGCTTTTTTTGGCATATAATATTGTTTATAACAATTCTCAAAAGCTGGATTTAAAGAAGGATAATGGAAAAAGGATCTTATTATAGAAACTTTTTTCAAATACAAAAATGGAGACCAACCCTGGATTTTCCATAGTGAGTGATATTCTTATATTATAAGATATTATAATCTTTTGAATAATGTTAAAGACTTTAAATAATGAATGGTGTCTTTTGGTTATAATGAATCTCTCAGAATCAATGGTTTTTTATATTTTATTATTGGTGAAAATAACTAAAATCCAAAAATTCATTGTTTATTGATTAGTTGAAACACAACTTGTTAATTGTTTCATAACTCTATGATGATGTTAAGAATTTAAAATGCATTAATGAGTACTTCACACTTTTATCTACGCTCGGAGCTCACAATGTGGGAACCCTAGCGCATACTGAATGATGCGTCCCCCCCCCTCCTGGCTGCGGGAGGGGGGAGGATGATCTGGTTCTGCTGCCGTTGAAGCCACAGATTCCCTTTGTGCATTTTACTAACCCTAACTATCTTCCATATTTCCTATTGATCGCCTTAAATCTGAAGGTGCCTGATCTTCATCTTGGACATCCTCATCTTCATCTCTCGGTGTTGGAGTTCTCTAAAGCGACGAAGCACCTTGATCTAACCCTGGTGGCTCGTTTCAACTCGCGAAGGCTGTCTGTTGATGAATTTGATTGGTTCATCTTTACCAAATGGGACTTGCGGGATCAAGAAGTGGTTGGTCTCCTTGATAATCGTCATTTAATGGTCTGATTTTCCTCTGATGAAGACCTTGTTTGTACTTGGTCCAGTTCTCCTCGACGCTTCAACGGTTGTAAATTTTTTCTATTTCGGTGGATGACTGATTGTAGTATGAACTGGGACCCTATGTCCATTCTGATTTAGGTATGTCTTCCCAATTTTCCTTTACCCTTTCAAAATATAGAGACTGTTTGTATGATTGGAAACATGATAGGTCATTTCTTAGGCTTCGATGTGCATACGTATACCCTGAGTCACCCGATTAATCCATGGTGCTGTGTTGAGGTGGATGTTTCTAGACCACCAGTGGAATGGATTTAGCTCTCAGTTGGGGTGGAATTTCTATGGAAGCAATCTGTTATATACGAATCCTAGGTTGACTATTTCCCAAGATGTAAGAGATTGAGACATTCCTATTCGAGATGTCATGTTAGAAGACAGAGCAGGAGGCCACCAGAACCGAGATCATTCACAGAGAATAGGAGATCTGCTATGGTTGATGTTGTGACATGAAATCTGGGTCCTTTGGGCACAATGTCGGTTCACACATCCATGGGTGCTCCTCCAAACCCGTTGGTGTATACTGTGTTCATGCGGCTCAGGCAGGATATGAACAGGGAGACTGAACTGAAGGAATCTGATTCTAAGGGTGTTGATGGTGGTGTTGTGGCATGCCCTTCGAATGAACACACGACTGCAGACCTTCAGTAGGCGACCGAGGCCTCTACTGTGCCAGAGAGGGAAGTCCATGTTCAAATCAGTCGGTCTGATGCTCGTGCGGATGTTCAGAAGAAGGGGAGTAGCAGTGGTGTTGAGTGTAAGGGCAAGCATGGGTCTGTTTCGATTTTTTAAATAGATCAAATGCAAGGGTTTTCTCCTGATGTATAGGATATGAAGTCTTCTATATGTAAGGATAACAGAATTATGGATCTTGTTGGCAGCTGCAGTGGTCCGAGTAATGCTTCTAGTGGTGTGATGATCACCGTACCCATGGGGAATCGATTTAAAGAGTTAGGGACGACAACTGGGAATGATATGCCTCCTTTATGTGGCAGTGGCAGCATACAGAATGAGCTAAAGGAGGATGCAGTAATGCGTAAAGGTGGGATTGATGTTGAACATACAATGGTGGAACAACCTCACTATTTTTCCATGATTGATATGAATGGCCAACTTCAGCAAAACCAGTTAGTGAAGTATCAAGAGATGCAATACCATGGTAAATGGTGGGATCTCACTAACAGTGATTAGGAGAACAATGGGAACATGATTAGGCCATCATACAGTGAGATTGTCCATGTGGAGAACAAGGCACTGCCGGTGATCCAGAACAGGGTGGTTTCCTCTCCGTGAGGAAGGACGTGGAAGGATTACTCCCATTTGACTAAGCTAATGCCTACCAGATCTACTATAAAAAGTATGCAATCTCTAAATGAGTTTCTTGAGATGGAGCAGTTGAACCTGAGGAGGAAGTATGCTAAGGTTCTGAAGCACTATGAGAGTTCGGTGTGGGAAACGGCAACTGAGGAAGAGTCTGTTTATCATGGAGGTGGTGGGGGTGTGATTTTGAGGATTTGCAGTGACTGTGTTAGGTCTGTAATGCTTGTTTCCTGTTTTTTCTTTTATTTTAATAAATGGTCAGGGGTTCCACCTCTAGCTACACTTTCCTGGTATGATGGTGTTAGTAAACTTTTTTTCTAAAAATATGGGTTTGTTGTGAAAATATTTGAATAAAGAAAACTAGTTACCAAAGGTCAGTGTATAAGGTGGGAACCAGTTTCATGTTGGGTGTGTAAATAAATTTTTTTATCTAATCATGATATAAAAAAATCAATTTTGGATTAAAGGGTTGGGACATATGTGTCTAAGGAATATGAGTAAGTTAAAAAACTGAGACAGTATTCATGATATCTATGATATGAAAAGAATAAGAGATTAGTGTTGACCATTTTTTGAAAAAAGAAAATTACCAACACATTTCATAATAAAGTTTAAATTTGTTCAAATTTTCCCTAGGGGTTGATTCATTCAGATATTTTTGGGACAATAAGGAAACAATAAACCTTCAAACATAAGTAATTTATTTCAGTCATTGATTATTTTACTCACATTACGTCTATTATATATTTAAAAGATAAATCTGAATCTATGATAATTTTTAATAGTTTCATGAGAATGTTGTAAAAATGAACATTAATATTCTGTAAAGACATTGGGTACTGATAATGTTGGTGAATATAAAAATGAATAATTTAGAAGTTATCTATAAAAACCTAGTATTCATTATGAGTTCAGCGCTCCCTAGACACCATGGAAAAATGGTTTTGCTTAAAAAATGAATTGAATATTAGTGGATATCTGTGGTATAATGTTAATTAGAAATCATATTTCCCACCAATTATATATTCATGTGATGAGAACTATATTTTATATTTAGAACTGATGTTTATATAGACAAATTTCTAATATAACTCCTTTTAAAAAATTCTGTGATGAAATTACTTGTTGGAAACACTTAAGAGTTTTTTGGATGTCCATATATTATAAAAAAACTGTAAATATTGTTAAATTTGATCAAAGAGGTGAAGAAGGAATTTTTCATGGTTATTCCTCTAATGGAAGAGGATATATATGTTTCAATAAAAAAACAAAAAATTTATTTGATTCTTATGATGTAAAAATTATTGAAAAAAGATAATGAATATGTTTCACAACCATTTATAGATAATGAATATGGGGAAGTTGAGATAGTTGAGAATCATAAAATAATTCAAACAATGGTGATGCAACACAAATTGGAGATTTGGACTCAGGTATTTCTAGTTATGAGGAATAACTTTATTCATATCATCCTAGGACAAGGAAATAGGTGGAATTTTAAAACATTATTAGTAATGAAAATGAAAAGGTTCAAAGGAAAATAACATCAATTTTTCACATAATTATTTGTATTCAAAAGTTAATATTAAATATTTTAAAGAATATTTTGAGAATCGAGAGTGGATTCATGATAAGGATGAATATTTGGACCAGTTTGAGAAGAATGATACTCAGTAACTTTTACCCAAACAAAATAATAAATCATTTTTTGGCATAGAGTGGGTTTTCTCAAAAAAATTAATGAATACAACGAATTTATAAGAAAAAACTCCTGATGGGATTGAAATGGATACTCAAAAATTTATGGAAGTTATTTTTATGAGACCTTTGATCCAGTTTTGGGTATATAATCAATCAATATCTTTCTTACTATTTCTACAAAGCGTGGTTATAAAAGAAATTAGATGGATGTGAAATCATCTTTTCTCAATAGAGAACATGATGAATAATTTTATATTAAACAACCTTATTTATTTTTAATTGGAAAACATGAAAAACAATTCATGTTGAATAAATATTTGTATAGGTTAATGAAATCTCTAAGTGATTGGTTTTACAAGATGGATTTCTTCTTAAGTAATTTGAATGTTAGGGAAGGAAGAGTTAACAGTAATCACTATATAAAAAATCATATTATCTCCCTCATTTTAATTTTTTAGGTTTAGGGTATTTTCTTTTTGGGGAATGATGAAGTAACTTGTGAAAAGTTTTCTAGATATATGAAGAATTTTTTTGAAATTCTCATTGAAATGAAATATTTTTCATATTATAAAAATCTCACAAAAGAAGAAATATATTTTTCTATATTAAGAGAAGTATGATAAGGTACTTCATAATGAATTATTCAAAAATAAAATTAAAACTATTTCCACACCAACATCAGTGGGAACTAAGTTGTCTAAATATGGAAAAAGAAATGAATTGGATTCTAAATTATTTTGGAGGCTGATTGAACATTTTTTATATCTGACTTCTTGAATACCAGATATTTTTGTACTATTACTTTATTTGTAAGATTCCAAAGTTCAAAAAAATAATCTCATATCTGAACAATTAAAAATTTAACATTTATAACAGAAGAAAATAATATTTCAGTATCAAATATGATATATTATGAATAATTTATTTTTTTGGGAATACATATTCTGGTTGGTTAGGAAGTGTGAATGACAGAAGATCTACATCTAGTAACGTTTTATTTTTGGGGTAATATTGTTTTAGTTTTCATATTAAAAAAAATTTTGTTTTTTATATCAAGGTTAAATATAAATATGTTGTTTCTACTCAATATTAAATACAAAATATGTGGATGAAAACCTAGTTGGAATATTTACATATTGAATTTAAGTTATCCTTTCTCTTGGGTTGTGATAATAAAAGTGCTATAAATCTCACTAAAAATCCAGTGCAACAATATCATTAAATAAATATTGATAAAAAATATCACTTCACCAAAGAGCATGTGTAGAATATTGAACTCAAGTTTGAATATGTTCCTATAATAAAAAAACATGATGATATAGTCACAAAACCCTTACCAAAGAAATATTTTTTAATAATGAGGATTAACATTGGAGTGCAACTTATTTCTATCAAATATTGAGGTATTTTTATATCCCCTCTTTCAAAATATATTTGTATAGATTTTTCAATGGAGAGAAGAATATTTTTTCATAAAATATCCATTTGTATTTTCTAAACCTTTCAAGGAAAACATATATTTAGCGGGATTTTTTAAAAGGGATAAGATGTGATCATAGAAAGTAAATGTGTGAAATTTTTTAATGGTTTTTTGAAGTGAAAGTAGGAAAATCTTTTCTTATAGGAAAGTTATAATGTTGTGAGTATATGAAAATTTAGAAGTTGTAAAGAGATGGAAAGTTTGAAGTTCAAGAGGTTTTTTCCTAGGAAACTACATATGGGAATCATAGTTTCATTCTTCAATGATTCTTATTTCATACATTAAGTTATCTCACGATTCCTTAGAATTTTTGATAAGTGATCCACTGATTGAGTTATAATGATTCATTGATTTATAAATCTTGGTTGAAAACAAAATCTAAATGGGGAATTGTTGGAGAAAACATGTATTGAGAAATTTTTTGAAATACGTTTGACATAAGTTTTATCTTTTGTTTCATTTATGAAAAACCACCTCGCTTTCTTTTGGTGGTGATCAAAATGAAGTATTATTTGACATAGCAGATCAAACAAACATTTCTTGAGAAATTACATCAATTGAAGTTTTCTATTCAGAATTTTTTTTACTGAGTGTTCTTTTTTTCGAAATTATCTCTCCAGAATAGATATTTTTTTAATAGTCTAGTAAGATTTATCAAATTCAAAATTCCATTATTGATGTCTAAAATATTAATTTAGAAAATTCTATACTGATAACTATGTTTTAAACATCATGGAAAACCTCGTGATATTTCATTTTTTAATGGGAAGATAATGTTTTCCTGGACGCATGGGATCTGATGAAATTCATTTATAAGTCATAAGATGCTTTGAGGTTCTTTTATATGTCTAAACAGCATGAAAAAATCCTGATACTAGAAATATTTTTTAAATGAAAAGTGAAATAAAAATTTCTATAGTTTTTATAATGATGTTTTTTTGATGTGGATCATTATTTTTAGAATTAATGGAAAGAAAAATTTATAAATGTTGGATGTTTGATTTTTTTGGTGTTAGAAGATTTGGAAAAGTTCTAATTGGCCAATCCATCGGACATGTTATAGACACTGATCCATCAGATGACTTACAAACATTGATCCTTCAGATGGGCTCCATACACTGATCCATATGATGGGTTCCATACATTAATCCATCATACATGTTACATAAACTGATTCATTAGACACTTTTTGGCCACTCATCCATCATATAAGTTTTTTACATCAATAAGTAATTGGAGTCAGAACCAGAGTTAAATCTGATGAAAAACCTCAATCTTCTCAAATCATATCACATGGACTATAGTTGGTTGTGAATGAGGACATTGTTTGAGACCAATCCATTAGATGAGCTTCATATATGGATCCATCAGATGAAATGTTCATATTATCCATCAAATGATCCTTTTTACCCTTATAAGCCATCAAATGTTGAGTTTCATAAAAAAAAATCAACAATATGATAATCAGTTGAATATATGAATAAAGTGTATATTAAGTTGAGAAATATATAAGTTGATATTGAACTATTTTCATGGGGTTATGAAGTCATTAGAATTTACAATGATGTTTTGAAACAGTTTTAGTTAGTTTGTAACATCATAGTGATAAGTCTCTAGATTTTCTTGTGTGTCATTGGGTCAAGACAACTGGAATGAAAAATAGTGTTTTTGACTTAGATATTTTGGGCTATCAAATTCCAAACTGAGAAATTGTGAAATTATTATTTTAGTGAATTTGAGTTTTAAGATGTTCTAGTGAATTAAATAATATTTTAGAATATTTTAAAAGTGTTCAAACTGTTTTCAAATGATTGTGAAATTTGGTGATCTGAAATTTCAGTGTGAAGGAAAATTATTTTAGGTTCCTTCATCTGGTATTTTGATTACACCTATACAAAGGGGTCTAGGTACACTGTACTATAATCCATTTAATATTTACAAAAAGGGGAACCTCTGTAGATTTTTCATATAGAATAAGAATAAGCTAAAGCATAAGACAGAAGATCACATTAGATTCTTGAGCAAGCTATTTTTAACCATGGAATCTCTTGGTTGAGGAGAAGAATATGTTTATTACAAGAAAAGATGTTTTTCTAGATTATTTCATCGAATAAACCAAATTGGATGAGAAAATACGAAAAACATATTTTTTATGATTAAATAATAAGGAAGGAATAGGGTTCTATTTTTCTTCAAAAAAAATAAGACATGTTTTTGGATAGAGGAGTTGGATTATGTTCTGTATAAAGACTAGAGAAGAAGTTATTACCTACTACTATGTAAGAAAGTGGAGAATTTTTTTGAAGAATTAAAAATAGAAATTTATTGAAGAGTCATAAAGACAATGTTCTAAACTCATTGGGGAAGGTTCCTAAACTTTTTTAAAACATCTTATATTCATCTTCCATTCTATTAGAATCACATTCACTTTTGTATTGATCATTGTGCTATAAAAGTGTAATGGTATTTTCTACTTATTATATTCATATCAAAATTATTTTTTTCTAGTGGATTGTATGGTATTGAATTATTTCCAATCCATTCCATGGAAGAGACACTCTTATTGTTTAATGAACCTTGTAAATACTTGTGTTCATATGGATGTTATTGAAAGTTTTTTTTCTAGTAAAGGTGTTTTTCATTAAAATGATTTGAAGGTAGTTATGAAGGTTAACATAAAATGAAAAAATATAACTGATTCACCCCTTCCCCTCTCTGTGATTTCATTGATTCTAGATGGTCAATTTTATATTCTATTAGTGAATAGATGGTTTCATATGGGTTATCTAATAGTACAACCTTAAGTAGTATGAAGCATCGTTAATATAACTTTAGCCATGGTGGTGTTAGTAAGTGTAGCCCTTGGAGAATATTATCCTCTTAGAGAAGTGATTTTGTGATATGTTATAAGTGTGGAAATCCTAGTCACATGAATGTTCTGTGTCATTAACGTCTAGTGGAGTATTAATCTGATGGTAATATGGGACAGATATAGAGGTTCTATAGGAACCCTTAATAGATGGGATGTGATGAATGAACTAGGATGATACAGATCACTAAAAGGGGGTATTCTACAACATATCATATTGGAAGTTGGAGTTTTATTGGTTATATATGTCAATTGATTGGATGGGGTAATCTTATATAGGATAAGTAATATCAAAAGAGTAGTGGAGTGCATGGGACTTAGATAAGAGATCAAGGTAGAGGAACATGTCAGTTCCATGCAGTTCAGCATACACCCATCAGTAGTAAGTTTGGGTTAATAACTATCTGACATATGATTCTTGTATCTTCAATGATTTTTGGTGATTTTTTTCAGGCAAAAGATTCATAATATTTTATATAATATTGTTTTTCAATCATTATTTTTGGTGGTGGAGTTATTGTATTGGATTATATCGATAGACATGATATTGGTGGTGTGATTTGGAAGGAATATACTTTTGTCATTGGTATGTCATAGAGGTTGATGAGAACCATTTCTTTTAGTATTTTTTTATGCTTGAGATTCCAGGTTTTGACATGATATTAGAAATAGACTGGTTGGTTTCATATCAAGATCACATTTATTGTTAACATAGTATAGTGACTTTAAGAACTCCATAGGGTGAAATATATGTTATTCATTGGGAATGGGAAATCCTAGTTTGTTGTGCTGGGTCAATTCTTCAGAAACTGGGTGATCTCATAGCCTTGGTTTCAAGTTTTATTCTTGATTATTGGATAGTGGAGTAAGATGTCTTCTTTCCTTTAGAGGATTAGTTTCTAGATGTGTTTCCTAACGATTTTTTGGGTTTCCCCCTTTTAGGGAAATTGATTTTATTTTTAGGAATATTCATGGAGATGAGATTATTTCCATTCAGCCTTATCGAGTGAAACGTGCAGAGCATCAACTGTATAAGACTCATCCAGAGTCATTATAGGATAAATTTTACATTCAAATGATTATGTCATGATGGGGATTTGAGGTTATATTTTCTATGATTTCCAACAAAAAATCGAACTTATTTTACATTTACTTGTAGTTTAACCTGATGAAAATTAATAAATGGTATCCTATTCTACATAGTAATGATCTTTTTGTCCAAATGTGTGGTGATTATGTATTCTCTAAAATTTATTTGAGATTGGAGTATAATCAGCTGAGGGTGAGACCTTCTGATATTTCATAGACTATGTTAAGCTATTAGAATAGTTTATATGAGTTTTTATACTATTTGGTATAAAAAACATTCATGTTGGGTTTGAGGCCTTGATGAACATAATATTTTATCCATACTGAGATCAGTTTGTGGTTTTCTTTATTGAATATATTTAGTGTACTCCATGACTCAAGTTTATCATTCCAAATAGCTTGAAATTATCTTATGTACACTAAGATGTAATAAGATACATATCAAGTTGTTTAAGTGTCATTTCTAGATTAGAAAAGTATATTTCTTGGTATCATCATCTCTAAATATGGTGTGATAGTGGACCCCAATAATTTATGAGTTTTTTTATTGGGATAAACCCATTATAGTTTTCGATATCCAATTAATTTTAGTTTTAGTTTTTTATTAACAAAGATTCACAAGGTACTTTTATCACATGATGTATTGATCCTGGTCCTGATTAGAAAGGTCATAAAGTTTGAGTGGTATAATTCATGTGATAACTATTTCTTCTAAATGAAGAGGTGTTTAAAAACAACATTGATAATCATCTTATTATAATTGGTTAAAGAGTATACTATGTATTTTGATTCATCCAGGATAAAAATTAGGTAATTTTAGATATAGGGGGATTGATTCATAGCATATAGATCATGAAAATTGGGAGAACATGAAAAGAACTATCCTATGAATGTTCTCAATTTAATCATTATAGTTCATTAACTAAAATGATTGCATCATTATCTCCTTGGTGGGAGGATTAATTTTTACCCTTTTCATAATATCCATAATTATATCATTTCTTAGTGTGATATCAATTTTTGGTAGTGGATATGGGTTGAATATATGTAATATTTCAACATTATGATAGCTTATATTCCAAGGAAATTAAACAATGTTGCTGATAAATTGAGTTATAAGTCATATGCACAAGTTTTTCTAGAGTCATGTCCTGATTAGATTATGATGTACCAGTTAACTAAGATTAATGTAGGTGTTTTAGAGGAACTAGAACCGATGACACCCAATTATTCATCATTTGTTCCCTCTCTTTTGAAATTGATCTAATGTACATAGTATGGGGATATAGAGTTCCCAGAATTGAGGGACAAATTTTATGGTAGGGAGCTACCTCCTGACTGGACCATCGATGGTGATAATATTATTCACATCCATGGTTGTGTCTATGTGCCTACCTGTATATATATGGACCTAATGAATGAGTTTCATACTTAAAAGTGGGAGTTAAACATTGGTTTGACCAAAACATATCATGGTCATCATATATAGTATTAGTGGATTGAGATTATGAAGGATACCATAGGTTTTGTGACGTGATGCTACACCTCTTAGAAAGTGAAGAGTGAGAACTAGTGGAATGTTGGTATTTTATATCCATTGCCTATTTCTAAATGGTTATGGGATGTTCTTACCATTGATTTCATTGTGGATATACAAAGGAGTCCTTATAAGTGTGATGTGATATGGATGATTGTTGATTAATTGAAAAAGTAATCGCATTTCGTGCCAATTTAGAATAATTACATCATCGATCAATTGGGTGATGTATATGTTTATAAGATAATATGTTTCCATGGGGTTACTTGGAGTATTGTTTTAGGTAGTGATCCCTATTTTACGTCACACTTCTAGAAAGGATTGATTAAGTAGCTTGGTATTTTGGTTTTCTGACTAAATATTACCACCCATAGAGAGATGGAAAATAAATATGTACTATCCAGGTGTTAGAGGACATGTAGAGAGCATGCATCCTAGATTTTAGTGTAAGTAATTAAAATCATTTCGTGCTTGTTGAGTTCACCTATAAAAACAACTATCATCGTGACCATTTAGATGGAACCATATGATCCTCACTATAGTTAGTCATGCATATAACCCTTGTGTTGGATAGAAGTAGGAGAATAATAGTTATTGGGGATAAGTTTTCATAGGATAAATCGAAGCATGAACATTTTATCTAGAAGTGTATGGATAAATCCCATAGTAAACCAAATTTATATATTGATCGATGTCATTGTCCTCTCTAGTTTTTAGAGGGTTTCCATATGTTCCTTCACGAGTTTCCAAGATTGTGTCGTGATAGGATTCAATGAAAGGGTATGTTGGCACCCAGACATATCGTCTCATTCAAGATTATGGAGAGGGTCAATCTGGTAGAGTATCAATTGGCTCATTACCCATGGTATTTCTCTATGAATGATGGTTTTAATGTGTAATAACTTTAGTTTTATCACCATAACCATTCTCATCAGATTAATATTTATAATTTTGAGATTGAGGTTGATACATCCTTTAAGGGGCATCCAATTCATGTTGTAGATCATAGTGATAAGACTCATTGGGGTAAGACCATGCTTTTGGTTCAACTGTTGTGGAAGAATGACAATGTTAAGGAGGTATGTTGGGATAGAGAAGTAGATATGCGAGCCTAGTGGCCCAACCCTTTTACCTTGAAGGCTTAGTGATGTGGGGGAGTACGGCTTAAGGATGAGATGTTTTATGGTGGGAACACCTTATGATCCCGAACCATTGATGATATATGTTCTCATTTTATATTTGGGTTTAACTCATATTTCATGGATTGTGAAATTCTTTTAAGGAGTAGGAAAAGCCTCAAATAAGTTATGGGGGTTCAATTCATGAAAATGCGAAAAATGGAGATTTTAATGAAATAATAATTGTTAGCACATAATTTGTGATAGTTGTTCACCATGACCATGCAACATAGTTCATGGAGAATAATAGTTGTGCAAACCATACAAGGTTTCTTTGAAACTGTGTGGGGTGAGTCTAGATCCACTTGCATGGCCTCTACAAGGTTTTCAATACCACTTGTATGGTAAAGGAGACAATGAAAATTGAGTTCTAAATAGATATAGGATCTTGGTCTATTTGTGAATGGTTTGGAAAACTGTGTTCCCAAACTATTTGCCACATTAAAATTGGAAATTTAAAGTTTCTTTCTCCCAAGATTATATCTATATCCCCAAATTTTCCCATTAAATTTACTCCCAATAGCCAATGTTGTGAACCAAACTATCCCTTATGTCTCAAGTGTTTATCTCATTCAATACTAAGGCATTTTATGTTTTATTTCTTGTAATTTGAATCCCCATGTAAGTATATGAGTTTTTTTCCTCCTATTTTTCATATAATTCATAGCTTTGGGATTCATCTTCATCTAAGTATCACATCAAGTCTTCCATGGAGATCTTTTATTTTGTGTTTCCTGTCATTTCCTCTTGAATCAATGTTCGGGGATAGGTGAGTAGTTGCCTACAAGTATATGGTAGGTGCTCGAAGCGATATTTCCTATAGTCTCATTATCCATCACATGTAATCCTTATGGGAAATGGTGTTGATTTTATTTGAATTTGATTCTTTATTTATGAAAATTAGATTAGGTCTCTAAATGATGTTTATACCCTTCATGGATCTTGTTGGGTAAGTTGATAACTATGATATCAAACCAATGGCCACCCATGGCATGTGTTAATTCCTTAGTAATGGTATAACATTGTTATTAATAGTGAAATATAGTATTTATGTGTTTAAAATAGTTATACTTGCTACTTTGATTAATATAATGGCATAAAGTTCCTCTTTGTTTAATTTAGGGATTTTTATAGAATATGGAAGTGGGAATAAACCATGATGTTGGGACCCATTTTGGGGATTCTCATGGTGTCTTTATTTTGGGCTTACTTTGACACTTGGCACTATCATGAAATGGAATTTTTACTTTATTGGTTTGTGGGAATTAAACTATATTTTAGATTTTGTTATGTGATGTTTGTTTACCTACTGGTTATTACATATTGTTTCTTGTTATTATTTATTGTGGTTTCCAATGTTGTATTACTCTGCTAAAGAGGGTATGATCTCCTCACATTTCACATTAGACCCTTGCTACTAGTCCACAACCTCTAGTGATTGGGGAGTAATGTTTTAGGTCATAAGGTGAACCGATTGACTACTTGTTAGAGTGGTTTGGGTGGGTACATTATAGTTAAAGTGATTATGAATCAAGTCAAAATTAATATAGGGGATTTATGTTTTATTCATATTTTAATTGAAAATTTTATGCTTGAATTTCTATTGATGGAAATTATATAATCCTTATATTAAAAACCTATTTATTTTTCTTCTCCATAGTTTATTTATATAGATTACAAGTTTTCCCTTCATTTTCCTCTCTTTAAATACCCATGTGACTGAAAGAATGTTTTTAAATAAAACTAACTTTATTTCCCTCTATAGTTGGAAATCCTTTTTCTTATATATCCATATTTTATAAAATTGTTTAGATAATATTTTTACTATTCTCCAATAATGGTTTAAATTAATTATTAAATATTTTTCATTTTTTATAGAGGGTTTTAAAAAGAATCTTATTTTCATTTTCTAACAGAGGTGCTTTTTACCAAACGTGTAAATATAATATTTGTTTTAATAATTACATAATGAATATTATTTCTCACTATCATGGTCACTAAGAAATTTGAATAAAGTGTCTTAGTTATCTATAAATAAATTTTTTTCTATAATATTAAAAAAATTATATATTTTTAATTTTCTATTTCAAAATAGAAAGTGTGTTTTTTCTCAAGATTTATATAAATGATTTTTAAAGGAATTTTTTATCTAAGATAACATCCTTTGAATATACTTATTCTTTACTGGGGATCTAATTCAATGCTGACATCTTTATGCATTCTTAAGATAATTTATGATTATAATTATGTGACATTTATGGAACCCATTTATTTTCCATGGGTTATTTTATGATGATTTGTTGAATGTTTTATGATCTTATGGAATATATATAAATAGATCTTTATTATGTGATGGGTAGGACAAGAGTTATGTATCAAACTAGTAAATTAGGAATAGATTTATGTTTTATGAACTTAAAGGATACATGGTGAAGATAATAATCCCGAAATAAGGTACACAATAGGTTATTCTAATCCCAAAAGATGGTACATGGGTAGTTACCCTAAGCCCAAAAGAGGGTTAATTGGAGCTTATCCCATTCCTGAAGCAGGTACATTGGTGGTTATCCCAATCACAAGACATGAAGGTTGTCTTGGTAGGTATCCTTGATATAATATTTCTATGATTTTTATTATTCCACATTGTATGCCACTATGACATGAGCTTATGATAATGTTATACTATCATTGATCATTTTCTTTGATTATGTTATGATTCATGACTTATAAAATACCAATCTTTTTTCTAGTAATTATGATTGTGATCTATGAATTCATGGGTATTTTTCTGAAATATTAAGACCATTTTGTCACACCCTTATCACATGTTCTTCTTAAATGATCATTGAAATCTCTATGTTTACCCTCAATGAGCAGTTAAGATCACCCATTCGTGTGTTTCCTTTCCCCAAGGATATAAAGAATGGTTTTAAGTATTTCATCACAAAAAAGTTATATATTTATGAAATACATAGTGGTATATGATATAAATCTTCTATGTACTAATTTTTTATGTATCAATGTTTCCAAAAACATTAAAGACTTATAGTTATATAATCTAATAAGATGAAATATTTATGTATGAAATTTTTAGGTCACTATAATTGGTATTAGAAAAATTATTAGTCATTTTTTGAATCTATTATGATAAAGATTTAATGAGTACCCTTTGGATAATCCTATGTATAGGAGAAAATATTATGTTATGGTAAATAAGGAGTGGGGTTTTCCAAGAAAATACATCCATGTGTAAAAAATAACATGTATACATGGTTGTGTAATAGAAACATTGAAGGTTAATAACTCTTAATTTTTTATATTTGGTATTTACTTAATCATCAAAGATGTGCACTGAGTGGACCTAAGACTACACAACTAACAAGATACTCTTGGGTGATATATCAGGGTTAATTCATATTTTATTTATAAACTGTTATGATAAATTTGAATAGGTGACGATCATGAGTGACCTAGGTTAAACCTAAAGTGTTATATATTGAAAATAATGTGTCAATATTCAGACATACTATGAATTATTTTTCATGACTATTTGGTTTCTCATAATGATAGTTGTTTCTCACACTATTAATTTTTGTTTTAGTTAATGGATAGAAATAAAGGAATCATATTAATGCTAAATTTGATGGAAAATATAATTATTTTCCTCTTGAGAATAAAATGTTATGGGAGATGTAAAAAAACTATCATTCCTATACATACAAAACATTCAAAATCTACAAATCATATTGAGTTTCCAAATGAGAAAATGAGGGGAAAAGTTCTTATTAAGTGATTTATGAAGCAATATCCACCTTATTTTAGTGGTTATATTGATATAATAGTTCCTGGGTAATTTATCACTACCATTGAAAATTAATTTTCCATTATCTATTATACTTTTCATGAAAAAAATTATTTTTTGTGTTTATTATTTTGAAGGTGAAGCAGTTCAATGGTGAGATCTCATCAATAACATAAGGCAACATGATGAAATTGACTCTATAGAGTGGGATGAGTTTATAATATTATTTTTAAACATGTACATTCCTTATATTTTCTATATGAAAATGAATAATGAATTCCATGAGCTATGGATGAAGGATGATGAATCCAATTCTACCGATGAAAAAAAATATAAAATCTACGAGGTATGCTTCTGGTATTATCATTTAACTATAAAGTAAGATTTACCAATTCTCCAGTGGCTTAAAACTAAGTCTCTGAAGGGTTTTATCTAAAATATACCTCATTATCTATGAATAAGTCATTCAATGTGGTACCAAGATAGAAATAGATATTGGAGTTACACATAAATCTCAAGGTTTTGATAGGAAAATTATAGAGACCTGGGATTTTTATATGTGGATATTACATAAGTTTTTTATAAATATTATTTACATTACATGAAAAATTACCTGAGGAATGTAATATTTTAGAGGCTTTGGAAACATGGAAACATAAATTCTTTCATTGTGAATGATCACCAATGTCTCCCATAAAGATCCTCTCCTTTAGTACTCCTACTTAAAACCTTTATTCATAACATGGGGGAAGGAAAAAAACGAATGTGTGATCATAGATTCATGGTAAGGGACAATAAAATAGATAGGTTAGAATAATTAAACTTAAGATAATGATAAGACTAGAAAAACATTTGAAAACCAAACCCTGTATATCAAGTATCATAATCATGATTTAGGGCATAAACATTAGAAGTTAATAAGACATGAATCATAAGACAATCAATGAACATATTCCCTAATAGAACATCATTTAAGTAAGAAATATATTTATGGAATACACATATGAATAGAAAATCCTTTCTATATTAGTCAAGGCTCACTTCCAAGACCATAATAGGGGAGAAAGTCCTTTACTGAACGAGGGTCACTCTCCATTCCAGCCATGTATTAATAAACCAGCTTCACTTCCCATTCCATCCATATCTTACTGAACTAATATCACTCCCCATTTCAATCCTATCTATATAATGAGATTAAAATATTTACCCAATAAATTGGAGTGAGATATATATCCCACTACTCACATAATTAAATAATATATATGTCTTCTATAAGATCATAAAACATTTATCAAATCATAACCCATGAAATAAAATGGGATTAAAAAACATTTTAGTATATCCTAACCTTTGGAAAAGATATAGGTTTCATAATCATTTCCTCATAAAATAATCAATGAATATAAGTTGGTTTTATAAGGATCATATCATTATATATCCTATGTAATAGAAACTGTTTTCATAAACATCATTCCATCAAAATATAAACCACTCGTAGAAATAATAAGAATGGTATCCTTGGATCATATTCCCTAGTAAAGCATGGGTAAAATCAATGAATGACATCTTAGATGGAAAATAATTTTGAAAGATTAGTTAATTTTTTTGTAAAATATCATTTACGCTTTTAAAAATATATTTTTATGACATAAAACATTTTAAAAACATTTTTCTTTTAAAAAAATCTTTCAAAAACTTATAAAAGAATCTTTAAAACCATTGAATTAATTTTATTTGAAAATAAAAATTTGAAAACATATAATGGAATATTTGAAAATAATTGAAATAATATTCTTGTAAAAATAATAAAATATCATTAAAAAACATTTTTTAAAACGTTTTTAGAAAAAATTATTTAAAATGAAAATGATTTTCCAACTAAAGAGAGAAATAAAGTCGTATTTTCTTAAAAATATGTTCTTATATATCTTAAGAACAAAATAGTGTAAAAATAGTAAAATACCTTGAATAAATCCTAAGTAACCATAAAAGGATAAAATTCATGATAATTATTGAGATATGGATCACAATGTTTTATTAATGGAATCATAATAAAAAACAATCCTGATAAACGATGAGATTGTATAAATAAAATATTACCAATTTGGTAACATTAAATCATAATCAACATAAATGAATAATATCACAGGAATCATAAAAAATAATTAAAATAATTATATTCATGATATAATCTATCATGTTGGAATTATATACACCCCATAGAAGATTATAGGAGAATAACTTATTGCTCAAAGAAAAAAAATTGAGACAACATTCCCTTAAAGATTTGGTAACTTTTAAACCGAAAAAAATATGAAGTATATATCCCTAAATGGATATGTCGATACCTATAAATTTTATTATTATCATCATAAAATAAATTTATGGTCATTATATACATCACATATAATAAATTTATTGTGAATATAGCATGTGTCTTATGAAAGTAAAAAGTGAGATGAAAATTCATTTCCTTAAGTCTTGACTTCCATCATACTCCTTTAACCCTCCTATATAAGAAAAAATAATTTATTTTACATATATTAAATAACCATATTCATATATATCATACCATATACTATTTTATTATTTCCAATTAATTCACTTTTATTAAAGATTCCATGTTAAAGTTACGTTTCGGGTAATAAGAGCTTTGTTTTTCGTAAATGTTTTCATTTGTCAAATTTTTTTGTTATAATATATTAATAATATTTTACTAATATAAATATTTATAAACATGATATAAATATAATATATATTTAATATTCATTTATTCATAATAATATATAAAATATAGAAATAGAAAATTAAATACACTATTCGTGGAGACAGTAGGTCGTTCGTACACATAAAGACAATTTACATTTTCTTTCATGAATGAAAGAAATTAAATGATATGATGTATTATCATTAAAGAATAAATTTTATTTCTTATATATCACATGTTTTTATTAAACCCATCCTTAAAACATTTCTTGTGAATTGTGAATGAGTCACATCACTCTGTGAGGCGGTAGTCCGTTGTACACACAAACGATGTTATCATATTGTCACAAAATGGAAAGATTGTATGTATGTGTCATAATAAAAATAAATAATAATAATTAAATCACAAAAATAATATATATCATATATATCATATATATATATATAGTATTTCCATCATTATTCCAAACCTTGATAAATTGTAATGGAAAACAAGTGACATCAGTTCATGAGGCGGTAGTCCGTCGTACACATGAATAATGATTTCACAAACCATTTGATTGAAGTGTGTGTGGTTTTAGGTATTACCCTTAACATAAAAAATAATATAATATTTAATATACTGATTTTACTATATAATAATTATATAAAAATAATTAAAGTGGTTTGACAAAGAAATAACACAAGAACATTTGTTGATGAATGTTACCTCTTATTCCGGTATCTCCTTTTAGTTTTACCCAAAGGCCTTATTTGGTTGTATTTACACCCATATTAAGACATATAAGATTATAATAATGAATATTAAAAGTTAATTCGTCAGTTATTTTCTGAAACAATTGGTTTTGAATGTGTGGACAGAGGGGGAGAGGAGGTTGCCTTTTATAAGGGAGGTGAGTGGCACTCTTGTTCTTTTTTTAAAAGTGAGAATTCCACCTATTAATTTTTCTTGTGAATTGGATCCAATAATAAAAATTTATAGATACTATGATCTATAAGGACTAACTATGTCCCTAAAATGGGTTATGTATAAGTTTTTAGGTCATTTTGATCCTTAAGTTTAATGTTTAGTCTATTAGTAAATGTATATTTCTCTTAATCGTTGTGATAAATTTTAACTATTTTCACTAATAGTTTTGGTAAAAAATTAATTTGGACTTATTATAAAATAAAAATTATATTAATTAAAAATATAGAATCAATTTTTCAAAGTTAAATTAAAATAAGTGGAAAAAAATTAATTTAAAATTAATCTTGAAGACGTCCTGAGAAAGAGGGTTTTTAAATCGAAAAGGATCAAATGTTAGTAAAGTTATTATATACAATTTCATTATGAAATTTATTATAATAACGTAAATTAGATTTATATATTTATTTTTTAACTAATTATACTTTAAAAATATCTAAAAATATTTTATCTATATAAATAAATTATAGGAAATAGATGTTTTCAAATTAAATTTCATAAATTTCAGTTTCCATCAAAAAATGAAACATTTCAGAAAAATAAAAAAAATCAAAGTAAGATAATTTTGACATTCTAAATTAAAAATGGATTTTATTTTATCAAATTAGTTTTCTAAAAGTGTTAAAAATTATTTTTTTTATTTGTCTGAAAAATTCATAAAAATAAGTTTTTTGAGAAAATAATATTTTCATGACATATAAAAACTTTAACAAAAATTATGTATTTTATTATGAATATTTTTTATTTATTTAACACTATGATATATAAAAAATAGTTATTAATATTAATATTACTAAGTTTAACCACTATTTTATATTGGTTGGGAATAAATAAGTATACAAATAATATATCATAGTTTTATTAAAACTCAATATTGTGTGTAACGCAAGCTAAGATGGTATTCCATGTAGTGAAATATTATATTTTCTTAGTGTTAAATGAAATACATCAATGAATTTTCATTTATTGAAATATAATCATTCAAAAAAATGGGTTGTTACATTCTATACCCATAAAATTAATTGCACACTCAAAATATTTCTACATCATCAAAGGATTAATACTTGAATCCTATTTTTATAGAAATGAACATCATAAAAATTAGTAACAAAAATTCCTTTAAAAAATAAATTTTATAAAAATAATAATTACCCAAATTAACTCAAAACTATTTTTCTACATAAGATAATATAGGTGGGAAGAAAATATTTATAAATAGAAGAGAAGTGAAAATAATTATACAGACTTATAGAGATCACTGATCACAAGAAAGTGGGTGATACAGAGAATGTTAAAAACCAAAAACCCATAAATTTGTGATGATTTAAGAGACCACTTGATTCATTGAAAATGAATGTACAACGATAATTGTTTTCCAATTATCATTTTCCTAAAGTTGAATAATATTTACTATAAGATACACTTACATGATTTCATTCCATTTCATATGCACAATATCACCTATTGGTTGTGTGTTGGTAAATTTTTAGTTCATATATTACTCCAAAATGAAGGTGAATTTATTATTCGTGAAGCACCAACAGATTATAAGATCCATAAATATAATTATTGTTCATTTTTTCTAACTTTAGTCATCATCACAACTAAATTGTTTTAACATGTTATCCAATATGGATAAATCTTCATATTGGGAAACATTAATCTCTAAAACCTCATTAAAATTTCAACATATAACTTTTATTAAATGGTTAACCATTTGATCCTTCTTAAAATATAAAAATATAATACTATTAACATAAGGTCACTAAATTTCTAAAAACCATCTTAACATTGATCCCCTATATATCATAAAGTATGTATTGAATATCACATACCAAACATGTGAATAACTTCATCATGTATTCTCTTGAAACATGGTAATAACATGAATTTCTATAAAATAATATTGATAACATACATGATTATTCATTCCTTATTTTATCTCTTATCTTATACAAAAACATTTTCATTGTAATCTTGGGTTCATCCATATATTGATAGAATATGTTATTTCATTATTCCAAAATCCAAGAAGATAATCACATGAAATTTCACAAAAGGATATACAATATGATTTTCATAGGGATCATTCATACCAAATCAAATATGAAATCCCCAACTGAGGATATAGGTGTAAATGTTACCCAAATATCATATTTCACTTAATCCCTTATGATATCATAAGCTTTACCTTTTTCCTTTCTATTTATAGGTTTTTGTGGATTATCATTTATATTAGTCCTTATATTGGAGTACTTATTAACATAATGCCCAAACTCCTTCAAATTTAGACATTGGAGTATGAAAGGCTCATTATATAGGTATTTCTCATTATTCAAATCATTATCTAACTTTGTCCCATCAATTTGTCACTCAATCACTCGATGTTGTTCCCTTCTACACATAAAACATATGGTTTTCACTTTAAGACAATTCCCTCCATGTTTATCCCCATACATTGTGTATAAAGGAAAGATCATCTTCTTTTCTCCATCATTTTTAGATTTTCCTTTGAACTCCATCTTCCTTTACTTGTTACTGATATGGTATTTATACATCATTCCAACCTCCATTTCCACCTTAATAGTACATTGTATAATCTCTTTATAGATACTCAATACACTTATGGATAAATCCCTTCATAAAATTGGTTTTAATCCATTGATAAATCGATCAACATTACTTTCAGGATGGATGATAATACCAAAATAGTACCTTGAATGTCTTGAAAAACTTTCCTCAGAGGTACCAACAGATCTGTCAACATTTTTTATCTCAAGTAACTCTTTATCCAACTTCATATAATGATTATGATGAAAGTACATATTTTAAAATTTGTTCTTGAAACCATCCCAATCAGTAGATCCAATTTCATCTTGTTGTCTTCTATTCTTGATAAGAGTCCACCATTGATCTGATTGACATTTCAAATGGTAGAAAAAACAAATGAATTTTTCATGTTCCAAACATTGTAGAATATGAAATATCTTTTTTATGGTATCGATCCATTGTTCATCAACTAGTGGATCAGGATACCCACTAAAAGAAGGTGTATTTTTCCTTATAATGGACTCAAAAAAAATTATTCCCTTTTTTGTTCATTTATAAGTCAAAAATTATTCATATCTTTAGCATTTTTTTTTTTGAAAATAGAAATGATATTTTTTATTCAAACTCCCATAACATTTAGATTATTGGGAGTATAATAATTTAATTATCCATCACAATCAGCATTAATGTTGTTCTTTTGAGTTCCATCCATTGACTAAAACAAAAAAACATAGAGTAATAAACAAAAATAATATTAGGGAACTACATAATCATGAAAAGTAATATATAGGATGTCCAGAAAAGATTTCTTCTATAATATATAAAACCTTAATTTTATCCTAGGTTATTCATAGTTGTCTATTATTAAAATATTTCATGATAGTTTATAAAGAGTTTATGAATTTCCAAAGTTTTTCTCTAGGGAGTGTCAAACCAGGTGTGTAGAAAGGCCCTTTATCATACATGATTTCATGATCAATTCTAAATCAATATTGTGTCTTCAGGGTTGTTGACCATAAGTAAATATATTCTAGATCCACATCCACTTGTAGTATCCGGACATAGATGTATTTCTTGGAATCCACTCACTCTATCGTTTACCAATATTCCAAGACATTTTTCAATTCTTTGAATAATACTCATACTTATCCTCAAACATGTCCTTAGGTGTCTCACTGAGGTTTACTCATCATATTTTCAAAATTTTAACTAAATCTCTCTTTGATACCAATTATATCAACCCAGGATTTTCATACATGCATATTACATTATTTTTTATGAATATTCCTTATATTACACAAATACAAGCCTAATGACTATAATAGTTTAGTACCTTTAGAAACTTGTAAACAAAATTTTATAACTTTTTTAATGATATTTAATATACCTAATATATATCATCCCCTTTATTACTCATACTTAAAACAATTATTCATAACCTATAGAAAGGAAATGTAAGAAAGGGTGATCTCAGATGCTCTGTAAGGGTAAATAAAGGAGATACATAAGATTAATATGAACATAAGCGTCTGAGAATATAGGCATTACATTTGAAAACCATACCTTTCATATCAAAAATCATAATCAAGAGTCATGGCATAAATATTGTATGTTCATAATACAAGAATCCTAATGTAACCAACGAACATGTTCTATGAGGGAATAACATTTTCAAAAGACATAAATATGTAGCATACATATAAATATAGAAAATAATTTACATATTAGTTAAGGATTACTTCTAATACCTTTATAGTAGAAAACTTCATTTACTGAATCAGGTTCACACCATGTCAAAACCCTTTGTTATTGAACTCAGTTTATATCCCATTTCAACACTATTTTACTAAACTGAGTTCACTTTACATTTCCACCATGTCTTACTAAACCAATTTCACTCATCATTCTAGTCCCATCTATCTCATAATACAAAAATATTCAATCAATTAATTGGAGGGAGATATAGATACCACCCATCATGCAATGAAATCATACATATCTAGGACAGAATATCAAGAAAGATTCATCATATAATAACCCATGAAATGAAATGGGTTTAACAAAAAAATTATCGTGTCAAAAAATATGGAAAATAGTTTGGTTTAATAATCATTTCATCATACAATAACCCATGAAAATAAATTGGGTTTCATAAGGATCATATCATTGTATAACCTATGGAAAGAAACAAATTTCATAAACATCACTATCAAAAAATAATTCATTCAGAGAATGAAAGGGAATCGTATCCTTGGATCATGTCTAGTAAAGAATTGGTACCATCAATATATGTCATCTTATATGGAAAATAATTTTTGAATATCATTTAAAAAAATTGAGAAAAATATCTCCTCCCCTTTGAAAAAATTATTTTTAAAACAAAAAACCATTTCAAACCCTTTTTATTTGAAAATAAATTTGAGAACTTATAAAGGAAGATTTCAAATCATTGATATTATTTACTTTAAAAATAAACATTTAAATATTATAAATAAATAATTTAAATTCGTTTAAATTATTCTATTTTAAAAAACATAAAAATAATTTCAAAAAAAATTTTAAAAAAAATTTAATACATGGTTTTGGAAGAAAATTTGTTTTTGACTAAAGAGACAAATCAAGGTAGATTTTCATAAAAACAATTTCTTAATTATATTAATTACAAAAAGAGTGTAAAAATGATAATATTACATTAATATATCATGAAAAATATTAGGATAATAAAATTAATGGGAATTATTGAGATATGTGTCATAAGATTTCATCAATGGATGCATAATCATAAATAATCCCAATAACAGATGAGATTTTAGCAATAAACTCATAAAAATTTGGTAACATTGAATCATCATAAAATTGAAAGACTAAGACAATATGTAGATAAAATATCCTTAATATAAGATTATTAATTATATAAAATGTAAAATGGGTAGTATGTACACCTCATAAAATAGAATAGGTGCATAACATAACATGTGTCAAATAAGGAAAATTGAGAAAAAAATATTTTATCGATTTTGTAACATTTGAACCATAAACCCAATAAAAGAGAAATACTAAAATGGGTATGAAAATAAAAATAAATTTTATTATAATAATCATAAAATACATTCATTCTTAGTATCTACATTACATATAAGAAATATGTAGTGAATATAGCATGTTTCTCAGAAAAGTAAAAAGTAAGATGGAAATAATTTTCCTTAAGTATTTACTTAAGTCATACTCATTCAAACCTCCTGTATAATAAATATTAGTTTATTATAAATATATTATAAAATTATATTCATCTATATTGTACCATATATTATTTTATCAGGATCTTTTATTACCTTTTTATTAATAATCCCATGTTAAAGTTATGTTTCGGGTAATAATTGCTTTGTTTTACTAATATGTTTTGATTCAATATATTTTTTGGATATCTTATCTTAATAAAGATTTTATAATATCAATAATTATATCCATATATCATATATATTTATTATATATTTATTTATGTTAATCAATAAAATATTGAAACTGGAAATGAAATACACTGTTCATGGAGAAGGTAGGTCATTCGTATGCATGATCGTCGTTTCCATTTTCTTTCAGGATAAAAAGAAATTAATTTATATGATATATTATCATTAAATAATAATTTTAATTATATATATATTCAATATTTTTATTAAACCCATACTTAATACCTTTCATGTTAATCATTAATGAATCGAATCGCCTTGCGAGATGGTAGTTTTCATACACACGAACAACGTTATCATATTCCTGAAAAATGGAAATCATGAAGGTATGTGTGATATAAAAATTAGAGAATAATAATAACAGAATAAAAATAATAAAAATAATATATATAATATATAATATTATTTCTATCATTATACCCAACTGTGGGAGGATGTAATAGAAAATGAATGACATCGGTTCGTGAGGCGGTAGTCCGTCATACACATGAACGATGATTTGATAACCAATTTTATTGAAGTGTTTATTTTTTTAGGCTGTAAACATAACATATTAATATGTATATGTATTATATATTGTTTATTTATTATATAATTTTAATATAAAAATAATAAAAGGGGATTGATAATGAAATAAAATAAAAGCATCTGTTGATGAATGTCGCCTCTTCTTCGGGTAGATCTTTTTAGTTTTCACCGAAGGCATTCCTTTGTTGTCATTTTATCCCAAGTAAGGATTATAGTATGATATTATGAAATTTTAAAAGTTATTTTTTCAGGTATTTTCTAAACCAATATCTTTTTATGGTTTTATGATAGGGGATAGGGGGTGACCTTATATAAGAGAGGGGAGTGGAACTCTTGTAAATTTTTGAAAAGAGATAAATCCACCAAATTTTTTCCCATGTAAATTGGCGCTAATATAAGAAATATATATATATTATAATTTATATGGTATAAATATTTAAATATAATTATTTTTCTATAAGTTTATATGTAATTCTAAACCATAATATTAATGTTTAGACTCTATATGAACTTGTTTTTCTATTAATCGTTGTGATTAATTTTAACTTTTTTCATTAAAAATATTGTTCAAAAAAATAAGTTGGAATTATTAGATATAATAAATTATTATGATTCCAAATATAAAATACATTTTTTAAATTTCATTTACATAAGTAGAAAAAATATTTAAAATATATCATATAGACGTGTCGAGAAAGCGGGTTTTTGAAAAAAAAAAAGATAAAAAGATTTAATAGTTTTCATATTTAATTTTAATATTAAATTGATTCCAATGAACTAAATTGGATTAATATATTTAAAAGTAAACTAATTAAACTTTAAAACCAATTTCAAATATAATTTTACTATATAAATAAATTATACAAAAGGTAGTTTTCAATTAAAATTTAGTATTTTTTACTATTTATCAAATAATAAAACATTTAAAAAAAATAAGAAAATCACACTTAGATAATTTTGATGTTATAAATTCAAAAATTATTTTCATTTTATAAAATAAATTTTATAAAATTTTGAGAAAATAATTTTATTATTGTTCACAAAAATACATTAAAATAAGTATTTTGTGAAAATATTATTATTAAAACATATAAAGACTTTACTGAAAATTAGGAATTTTATTATCAATATTTTTTATTTATATAAAACCATTATATTTGAAAATTCTTTTTTACTATTCATATTACTATATTTAATAGCTAGGTTATAATGTCTGGGTGTAAATAAATATATTAATAATATATCATTGTTTTGTAAAAAATCTGTTTCATGTGTAATCAAAGCTATGTTGGTGTTCGATATAGCACAACCTTATCTTGGTGTAGCATACAATGAAAAAAAATCAAATAATTCCAATTTATTAAAAAATATTAATTCATAAAAAAATAGGGTGTTACAAAAAATATTATTTAAATCAATTGAAATTATAATAATAAAAACCATAGAGAGAAGGAATAATTATTTATTTATTCCAGAAGTGTGGATGGAATATGGAGGAAATTTTCTTAAGGGTAATCATAAATGACTTAAGTATATAAAGTAAGGTCATAGTTAAATTGAATGTCGAAGTAATGGGTTGAAATTAGCTAGTGATGTGAATAAAGAGAAATCTTAATAGAATACACAGACCACACTCTAGTGTTTCAAATGCAATGAGTATGAACATTCTGCACACCATTTCTCAAATCTAAGGGTTAATGATGATGATCGACATCACCAATATTTTAATCCTAGATACAAAGTGATATCTCATGCGATCACTATTCTAATGTGGGGTATCATAAAAATTTATGAAAAGTAAATTTATATTCCACTCTATAACTGTTAATGTCCTATTTGATTAAGGATCTACCAACACTTTTATATTTGAATAATTTTATAAGGGTATCATATTACCAACTCAATGATTAGAGGATAATTTAGTTATGAAAACTTCTAAGGGTAATATATTCATATCCCAAGTCTATTTTTCTTCTTCGATTGATGTTTGTGATAATGTGATTCTTAAAATTATCATTATGTATCCCTTAGTTTAATTTTATGTTATTTTGGGCATGAATCTTCATTATTTATGTTAATCCATATCAATTTCCAAGAAAATGGAAGTTACATTTAATATGTTTATCTAACCTATGATCATCTATTAGTGAATCGATGAATATGAACTCCCAATAGAAATTACATTCATTTTTGGGGTGTTGATTCCTATTCAAAAGAAGTATTTATCTCAAATTGTTGGTAATAAAACTCAGAATCGATGATATTCCTATTGTACATGATTTGTTATGTCTTTCTTGAATAGTTTTTGAGACTTCCTCTGTATCAGGAGGTTTAAATTTTAATAGAACTCATACCTACTATTATAGCTATTTCAAATACTCTATATGGAGTTGCCTAGATTTACTTATAGAAATTGTAGATGAAACTTCAAGAGAATATTGATATGGAATTCATCCAGCGAATTGCATCACCATTCGGTTCACCTCTTCTTATTTCTTAATAAGAAAGATGGACCAATAAGACTTTGTATTGATTATTGGGAACTTAATGTGATCACAATCAAGAATAAGTATCATTTTCCCTATATTGATAAATTTTTTGACCAATTATGAGGAGCTCAATATGTTTTGATGATTTATTTTTGATCATGATACTATCGATTAAGGTCTAAAATTAAAGGAATATCCAAGACATCCTTTCATATGAGGTATAGATAATATGAATTTATAGTGATTCTATTTGGCAGAACAAATTCCCCCACTACATTCATGGATTTAATGAATAGAGTTTTTATAGTTTACCTTGATAAAAATTTGGAATTATTTATATATGATATTCTTATATATTCTAAAATAATGTAAGAGTATGAAGATCACTTAATAATTTTACTAAAGGTTCTAAGGAAGGATATTTTTTATGATAAATTTACCAATTATGAATTTTAGTAATATAGGGTTTTATTTTCGGTTTATATAATCTCATGTGAGGGTATATCATTAGATTAATCAAATATTTAAGTTATAAACCACGGTACAAGAACAACCACTACGATTGAGATCTATAGTTTTCTTGGATTGGATATATATTATTGACACTTTGTAAAGAGTTTCTCATGACTATCTAATCCACTCACCATGTTAACTCAAAGGGGAGTAATGTTTTGTTATATAGATAATTGTGGGTAAAATTTAAAGAATACAAAAATAATTTTGGTTAGAACACATGTACTCACACAACTCTATAGTGAAGAAGGTTCTATGATATATAGTGATGCATCAATGAAGGTACCAAGATGCATCCTCATGTAGAATGATATGGTGATATAATATGACTCATTCTAATTTATGGTTTTTTATAAAAATTATCCAACATGTGATTTAGGGATAGAAATCAAAAAAATTACATTAAATATACAGAAGAATTATCTTTAGGGTGAATGTTTTTTATATATTCTTATCATGAAAGTTTTGTGTATATAATTTCTCAAAAATATTCAAATCTATTCCAGAGAAGACTATTGGATTCCATTAATGATTATGACAGAATAATAATTTTCCACCATAGGAAGGAGAATAAGGTGTATGATTCAATAAGTTGAAAATAAATATAATAAATTATCTATGATGGGGATAAAAACCAATATATTTTTAGTTACAATGGATGGTTCTGAAAATGTGGATCGAAGGGAAGAAATCATGTCTTTTACAAATTATTATGGAACCATCTATCCAAGTGAAGATTATAGAGGCACAAAAAGAAGATGTAGATCTGTAAAAAAAAGGTTATAAATGTTTATGATTTAAACCATTATTATAATGGAATTAAATGATTTAAGAAATGATTATTTGTCTTATCCATACCAATATTGAAGATGGATATGTCTGTTAAAGATCTTATATCATCATTATCTATTCATCAAGGAAGTATTAGGATGTTTATAGATCTGAAAGAGTACTTATTATGGGAAAACATGAAGAGAGATATTGCAAATTTTGTATATTATTGATTGGTATGTTAATAAATTTAACTATAAGAGATGGAAATCTAATTATATGTGACAACTAATACCCATACCAAAAATAGAAATATGAAAACATCCCCACATATTTCAACATTGGAATACCAAAAACAAAAAAGGCTATAATTTTATTTGGGATATAGTCGATTACCTTATGAAACCAATGCATTTCATTTCCATTGGGAAATATTTTTATTCTGATCATATTTACATAATATATATTAAATAATTGTTAATGTTTCATGGAGTAAAATATTTTATTGCATATGATTGAGATCTAAGGTTTACCAAAAAGTTATATAAAAGTATTCATCAGGCTCTGGATATGGGGTTATGTTTTTGTACTACTTATCATCCCCAGATATATGTTTAGTCTGATATAACCGTTCAATCCTTAGAGGATTTGTTCATATCTTTTTATCTTTATTTAAAAATAGATTAGGATAAACACCTTCCCCTGGTTATGTTTCCTTACAAAAATAGACTTCACTCAAGAATTCATATGGATCCTTATGAAGAACACTATGACAATAACTGCATCAATTAGATTTGTTAGGATGAAGTTGGAGAAAAAAATATATTGGTACCTGATCTATATGAATAAATGGAAAAGAATGTTAGATCTATTCAGCAACACAGCAAGGCAACTAAATGTCAACCGAAGAGTTATGCTGACAATCCCTGGTGGGATATGAAATTTTAAATTAGTGAAAATGAATTACTATGAATTTATAAATTGAATAAGGTTATTATATTTTGAAATAAAGGAAACTGATCCTTATGTATATTAGTTCTTTTTTATTTTTTTGATCGATTGGGAATCGTATCTTATTGATCGGAACTTTCACCAACCATATCTCAAGTTCATGATGTGTTTTTTATTTTTCTCTTGATAAAGTACATACCTGATCATTCACATGTTCTAAAATTAGAGGTAGTATCAAAGGAGTATGATCTTTCTTATAATGAAAAACTAGTAGAAATCATTTTTCATAGAGATAACATGCTACATAACAAGACTACTCACCTGGTTAACATTATCTAAAGGAATCAAAAATTTAAATAAGCTATATGGTAACATGAGGATGTGATGAAGTAGATATTTTCACATTTATTTATATTAGTGTGATGGAATTTCAAAATCTAAATTCATTTTAAGGGGATATAATGTAATTCCCCAAGATTCTATATGTATTTTCTTTGAAATAAATTTTATACAATCGATAGTTTTCTTTACAAGAAACACCGAGATTAAATAAATTGTGTTGAACTATTGAGTTATTAATATTTTTTGAGACAATTATCACATATTCATTAGATTGGATAGTATAAATAGGACTAAATAAAGTATAAAAATATCTAGTCTACACGGGTATATATCTAATTCAATAATTTTCTACTAATAAGAAAATTTGAAAGTAAAAAAGGATGTTTTTTCTGAAAAATGATTTGTATGCACACAATTTATTTTCATATTAATAAATTAACTTAATCACTATTTATGAATGTTTTTTCTAAATTTCATATATTATATATTTGATAAAATATTTTAAAATTTTATTTAATGGTTTTGTCTATGCATGGGATAAGAATAAATTATGTTTTATGCATAAAAATAATTTTTTTATAAATAGCTTTGTTTTCATTTTTCAAGCTTATTTTATAATGAATATTTTCCACTTATATAATTTTAATCTTAAAAAATTAAAAAATGTTTGGAATTTTTATTTATAAACTTTTTAAATTTGAAAACATTGTTCTATTCATTATTAATAATAACCATGAAAGATATATGTCACATAGATAAGAGTAAATTAGATAATTAATGTTAATAATAATGAGATTAGGATATAAAAATATTGATAACACCTAAATTATATCTATTGTATGAGTTTATTTCAAACATTCTTATCCAATATTCTAATATATTGAATCTTTGTTCCACTTTTCTTTGATAATTACCTTAATGTGATTTTATGTAAAGAATAAACCCAAAATGATACTCTCTTGGTTTTAATAACTCTAAAAAAATTTCATTGGGATAAAAGAGTTTATGTTTAGTAATAAATTTTTATTTGAAATATGAACAATTTTTTTATCATGGAAATTTATTTTTAATTTTTAATCATTTAATAGTTACCTTGAATGTTTACACAATGTTGACATAGTGATTGTCAAAGTAATAAAGTAATAAAATTAAATGTTTTTAGAAACATAAAATTTATTTATTTTATTACTTATGGTTTCAAAAGAATTCTATGGTTTATGCTATTTTATAATTAATGGTTAACATCTTTATATTCAAATCCCATTCCTATATTGATGTCATTAAGTCAACATATGTTAATTGGTCAAAAAACGACTTCAATAGTAGTCTAGGTTAAATAATATATTATTAATTGACTTCAAATCATAATAATTTTTAAAGAGTAAAATGGGTGGTATTTGGTCTAAAATATCATCCCTTATATATTTTTATCCAAATTTTATGTTATATATGAATTTATAACCCTTTTGTATTGGAATAGTTTTCACCACAGTGAATGTTAAAATTGGTTGATTAATGGTTTAAACCAAATGATAAGGTTTTAAATTCCATATAAACCTATTTTGATCACATTTTTTAATTTTATTACAACCTTAACCTATTTTATACTATAAATTCTAGTCACTCAATTCAAATTTCATATAATACATAATTTATTATATTTTAATATTTTAAGTAATTCCAAGTGTTCCATTTCATTCACTATAAAAGGACACCACCTCCCCTCTATTCATTACACAACCTTGAACCATTTATCTTGACCAAAAAATCTTAGAAACATCTTTATTCAAGTTCTATAGGTTTTGGTATCTTCAAAAGACCATCCCTAGAGTCCATAAGAGGAAATCCAAATGATGTTTCTCAAAGATGAGGTAATTGTTTTAACCAATATCTTTCATTTTACTAATTATTATACCTCCTTATATTTTATCCTAAACATTCCAATATAATAACATAATTTTATCATATTTACGAAGAATCTATTTTGTTGATGGAATAACCTCATTCATATCCCTTTTCCATTAAATGGGAAATGAAAGTATCATTTCTCCATATGTGTGGATAGAAACCTCTGAAAAGTGATACAATTAATTTTCTATCACTGACTCACATGGATGTCTATAATGTGGTATTTAATAAATTTATTTTATATTTATGATATTATTATGGTTTTTTAATGTTGGATTATTATTTACCTTTCTTCTGTTCAATCCATTAAAAATTGGAAATATCATATGTGCATGAGTACGGACTATCATCTTCATGAAGTGATGCAATTCATTTTTAATAGAATATTAACATGGATAGTGATAAAATTATATATAAATATTATGTTTTATACTCCTTAAATTATTATTATTCTATAAATTATGTAATCATGATCAAATTAGAAGGACCAGAACTTTAAAACCAACCTTCAAGAACAAACGAAATAGTTAGCACCTAAAAATGATGATTTTAACAAATAATTATTAATAAACAGGATTTGAAATATTATAAGTGGATATTATAAGGTATTATAAGTATGAATTTGGTTCTGTTTTATAGTTATAATAAATTAAATGTTTTTACATCAGAGGTTATATTTATTAGTAATTAATTCAAACTTGAGGTAAGGGATTTATGTTTCAATATCATTTAAATGAGATTATTTGTGCTTGATTTTTGATTGAGAGATATTATATGATAATTATATAATAAAATTATTTAATTCCATTATGCATTGGTTATTTTTAGATATTATATTTTTTATTTTCATTTTCCTCTCTCTAAATACTTAAGAGATCTGAAGAATATTTTTAAACAATACGGACTTTATTTCCCTCTTCAATCAGAAATACTTCTTTTCATATCAATTCTTTATAGAAAATTTTAAATAATGTTAATATTAATATCAAATTATTTTTTGAATTTATTTTTACACATACATTACATTTTTTGTAAATTTTGAAAAAAAATCTTTTCATTTTCTGCATGAGATACTTTTCATTGAAGATGTGAGATGAATATTTTGTAATGATTATGGATTGAATGTAATTTTTTCACCATCAAGAACACTAAATGATTCAAATTATAAGTTCAATGTTTACATTGTAATTTTCAGAAAAACATATTCAATTATATTTAAGAAACTTTTTATTTTATAAATGTGAATTCAAAAGGAAAAAAGGTATTCTCCTCAATAAATATTCTTGTGATATTTTTAAAAAATATTTCATCTATGTTAAAATCCTTTGATATAACATGTGATTTACTAGAGATATGATCCATGATACCATCCATATAGTTTCTCTATATTTTTAATGGTTATGATGTTGATATATTTATAAAAATAATTTATTTTCGACAGGTTATGTATTGGAACCCCCTCTTTTCATACATTAACATTACATAACTTTTGTGGAAAACCAAAAACATTATACAAACAGATTCCCAAATACCATATTAGTCTACTATCTTTGGATACATGGAAACATAAGCATTTGTACATGGGTGAGCTATATTATCTCCCACTGTGTTCTATAAGACTAGCACCCTTCTTAGACATATCATTCAAAAAATATATCTTCATAACATGGGGAAGGAAGCATAAAAAGGGGTCCGATAAGATATCCATTAAGGATAAACAAGGGAGATATATAAGAATAAACATGAGCATAAGATTATTATAATATGATCAGAACATTATAAGATCATACTATACATATCAAAGATCAGAAACATAAATCATGGCATAAATATTGGAAGTTCATAAGACATATATCATAAGGTAATCAAGATCATAGGATATGAAAGCATAACATATGACTAAGACATGTAATCTTAGAATATACATAAACATAGAAAATACTATACCAATGTTACTTACCGATACCTTTATAACATGTTAGAATTGGGCTACAATACATGTACCCGATTCAGGCTTGGGATAATAACCTATGTACCATCTTATTTTTGGTATTGGGAAACAACCCGCACACCCAATTACTTTCAGGCTTAGGCTATAACTGGTGCACTTGCTTATTTTCATTCTTCTAATACAACCCTTGTATATTCTTTTTCTGGGATTGGGCTACAACCTGTGTACCATTTGATCTCATATACCATTTACCATTACCCAATTCATTGGAGGGAGATATTGGTCCAACCCATATCATAATGAAATTATACATATATATTCTAAAAAATAATAAAAAATCATTTCCTAACCCATTAAAATTAAATGGGTATAATAAACCTATAATTATATCATAACCTATAGAAACAGATATAGGTTTAATAATCATTTCATAAAAATAATAACCAGTAAAAGAGAAATGAATTTCAGAAACATATAACCAATGAAAGAGAAACAGATTTCATAAAAATATAACCCGTGAAAGGGAAAAGGGTTTCATAAAGACTATCACATTAAGAATATCTAAATCAAAGAAAGAATATTAATGGAACCTTTAGGTCATTTCCTTGAAAGTCGCGAGTAACATCAATATATGTCATCTTAGATGGAAAATAATTTTGAAATATATTTCAAAAAAAAATTCTTGAAAAAAGTATCCTTTATTCATTTAAAAAATGTTTTTAATGCATAAAACCGTTTGAAAACCATTTCCATAGAAAATATATTGACATTTTATAAATAATAAATAAAATATTTTTGAAAATATTTTCATTGAAAACTTATAGAATAAGATTCAAATCATTTTAAAAACATTTTTTTCCCAAAAAGATTTCAAAACATTAAAAGAAATCATGAATATTTTTTGCAAACTATTTAATTTAAAATACATTGAAAACATATAAAGAAGAATTAAATAAGTTTTAAAAACCATTTCATAGAAAATTACATTGAAAACATGTAATGAAAAATTAAAAATGTTTTGAAAACCTTTTAAATTTAAAATTTATAAAAGATTCTTGAAAAGAATTTCAAAAACAATTACTTGAAAATTACTTTTAAAAACATTTTTCTTAAAATTTATCCTTTTATAAATGGAAAGGAATCATTATAGAAACTGTTACTTGTAAATATATACATGATGTATAAGGTGAAAAGAATATTATTTTTACATGTTAAAAAGGAAATAAAAATTATTTATTCAGAAAGTGACAATTATATTCCATTAAAAACATTGATAAAAGGAAAAAAAGTAAAAATAAATTTTACATATTATAGGATAATAGTATAATATTCATGGAAACCCTATTTAGAGAACATGGTGTTGAAGGAAGTTATATTTCTTACCGAAGAGAGAGGTAAATTAAGTCTTTAGTAAACCAATTTATTAAGTATCTTATGAACCAAATAGTGTAAAAATAGTAAAAATATATAAATATATCATGAATATCCATATGAAATTAAAATTCATTAGTTTTTTTGAGATATGGTGCATAAATTTTCCTCAATAGGAGAATAATAATAAATAATATTAAAAAGTGATGAGATTGTTTAAAAAATATTTCTATAAAGTAACTTTGAAAGATACTCCCCATTTAATAAAATTAAATAAAACGAAGCTTAAAATGTCATGAATATAAAAATATTCCTGATATAACATGTCAAATTTACTATATATTTATCATCGAAAAATATCGTTGCATGACATGACATGAGTCTCAAAGAAGGGAAATTGAGGAAAATCACTTTACCGATTTGATAAATTTTGAAACGCAGTCCCGATGAAAGAAATATAATAAAATCAATTTGTACATAAAAGTAAATTTTAGTAAACTAATCATATAATACATACATTGGCAGTATTAACACCATAGAAAAGGAATGGGTGGTGAATAAAGCATGTATCTCACATAAATAAAAATTGAGATGAATTTTTGTTACCTTGTGTATTAACTCCCATCGTACCCATTAAAAACTATTATATAATAAATTTATGTTTATTATAAATATTTTATATAACCATTTTATTATATATAATACCATATATGTTTTTTTTGTCACATTATATTACCCTTTTGTTAACAATTTAATGTTAAGGTCACGCTTCGTGTAATATTCCCATTGTTTTTCACTTGTTTCATGATTAGTTATATCTTTCATCTTTATAAACATATCATAATTTCAAGAATGTAAGCCATGATATAAATATTATTTATATTAATTATATTTTAATTATAATAATATATAGAATATAGATTAATGAAATGGAATACATTGTTCCTGGGGACGATAGGTCGTACGTATGCATACTTGTTGTTTCTATTTTATTATCATATTGAAAGAAAGAAATAAATTTAAATATATGTATATATTTTTATAATATCATTAAAGTGTAATTATTATTCCATATATATCATATAATTTCACTAAAAAAATCCTTAATAAATTCTATTGTTGTTTGAATGAATCACTTTGCTTTGAGAGGGCAGTTGTCCGCAATTCCTCAAATGAAATTATCATATTTACACAAGATGGAAAGGATAATGGTATGTAATAAATAAAAATTAAATAAGCATAAGGAAATAAAAAATATTTTATATATCATATATAAATATATTTTCTGTCATAATATCCATCATGATAGGCAGTAAAGTAAAAAATGAACAATCATCGTTTCGTGAGGCGATATTTCGTAATGCGTATAAAAAGTGTGTTCATCACCTAGTAGATGGAAGTGTGTGTAATTATAGGTAAAAATATATAATAAAAACAACTTATTATATTTTTTATAATGATTTTTTATAAAATTATTTAATAAGAGTATTTAACAAGGTGGATAATTGAAATAAAATAAAAGAACTCGAGGAAGAACGTTACCTCTTATTCGGGTAACTCCTTTTGGTTTACACCAAAGAGATACCATGGATTGATTTACACCAAAGGGTAGAATATTATTATTATTGGAGGGATTTTTAGGAGATATTTATTAAGATATTTTTTGATCCAAGTGTCTTGAGAGGTGTAAAATAGTGGGGGGAGAGGAGGCCTTTTTATAATGGAGGAGGAGTTCCACTCTTGTAAATTTTGATAAAGGGAATTCAACCCACATTTTTACCACGTAAAGTGGTTACAATAATGATAAAAATTATATTTAAGTGATTATAGGGTCTAAATATTTCCTTCCAATGGATTTTGGAAAAGTTTCTAAGTCATTGTGTCCCTTAACATTAATGTGTAGTTCTTAGTTAAGCTTAATTTTACCTTAACTGATGTAATTTATTTTAATTACTTTGACTAATATTTTGGGTAAAAAATAAGTTGAACATATTATAAATTATAAATTATTATGATTCCAAATATTGAATTCATTTTACCAAATTTTCATCACATAAATGGAAGAAATTTATTTCAATTTAATCTCATGGTCCGGTCAACAATGAATGTTTTTAAAGTAAAAACGTTCAAAATTTTACTGGGATTTTATATTTTATTTCAAAGTGAAATTGATTAAAATTTACCAAATTGTTTTTTTATAAGAAAATATTATAAAATTAAACTTTTACTAAAATTTAAAATTTAATTTATTCATATAAATAAATACGGTGAAAAATATTTTTTGAACTAAAATATAGTATTTTTTACTATTCATTAAAAATGATACATTACAGAAAATAGAACAAAAATTAAACTAACCTAATTATTATGTTATTATTTTAAATATAAAGTTTATTTTGACATATTTAATCTATAAAATATTAAAAAAATGGATTTAAAATGGGATCTCTTTTAAAAAGAAATAAAATTTTATTACTAAAAATATAAGTTTTCAAGCTTAAAATTTGGTGGGTTCTTATCTTATGTCTCTCAAATATATTGGATGAAAATAAAATATATTTTATTTAATAAATAACATATTTATGACATAAATATCACTCATTAGATATAATTAATTTAATTTATTAGGGTAAAAGAGTTTTGTGGCCATAAGAATAATAATATTTTCCTTTATATTCAATTGGTTTTCATATTAATTTCTAATTAGTTGGTAACCCATGAATTCATCTGATATTTGTGTAAAACATAGATTTTCATATATTATTAAATAATATTCATAAATACTAATTTAATGGATAGGTTATATTTTATTATATTAAATGATAACATTTTAATAATATATTATTGTTTGGTAAAACTCAGAATTACATGTTGTGCGAGACATTGAGGAAAGACAATATTGGGTGTAATGTATGATAAACTCAGTGTTTCATGTTGATAATGTTAAACATTATGTTGTGTGTATTTCATTATAACTTTGTGTTTTTTATAATGCGAGCTAGATATAGTGCATTAGTATAAACTATTTTCAGTGTTGCGTGAAATGAAAAATCTTAAAAAGATTTAATTAATTAGAATAAATATACTTAAAAAATATCAGGGAATTACATTCTACCCCCAATAAAATGAATTTTTACCATGAAATTCATCTGTGTTATCAAAGGTTAAATACTTTTAATTTTTTTAATAGAATCCCACATCATAGAAATAAACACTAAAACATCCCTTAAACAAAGAAAGTTGGATCCGTAATGGTTACCTAGAGTAACACATAGTTGGGTTTCCACATAGGAGATCATAGGTGTAAAGGGAAAACATGGACATGGAATAAATATATTACTATCATTTTCTATAGGAGAGTGATAGAGAACATGGTTAGGAGAATGATCACAATCACAAATCCATAAATATGTGATTATCTAAGGGACCATTTGATTCATCAGAAAAGATTGTACTGGGATAACCATTTCGGTTTCAATATCCTTTCCCTATAGTTGGATAATTTTCATGAGAATTTATACTTACATGATTTAATTACCTTTCACAAGTAAAATATCACTCATTGGTTTTCCCTTGATATAATTCCACTTCATCTCTTACCCTGAGAAATGTAGCGGATTTTTTCATTCTTGAAGTACTAATGGATCATGAGATCCATGATAAGTCATCCCATATTTCATACCACCAACATCATATGGTTATAATATGCTATCAAATATGAATAAATCTTCATGTGGTGAGAAAATACTTTGACCTCAAAAAATTTATTCATAGTTTAACTTAAACTTTATAAAAATGGTTACCCTTATAACCCATATAAAATATAATTCACCCTTTATTCATTAAATATTTTCTTATCTTATACCAAATTTTTTTATTGGATACATGGGTTCATCCTCGCACTGATATAACATTAAATGTGATTTTATTATTCCAAAATCCATGTATAGGGATATAATCACATGAAAGTTAACTAAAGTATGAACAATAATTTTATCATAGGGTTTATTTTTTTCAAAATCCCATAATAAATTCCCCCTATGGAGCTCCCCAATTATCATGGTTTACTTTATACATTGTAATTGCATATAATTTCCCTTTTTACATTATCATTAATGGTTTTTGGAACTGATCACCATTATTAACCCTTATATTTTAGAACTATTTGGAGAGATTCCAAAACTCCATATAATTAAAACACTAAAGTATGGGTGTTCATTCTATGGAGTTTTCCTAATATTTGACTCATTAAATATCTTTTTCCAACTACATCGACATTTAGCTTCTTGATGTAGATATCTTTCAGACATAAAACATTTACTAATCCTAATAGGAAAACTACCACCATTCTTCTTTCCACACATAGATCTTAAAGGGAGGCTCATCTTCTTATCTCCATGTTTTTTAGATTTTCCATCAAACTACATCTTTCTCTTCTTGTTAAAACCATGAGATTTATATATAACTCTAACCTATATTTCAAATTTTATTGAAAAAGAAAAATATCCCCATAGCTAATAAATTCTCTTGTGGATAACTCCCTTAGGATTCCTATATTTAAGCCACTAAAAAACCTATCCACCTTACTTTCTGGTTAGTTGAAAATCCCATAAGCATACCTCGCATGTCTTTTGAAATTATCCTCACAGGTACTGATGAATTAATTATCCTTTTTCTTCAACTGAAGTAACTACTTTTCCATATGTATAGGAAGTACATAAGGAAAGTAATAATTTAATAATATGTTATTTTACTCTTCCCAATCCATGGATTCAATTATATATTACATCCTAGTATTTTTTAATGGAGTCCACCACTGGTATTTTTCACCTTCCACCCAAAATACAACGCAAATGATTGTATCACGTTCTGAATAATGAAGAAAATATAATATCTTTTCAGTAGTACTTATCTAGTTCTCAGCAACAAGTGGATCAATATACCCCCTGAAAGAAGGTGGATGTTTCCTCATGAAGGAATCAACAATATGTTGTTCCCTCATTTTAATGTTTCAAATCTCATCATGATTAGTAGCTTGAGAAATAATTTTGATCATATAAATGGGGTTCTACATTACATCACCTACATGATTTGGATTATATGGAGAAAAACCATTGTATTTTCTATTTTATTCTCCATTAACATGGTTCGATCAGGTTCCAATGATTGAATAAAACCAAAAACATAGAGAAACAAAACATTTTCAAATTAAGGAACCACATAATCCGGAAATACTACTTACATGAAATCTAAATTATGACACCTTCTTAATCTATGACACCCTAGATTTACCCTAGGATATTCATAGACTATATATTTTTAAATCCTTTATGATGGTTCATGAAGAATTTTTGAATTCCCAAAGCATATCCCTTGGTAGTGTCAAACCAGTTGTGTAGAAAGCCCCAATTTTATGTACTAGATTACCCTGAGTTAGGCTCAGGACATCTTGTCTAAGTTATTACCCCTAGGTACATTTATTCTAGAGATTCATCCACTTGTAGTATCCAGAAAAATATGTATTGCGAGGAAACCACCCACTATATCCTTCACCAAATTTCAAGGACATTTTTCTTTGCATTTCATTATCCTTAGACTTATCCTTAGACATGTCCATAGACTTATCACTAAGGTTATCTGATCCCATTTTCCAAAGGTTAACTAAATGTTTTCTATGTTACAAATTAGAGTAACCCTTTCTTTTAAAACATTAACATTACATGACTTTTGTAGAATAATTAAAACATTATACAAAAAACTCCCAAAGAACGTATTGTTTTGGTGCCTTTGGAAAAATGGAAACATAAAAGATGGTACATGGGTGAGCTATATTATCTCTCACTAGGTTCTTCAAGACTATCACCCCTCTTAAACATATTATACATAAAATATATCTTCTTACCCTAGTGAAGGAAACATAAAAAGGGGTGAGCTCATATTCCTAGTAAGGGTAAATAGGGGTGATATGTAAGCATAAATATGGGCATAAGTGTAGGAGAATGTGATCATAACATTAGAAGATCATACTCTACATATCAAAGATCATAAAAAAAAATCCTGGTATAAGGATCTGCAATTCGTAAGAAATGAATCATAATGGAATTAATAGCATATGAAATGAATGAATAACATAGGAGTAATACATTTAATTGTGGAATAAACATAAACATAGAAAATCTTATGTTAGTTCTACCAAACAAGACCTTCATAACATGTTAGGCTTGGGAAATGACCTATGTACCTACTTCAGGCTTTGGCTAACAACCCATGTACTCTCTTCTTTTCAAGATTTGGTTAAACCCATGAAACCTCTTACTTTTAGGCTTGGGCTATAACCTATAGAATTTGTTATTTTAGGCTTGTTCATATACCCATATACCATCTTGTTTTCAGGAATGGAATACAACCTATGTACCCTTTTCTCTCATATACCATTTATCGTTACTCAACGCACTGGAGGGATATATAGGTCCCACACATATCATAATAAAATCATACATTTATGTGACACCAAATCATATACAATCATATTGTTACCCGTGAAATTGAATGGGTATCATAAAAATGTAATCATATCATAACCTATGAAAAAATAATAAGGTTTCATAATGATTTCATCAAAATCATAACTTGTGAAAGAGAAATGGATTTAATAAAAATATAACCCATGAAATAGAAACAAATTTCATAAACATATAACCTACAAAAGAGAAACGATTTTCATAAATTCCAGGACATTAAGCGTAACCCATTCAGAGAAAGAATATGAATGGAACCTTTAGATCATTTCATAGAAATCCATGAGTAACATCAATATATGTCATCTTATATTGAAAATATTTTTTAAATTTCTTTCAAAAACTAATCATAATGAATACATCCTTTCTTCATTGAATTTTTTTTTAAATAATTCAACCATTTGAAAATTAGTTTCTTAGAAAATATCTTGAAAATTTATAAAGAATACTTGAAATCATTTTTGAACCTTTTTCTTTTAAAATATATAGAACAATATTCAAAAAAAAATTAAAAGGGTTTTTATTTAAAAATAAATTAAAAACAATAAAAGAAAGCTTGAAATGATTTTTTAAACCATTTCAATGAAAGTACTTTGAATACTTATAATGAAATCATGAAAACATTTTTATAACCATTTCTTTGAAAATAACTTTGAAAACGTGTAATTAAATATTGAAAATATTTTGAAAACCCTTTTATATAGAAACTTATGACAGAATATTGAAATCATTTTGATAAAAAAATTTCATGAAATATAATTTTGATAACATTTTATTAAATAATATTCTTTAAAATATGGAATGTAAGCTTCATATAAATGATGGTGTGTAAATCCGTAAATGTCATACGAGGTAGAAAGAAAATTTATTTTTCTCTATAAAAATGTAAGAAAAATGACATGTTCAGAAAGTGAAAAGAATATTACTTTGAAAAAATTAGTAAAATACAAAAGGGTAAAAATTTATTTTTAATATTATAGGGGAATATTAGAATATTATTTTAAATCCTTATAAAAAACATGGTTTTGAGGTACATATATTTCTAACCGAAGAGAGAGGTAAATTCGAACTTTTTAAAAAACACTGTCTTAAATATATTATGTAATAATGATTTGAGAAATTGTATAAATATATTAAAATATCATTTATAACGAGATGTGATGAAAATTTATGAGTTTTATTGAGATGTGGATCATAATATTTCCTCAAATGAAGTATAATCATAAACAATCTCAAAAAGCGATGAGATTATTTCAATAAACTCCTACCACTTGGTAAATATGAATCATACTCCAAACTTAATAAAATTAAATTAAATTAAACTAAAAATATCATGAATATAAATATATTTATTATATAACATGTCAAAGGTAGTATATACACCTCATGAAAAAATATAGGTTCATAACATCGCATATGTCTCAAAGAAGTCAAATTTAGGAAAAAATCATTTTACTGATTTGATAACATATGAAACATAGTAGACATGAAAAAAAATATATTTTTTATGTAAATACCCATAAATTTATTCCTAAGAATAATATAATAAATCCATGGTAAATATAAATACAACAGAAAATTAATGGGTGGTGAAGAAAGCATTTATCTCACAGAAATAACAAGTGAGACGAAATTCCTTTACATTGTGACTTGACTCTCGTCATACTCATTAAAAAATCATGTATAATAAAATTATGTTTTTTAAATATTTTATATAGAAATATTTGAATATATAATACCCTATATGTTTTAATTATGACTTTATATAACCTTCCTATTGACAAGTTCATGTTAAAATTATGCGTCAGGTAGTTTTCTCTTTGTTTTTTTCTTGTGTCATAATTTGTTATATATTTGATCCTTATACATACATCATGTTTTAAATAATGTAAAACATGATATAAATATAAATTATATTATGTATATGTGTATTATTATAGTCTATATAATATATAATTATGAGAGGGAATACATCGTTCATGGAGATGGTAAGTCGTACGTACGCATGAATGTTGTTCTTGTTTTATTATCATATTGAAAGAAATAAATAAAATGACATATATACATATATCTATATAATATAATTATAGTATAATTATTAATTTTATATATATCATAAATTTCACTAAACACATCCTTAAAAAATTTCATGTATATGGTGAATGAAACACATCGCTTTGAGTGGGTGGTAGTCCACACTTTCTCAAACAAAATCATTGTATTTACACAAGATGAAAAGAAGAAAGGTATGATTTAAATAAAAATTTAAGAAAAATAAATACTTTATAAATATCATATATATCATAAATAAATATATTTCCTATCATAATGTCCACCATGAGAGGAGGTAAAGTAAAAAATGATCAATAATTGTTTCTTTAGGCGGTAGTTCGCCGTGCACATAAATAGTATGATTGTTACCCATTAGATTGAAGTGTGTGTGAGTGTAGGTTGAATAATTAGCATAAAAAAATCTGAGTATATTAATGGTACTAGTTTTTTTTGATATATTTAGATATATTTTTCTCAATATAATGTTGTTTGGGAGGTGTGAGGAAGTGGGAGGAGATAATGCCTTTTTATAATGGAGGGGGAGTGGCACTCTTGTGAATTTTGGGAAACAAAATTATAACCACCTCGTTAAAGTGGATCCAATAATCGTAAAATATTAATATAATAGATTATAAGTTCTAAATATTTTCATATAATTGATTTGGGACAATCTTGAAGTTTATTTAGGCCCTTAAGTTTGAGGTTTAGTAATTAATTAAGCTTAATTTTACCTTAATCTATTTAATTAATTTTAGTTAATTTTACTAATATTTTTCGTAAAAAAATATTTTTAAGTTACTATAAATTAAAAATTAGGATAATAAAAAATACATAATTCATTTTTAAAAATTCCAATCACATAAGTGGTAGAAATAATTAAAATTTAATCTTATAGTCAGGTAAATAATGCAGGTTTCTCAAGTAAAAACATTCAAAATTTTGTTATGTTTTTATATTCAATTTTAAAGAAATATTTATTAAAATGACCCAAATTGTGTTTATTGATAAAAATATGATACAATTTCCCTTTTAAAATAATATTAATGTGATTTTACCTTATAAATAAATCATATGAATGGAAATTTTGAACTAAAATTCATTATTTTTCACTATTCATTAAAAAATTAAACTTTACAAAAAAATACTAAAAAATTTAACCTAACCTAATTATTATTTTTTTATTTCAAATAAGATTATTATTTAAAAATATTAAATCTATAAAAGTGGTAAAAATTGTGTTTAAAATGAGTTATCCCTTGAAAGGTGGTAAAAATGCCTTCAAAACAATATAGGTTTTTAAACATAAAATTGGGTTTTCTTTTATCTTGTCTACATAAAATCTATTTAATAAATATAAAAAAATATATTTAATATATAAATTATATATTACATTAATATCACTCACCAATTATAATTAATTTAATTTATTAGTGTAAAATAGCTTCGTGACCATAAAATTAATAATATTTTCTTTTATATTCAATGGGTTTTTCTATCCATGTATAATTAATTAATAACCCATGAATTCATCTTATATTTTTATAAACCATATATTTTTATAAATTAGTTAATAATATTTATAACTAATAATTTAATGTCTATTTTACATCATATTATATTAAATGATAATATTTTAATAATATATTATTGTTTCGTAAAACTCAGTACTGTGTGTTATGCAATTCATCCAAGAAAGTAAATATTTTATGAAATGTAAGCTAACCTCAGTGTTATATGTAGATCATTCTAAAAATTATGTTGTGTGTAGTTCATGATAACTTGGGTTTTCATATAATTCAAGACAGACATAGTGATTTAATATAATCTATTTTTAGTTTTTTGTGAAATGAAAAATATCAAAAACATTAAATCAATTCAAAAAAATATATTTCTCAAAATATCTGGGTGTTACATTAAGAAAGTAAGATATGAATAATATTTTATGATATTTTTTAATAGATAAAAATGAATTATGATTATGTGATGTGTGGGCCAAAATTTTTGTAGTCCTACAATGAATAGGGTAAAGACTAACATTTTATGAGCTTAAATGGTACACATGAGGTTATCACAAGCCCAAAATAGGGTATTGAGGATGTTATCCTAATACTGAAATACGATACATGGGAGGTTATCCAAATCCCAAAAGAGTGTACATTGGAGATTATCCCAATAACAAAGCAGGTACATAGGTTTTATCCTAATCCTAAAATATGATGAATGTATTTGTTGGTATCCTTGACATAAGATTTATATGATTATGATTATGAAACACTTTATTCCACCGTTTTAGGACTTGATATTATGCCAATTTTATCATCTCATGGATTATATTCTTTGATTCATTTATGATTCATGTCTTATAAACTTCTATGATTTTTTCATGACTTGTGATGATGATTTATGAATTTTTTGGTATGGTTATAAAATGTTATTATCATTTTATCATACCCTTAGGCTCACTTCATGCTTAAATAATCCTTGATATGTATATTTAGTACACTCGTTGAGCATCATAGATCAACCTTACTTATGTTTCCTTTCCCCCAATATTTGAAGAAAGGTTTTTAGTATGATATGTCTATGAAGGGTTAAAGTTGTAAATAATTTGTTGGGTGAGGATTTATAACTTTTATGTACTTGTTTTTTATGTATCTAAGTTCCCAAAAACACTAAAACTTTATAGTTATATCATGGATCATACCAAATTATAATGAATATTCATCTGATAAGATGTAATATTTATTTATGAAATGTTTGGGTATCTATATTTTAAGGTTGATAAATTTATTTAAATAATAACTCGATTCATGTCTATCTTTTATAAACCCTTATCTATTTTCATTAGCAAGTGATAATTAGTTTTTTGAGGGTTTAATTTATTTAATCTGGTGATTTAATACCCAAGAATTTTAGTATTAATTTCCCTTCTAATTTATAATATGTTGAATTAATTTTTTTACATGAAACAATAAACTAAAACAAACCATGAAAATTTGAAATGAAATTATTAAATTTGAGCACTATAAGATAGACACTAAATTAGTAGGTATATATTATAATACCCCAGCCTTAAACCTTTATTAATCTTGATTTATTACAAGATTACACATAAAGGATGTTTTCAAGTTTAGAGTTTTAGAGAATTAGATCTTGAAACTTGCATTACATTCCACATTTAAACAAAGTGGTTACATAAAAGATAGTATTCATTCTTCCCATCAACGGAAACATATTTAAAATAAAACATGGATTATTTCTTGACACATCCTTGATACTATCATCACATCATGTACCTTTCCCTTGACCTGTGAAAAACATTTCAAAAACTTGGGATGAGCATAAAAAGCTCAGTAAGGGTTATAAAAATATTGAAAGGAAACATGAGTTTATATATACATAAGAATGAAATCATACTTTACCCATAAAACATAGGCACATTAACATACCTCATCAAATCATGAATAAATAATAGAAATCATAAGACATAAAAGGTAACTTGAGGCATTCATAACATTCTTACGTAGGGAGTAACCCTCTTGGTTACGTTTGGAATACCCACCACATTATATTCCCTAAATCTCTTCGTAGAAACCTTAACGTTTAACTCCTTCGCGTTACCCAATGCATTGGAGAGCTATATCGGGCTCACCCGTCCTTAGTTTATCACGGAACCACCCGTCTTCATAACAATACCCAAGAACCATAACATAATCTTATCACATAAAACATGCATAAAGGAAACATAACATTTACACCTTTCAATAACAAGATATCAATACAACACATTGATATAAAAACATTATGAAAACCATGTTAAATACCAAAATAAAAGAAAAGTAAAACATGGTATATATTTTTCTTTTAAAAAAACAGGTATGGCTTGTAGAGGAAGCCAAAATTCAAATAATGGTCACAGCGGCGGAGAAGTCGTTGTCACCGCATACGTATGACAAAAAACATTCCCCTTCTTCGTTTAGTAAAATGCTTCGTATAAAGAAAGATTCCTTTTGGATAAACGTAAAAGTAAAAGGGGTTTATACACCGTATAAAATAAGGTTGTGTATAAAATAAAATAGTTCTCAATGAAAGGAGATTGAGACGAAGTCCCATACAAAGACGGTATCCTTGGTTTAAGGATAAATCAATTACATAATTATGTGTGAAAAACTAATACACCAAATATAAGTGGATATTAAGTGTAAAATAATCAATGGTCATTCACACATATTCAAAGGATGGAATATTCAATAACTACATGTTGAACCCAAAGAAATCAAAATTGGGTTAAGAAGGTCCCTTGACAGCCTAACGACGTCACATCAAAATGAGTTGATGAGAGATAAAAAGTGTATCGCATCACTTTGACATAAAATTTACATCAATAATTATATATGAGAACATATCCCGACATAAAAATATGTAAATTAAAATACCCAACAAAAGAAGTCTTTTAAAAATAGGAGGGTGAGAGGTTCCCTTACCGACTTGGGTATCTTTCAAAACATACACCCCGTGAAAGAAAGACAATACAACATTGATGTAAATACTCATAAATGAAATTATATTAAACAATGAGTAAAATAATGGGAATTAAATACACCACTCAAATGAAATTGTGGCAAATGTAGCATAAATCTAACGGGAATAAAAGTGAGATGAAAAATCCCTTACGAAAACTCGACAGCCTAACAGCGCCACTTAAAACTTCCAAAAATGGATTGATGAGATCAAATAGGGTCTCTCATCATATTATAATAAAGTTAACAGAAAGATTAATATAAAATAACATCCCCCAACATAACAAAGAAGAGCTTAAAAGAAGTGACATAAAAGAGAGTACTTAAAAAGAAAGAGAGAGGATAGATCTCTTACGAAAATTCGGCAGCCTAACGGCGCCACTCAAAACATCCAAAATGGATTGATGATAGAGAATAGGGTATCTCATCATATGAATATAAAAATTACAGTAAGATTAATATAAAAGAACCTCCCAATAACAAGAAATATGATCTTTAAAAGGAATGACATAAAAGACTGTACTTAAAAAGAAAGAGAGGAGTAGGATCCCTTACCTCAAGTCCAACTTGTCTTGTTCGTTTCTTTATATTCCTGAATAATAAACATTGGTCAATTAATAATTGCCTAAGTACCTCCTTTATCGATTATTATTCAGTTCATATCACATTTTATAATGTTATAATAATTGTTTAATAATTTTAGTTCATATCAGACGTTTTTGCCGATGTTTGGTACATGAGTCAAAAATGAACTAGTTCGAAAAAAGATTGCCATGTAGTTATATGTAAATAATTTCCAGAATAGTATTAATGATTAAAATATCATATATATCCAGTAAATATTCATTTTATACTATTCCATATCATTTGGAGATAAAAAACAAAAAGCATCGTTCATGGAGATGGTAGGCCGTACGTACGCATGAACACTACTTTCATTTTTTTTCATATTAATGGAATTAAAACAAAATGAGAGAGATATATATATGTTATAATTCTAGAATTATATCCATAATTTAGATGTAATATATTACATATATATCCATTATATATATGTACTTGTAATATTACATAACATTATGAGATAAGAAATGAAATGTACCGTTCATGGAGACGGTAAGTCGTACGTACGCATGAACGCTACTTCCATTTCTATTTCATATTTAATGGAATTAAAACATAATGATACATAATAGTATTTTAATTCCAGTATGGTGTCATATATAATATCATTAAATATATCCTTTATACGTACCACATATGGTATTAACGAATCAAATCACTTTGAGGGGGCGGTAGTCCGCACTTCCTTAAATGAAGATATCGCGTTTACCCATAATGGAAACCATAAAGGTACGCCATAAATGAAAAATATAGAAGCTTAATTAAAACATAAACATATTAGATATCATATATAAATATAGTTTCATATTAATGGCCACATTTTAATGTGTTAGAATAATGTTGAACAATCATCGTTTCGGGAGGCAGAAATTCGCCATCCACGGAAATAGTATGTTCTTTAACCATTAAATGTAGGTGTGTGTAATTGTATCTAGAATCCTTCTTATAACAAGATCCTAGTATATTTAAGATACTGGATTTGTTACAAAATAAATTAATAAAAAGAGTTTAGGGGGTTGGAGAAGCAAAATAAAACAAAAGGACACAACTGAAGACATTACCTTAAAATCGGGTAACTCCCTTTGGTTTAAGCTCAAAGGCTTACTTGAGAAGACTTATTCCCAAAGTGAGGCTTCAAGGAGTAAGATAGGGAAGAAGAGAGACAAAATGGGCAGGTTTTGGCTGAGCCAAAGGCTTTGGGAGTGTGGGTAAGGAGGTAGAGGTGGGGGCCTTTTATAAGAGGAGAGGAGGGGCACTCTTGTAAAGTTACAAAATGTTACTTTATTTTCAAAAGAGTTTCGGATTTTAAAGGTCCCACGTTGATTTATTTCGAGGATAAGGTGATAAGGGTTTGAAATCCACTCATCCAATAGGTTTTGGACATGTGTAGGTCTTAGATATTACATTATATTTCCATTTTATTTAAATCGTTAAATTAGGGGGTCATCGCTGCATCATCATGATGTCATAAATAATTTAATTTATTTAATGTCTAAAAATTATAAAAAAAATACTATGATGTAGGAAGTATTTTTATATTTCCAATGAATATTTATATTCAAAAATATTACTTGTATAACCCCATGTAAAAATTGTTTTAGTAAAACATCTCATGTTTGTGTCATTTTTACTTTAACATTAAATAAAAAGATATTTATGTCATTTTCCAACCAAAGTGGCTCTATGGGGTCCCCAAGTTGACCCATGGATTGTCTTGGTCGGCCATGACACATCCAATGAGGGTAGGACATGTGTATAGGTCATTTCATTTTATTAAAACATTATTCTTACCATAAACTACACTAATTACCTCTAATCGCGATTAAAAACTTAATCAGTTACTATTCATCAAAAAATTATTTTTATCCCATTGAACCACATTTTACTTCTTAATGACAACCATGTATGTTGGATTTTTGAAATTCAAAACACAAAGATTGAAAAATTTCATTTAAACAGAAAAATCAGTTTTTATAAGTACCACTTAGTGGTTCCACTATTCATCAAAAATTGAAGTTTTTCAGAAAAATCCCAAAAATTCACCCTAATCTATATTTGATATTCCGAATTCAAAAATGAAGTCCATTTTACAAAATTCAAAACATATAAGTCACATTAATTAACTTAATAATTAATTCCCGCTGTCAGAGCAAATAGCGTGTTTTTATAAAACAATAAGTATCAAAAGATTGACACTAGTTTAAGTCTGATTTCAAAGTTAAATTAATTACAACGACCACTATTGGATTTATTGGTAAAAATATATTCTAATTTCACTTTAAAACCAATTCAAAAGATAATCTAATCATATAAATAAATTATATTAAAAAGAGGTTTTGAATTAAAATACAACATTTTACACTATTCATTAAAAAATGAACTTTATCGGAAAGATACCAAAAATTTACACAAAGTAAATTTTGATGTCCCGATTCTTAAGAAGAGTTTTATTTGGTCCAATAGAATGTATAAGAGTGAACAAAACTATATTTAGTGACGGTTCGCCATCAAAAGGTGATAAGTGAACCATTAGTGAAAACTAGGGCATATACGCCTAAAATTGAATTCTTTCCATATTTTAAGCCTTTATCTTTAATTGGATAAATGTAAAAACATTTAAAAACATATATAATGATATTTTAGTTATTTCTATCCATTCCTGCCAATAAAACGGCTACATGTTAACTACCATTTAAAATAATATTATTTTATTATTAGAGTGCAACGTAAAATTCCCAAGAAACTCGTTGTTGCGTGTTGGGTACGCCATCGAGCATAGTGTCCCATTTAAAGTCATATTAATATTTTATTCACAAATATGGATAAATATGAAAATGTCATATTCTTTATTTACCTGGGGTGTTACATCCTTCCCCCTTTTGGGAATTACATCCTTGCAATTTTTAAAATTGAGCTTGGAAAGAACCTTGAAAGTCCCACATCGGAACAAGAGTCGGTAAACAATCACTTTAAAATAAAGGAAGATAAGTACAGAGGTCACCCGAGTTAACCCATACTAGGATTCCATGTAGAAAAACATGGACATGGAAGAAAAAGAAAAGGGTCATGTTCTTGAGGGAGAGTGATAGTAAACATGTCTAGGAGAAAGTTAACCATAAGAAAATCACAAACTTATGATGGGTTAAATGGAATTCAATTCCCCAGTAGGAAATGTTAATAGACAACATTTTTGTTTTAAGTTGATTTTTATTGAGGAATTTATTCATAAAGAAACATAGTCACTTATCATGTTGACTTTCAACTTTTACTAGATTCCTTAATCAAACTCATATTTTTTCCAAAACACGAGTATTTAGGGAGACTTGTTCGCATTAAGAGTACTATAATCAACTTCTAGGGAATCACCTAATCCACCAAAGAGAAATATATACTTCCCATATCTTTAGACCTTAACCAAAACCAAAACCAAAAAGGTTAGTACAAGGTCAGATAATCCAGAAAAGGATAACCCTTTAAAAAGAAAATCTATGCTTAATCTCCAAAAATTTTCCAACAAAACCCAAAGTTCAACGAGGACCATACGATATACAATTTGTCCATAAAATTCTTCAAAGTAAACCAATCTAATATTTAAACCCAAATATTTGAAGGATTTAGTCACATAGTCTTCCAAGTTAAATCGTAACATTTATCTCCAAACAACATCAGTTGCTCCTAAAGTCTCGTATTGAAAAGTAATAAACCTAATCACATATCCTCCATGATAGGTTAATAATTTTCATAAATAACCCAAAATCAACTTACTCTTAATTCATAAAATCATATAACTAAAAAGAATCAGTGAAACTAACCAGGTACTTCACGTAGTCCAGTGGTAGGCGATAAATACCAGTCGCATTTTGGTTGTGGGTTCGATTCCTGCATCTTTGTCCGACGCGACGGGTAGTCACACGGTCTGCATGTTGTCCTTTTTCCAAAACTATATAATTCTCAAATCATTCCCCAAAAAGAGATAAAATCATCAAAATAACCATAACATAATTTAACCTCAATTTTATCTCATGCCATCATAACATTTAGTAACCCATAATTACCTCAAAAGTAAGGATCATATAAACTCAAATGGTTACCTTTATAATTATTACCTGAACTTCCACATCGATTGTTCATCTCGTACATGATGCATTAAAGATCATACCAAGGTTCAAGTGGTTGATCATGACTCCTTGATAGTTGGTTTAGAACAACCATGAGTTTCCTCATTGAATCCCCCATTTTATCTAGTATCTTAATCATAGAACCACCACAGTTTCCTTCAAACCTGTTGTCTCTTTGGTGCCTGCTAGATCCATTCATTCACTAAAAAAAGAAATGTCAGTGTGATTATATCAACAAAACCATCATGTACTAATGAGGAAGGTAAACACTAAGACACACTTACTCATTCACTTTATCTAAAACTAGGACTCTTTCTGAAATCCTAACCATTATGGTAATGCCACTTATGCTTAAAGAATACCCTAACCTCAAAAGTTATCTAAATCGACCTTTGATACGAACTATAAGACCCCAGCCTTAAGCCTTACTTAATCTTGAGTTATTACAAGATTACACATTGAGGATCTTTTCAGGTTTAGAGTTTTAGAGAATTAGATCATGAAACTTGCATTACATTCCACATTTAAACAAAGTGGTTACATAAAAGACAGTATTCATTCTTCCCATCAACGGAAACATATTTAAAATAAAACATGGATTCTTTCTTGAAAAATCCTCGACACTATCATCACATCATGTACCTTTCCCTTGACCTGTGAAAAACATTTCAGAAACTTGGGATGAGCATAAAAAGCTCAGTAAGGGTTATAAAAATATGGAAAGGAATCTTGAGTTTATATATACATAAGAATGAAATCATACTTTACCCATAAAACATAGGCACATTAACATACCTCATCAAATCATGAATAAATCATAGAAATCATAAGACATAAAAGGTAACTTGAGGCATTCATAACATTCTTACATAGGGAGTAGCCCTCTTGGTTACGTTTGGAATACCCACCACAGTATATTCCCTAAATCTCTTCGGAGAAATCTTAACATTTCACTCCTTCGCGTTACCCAATGCATTGGAGAGCTATATCGGGCTCACCCGCCCTTAGTTTATCACGGAACCACCCATCTTCATAACAATGCCCAAGAACCATAACATAATCTTATCACATAAAACATGCATAAAGGAAACATAACATTTCCACCATTAAATAACAAGATATCAATACACCAAATTGATATAAAAACATTATGAAAACTATTTTAAATACCAAAATAAAAGAAAAGTAAAACATGGTATTTATTTTTCTTTCAAAAAAACAGGTATGTCTTGTAGAGGAAGCCGAAATTCAAATAATGGTCACGGCGGTGGAGAAGTCGTTGTCGCCGCATACGTATGACAAAAAACATTCCCTTTTGTCGTTTAGTAAAACGCTTCGTATAAAGAAAGATTCCTTTTGGATAAACGTAAAAGTCAAAGGGTTTTATACACCGTATAAAAGAAGGTTGTGTATAAAATAAAATATTTCTCAATGAAATGAGATTGAGATGAAGTCTCATACAAATATGGTATCCTTGGTTTAAGGATAAATCAATTACATAATTATGTGTGACAAACGAATACACCAAATATAAGTGGATATTAAGTGTAAAATAATCAAAGGCCATTCACACATATTCAAAGGATGACATATTCAATAACTACATGTTGAACCCATAGAAATCGAAATTGGGTTAAGAAGTTACCTTGACAGCCTAACGGCGTCACATCAAAATGAGTTGATGAGACATAAAAAGTGTATCTCATAACTTGGACATAAAATTTACATCAATAAGGATATATGAGAACATATCCCAACATAACAATAAGTAATTTAAAATACCCAACAAAATAATTCTTTTAAAAATAGGAGGGTGAAAGGTTCCCTTACCGACTAGGGTATCTTTCAAAACATACACCCCATGAAAGAAAGACAATACAACATTGATGTAAATACTCATAAATGAAAGTATATTACACAATGAGTAAAATAATGGGCAGTACATACACCACTCAAAGGAAATTTTGGAAAATGTAGCATAAATCTAACGGGAATAAAAGTGAGAAAAAAAATCCCTTACGAAAACTCGGCAGCCTAACGACGCCACTTAAAAATTCCAAAAATGGATTGATGAGATCAAATAGGGTCTCTCGTCATATTAACATAAAGTTTACAGAAAGATTAATATAAAATAACATCCCACAACATAACAAAGAAGAGCTTAAAAGAAGTGACATAAAAGAGAGTACTTAAAAAGAAAGAGAGATGGTAGATCTCTTACAAACATTCAGCAGCCTAACGGCGCCACTCAAAACATCCAAAATGGATTGATGAGAGAGAATAGGTTCTCTCATAATATGAATATAAAAATTAAATTAATATTAATATAAAATAACATCCCAATAACAAGAAATATGATCTTTAAAAGGAATGACATAAAAGAGTGTACTTTAAAAGAAAGAGAGGAGTAGGATCCCTTACCTTAAGTCCAACTTGTCTTGTTCGTTTCTTTATATTCCTGAATAATAAACTTTGGTAAATTAATAATTGACTAATTAACTCCTTTAGAAATTATTATTCAGTTCATATCACATATTATAATGTTATAATAATTGTTTAATAATGTTAGTTCATATCAGACGTTTTTGCCGATGTTTGGTACATGAGTCAAAAATGAACTTGTTTGAAAAAAGATTGCCCATGTTGTTATATGTAAATAATTTCCAGAATAGTATTAATGATTAAAATATCATATATATCCAGTAAATATTCATTTTATACTATTCCATATCATTTGGAGTTAAAAAACGAAAAGCATCGTTCATGGAGACTGTAGGCCGTACGTACGCATGAACGCTACTTTTATTTTTTTGTCATAATAATGGAATTAAAACAAAATGATAGAGATATATATATGTTATAATTACAGAATGATATACATAATTTAGATGTAATATATTACATATATCTCCATTATATATATGTAATTATAATATTACATAACATTATGAGATAAGAAATGAAATGTACCGTTCATGGAGAGGGTAAGCCGTACGTACGCATAAACACTACTTCCATTTCTATTTCATATTTAATGGAATTAAAACATAATGATACATAATAGTATTTTAATTCCAGTATGGTATCATATATAATATCATTAAATATATCCTTTATACGTACCACATATGGTATTAACGAATCAAATCACTTTGAGGGGGCGGTAGTCTGCACTTCCTTAAATGAAGATATCGCGTTTACCCATAATGAAAACCATAAAGGTATGCCATAAATGAAAAATACAGAAGATTAAGTAAAACATAAACATATTAGATATCATATATAAATATAGTGTCATCTAAATGGCAACCTTTGAAGGTGTTAGAAGTATGTTGAACAATCATCGTTTCGGGAGGCAGAAATTCACTATCCACGGAAACAGTATGTTCTTTAACCATTAGATGTAGGTGTGTGTAATTGTAGCTCGAATCCTTCTTATAACTACATAATAGTATATTGAAGATACTGTATTTGTTACAAAATAAATGAATAAAAAGAGTTTATGGGGTTTGAGAATCAAAATAAAACAGAAGGACACAAGTGAAGACATTACCTTAAAATCTGGTAACTCCCTTTGGTTTGAGATCAAAGGATTCCTTTGGAAGACTTCTGCCCAAAGTGAGGCTTCATGGAGTAATATAGGGAAGGGGAGAGACAAAATGGTCAGGGGTTGGCCTATCCAAAGGCTTTGGGAGTGTGGGTAAGGAGGTAGAGGTTGGGGCCTTTTATAAGAGGAGAGGAGGGGCACTTTTGTAAAGTTACAAAATGTTACTTTATTTTCAAAAGAGTTTTGGATTTTAAGGGTCCCAAATTGATGTATTTCGAGTATAAAGTGATAAGGGTTATAAATCCACTCATACAATAGGTTTTGGACATGTTTAGGTCTTTGATATTACATTATCTTTCCATTTTATTTAAATCGTTAAATAATGAGGTCATCACATCATCATCATGATGTCATAAATAATTTAATTTATTTAATGTCTAAAAATTATAAAAAAAATACTATGATGTAGGAAATTGTTTTATCTTTCCAATTACTATTTATAGTCAAACATATGACTTGTATAACCCCATGTAAAAATTGTTTTAGTAAAACATCTCATGTTTGTGTCATTTTTTATTTAACATTAAATAAAAAGATATTTATGTCATTTTCCTACCAAAGTGGATCCATGGGGTCCCCAAGTTGACCCATGTATTTTCTTGGTCTTCCATGACACATCCAATGAGGGTAGGACATGTTTCTAGCTCATTTAACTTTATTAAAACATTATTGTTACCATAAACTACACTAATTACCTCTAATCGCGATTAAAAACTTAATAAGTTACTATTCACCAAAAAAATTATTTTTATCCCATTGAACCACATTTTACTTCTTAATGACAACCATTTATGTCCTATTTTTTAAATTCAAAACACAAATATGTCAAAATTTCATTTAAACGGAAAAATCAGTTTTTATAAGTACCACTTAGTGGTTTCACTATTCTTCAAAAATTGAAGTTTTTCAGAAAAATCCCAATAATTCACCCTAAGATATATTTGATATTCCGAATTCAAAAATGAAGTCCATTTTAAAAAATTCAAAACATATAAGTCACATTAATTAAATTAATAATTAATTCCCGCTATCTGAGCAAATAACGTGTTTTTATGAAACAATAAGTATCAAAAGATTGACACTAGTTTAAGTCTTATTTCAACGTGAAATTAATTCCAACGGCCACTATTGGATTTAATGGTAAAATTATATTCTAATTTCACTTTAAAACCAATTAAAAAGATAATCTAATCATATATATAAATTATATTAAAAAGAGGTTTTGAATTAAAATACAACATTTTACACTATTCATTAAAAATGAACTTTATCGGAAAGATACCAAAAATTTACACAAATAAATTTTTATGTCCCGATACTTAAGAAGTGTTTTATTTGGTCCAATAAAATGTATAAGAGTGAAAAAAACTATATTTAATGACGTTTCGCCATCAAAAGGCGATAAGTGAACCTTTAGTGAAAACTAGGGCATATACACCTAAAATTGAATTCTTTCCGTATTTTAAGCCTTTATCTTTAATTAGATAAATGTAAAAACATGTAAAAACATATATAATCATATTTTAGTTATTTCTATCCATTCCTGCCAATACAACAGCTTCATGTTAACTACCATTTAAAATAATATTATTTTATTATTAGAGTGCAACGTAAGATTCCCAAGAAACTTGTTGTTGCGTGTTGGGTACGCCATCGAGCATAGCGTCCCCTTTAAAGTCATATTAATATTTTATTCAAAAATATGGATAAATATGAAAATTTCATATTCTTTATTTACCTGGGGTGTTACATATATATAAGAAACTATATTATGAAATATATGTATCAAAAGTGAAAAAAATGGAATCAAGTAGTAGAAATATTCTTTATGAAGTTCAATTTTCTGAGCATCAAAGATAGTTTTATTCTTTATGGTTTTCCAAAGATGAAGACAAAGAAAAACACCAATAAATGTGGCTAGAGTGAAATGTGTTAAGGGAGAAGTTCCAAATCAGTGAAATCACTATGAGATACATGCTAGTTGAATTTCCACCTATTATGACCATTACTACTTATCTAACCCTTTGGTCTTATGAATAGGTCATAAGGGGATTTTTATGTTCAAGTTACAATGATATAAATGTTACATGTATTTTATACATTTTTCATTATGATAAAATTAACTAAATAATAAATATTATATTTAATAAAAATATTTTGAGTAATTTTATTTATTTACTATTAAATAATTAATTAATATTAATTAATTAAGAATATAATTTTTTAAGATCAATTTTCAGAGAAATTTATTTTTCTATACACTCTGTACTTTTTTAATAATAAAATAAATTTATCACTTTTAAATTGTTATTTTAATTTTTATAATTGTCAAAAAAAATATAAAAAATAATTTCAAATTAAAAATGAATATAAAAAATATTAAGACCACTTAATAATTTCTAAAGATCATTTTTTGTAAAAATTATTTCTTTACCATATATAATATGTTTTGATGTAAATTTTAAATTTATAATATTTAGATAATTTTTTTGATCCAATGAATTTCATATTTTTATTCAACAATAAAATTTTAGCTTTGGATGAATGCTTGTTTGTTCTAAAATGGTTGATTTTTAGCTGAATATTGAAAAATAGAGTTCACACTAGAACCATAGCTTTTATGAATTTTTCGTGATCTATGTGTGACTTTAAAACATAAAATCTATTCTTATAAATCGAAAATGTTCTTAATAAGTAAAATTATTTATTTAAATATACTGTATTGAATTTGTAAAATGATTATGTTTTGGATTGATTTGAAATCCACCCGACTCTTCTTTGGTTAATAATAAAAAAAATAATTTCATTAAAATAAAAAACATTAATAATTTTATCCTAACTCATTTATATTCTTAAAATCTATTTTTTAACAGTTTTTAACACATAATGCATTTATTATTTAAGAATAAATTTTTAACACTTCTAGAAATTGTATATAATAAAATATTTTTAATATTTGGAATAAAATGTATTAACTTATGTAATGAATTCCATTTTATTTTTTGGAATAAAAAACAAATTACATATGTTAAAATTACTTACTAGGGTAAAATTCAAAATTGTAAAAGGGTTAAATCAAATGGAAAAAATACATTAACCATGTTATAAAATGTCTAAAAATGATTGGTTGAGGGATTTATCAACATTAAAATATCACAGCCATCATTATTGTCTACATTGGATCCACTTTGGTAACACTAAAAGATTCTATGGTACGTTATATTCAATAGCTAATATTGTACACAACACTGACTTGGCTTTCGTTACACACAAGATTGAGTTTCTGTGAAACAACACTTTAGTAGTATAATTATTTAAATGATATATTTATAACATATCCATTAAATATAGTAATATTAATAGTAATTAATAATTTTTAAATACTATTTATAATTTTTCCCTATTAATAAAATATATATATATATAATTTATCTGTTTCAGTAAAATAGTTATATGTTTAGAAATACTATTTTCATAAAGGAGCTACTTTATATATCCTATTTTAAACAGTAATAAAATTAATTTTTGACACCATTAGAAATTGAATTCTGTAATATAGAAATAATTTTGGAATTTGGAATATCAAAATTACCTTTAGGTGAAATTTTGGTATTTTTATGAAAAGATTCAATTTTGATGGATCATGAAAAATACTGCATTGTTGTCAACAATCAACTCTTTCATTTAAATATTTATTTAAATTTAAATTTATTGTAAGTAACAATAGATAAATAATAAATATATTAACCCAATTTAGGTCCTTTGAATAATTTTTATAATACAATTAGATATAGAAAACATTATTGAACTTTCAAACGTCTCTTTTACCTGCCTTATAACCACATATACTGATTAGTAATAAAAGTAATTTTACTACTTCTGTGAATTATATTTTGAAAAATGGACATAAATGGTTGTAATCATTATGAATAATGTGGTCTAACAGGATCAAGATATTTTTTGTGAATAGTAAATTTTGAATTTTATTTACAATGGTTAAAGGTAAATATGGTAATTAAAGGTAAACATAGTAATTAAAGGTAAAAATAATATTATAATAATATGAAATTACCCTAAAACTTTTCCTAATTTCATTGTATAAGTTTTTTTGGCCAAAAAAACATTATTTATAAAATATGATCTTTTTTAATCCACTTTTGTTATATTATGACATTTATTATATTTTATTTAAAGAAGAGATAAAAGTGTCATATTCAAATTTTAATAAATCAATCATTTTTAATATAGATTTATAAATTAGATAAATTCTACTATAATTATTTATTTTAAATATAATAAATTTTTCTTCATGATGATAATTAATTTTATACTTTTATAATAAATAACTTAACTAAAGGGATGTATAATAATCATGCAGTAATTGTTTGATTAATTGATATACCAAATAAATGATATTAAATATATTAAAATAGATATAATTTCACTTAATTATTAACATCAAAAAAATTATAGATAACATATACATGTTATTAAAATATTTTAAGTATTGGTTTGACGTTATCATGTTGCTTTTATTTTTTTAAAAAATGAAAATATTGAATAGTATCAAAATTGACATAAATGATACTTTAAAATAAATAATTTTTTATTAAATGTAATAAAATTTATAAAAATATTAGGCTCATCCAAATAAAATTTATAGTGCTAAATATATCATTAATTATCCAATTGGGGATTTTTGGGCATTTTATAGTAATTATATTAAACCTATATTGGAAGAAGACAAGTTGTCACGAGAAGAGTTAAATTGTTCAACAAAGGGTAAAAGATAAAAGATAAGGTAAATTCCCTAGACTAAATATATATAAAATTCATTGGTTGAGAGGATTTAGAACCATTCTCACTTTGCTCTATAAATAACTCACTCTGGAGCTATTTGAAGTTGAAAATTAAAATATAATAAATTGATTTTTTAGAGTTTCCTAAAGTACCCATCCCCTCTATTATAAAATAGAATATGTCCTCATCTTTTATTCACACCTCTAAAGCTATTTAGTTTAGATACACCTTACCCATTTCCGCTCCCAACTTCCCTGAATTCATATTAGAGTCCAAACATTGGGCCTAAATCCAACCAATGGAGTTTTTTTGGGCAAATAAAAAGTAGACACTCGAAGAAGAGGTAATTGTTTTACCAATTATTTCAATGTTCTTTTCTTTTTCTACCTTCTTTTTACAAATTTTTTTCCATAATAAAGTAATAAACCCAGTATCTACTATATTATGAGATATTTTTATGATTATGGTACCACCATATTCATCCATTTACATGTCCTACAGAAAACAATATCACTATGCGTGTGTACGTACGACTTATCATTTCCACGCCTTGGTGTAAGCTGTTTTTCATATATACTTTATTTCAATGTGTATATTGTTAAAGATAAAGTCTTAAAATAATAAATATGAAATTATATTGTTTCTATACAATTCATATTCTACTCAATTCCATACCATTTAACCATCAAGGAAATCATATCTTCTCTCTTGCGTACATTCAGCATATCGTCTCCACAATGCGATAAGATTCATCCTCCAATACAACCATTTAAAAATGATTATAAAAATTTATATAATAAATAAATATGAAATATATGACAAAATAATTCTACTATAATAATATATATATATATATATATCTGTGTGTGTGTGTGTGTAATTTACTTTCTTCCTTAAAATACGATAAGAAAACAGAAGCAGCGTTCATGCGTACATACAACCTATCGTCTCCGTGAATGGTGTGTTTCATTTCATTTATCTGTCTATTATATATATTTATATACTGAATATATATTATATATATATAATTTTTTACATTATTTAAGTATATAAGTTATGATATAAGAAATAATATCAAGAATAACAAGTTAAAACATGTATGATAAACAAAGTGATCATTAACCAAAATGTTTCTTTAACATGGAAATTATTAATAAACAATTAATATAAAGTCATAATAAAAAAATATTTGAAACCATAAATATTATTATGACTATTTTAGAAGTTAATAATATGTTTAAACCCATAATAAAGTAGTTTCAGGTACATATATAGTGTATCAGACCTATGTTAAGGTAATTGACATCTCACTTTTAATTTTTGTGAGATATAATCCATTTTTACCACCTATTTCTTGAATGTGGGGTATGTACTACCCCTATTATATTTGATATCATGAATACATTTATCTTCATGGTATTTAATGATTCATTTCAAAGATATTGGCTTTATTATTTTAATTTTCAAAGTGGTATGAGATGCTTTGAATGTTTAACGAATTAATCCATTCTCCAATTCAATATTCTTGATATTATCATATATATTTATTTATATATATATATAAAGTATTATAAAGAACATTTTATGTCTATTTTTAATTTCATTAAAAGAAATTCAAAAAAATTATTTATTTATGTAATCCTAAATTTCACAATCTCATTATTATCTGAGGTTGTTTATACAAAAGTATCTACTGTGACACATTTATCATCCATGTACATGTTTCATAAAAATATATTTCAAAATATTCTCAAAAATGGTTAAAATTCATTTTTAAATATGTTTTAATATTTATAAAATGTTTTTAAGGGAATATTTCAATCATTTTCCAAATGAGGTACTTTATGGCCTTTTCGAAAAGATAAGGAAATAATGTTTTTTAACATATACAGTTTGAGAAGCTAGTTATTCCGTCATGATGCCTTAACATTTTGAAGATTCCTTTACAAAATTACAAAATTATTTTCAATTAAAATATTTTATTTTTAAATTCCATTTCATTTTAAAGAACTATTTTCAATAAAAACAGGTATTTCTAAAAAGTTTTTTTAATGATTTTATTGAGAAAATTTCCATATTTGTCAACATACATTATTGGATTTATTGTTTAATTGAGGTTGATATCTAATTATACAACCTATTATATTATGTTTAAGGTTTTATGATATGTCTGACTATGGATGTGATATTTTGGAACCAGTCATGGTTTAGGGTAAATTTATTAACATTCTGTATGCTAGTTTTAATATGAATGTTTATGTTAGTTATGTTTCACCCTTTTAATTTGAGGAATGAATTAGACTTTGTAAGTGACGGGCGGGACCCTTTATAGACCCTCGATTCATCGATAGGTCTTATGAGAAAAACTAGTGTCTTTTCAAAAGGCCTTGACGGTATGGTTATGTATGGTCTTGGAATGAGGCATTGACGGTATGGTTTTGATGTCCATCATTATGCATTCCATCATTATGAGATTAGTTTTTGATATTACATGTTATCTTTTGACTATTATAATATCCATGTGAATTTTTAAATAGAATTATTTGATATAGTTTTTCCATATTTTGATGAATATTATGTTTAAAAGGTTGGTGTTTCAGTTCTATACCTTTCCTTAGAAGTTTATTAATATTTCTAAAAAATTATTCAATATTTTTAAACCTTTCTGATCATCCGAGATCACACTTTTATTATGTTTTATTTTCATAGGATTCCAAGAAGTGTTTTATGATTTATATATAGGGTTAATCTAGGAGAATAATGGTGTTCTCAAAAAATTATCTATGATTAATTTTATGTTTTCAATTGTATTGTAAAGCTCATATGTGTAATATTTTTTCCAAGACTACTCAATTGATCGTTCCTTCGGGATTTGATTCCTTATAATCCTAAAAATGTATTAAAATAAGGCACCAGCTCTAGGCTTCTGGGTTTTGGGAAATACAATTGGTATCAAAAAAAGTTTAGAAACAATATTGGAAACTCGATTTAGAAAACATAGATTATGGAACAAGACCCTAAGATTGAATTTGAGTATAAGTATAGAATAATGTCCTAGAATTTTGGTAAGATAGATATTATATGTTTATTCCTGGAATAAAGACCTATATGGACACTACAGGTGGAAATGGGTATGATACAGCTGTACCTAGGTGTGAAAGCTCTGACAAGGTGTTCTGGGCTTGACTCTGGGTCACCTGGTACACGAAAACGGGTCTTACTTCCCAAATTCTTTGAAAATCCTAAGGGATATGCTTAAGATAATCCATATTTTATTTACCTACCATTATGAAGGGTTTAAAAGTAAATATTCCCCCAATGTAACCAATGTTTATGATTCTGGGATTTACGATGATTAAATTTATGTTATGTTCTATACCATATTTCGAGTTATAAAAAGTTAATAACTTTATAAGATAATCATTTATACTCCATCTTATAGGAATGGATACTAAAAAATGAATTAGATCTCCACCAATGCACATGATCCAAAGATCAATAAGGAAATAATATCATGTGTTCATAAGATATGTAATGAATTATCCAAGTCATATGGATTTGAAGGGAAGAAATAGAATAAGAGGATGCAAGATAAAAAGGTGGATAAAGGGAATAAGGGAAAGATGGATTTTCCCACATGTGAAAACTATGGAAAAAATCACCCTAGTAAATGCTTGAAAGGAATAAGAGTTTTTTATAAGTATGAGGAAAATGGGCACCATGTTCTTGATTAAAAGGGTAAGAAAAAGGTTTCCAGAACTATTGCTTCTATTTCAGAATCCTTCTGTCATTCACATCATGGGAAATCTTGTTCGTCACTATTTATGCTCGGACAGTAGAACTAGGGCTGTTTGTCACCCGATTTCACAAAGAATTTGTTTTAAAGTGGACCTGTTGAAACCACTGATTGAGTCAAACTTCATTGATGTGAGTGAGGAATTTAGATGTATGTAGTCTGTTGTTTTTGAGTCCTTGTTTGACTACTACTCTCGGTGTCTTAAAGTCGAGCATTTGAGGGAGAATTGTAGTGGTTGGAGGGTGGTTCCAAAGGAGTTTTTGGCTTCAAAGGATGCAGAAGTGGTGGCCTTAGAATCTTAGCAAGGGAAGCAAGACCTCGATAAGGGAGCTTGGAATGAACCTTGTTCACTGGTTGGAAGGTGAATGGGAGGAGTGAATGAGTCTCTAAACCCGAGGGTTGATGAGGTATTTGGAAGACTTCGGAATGATTTGGGGATGTCTCATGAAAGAGGTTTGAATACTATTGTGAAGTGGGCTGTCTATTCTATTGGAGTGATCAGTGGCCAAGAATTGGTGCCAGTGGGGGGGGGGAGGCTGTGGAAGGATCTTCTATGGCCATAAAGGCAGGGGCTTCTTCGAAGGAAGCTAGTGGTTGGGTGAGGGAAGATCCTAGGCTGAAGACACATCATGTGCAGTAGGTGGAGTGTATTGATGTCAGTAATTGTTTCTCTAGTCTAATGAATGAAGAACTGGAAGTGGGTCAGGGCCAGATTTCTCCTGATTTGTCTCCTGGACGGATGACTGTCACACCTGTTGTGTAGGAGAGTGGGGTGATGGGTCTGGGATTAGTTTGTGTTCAGAATGGCATCAAGAATGAACAGGTGAAGGAATATTACCATTGTGCTAAGTAATTGGATCATGGGGGAATCTCCGATGAGGATTCTCTAAGGATTGAAGGAGTTAATTTGCAGGTTGGGTTGCATTCTCAAGATGCTATTTCTAGAGAATGTTTTTTGCAGAATTGGGTGATTGAATATCAGGAGTCTATGGTGTAACCACAGTGCTTAGCGATGATTAACATTAACAGACATGTTGGGCAGGAGCAGGGTGGGAATGAAAACTACCAGAATGCAGTTATTCCTGGGAAATGGGGGGAAATATCTGATAGTGAGAAGGAGAATAATGGTCGAGGCTGAACCTCTTTTAGTGATGTTGTGAAGTATGGAAAGAAGGTTGTGGCAGAGACGGAGGGTGTTGTTACCGCCCCACCAAGAAGAAAGCAGCAGAAGGATTATTCTTCAATACCAAAGTCGATGTCTACCAGATCTTTTATTAGTAAAGGTAAAGCTATGAATTATTCTGAGGAGTTTGTGTATTTAGTGAAATTAAATCTCAGAAGAAAGTATGCGAAGATCCTGAAGTAGTATGATAGTTCAAAATGGGGATCGGCTACCGCAGATGAGGCAATTAATCATGGATATGGCTATGGATATGGTCATGGGTATGGTTTCTATCATTTTACTGCATGCTCTTGTTTGTTATGCTTGCCTGTTATACTTTTTTTTATTTTAATAAATGGTCAGAGACTTTGTCTCTGGCTGAGCTTTTCTGGTATAGTACCATGAAAAGTGACATAGTTTCAAGTTAAACTTTTTTGAAAAATATATGGTTGAGGAAAATATAACTCTTAATATGTTTCCAATACTGAGATAATGATGTTGGAATAAATAAATGATTCATTCAGATAAATTATATTGGATATTACTATCTAACTTAGAACTAATTAATTTTTGTTTTATTCCATCATTTTTTGAGTTTACAACATTTTTTTATTTAAGTAGTATATCCAATATTTTATGTTTTACGTAAGGAATAAGGAAGTATGAAAATATTCAATATGTTTTACGGATATTTAGGATATTACCATGTTTTAATAGAATACATGATGAAGGTATTCACATGTTTATTATGTGAAAAAAAGATATCCAAATTATGTTATGTGGATTTTAGAAATATAGTAAACGTTTTTATAAATTTTTGGACTATGTGTTTGAAATGAAGTATTTTGGATAAGTCTATAGGTTGGGATGGATTAAGTTGAAAATTAGATAGTTTTTTAAGGTTAAAACATTTCTTAAGATTATTTTTGGAATTTTATAATGTTATAGTTTTAATTAAAGGACAAATCATGGTTAGGTTATAACATTTCACATCCAGTAAGGCCGTGAGACTTGAACCCGCAACCGAAGGGTGAAAAGGGTTCATCCCCTATCATTTTCAAACATGATTTCCTAGTTTTTATAATGTCATTTTTTATTCACTTAAATAGTATGAGAGATAAATTATAAGATTTTTTTGAGCACTATATGATTAAGATAAATATAATTTTTCTGAATTTTATTATATTTTGGATAGAAAGATGAGTTTGTGGTAGAAATTAGTTAAATGGGGGAACTCTACATGTCAAGAAATTATTCTTCTTTGTGTTCTTTACCAATTAAGTAAATTAATTATTCACATCTATAGAAATGAACTTATAAAAAATAAATTACTAATACTTTCATTTTTTGTTAATCAAATTTTCCCTTAGATCATCATCAACTTTTAGCTTTGTGTTGTTAACTTTCTTCTGACCATGTTCTTTATCACTCTCCATAAGAACGTGATGGTTATATTTTTCTTTAATTTCAATGTTTTCCAACATATAACCCTTGTATGTGTTATTTATGGTAACTTTCACACATCCCTTTATTTTAAATTATACCATTTATTAACCATATTTTTAATCTGGGTTTTCTACAAAGTTCTATTCTAGTATCATCCTTTTATTTTCAAACCCTAATTTAAAATTATGAGGGTAAAATTTATTGAATGAGGGTAGAATATAACACACCAAGATTACATGGTGCATTTTCCTCAATAGATAATATTGCACATAACACCAACTTGTCTTGAATTACACACAAGATTGAGTTTTTATGAAACAACACTTTATTATTTTAATTATTTAAATGATATTGTTATAACATATCCATTAAATATTGAAATATAAGTAGTAATAAATAATTTTTAAATATTATTTATAATTTTTTCACATAAAAAAATATATTTATAATAAAATGTATAAGTTTCGGTAAAATAGTTATATGTTTAGAAATACTGTTTTCTTAAACGAGCTACTTTTTATGACCATTCATGAACAATAATAAAATTAATTTCAGAAACTCTTATAAATTGAATTTTGTAATATATACATCATTTTTGAATTATAAATATCAAAATTATATTCCTGTGAGATTTTGGTAAGTTTTTGAAAAGATTCAATTTTTGATGAATGGTGAAAAATACTGCCTTGTTGTTAAAACCCAACTTTTTCATTTAAATAATTATTTTAATTTAAATTGATTTTAAAGTCACAATAGAAAAATAATACAAATATTAACCCAATTTAGTTCATTGGAATCATTTTTATAATATAATTACATACAAAAAACATTATGGAACTTTCGAACGTCTCTTTTACCTGCCTTCTAACCAGATTTAAGGATTAGCATTAAACCTAATTGTACCACTTCTGGGAATTGAATTCTGAGAAATTGACATAAATGGTTGTAATCTTCATGAAACAATTGTACTAATATGATCAAAATAATATTTTTTGAATAGTACATTTGAATTTTATTTACCATGGTTAAAGGTAATTAGGGTAATTAAAGGTAAATATGGTAATTAATGGTATAAAAATATCATAGTAATATAAAATTACCCTAAAACATGTCCTAATTTAATTGTATATGTTTTTGTCGACCAAAATCTACCTTAGGTATAAAATATGATCTTTTTTAAGCTAATTTTGTTAAATTAATACATTTATTATATTTTACTTAATGAATAGATAAAAGTATCATATTCACATTTTAATAAATAAATCATTTATGATATAGGTTTATGCATTGGATAAATTCTAGTATAATTAATCATTTGAAATATAAAAAAGTTATCTTAATCATGAAAATTTATTTTTAATTTTTAGAGAAGATACAACTTAATTAATGTCTTATATAATATGATACAGTAATTGTTTAATTAATTGAGATATCAAATAAATAATAATAAAAATATTAATTAAAAATAATTGGACTTAATTAATGACACCAAAAAATTAAATAGATAACATAGAAATTCTATTGAAATATTTTATGTATTTTTTTGGATTTATCATATATGTTTTTTTTTAAAATAAAATATTTAATAGTATCAAAATTGACATAAATGATACTTTAAAATAAATATTATTTTATTAAATGTAATAAAATTCATAAAAACCAATGGTTTTTGAAAATGACTTGCATAGTGTTAAATTGTTCATAAATGATCAAATTGTGGTCATTTATTCATTTTATAGTAACTATATTAACCCAATAGTTTAAAAATACAAGTTGTCATGGTAAGAGTTAAATTGTTTAACTAAGGGTTAAAACCAAAATATAATGTTATCTTTGGGACCTAAATATGTCTAAAATTAATTTTTTATATTATTTAGACCTATCCTCATCTTATCCTCAAAATTACTCACTTTGTATCTATTTGAAATCGAAAATAAATTTATAATAAATTAATATTTTTGGAGTTTCCTAAAGTGCCCCTCCCATCTCCTATAAAATGGTACGTATCCTTCTCTTTTATTAACACCTCTAAAGCACATTAGTTCAAAGAAAACCTACTAATTTCTCCTCAAAAATTCACTAAATTAATCTTATAGGCCACACATTGGGATGAAATCCATCCTATGGAATCCTTTTGTGCAATTTAAAAGGATACAGTCAAAGAAGTGGTAATTGTTATACCAATTCTTTAAATGTTATTTTCTTATTCTACTTAATTTTCCTAAGTTATTTCTATAATAAGATAATAAATATATAATATAATATATGATGAGATTTTTTTATGATTATTGTAAAACCATATTCATCATTTTACGCATCCTAGGAAAAACAATATCATTATATGTGTGTGTGTGTGTACGGCTTACTGCCTCCACAATGTGGTAGAATGTTTTTCATCTATACATTATTTCAATGGGTATAATGATAAATATAATGGTTGTAAATAATAAATATGAAATGTTATTATTTATATTTAATTCATATTATATCCAATTTCATACAATTAAACCATTAAGTAAGTGATATTGTTGTTTTTGTGGGTGTACGGTTTACCGTCTCCACGACGTGATGAGATTCATCCTCTAATGCGACCATTTCAGAATGTGTATAAAAATGTATATACTAAATAAATATAAAATTTCTTAAATAAAAATTCTACTATAATAATTTATATATATATATATATATATTTCATTTACTTGCATCCATTCAATATGATAATAACATAGAAACATAGTTCATGCGTACGTACGACATACCGTCTCCAGGAACATTATTTTCCATTTCATTTATCTATCTATTGAATATATTTATATAATGAATATATATGATATATAAATAATTATTTACATTTTGGAAGTATTTATATTATGATCTATAAAATAATATCAAGAATAAAATGTCAAAATATGTATGATAAATAAAGAAAATATTACCCAAAATGCTGATTTAACTTGGAAATTATTAACAAATGGGTAATATAAAGTCATTAATTAATAATATTTGATATTATAAATATTATTATTATTCTGGTTGAAGTTATTAATATATCTAAAACCGTTTTAATGTAGTTTTGGACACGAATAGAGTGTATCGAACCTATGGTAAAGGAATTTCTATCTCACTTTTAATTTTCATGAGATATAATCCACATTCCCCACCTAGTTCTTATTTGTGGTATCTATACTAATCCTATTATATTTTATATCATGAATACAATTATCTTTAGGTTATTTAAAGATTCATTTGATGATATTGGTCTTATTATTTAAATGTTCAAAGTTGTATGGGATACTTTGAATTTTTAAATAATTATCCCTTTCCCTATTTCAATATTCTTGATATTATCATAAATATTTATTTGTATGAATATAAATAATTATAAAGAAAATTTTCTGTCAATTTTTAAGTTCATTTGATTCTTTTCAAAATGAGATCTTTTATGGTTTTTACTTAAGGTTTAATTTAAAATTTTCATTATTATCTGAGGTTTTTCATATGTAAGTATCTACCAAGACACATTTATCATACATGTCCTTGTTTATTAAAAATTCATTTCAAAATATTATCAAAAATTGTTTAAATTCATTTTTACCCATATTTTACATTTTTAATTTTTTTAAAGGAATCTTTCCACTATTTTCCAAATGAAGTACTTGATGACATTTTAGAAAAATTAAGGAAAGAATGTTTTTTTAATTTATATTGTGTGAGCTACTAGTTAAGTCACCATGATGCCTTAAAATTATGAATCTTCCATTTCAATATTACAAAATAATTTTCAATTAAAATATTTTCTTTTTAAATTTTTTGGCATTTTAAAGAACTATTTTCAATAAAAAGGTTTATTTCTCAAAATATGTTTTTAATGGTTTTATTAAGAACATTTTCATTTATGTCATCATCTTTTGTTAGATATTATGTTTAATTCAGGTTGATTTTTTATGATACAACCTATAATATTGTTTTGAAGGTTTTATGATATGTTTGATTGTGGGTGTTTTGTTTTAGAACCATTCATGGTTTATCTTTAAAGTATTAATATTTTGTATGTTATTTTTAATACGAATGTTTATGTTGGTTTTACTTTACTCTTTTTATAGGAGGAATGAATTTGACTTAGTAAGTGACAAGTTGGGCCCTCTATAGGCCCTAGATTCATCTTTATATTTCATGATACAAACTAATGTCTTGGAACGAGGTCTTGACAGTATGTTTATGTATGGTCTTGACACAAGGCCTTGATGGTATGGTTATGATGTCCTTCATTATGAATTCCCTCATTATAAAATTAGTTATTGATATTACATGTGATTATTCAACTAGTATAATATCAATGTGAATGTTTAAATGGAATTATTTGATTTATTCTTTACATATTATGTTGAATATTATGTTTAAAAGGTTTTTGTTTTGTTTTTATACCTTTCATTAAACGTTTATACATATTTATGAAATATTCTTCTATATTGTTTAAACATACTGAGCATCTGAGATCACCCTTTCCTATGATTTATTTTCCCAGTATTCGAATAAGTGTTTTATGATTTCTATTCAGGGTTAAGCTAGGTTAATAATGGAAATTTCAAAGAATTATCTATTTTTCATTTTAGGTTTTCAATTTTAATGTAAATCTCATGTATATAATCTATTTTACTGGACTTCTAAACTGATCGGTCCTTCGGGATTTGATTCCATGTAATCATTTCAATGTATTAAAATAATTCACTCTCTATAGGATTATGGGGTTAGAGTGTTACAACTTTTCATGTTGAAAATGCTTTCTTTTTCTATATTAATAGATTTTACAAAAAATCCATTATCCTATCTTATAAAAAGATCCTTCCATAACCCCTTTAAAGATACACTAAAAACACACTCTCTTAAAAGTATCCCATATATTATTCCCCATCTACATCCCAAAAAATCCATTCTCAATTTATTCATATTTTGGTATTTATAGATTTTCCACATCCCTTTTAATCTAGTAGGTTTCCAAGATGAAATTTATTTTTTCTATGTATGTATTTTTACCTCTATAATAATTATTTGATTTCTTATTCTTCTACCTATTTATAAATGTATTTTAAAAATCATAATATAATAATATCAATTTTTTATAATGAGATTTTTTTTATTTATGTAACAACCATTATATCACTTTTCCCTTTCCTAAGAAAAATGAATATGTTATTAGTGTTACCTATGGACTAACGCCTCCATAAAAGACATGTTTTATTTTTCATAACAACCTTATATAAATAGTTAAAAAGGGATATTTAAGGAAAAAATATGGAATTTAAAACAATATTAAAATTCTATAAATATAAATTAATTTATACCTTAATTTTTATCTATGGAAAAGGAATATTCCATCTATGTGTATATGTGAACTATTGCCTCAATGGAATGATGTATTTCATTTTTCATCACCACCGTACTTCGATTGTTAAAAGAAATTATTTAATAAAGGAAAATTATTTTTATGAAATTACTAATATTTTTAAATTTTATATTAATATTTAACTCATTATTAATATACAAACTTTTTTTCAACAAATTACTAAAACAAGTTGTTCACTAATCCCATTTTCACGAATCATGAATAAAAATCTCCTTGAATGAAATTTGAACTTTATAAATAATTAAAAATATTATATTGTAGTACTTTTTATGATCTAATATTTATGAAATTTTTATTAAATAATGGGTATCAATATCTATATGTTAAATTATGTGAGAAATAATCAAGATCATTATCATTAGATAATGAAAATAAACAAAACATATTTAATAAATGTATAATAAATGATTATAATTGAAAATTATATGGGGTAATACATATGAATTAGTTTATGAAATATTATATTATGATTTTTATGTTTATTTTAAATAATTTGTAATATATTTTTTGGAATTCAGGAGTAAAACATAAGTGTTTTTCTCATCTTAGTTTTCATTCATTAATACATGTTCCTTATTCACCACTTATTGTATTTTATATAGTTCATATAAATCCATGTGGATGATTTTTATTAGGTATTTAATCAGAATAAAGGGGTTTAAAATCCATTAATATTTTTCTTCATCAATCTCTTCTTTATTAAAAATATATTACAGTTGTATGGGGTTTTCTAGAACTAACATCTTTTGTTGAGTTATAATTATTCCTATTTGGATATTTTATTTTCAAGAATATTAAATATATAACATAATTATATTATATTACCATTCCTTATTATTTTTTTAGAATTTAATTTTTACATCAAATACATATTCTTTGATGAAATTATTTCTTCATGAGATTTTATAATGTTATGAATAATTCTCATTCTCTATAAATGATATCTTTCTCTTCAATTATCATATTTACTCTTCCTTCCAATGTTTTTCTTTATTATTTTGAAATAAAAATATATATTATTTCTGGTGATATTTATTTTTCCTTCTACTTATTTTTAAATTAATTATTTATTATTTTTTCTATGATGTGGGTTTCAATAAATATATTTATAAAATATTTAGAAAGGGTTTTTTTATTTCCCAATCATATATATCATCATCTACTCCACATTTTATTTGGGTGAACTTTATGAATTTTTAAGGATCCATTATATAAATTTGATTATAATTTATTTTAAAAATTATCATCATTTTTCCCTTAAAAATTATGTTTATGAAAGTGAATCATAACATCTTCTATTTACAGCAATATTACGAAATGATTTTTAAAGACTCTTATATGCTTTGCTTCCATTTCCCTATTTATATATAGGAGATCTAACTCATATGGAGTTATGTATAAAAAATCACCTTATAAATTTCTTTATGAAATACTCTTTTGATTTATTATATTTTTTGTGTTAGTTTATCTACTTTTGATATCACTATATGGGTTACCATTTTGAAATGATACGACACCAATTTTCTTTCCAAGGGTTTTCATGATTTTATTAATGATTAATATCTTATGTTAAACTTATATATGTATGTTGACCTATGGGGTTATATATATCCTTCCAATGAATTATTAAAGGATTTATATCTCATTATATAATGATGTAGGGGAATTATTATGTTTACTCGCTTTTAATGTTTTTAAATCATGGGAATATTCCCAACCAAATACATAGATATTATGAGTTTTTTCACAACTTAATGTGTGGGAATGATTAAATTTTATCATACTTTTATGATTATCAATTATTATGTTTTCAAAAAATTTCATTGATACTCCACCATATTATATTGTTATATCATTATTAAAGGTTATTTTCATATGCTTTAAATACATTCATTATTGTTATTCATCCTTATTGACCTTTTTCTGGTCTTATGTTCTTATATCATGAACTATAAAGCTCAAACATGTTTTATGATTTCTATTTATGATCCCAGGATATTTTAATTATATTTTATCCTTTATACATGTTTTCTCTAACTTTTATAATATAACCATTAAGATTCATTGGTATTTTTTTCACTTACATGGTGTTTATGCTCACCGATTTCTAATGCTTACTTTCCGAGGGTTATAAACATGAGTATAACATAAGAGAATTATAGAATCCATTATCATGTGATTTTTTATAGATATATTTTCCAATTTATTTTAAAATAATTTTATGATATATATATATATATACTCCTCAAAGATACTAACCCTTTAATTTTTGGGATTATTATATTACTTTTCGGATGTAATATTTAACTTTTGGAAATGATGTAAAATAAAGAATTGGTTATCTTAAGTCTCTTCAGAAGGTTTTTTTTGAAATGTTTCAACGTAATTTTTTATTTCTAAGTGATTTTTCAAAAATTATTTTTAAATAGAATTCGTTTTCATGTTATATAATTGATTATGGAATATTGTTGTTAACTTAGATATAGGTTTGGAATAGGTTTTGACTGTGTTGTTACATGGGAGACCTTAAGTAGTTGGGTGACAAAATTGGTGTTTCACTATATTTAGGCATGAGATATCTATGGGTAATTTCCAATGAGTCCTCACGAGGCCCCAATCTAACTTACCTGTTTATGATCTCATAGCTCAAACATGGTTTTGTGAGTCCTAGTTACCTTTGAAACCTATAGGTTGGATCTCTTCCCAAGTTCCTTATATGTGATTCTTATGATGATGCACTTTATTTTATTCCCACACTCTTATCTTTATTAGTGGTATTATAGTTATCCATTTATGTTCGTTTAAGTTAAAATGGTTGTGTCTTTTTTATAAATTGTGAAACTTATTTGTTTATAAAAACCCAATAGATTACAGAAATGTATTTAAAAATAAAAATGTATTTCAAATATTTTCAAAATATAACTGAGGGTTGAAAATTAGAAATGTTTTATTTAGATTCATGTTGGTGTATTTCTATGATTTTTTTCATACAATTAATAATTTTGAAGGCATATGCAGATTTATTTTTTATCTAACAAAAGTTAAGGTAAAGGTTTCATAGTGCATATAAGAGCTTATCGATTTGTTTTCTCCTTTCATGGAATTAGTTAGTGATGGAAAAAGGCCACATAGAAAAATATAATTGGGAATTTTTGGTTCCTTACCTATTGGTTTCTTCTATTTTGAATATATATCAACTTAACTGGCCTTGGACATATCTATAGACACACATCCATATATATTTATTGTGTTTTCTTATTACTTTTCTCAAATTTTAATATGGTTTTTGGATTACTATTTATGTTGTGTTCAACTCTATTTATTGAATTTAATTGTTAATATATGTCTATTATTTGGTGTGGACTTCCAATATCTGGGTGGTTCATGTCATATTTCTAGATTGAACTCCATGTATTAGTTATTTGGATTTATGCGTGAAATTATTCCCACTTGGTTAATTTTGATAACCTGGTGCTAGTTTCCATCCCATGGTGAATGAGAATGCATTTAGGGTGTCGTGGAGAGTTAGTTTAGTTAATGTTTTATGTTTCACTAGTTTGAATTGTTATATTACAATCTAGGTATATCATCTTCCCTTATGGTTAGGGATGTTCATCCTCAAACTTTAGTTACCCCATAGTCTAAGTAATACAACCATAAATAAAATATCATTTTTACTCATCTTTTATACTCTTTTAGTGACACATTTTATCTTATATCACTCCTTATTTCCCACACCAATCATTACTCACATGGTATTACGGTTTTACACCATCATTATTCAACACATTTAAGGTGATCCATAGTGGTAAAATCCTCCCAAAAATATAAGCTACATGAAACTAAACTACACACCCCCATGGTCCTGGTTGATGGAACAAAAAATTAAGACATTCTATTCTAGGTTTCATGGAATTCAAATAAACACCCACTATCCTAATTGAATAACATTAAAGGCATGCCCATGTGATCTGAGAAACATGACCTTAAACTATATGCACCTACCATGAAGATATATTTGATAGAATTGGTATTTCTAATTCATGTCAGGTTTATTTTGTCCAAGCTAGAAAAAATATCTTCTCCTTTTTAAAAATTTATACAACCATAAAATATAAAAAATCCTCATGGTCCAAAATATATGACCTTACACTATCAATATCTAGGATCACCTAGATTTATTTAAACATGATTAAAGCTTATTCTCATGTCTCATATGGGTTGGACCATGTTTTTGTCCAATTGGAAAACATGCCTTCCATTTTTTATGGTATACCTTATTGATATGTTTAACACATGATAGTGTTGACCTAAGAGTTTTTGAAATCTTTCTACATACCCAACTCTTAAATAAAAACACTTTATGTTCTCTGATTTGGATCGACATATATTTTCATTTCAGAATGGGCTTCCCAATAGTGTAGAAGCCATAGTCTAAAGTCCTACCTCCCAACTATGGTATACATCCAAGAGGAACTATTCTCATCGCCTCTAAAGACCCACCTCTTATCTAGGTTATATGTCTTAGAGGAATAATTTTATATAATGATCAAGTGGAACCCATGTTTGGAACTTATACAATGACCATAATCTACCCATTCACCCCACTCTATCAATTAGACTCTTTGATTAAAAAAATAGTCCTTTTCCCACTTAACCATACTCACGTGGATTTACAAAAACCTAGGTATTTCACCCATATGCATATTTCAAATTATTAGGGCTTAAAAATATTATAATCACACCATCATGGTTTCCCCATATTTCCCCCCATTATGGTTGATGTTGTATTCTAAAACCAAAATGTCCACACATATTAGTCACTCTCATGTAATTACATGTAATTATATCTATCTATATTTTACTTCACTAATAGTGACTCATATAATCATAGAGGCATTATTTTATTGTTTCGTTATTTTTATTGATATATAGTGGCCTTCAAGATGTGGATTATTTTAGTTATTACCTCAGAATCATATCCTCTTCGCCCTCCTCATCCTCATCAAACCCCATTATGAGTGTGGTATCTAATGATGTTGAAAAATACATCCAATAAGTATTGAAAATGGTCCCAAAGACAAAAAAATCCCATTTTGAGTGTCTTATCAGAACATTATTATTTATGAAAAAACCATTTATAGGTAAATAATATCTTTAATGGAATTGGTCATTTTTAAAGCTTTTATTTGACTAGTTGTGGAAATAGAATAAGATTATATATTAAAATTTACGATAATTCTAAGTTAGACTTATGAGAAATGACCCAAAAGGTAGATATAGATTAAGGACATAAGCTCACTCAACTTGTGGTTTCATGAGCCCATAATTCAAGACATTAAACAAGTTGAGATGTAAGATCCATCATTTTCTTATATGGTATGGATCCTTTATATTTAATCTTATATATATTTTTTATTCTAATGAAAGTGATTAATGATTTAAGGAAGGGTTTGGGAGATTTTTGGGTGTTTCCAGAGCCTAGAGCTCTAGGTTTTGGAGGAAACAAACTAAGAACATTGTTTTTTTAAATTTTACACCAGAGACTGTGTGGTTTTTTGAAACTGTGTGGGGTGTCACAGTGGACTATAGTGGGGATTAAAATTCATTTAAACCATGTACCTTAAGTTTTATTTCCATATGGGAAATGGATATGGTATATGGGGGTCCACAGGGGATATACACATTTTTTTAAAACCTTGTGCCTAACTTGCAAGGTTACTTCCTCTTAGGCAGTGAGCCCATATGGTTGGTTTATGGTTTGGAAAAACTGTTCACCCTTTAAAACTAGGTGAGATTATAATTTCACACCTTCTTTATTTAAGGTTTAAACAATAATTTTTCCTTCCCATTTCACATATATAACCTCTATAACCACTTGAGATCTCCCATGTACATCTAAACTAGTTTTTCAGCTTGATTATTAATTCCATGTCTAATTTACTCACTATATTTCATGTTGGATAGCTAATGGTAATATCTTTGTTTTTATTTATTCTTTTATTCATTTACCTCACCAGATTGTAATGTAAATTCTGTGTTATCTAATATTTTCTAATTTTAGGGTATTCATATAATTATCTATTTTCTCCTATTCTAACCCATATTAGATTCTAATAATAGATAAGGAGTCTAATTCCCATCTAAGGTAGGTGGTCTAATTCTTTTCTATGAATGTCTAGTGCCCTGTAATTTTTTTTGTTATGTAGTGTTTAGATATTTCAAAACATCACTTATAAAAATGGGGTTTTCTTATATTAAATGTGTGATATTTGACCTAGATTACCCATGAGTCTTGATATCACCATTATAGGTAAGGAACATTAATTAAAACAACCACATATGTGTTTTCTAAAATTGGATAAATGATTAAATATTGCTTAAGTAATCAAATTCCCTTCTGAGGTGAGATTCATTCCCCTTGCTTTTGGGATGGAATAATAACTGGAATAAAACATAAATTGAATTAAATTCAATATAGAATGTTGATCCGACATATATATTCCGTAATCCTTCCCATGTAGGCTAGTTTGATCCCTTATAATGAAACTAACAAATGAATTAAAAGCATTGTAAATGGTATAGATAGACTGTAAACCATGACCATCCAGTATGGCCTACCAAGAGTGACACATGGGTTCTGATTTGGAATTACATGGAAGAGTGTATTGGTGTTATTAAATTAAAAATTAATGTTAAAAATAATTATATTATGTTGTGGGTGAAACATGGATTCCTATTAGGAATGCCTTGTATGGGCTCACCTTGAAATTTCAATTATATTAGTCTATAAGTGAAATTTATGTTTATCAGGTGAAATTGTAAGGACATACTTAGAGGTTAGAGCATTATGTTATTCCATGATTCAAAATTGGATTACATAAATGGAATTTCAACGATGGACTTAGAGGTAATTTCCTTTATACTATTCCTTGGGTGATATTTGGGTTCCCATAAGGAATACCATGGATAGGCCCATAGGGTGATGGGTTCAAAGTACACCAAGAGTGATTCTAGGGTTCCCTGTGAGGAATTCATCAGGCACGCTTAGGATACCAAGTAATTAATTTAATGGTTCATCTTTTAAATCAAAGAAGATACTTGGATTCAGTAAATGATTTATGTACCTGACAACCATGTTCAGTTCAATTTATACCTTAAATGTCATGGGAATTATTCATTCTTTATGTAAATATGATCTATAGGGAATGTCTTGATATAAGCTAAGTCCCAATCCAATTTTATAAAATTACATAATAATTGGTAATCATTCTTCAATAATTTGTCTTAGTCCAAATTAGGTGCTATCAAATGGGCGTCCTATTCAAAACCTGATATAACTTGTGATTTATGTATTTCATTCATAATTTATATTATTACCTATATACTAATTTATTATATACTCATAGAATGGATATAATTATACACCATTGGTATTGGCCTACTGAGTATATCTCACACCCTATTTGGGTCATCGATTGGTACCTTAACAAACATCATGGATGCATGATGAGACAAGGGAAAGAAACCTTCTATGGATACTTGATTTTATATTCTAGGATAGAGTACAGGATCATGGGAATGAGATTATTATCAAAATTCTATTATAGATAACCTTTTGATATTTTTTGTATTTTATATTATAGAAACCCACGTTTCTAATACATGGATATTAAATCTTTTTAGATGAATATTCATTGCATTATAATAACAGCAACCTAAGGACCATAACAGTTTAGTTCCTTTAGAAACATGGACCACAATATTCTAATATATTTAAGGGTAATAAATTATTCCCACACTATTATTCACTTTTATTACTCTTCATAGACATACCCTACATAAAACATTTCTTCATAACCTTGGGAAAAGAAACATGAGATAGGGTGATCTCAGATTCTCAGAACGGGTTAACATAAGAGATATAAGTTTATGATCATATTGAAGAATATGATATGAATATGGTTTTTTATCATGAAAATAACTTCTGAAGTTCATACCTAACCATTCATAGATCATAAACATGAATCATGGCTCAAAACTTTACCATTTCTGAATACATGGCCCATAAGGGTGATAAATCATCATAAATTAATCACGAAACAAAATTACATGTCCAAACACTATGTAACTATAATAAATATAGGAAACAATTTAATATATAAAGGTTAATTACCAAGATAATCAACATAGTAGATCATGACTTATCACATGTTTCCCATTGTGGATCAGGACACACCTATTTCCCATAGTCGATCAGTACATAGTTGTTTCACTGTGTTGATTAGGATACACCTATTTCCCATAGTGGATCCGAACAAACTTATTTCCCATATTGTATCAGGACACACCTGTTTCCCATAGTAGATCATTACACACCTATTTCTCATAGTGGATCAAGACCATCATCATGTTTTCTATGTTTTCCTTATGATATATAAATCATTACCCAATGAATTGGAAGGGGATATAGGTCCCACCTATAATATAATGAAAATCATATACATGTGTGCAATAATATCATAAATCATTTATCATATTATAACCCATAAAATGAAATTGGTTTCATAAAAATTTAATTATATCATAACCTGTAGAAAATAAACAGGTTTCATAATCATTTTATCATTTCATCACAGCATAACCTGTGAAAAATAAGTGGGTTTCATAAGATTTCAATCATGGTATAACATGTGAAAGAGATATGGGTTTTATAAAAACATTTTTCACAATAAACCATTAAGGTAAATAGTAAGAATGGTATAATTGGTATATATCCCAATTAAATCATAGGTAACATAAATGGTTGTCAACTTAGATGGAAATTAATTTTGAAAGATTTCTTGGAACATTTCTTGAGGAAAATGGATTTCCTTTGAAAATAAATTTTTAAAACCTAAATCATTTTGAAATTCCTTTTGTTTTAAAATAACCATGAAAACATATAAATTAATTATAAAATAAAATTATTGTCAATTTTCTGGGAATATTAATCCATGTCTTACATGTTAAAATAAATATTTCTTTCACATTTTTTGGTAAGATCTAAATAGGGATTATTTGGAAAAGGATGTGTAGATTCCTTTAAAATAATTTTATAAAAAGTAAATCTTGGGTAAAATACCATTCAAAAATAATAGGATACTAATAAAACATTTTTAGAAATCATTGTTTTTGAAGAAATTAGATTTTCTACTAAAGAGATAAGCAATGTCGTATTATTTTGGAAACATATTCTCTATTATTTTAAGTACCAAGAATTGGTAAATTGTTACAATTACTTAGAAAAATCATAAATAATCATATTATAATAAAATTACTGATTTTATTGGGAGATGTATCATAATATTTTATCATCTAAATCATAAACATAAACAATCTCAATAAGTGATGATATTATAACATAAAATCATTACCCCTTTGGTAACTTTGAATCATAATCCCCATGAAAGAATAACATAAAATGGAATACAAAATATCATGAGTTTAAATTATTTTGTTCTATTAAATATACAATGGGCTTCATATATACCTTGGGATGGATTATAGGTTCATGCCATAACATATGTCTAAAAGAATGCAAATTGAGATAAAAATACCTTACCGATTTGGTAACTTTTGAACTGTAAAGACCACGAAATAGAGTTCCTAAAATGGATATTTAAATAAAAATAGTTTTAATTATAATAATCATAATATACATTCATTTATATTAAATACACCACATATTAGAAACAAGTGGTGAATATGGCTTCTGTCTTACAGAAAATAAAACTGAGACAGAAATCCCTTCACTTAAGTCATGACTTTTGTTGTACATGTTAAAACATAATTTATAATAAATATAATTATATTATACATATATTTAAAATAAATATTAATATATATCATAACCTATATGGTTTTCTTATAACCATATATTTCCCATTTATTAACAATTCCATGATAATGTTATGTTTTAGGGAAAAACTGCTTTGTTTTTCATGTATGTTTTGACTTGTAATTTTTGATCCTATTAATTAATTGATGATTTCAAAATATTTATAATTTTAGACATGAAATAAATATCATATATATTAATTATATATTTCATTATATTTATCCATAAAATTTAATGATGTAAAATTAAATACACAGTTCATGGAGATGATAGGTCGTACATACTCTTGAAATTCAATTCCATTTTATTATTAGATTGAAAGAAATAAAGTTAAATGATATATTAAAATTATAGAATAATTTTTATTTCATATATATAATTAATCACATTCTTAATATCTTCAATATAAATAGTGAATGAATCACATCACTTCGTGAGAGGGTAGTCTATCGTACACACGAGCGACGTTATCGTATTCCCACAAAATAGAAATAATGAGTGTATGTATGAAATAATAATTATATATGAATAATAATATCATAAACAATATATATAAAAATTAAATATATCATGATTTATATACTTAAGAGGTTTTAATGGAAAAACTAACGACACCAATTCGTGAGGCGGTAGTCAATCGTACACACAAACAATGCTTCCATAACCCATTTGATGGAATTGCATATGGTTTTAGGTTATGTAATTAACATTAAAAAAATAAAATTATTTTTAAGATAATAATATTTTAATTTTTTAATTTTATGTTACTAATTTAATAATGTGGATAAAGAAATATAATAAATATGCTCATTGAACAACATTACCTATTCTTCGGGTATTATCCTTCGGTTTTCACTAAAGGATACCAAGTTTGGATTTATTCCTAAAATAAAGCTTATAGGATGAGTGAATAGATTTTGGGAAGTTATTTTGGCAGGTATTGGCTGAAATAAAGTGTTTTTTTCTGTGAAGATGTGAGGATAGGGGGTATACTTTCATAAGTGTTGGAGAGGACACACTTGTTATTTTTTTAATGATTTGGGTTCTCTGAAATTTTTCATATGTAACAAGTGTCAAAAAATAGATCATTATAGAAACATAGAGGTTTAAGTTATGTAATATGTCAATAAGATAGTTTTTTATATTATTTTATAGATCATTTATACCCTTATCGTTTAAGATTAACCCCCAATAAACCCATTTTTACCATAACCACGATAATTAATTTTTATTTCCTTCAATATTCATTTTGGTAAAAAATAAAATTGAAAATATTATATAATATAATTTTTTTATTTGAAATATTAAATATATTTTTCTAATTTTTATTCCCAAAAGTGTAAAAATTCTATTTAAAATTTATGTCATATGTGTGACGAGAAAGCAGGTTTTTAAAGAGAAAATGTTCAAAATTTTACAATGATTTTATATCAATATTCACTGTGAAATTGATTCTAATAACCTAAATTAGATTAATGTATGTATAATTGAAATAATATAACATTACAACCAATTTAAAATATAATTTTTCTTTATAAATAAATTAAATAAAAATACAATTTTCATTTAAAATTCATTATTTATATTACTATTCATCAAAAAATTAAACTTTTCCGAAAAATCACAAAAAAACTCACCCTAATATAAATTTTATATTACCATTTCAAAAATAATGTTTATTTCATAAAATTATTTTTCTAAAATTTCATATTTTTAGTTTTTAAATAAGTACGCCAAAAAAGGTGACAAACAGCTTTTTAGAAAAATACAATTTTTAAGTGTTATATTAGATTTATTCTTATCCCTTGTATAGAAAAAATAATATGAATGTTAAATAATTGATTGAATATATATTTATATATATTTCATTAGAATAATTCAAAAAATTTATTTTTTTTATTGAGGTAGAACAAATTTGTTTTCATAAAAAAAATTCAAAAAAATCATTTATTTTCCAATAGTTTTTATTTTCATTTATAATTAAATAATAACTAAATAATTCATTATATATACATGTGTAAACAATATTTTCAAAATTAATTTAATCCTATTTATACCCACCATTACAATGGCTAATTGATGACAATCATATTAAATAATGATATTTTAAGTGTATTTCATGTTTTGTTTAAACTTGATGCTACGTGTAACGAAAGGTAAACTCAGTATTATGTGTAACATAAGTCAAAATTATTATTATTTATAACTAAAGATAGACTGAATGTTACTTGTAATAAAATCCAAAATTAGTGTTTCTTGTCACACAAAATATGAAAAAGATCAAATCTATTTTTTAAAAATCAAAAAATCTCAAGGTGTTATATATGTATCACGTTGTATATTTATATGGATATGTTCCCCATGTATTTACCTTTTGTATAGATTCATTAAAATAATATTTTCTATATGGATCTATTTACTGTATTTATAACTTATAATGGATTTGGTTATATATTTATATCTGGATGTTCTTTCTACTCTTTACTCATTACATTGATCTGTTGCTTCCTTTATCATTATTTACCAATGTTTTCCACTCTAATCATGAGAGTATAACCTCCCCACTATACCATCCTTAACAATCACTTCTATTTGATAGCCTGTGGGGTGTAGGGAGGAATTCTTAAGGATATTTTTTTAACTAGTTTTGGTTACTTTTGAGTAAACTCGGTTCAGTATGGAACAAAGTTCTATCATAGGGTCTGTTTTCCTTTTTTCTTATTGTTTACGTTAGTATATAAAAGACTATAAATTTGTTGTAATTTAGTAATAAGAATATTCCTAGGATTTTCTAACCCATTTATGAGGAAAATAAAAATTACTTAGTAATTGAATTTTTGTTCTTATTTTTCCTATGATAGTTGTATTGATTTCACTGTTGGGTGACACACATGAGTTGTGACGTTTATTATCATTATGAGTTTCCTTTACCCTTGGACCAATGTGGCCAGGAAGTATCATGTCCCACATCCTTATATGAACATGATGATTAATATAGAATATATATTCCATTCCATATCTATTTTACTATATGCATTTCTTGAAGTATTTTGATGTGCCTTGACTATTATATTTTTGATCTAACTAATGTTTTTTTCACAATCAATGATATAAATGGTTGGTAAATTTAATTTTATGAATAATATTAAATGGTTTTTTCTAATATAGATTGATGGTTTTATATTAATTAACCAATTATATATAATTTGGTATGTGGAATTATAAGTCACATTGGATGAAATGTTAGTGGTTTCAATTAAATTGATGAAAATTTCAACTTAAATAGAGAGTGTGTATATTTATAAATTGGGAATGGTGATCCATATAGTTGAACCATCATATGACATTGGTCATAGTTACATGTCATACCAATTCCTTCGTATAGATAATAGTACATTATGACATGGGAATAGTAGACACATATAACTATTCCATTTTATATAGATGTATAAATATATGAAAAAAAAAGAATTGTAACTACTAAATGAAATGGTTTTTGTTAAATGGGGATTCTAATTTTAACTTAAAGGGTTTTTTTCATTATAACATTCAAATAAAACTCCTACACCAAAACATCTAACATAAAATAATGAAATTTAATTTAACCTAACCTGACCATGGTTGTGGGTAGTTGGGAGTATCTCTTGAGTCCAGATATCACTTAATATATCACCTAGACATGGATTTAGGAGTAGGAATAGAGGGGTGATCATTAAATAGGAAGGATTATACCTATCTTTTTCATTATCTGAGATGTTTTTTTATCAAATTCTATTGGGAGGCATGTGTTTGGAGTTATAGATATATTCCATTATGATATCCTTGATTCTTTCACCAAGAAGGTAGTGATGACCATGCTCTATAGTGGGTTGAACATAATCCACCATTATAATAAGGACTCAACCTTATTACATTACATAATCTTGAATTTAGTTAAGAAATTACTTCCCTACACATTGAGTATCTTTTAAAGTTTATAGATTTAGATATTGGTACATAATACATTCATAGAATTACACATTATTACAGAGTGGATACCATAAAAATAGTATTCATTTTTTTTCAAAATATAATACTTTTCACATAAAACACGATTTCTTTGAAAAATATTCAAACATTTAACATGGATTCCTTATTTTTCTTACACATACTTATGACCTATGTAAATCATTTAAAAACTTGGGATGAGCAAAAAAAAGCTCAGTAAGGGATATAAGAAGAATGAAACAACACATTAGTCCATGAACACTTGTAACGTATGAAATCATTTTCAAAAGACATACTTGTCACCAATATATACTTGATTTTTGAAATGACAGATTCACACAAGATCCACACAAAACATAAGAACATAAATATAACCATAAAGGTATCTTGGGACATTACTTCCATAATCTTTTAACCATCTCATCTACCTTATCATTTGTAATCCTCATAGCTACCTTACAATTTGTTTATCCATTGTTGTTACACTTGGAGTAACCATACGGCCGACCTCCAACTTACACATACACAATGAATTTGAGGGATATATAATTCCCACCCTTCATCATACACAATTCCTAAGAACTATAACATAATCTTACAACATGAATAATTTCATAAAAACATTACTTTTGAATTTTGTAAAACAGAATTGTAAAATATGATTTTAAAAGAAAAACCCCTTATAATAAAATTGAAGAGATACTTAATAGAGTGGATGGAATATGTATATAAGCTGTAAATACACATAATAAAACATAATATAAATATAACTCGTCAGATAAACAATTCTAATACCACATTAATAATGAAGTAAAAGGTTAACCCAATGAATGGAAATCGGGTTAAGAATTCCCTTACCTCGGGGTTTTCATAATTCAAAATCATTTATAACTCCTATATAATGGTTAAAATATTGTTATTAATATCTTAAAAAAACATTTCACTCTTTATAATACCTTATATGATCATTTCATTACAAAATATCTCCCTTTAATTGTTATTATTTTATTTCTCGCACTGTTTTTGGGTGAGTTCTTTACATGATTTCCATGATCGGTTCATGATGAATGTTCTTGTTGATTGTAAGTGAAACTAAAAAATTTAATTGGAGTGGTATTTAAATATTTACATTAACATAAATTATACCATTTATCACTTTGAATTCTTATATGAGGATGATTTATAAGTTAAAACATTAATGATGTTTGTTTAGATCATTTTAGTGGTTCTTTGATAATAACGACCCCATTTTGTTTTATAAATTAAAACCATGTGTAAAAATTAATTCCAGAAGAATGGATGAGACATAATACATATATTATAACTTATTTAGACCATAAAAATGGTTTCATGGTCATATTTGAAGGAATTAAAGAAAATTGAAATCACATCATCCATGATGTTGGTAATTCGACACATCGGAGAAAATGTTTTTAATTCCTTGAATAAGTAGGAGAGTAGAAGAAGGTTGATGACGAATTTTACATGAACATGAGAACATCCAAAATAAACAAGATTATGGAGCTTCCATGCCTCTTGGATAATAGGAGGCGAGGAAAGAAGAAGTAAATAAAGGATTCTTGAAATAAAAGAAAACTTGTGAAATCCCTTACAAAAATTTGGGAGCCTAACAGTATGAAACATGGTTTTAGAAAACATTAAAAATGGTGGTGACAAGGTTCAACTATCCAGAAATGAATCATAATACATAATAATGAAAAAATAATACAAAAATAATAGCATGGTATGGATTCTTGAATTCTATACCACAAATGAGAGAACTTGAATTGAAAAAAGAATGAAGATGAGAATTTTCTTACCATGTAGAGTAACTCTTAGAACATGAAGGTTGGCACCTTGGGGGTTTAAGGAAACCATGGGAGGACAACTAGGGAGGTAAGGTGGCCAGAACTTCGTTGATGAAGAATTTTGAATGATTTTAATGAAGGAATGAGTATGTATTTATAGAAAAAGGGAGGGAATATTTTAATAATTTCAAAGGGACACCTCATTAGTGGTATTTGCAAAACCATGGAATTGCCCATGGTATTAGACACATGGGACACCTCATAAATAATTTTACTGTACATAAGTCAACTTGATTTATTACATCATTATAACATCATTAATGATGTCATTAAACACAACGAAACTCAAAACTGTATTTTTATTATTCACTGAAAAGTCAACTATTTCAGAAAAATTACAAAAATTTACCATTTCCATTATTCAACGTGTATAATTAAAAATAGAACTCCAATTTCTAAAAATAATTTTCTAAGTATTATTAGTTTAATTTTTAAATAAAATCATACTTAATTCAAAAATTAACAATTTTAATTCTATAACTGCTTTTATATCACATTGAAAAATTAATCATGATTCCATTATCATAAAGCCTTAAGAAAATAAAATAATAATACAATTTACTATTAATTAGGTTCATATTACTATTCATAAGGGTATGATACTATTCACCAAAAAACATGTTTGTTTCATTAGGCTCCAAATAACTTACTGAACACAATTATATATGACTGTTTTTTCGAAATTCAAAACATAGAAGTGGAAAAATTATTTTTAAAGGCTAGTTATATATATATATATACTTAAAATAAAGTTTCATTCATTTGCATTTATTTTTAGAAAACCATGTTGTATTACATTATCCCCACCTTCTGAAAAGTCGGTCCTCACCATTTTATTAAACAAGTGAGGGTACCTTTCTCTCATAGCATTTTTCAGACTCCCAGGTTGCTTCTTCTACCATGTGGTTTCTCCACAAAACTTTTACCTGGAGGAATACCTTATTCCACAATACGTGTTTCCTTTGATCAAGAATCTGAACTTCTTTCTCTTCTTAGAAAATATTTTCTTTTAGCTGAACTGGTTCTGGGCTCAAGACATGTGATGAATCTGGCATATACTTCTTCAACATTGAAACATTAGAAACATTGTGTACCTGATACAAACTCAAAGTCAAAGATATTTAGTATGAAACTAGTCTGAAATTCTCCAAGATTTCCAAAGGACCGATGAAACGCAGATTTAGCTTCTCTTTCTTACCGAAACACATCACACTTTTCCAAGGAGAGATTTTAAGGAAAATAGGGTCACCTACCTCGAAAGAGAAGTCTTTACTTCTATTATTTGCATAACTTTTTTGTCTGCTCTGAGCTGCCCTCATGTGCTTCTAGATTATATTTTCTTTCTCAGCCACTTCCTCTACTAATTATGTCCCCATCAACATTCTTTCACTGACTTCATCCAAAATTCTGGATTCCGACACCACTTTCCATACAAATCCTCAAAATGTTCCATCAATATACTGGAATGAAAACTGTTATTATAAGAAAACTTGTCTAAGGAAAGGTGTTGATCCCAAATTCCATGGTAGTCCATTTAAAAAGCTCGAAAAATATCCTCCAAAGTATGAATCGTTCGTTATGACTACCCATCAGATTGAGGATGAAAAATTGTACTGAAATTTAATTCTATTCCCAACAACTTTTTAAGTCCCTTCCAAAATTTAGAAGTGAACTTGGGATCCAAATCATATACATTGGAAAGAGGAACTTTGTGTAACCTAACAATCTCATTGAGGTACAATCGAGAAAGATGATCCAACAACACTATATCTCAAATAGAAATAAATTGGGTAGATTTTGTTAGTCGATCAATAATAACCCAAATCGCATTATTACCTTAAGAAGTATTTGGTAGTCCCACCACGAAGTACATGGATACAGTCTCCCACTTCCACTATGGCACTGGAAAAGGATTAATAATCCCCTTCGGTAACTTCTACTCTACTTTAACCTGTTGACATGTTAATAATTTCACAATAAAATCAGCAACATCCCATTTCAGTCCATCCCACCAATAATACACATGAAGGTCTCTGTACATCTTAGTACTTCCAGGATGAACTAAAAATAGAGAACTATGAGCTTCACACAAAAAATATTTCTTTAAATGAGAATCACAAGGCACACACAACCTTTTACCAAATCTTAAAACACAATATTTATCAAGGATAAATTTTGGAAACTAAACCATTTTATCTAATTCTACCTTTTTTTATATCTCATGGTCTTCCTTCTACGCTTGCTTAATTTTGTCTGATAATGATGAATGAACTAAAACCTAAAACAAAAAAGATTTATTCCTTGCACCAATAACTTTTATTCCAAAATTCATCAAATCATTAATCAATGGATCATTTTTTAAATGTGACATCGTTAATGATGCATGATGTTTTTGACTCAAGGAATCCACTACTTTGTTAGATTTTCCCAGATGGTAATTGATCATGAAATCATAATCCTTTATCAGTTCAAGCCATATTCTATGCCTTATGTTTAAATCCTTATAAGTAAATATATACTTCAGACTTTTATGGTTAGTATATATTAGACATTTGGATCCGTATAAATGATGCCTCTATATTTTCAAAGAAAACACCACAACTACCAATTCCAAATCATGTTTGGGATAATTTAGCCAATGCGATTTTTGTTTTCTTGAAGCATAAGAAATTACCTGATCATTCTTCATCAAAACACAACCAAGTCCCTTCACTGTGGAATCAATGTAGTTGACAAACTCACCATTTCGGGAAGGCAAGTCCAAAAATGGAGCATTCACCAATCTCTTCTTCAGTTCCTGAAAAAAACATCACATTATTCTGTCCAAATAAATTTAACCCCTTTTCGTGTTAACTTAGTTATCGGGATAGATAATCATGTAATGTTATTAACAAATAATTGGTAACAACCTACTAATCCAAGAAAACTATAAATCTTTATAACATTTGTAGGTCTCTATCATTCATCAATCACTTTTGTTTTGGTAGCATCAACTGTTATTACATCTTTATTTACAATATTCCGAGGAAAATAAATCTGTTACAAACCAAAATCACACTTTCTGAATTTTCCATTCATTTTTTTTCTTTAAGGTTTGTAAAAAACCCTTATGTGTTTTTCATGCTCCTATTTTTTTTAGAAAATACCATAATTTCATCAATAAACATCACTAAAAACTTATCCAAGAACTCATGAAATAATATATTCATAAGATTCATGAATATAGTAGGTGCATTAGTTAACCCAAATGGCATAACAAAAAATTCATAATTTCCATATCTAGTATGAAAGACTATTTTCGGGATGTCATCCTCCTTCACCTTCAGCTGATGGTATCCAGATCTCAAGTCAGTCTTGGAAAAGTACTGAGCTCCCTGGAGCTGATCAAACAAGTCATTGATATGAGGAAAATGATACTTTTTTTAAAAAAATGATGTTATTCAAAGCTCTATAATAAATGCATAGCCTCATGGAACCATATTTCTTTTTATGAAACAAAACAAGAGCACCCTATGGTGAAGTTCTAGGACGAATGAATCCTTTATCAAAAAAATATTGCAATTGATTTTTCAATTCAAGAAGTTATATTTGAGCCATACGATATGGGGGTTTTGAAATTGGATTAGCATCAGGAACTAAGTCAATTGTGAATTTGACTTCCCAATCAGGTGTGACACCAGGTAACTCCTTAGGAAAAAACATCAAGGTATTCATTTACCATTGGAACATCATTAATCTGAATAGTTCCCTTTTTTTCAAAAATATGAGTAAGATAACTTTCATTTCCATATTTTAACAGTTCCTCAGCTTCATAATATGTTATCAATTGTATAGGTTCATTCTTATATAAAAACTAAATCTCTTTCTGAGAAAAACTTATTTAACTCTACAGTCAATCTTAGCATGATAAGTAGAAAGCCAATCCATTCCTAGAATAACATCACACACAAATAATCATAGAACAACAAGGTTTTTAGGTAAAGTATTTCCATAGACCACAATAGAAAGATTCTTATACTTCCTATTTCCTATAATATTTCCTCTGGTGAATTAACAACAAGTTCTGGTCTAATTTGTTGAGGTGATATTTCCAATTTACCAAAAATTTTCTCAGAGATGAAGGAAAGTGTAGACCCCGTATCAAATAAAACATTATAAAAATCTGAGTAAACAAAAAAAGTACCTGATGAAACTTCATTGGATGGACCAACATCTGACTACGTAGTCGCAAAGTATCTCACTACACCTTTTTGTTTATTTTCTGTCTTCTTTTCATCATTCGAATCTCTCTTTGGGAAGGAATTTGCATAATGACCCATCTCACCACATTTAAAACACTTTACATTTTTCTTATCATGATTAGTCTTAGGATCATTTTCATTGTAATATTGGGTCATATGTCCAAACTTACCACATTTAAAACACTTCCCAGTTTTGGTAAGATGTTCCCTAGGGTACTTCTTTCCACACTTTTCACAAACTGGAAAATCGATTTTCTTACCATCAGATTTATTTTATTGATTCTTACTCCTAAATTTACATCTAGACCACTTATTCTCTTTATTTCCAAAATGCATGTGATCATATGCAAACTCCATCTCTAACCTCTCAACACATCAGATAAGTTTCTCATAACTTTTGAATTCATGGGAGTCCAACACCCTTCGATACCTTGGATTCAGTCCTGAGTAAAAGCGGTTGATTTTTCTATCAAGATCCATAATAAGATATGGATCATACCTCACCAGTCGGGTGAAGTTCACTTCATATGCAGCCACTGAATCCTCCTATTTTTTCTTCAACTCAAGGAATTTCTTCTCCATCCTAAGTTGTGCCACCTTAGGAAAATATTTTTCAAGGAAAAGACATTTAAATTCTTCCCACTCTAAGTAATCAAAATCCTCTCTATCCCTAATATTTATTACCATTTCCCACCATTGATCAACCACACCTTCAAAATGATAAATGAAAAGGCATACCTTTTGATTGTCTGAACATCCCATAACATTGAAAATCTTTTCAAGGGCTTTGATCCATCCTTCAACTGCTATTGGGTCTGAATATCCATTGAATGAAGGAGGGTGTTTTCTCATAAAATGTTCCACTACAGTCATGCTTCATTTTGGTACCACTAGTTGTTCTCTTTCATTGATGCCACCACCATTTATTTGCTGTTTTAGCTGAGCCATTACTATCACAAACTTGTTGGTTCCAATCCCTACCATTATGGGCTGCAGATTCAAAAGGATTTCATTCGGTCGGTGCCTCTCCTCTTCAGATTCGCTATTCCTTCGGGGGAAAACCATTCTGAACAAACATATATTAGTCAAAGAAACATGGTAATATTTAAATTCTATAACATTTCAAATTAAACATAGAGTAAGAAACCATTTATGGTATTATATTAACATCATCCTAACCCCGAAAGTTATCTAAAACAACCTCTCATGCCAACTTTAAGGGTAATATTGAATTTGGGTAAGAAATAACTTCCTTTCACATTGATGATATTATAAAATTTATAGATTTAGATAATTGGGAAATAATACATTCATAAAATTATACATTATTACAGAGTGGATACTATAAAAACAGTAATCATTTTTTTTAAAAATATAAAACTTTTCACATAAAACATGATTTCTTTGACAAATCTTCAAACATTTAACATGGATTACTTATTTTTCATACACATCCATATAACCTATGGAAATCATTTAAAAACTTGGTATGAGCATAAATATCTTAGTAAGGGATATAAAAATAAGGAAAGAACACATTATTCCATGAACACTTATAACGTATGAAATCATTTTCAAAAGACATGCTTATCTCCAATATATACTTAATTTTTGAAACAAGAGATTTAAAAAATATCCACATAAAACATAAGGACATAATTATAACCATAAAGGTATCTTGGGACATTACGTACATAATCTTGTAACCCTCTCAGCTACCTTATCACTTGTAACCCTCAGAGATTCCTTACAATTTGTGTAACCATCACAGTTAAACTTGGAGTAACCATACGACCAACATACAACTTACACATAACCAATTAATTGAATGAAGATATAGGTCCCACCCTCCATCATAAAAAATTCTCAAGAACCATAACATAATCATACAAAATTAATAATTGTACAAAAACATTTCTTTTGAAATTTATAAAGAAGAATTGTAAAAGAGGATTTTAAAAGAAAACCCCCTTATTATAAAATTGAATAGAGACTTACTAGAGTGGATGTAATATGTATATAAACTGTAAATACACATAATAAAACATAATATAAATATAACCCATCACACAAACAATTCTAATACCAAATAAATAACGAAGTAGAAGGTTAACCCAAAGAATGGAAATCAGGTTAAGAATTCCCTTACCTCAGGTTTTTCTTACTTCTAACTCATTTAAAAATCATGTATAATGGTTGAAATAGTGTTATTAATATATTAAAGAAACATATCCATCTTTATTATATGATCATTTAATTATATAATTTCACCCTTTAATTGTTAGTATTTTGTTCATTGTACTGTTTTTGGGTGAGTTCATTACATGATTTCCATGATCAGTTCATGATGGATGTTCTTGTTGATTGTAAGTGAAACTCAAGAAAAGGAATGTATTGGTATTTACATATTTCAAGAACCATAATTTATAACATTTATCACTATGAATTCTTACATTATTATGATTCATAATTTAAAACATTAATGATGTTCGTTTGGATCATTTTAGTGGTTCTTTGATAATAATGACCTCATTTCGTTTTATAAATTTAAACCATGTGTAAAAAATAATTAAGGAACCATGTATGAGACATAATATATATATATTAAAACCTGGTTCAACTATAAAAAATGTTTAATGACCATCCTTGGAGGAATAAATGTAAATTTAAATCACATCGTCCACAATGTTGGTAATTCAACACATCACATATAATGTTTTTAATTCCTTGAATAACTGAGAGAGGATAAGAAGTTCGATGAGTAATTTTCCATAAACATGAGAACATAAAAGATATAAAAGATTCTGGATCTTACACACCTCTTGGATAAGAGGAGTTCAGTAAAGAATAATAAAACAAAGGAATCTTGAAATAAAACAAAAACAAGTGAAATACCTTACAAAAATTTGGCGGCCTAGTGACTATGCAACATGGTTGTAGAAAACATTAAAAAGAGAGGGGAAAAGGGTCACCCATCCCAAAATGAATCATAATATAGAATAATTCATGAATACTATGAAAATAGTAACATGGTATGGATTCATGATTCATATACCACAAAAAAAAAAGAGAACTTGAATGGAAAAAGAATGAAGATGAGAATTTTCTTACCTTGTAGAGTAACTCCTAGAACATGAAGGTTGGGACCTTAGGGGTTTGAGGAAATCAGGAGAGGACTTATATGGAGGTAATGAGTCTAAATCTTTGTTTTTGAGGTATTTTTAATGATTCTAATGAATGAATGGGTTGATATTTATAGAATAAGTGGGGGAACATTTTAATAATTTCCAAGGGACACCTAATTAGTGGTATTTGCAAACCATGGGCTTTACCATGGTATTTTCCCATGATATTAGCAAATTAGGACACCTCATAACTTATTTTACTGTACATAAGTCTTCCAGATTTATTACATAATTATTACATAATTAATGATGTCATTAAACACACCAAAACTCATAACTGTATTTTTACTATTCACCAAAAAATCAATTGTTTCAGAAAAATCCCAAAAAATTACCCTGACCATTTTTCAATGTGTAGAATTCAAAAATGACCTCCATTTTTTGAAAATAATTTTATAAATATTATTAATTTAATTGTTAAATAAAATCATACTTAATTTAAAAATTAACAATTTTAATTCTATAACTACTTTTATATCACATTGAAAAATTAATCAAGATTTCATTATCATAATGAATTAAGAAAGTAAAATAATAATAAAATTTACTATTAATTAGGGTCATATTACTATTAGTATTACTATTTATAAGGTTATGTTACTATTCACCAAAAAAACAAGTTGGATTCATTAGGATCCAAATAACATATTGAACACAATTATAAAAGACCGTTTTTTGAAATTCATAACATAGAAGTGGTAAAATTATTTTTAAATGATAGTTATATATATATATATCTAATTAAAACAAAGTTTCATGAATTTCCATTTATTTTTAGAAAACCTTGGGGTGTTACAATTATGACCTCTTGTTGTGCCACCAACGGCACCTCATATTCCTTGTATATGTGATGATGCTCAGTTTTGAGAGGGATTCTTATGGATCATGTTTACTATATACAAAGACCCCTTAATTTCCACTACTATAGTATATTTGATACATGAGTTTCATCATAATCATCCACCAATGTTTTTAGTGGTAGTATTCCATAGGTTTTGGATACATGGATAGAGTCCATGCTATCTATATTCATGCATTTGGAGACACCCTTTGAGAGGAGAGTGAATCTCTCTATTTATATAATATGAGATTAATCCATGTGATATTGGGATGTTATTACCTAAGTAGATCATCATCGTGATATAGTTTGATGGTATTTACATATGGTATTCAATGATTATTTCTATCCTGAGAGTTTATACACACAGCCAAACTCAGAGATGCAGCATAGTTTGGCTGCATCTCTGAGTTATGATTTATTCCATATATATGAAATTTCACTGATACCGTAGCAGTATATTTCTAGCCCTTCTATAGTTTGACGTATAATTTTAGTAGCCTCTATATTTGTGTCGGTTTTATTTGATTTGGGAGATCCTCACTCATTTATATATGTGGAAAATGTGGATATCCTTGGGCTCATGATTTTAAATTTCTATGTCATTTTGAAACTTGATAGAAAATTAGGAATTCAATCAGTGAGATTATTCCAGTGAAAAGCGTTCCCCTTGAGATAGGTTGGTACAATTTCTTTTGGGACCTCTTTGTCCTTAAGATGACATGTTTTTTCATCATTCTCAGGATGGACCGGTTGGTTTCATACTATTATTATGTTGATTTATATCATTAGAGTGTGTTATTCACATCACTATAGTTTGGTAGTTGTATTCACACGGATGAATGGGATATCCATGTTATTAAGTTTATACCCGAGCACCATAGGATGGGAGAAGTAATAGCCCATATTGCTATCCTTTATATGGATTATTAGGGAATATGAAAAACAAATTTTCAACCAGTAGTGGACTGTTTCAAGGATTTTTCCCCTAATAACATTTCAAGGATACCTCCTAAGAGAGGGGTATAATTTATCATTGAGCTTGTTCCAAGAGGAGTACCAATATCCATACCTCCTTATATGATGTCAACTATTGAGTTGAAAAAGTGCAAGAGCCATATAGAGGACATAAAATATAAGGGCTTCATAGGACCTCAAAGTCCACCTTGGGTTCAGCAGTAATTTTTCCCTTGTAGCCATATGCGACCCTCAGATTGTCTGTTTATTACTAAATATTGTATCATATTACCATGAAGAACTAGTATCCCATACCTCATATAAAAAACCTCTTCGACAATATCTGAGGAGCTTCGGTTTTCTCGAATATTGACTTGAGGTCGGGATACCATCATATAGGAGTTATACAATCAGATATAACCCAAATAAATTACATAGTTCATATGTATTGGATGATTATTTGGTAATTTCAATGGGTTACACAATTTTACCATCAATTTATATATCTATGATGAATTGTGTTTTCCACATGTATCAAGATTAATTTTTAGTTTTCTTCATGGATGAAATATTTTTGTATTATCATACTCAACATGACTATTAAAAACATCCTAAGATCATAATGAATAAACTAAGAGATAACTAACTGTATGTTAATATCGCAAAATTCCATTTTTTGATTGAAAAGGTTCAATTAATGGGTTACCTCATATCAGATTTATGAGTATCCATAGACCTAGAGAAGGTGAGAGCCATAGTTTTTTAGAGGATCCTTAGAAAGTATTTGAAATTTAGTGTTTCTTAGGAATATATGGATATTACAGAAGATTTATATAGGATTTATCATGTCCTACAACACCACTAGTAGTCTAAAACTAGAATGGTATCAAGCTTACATGGTCTGAAGCATGGGAGAGAGCCTTCTAAGAGATGAAAGGAAGAATGAATTCATCACTAATATTTATTTTACATGTTATTGATAAATGATATATGGTATAATATGATTCATCGGTCATTGGGATGGGATCCATTCCTATGTAGGGAGATTGATTCATAGTATATGGGTCTCTCTAGTTGAGGTAACATGAGCGTAATTAGCCAATGCAGGATCTCAAGTTTTCATTTTTGGTCCATACCATTCATTTTTTAGGCATTTCCTTCTTGGGGAGTGTCTTGTGGTGTTTACCAACCAAAAATTACTTAAATACATAATCAGATATCATTAATTTATCCTTAGACATAGAAGGTGGGTTGAATACCAACATACCTTCATCTTTGATATTCATTTCAATCCAAAGAAGGGAAATGCTGTTGTTGATGCACTGAGATAGAAAGCTCAAACTCAGGCAGTCTAAGATGTTATAAATGAATGGAATTTGATTCCCTTTCTTTTGGAGATGTATTTGGAGGTAAAAGACCATTTGGGACATCCTATACTATCATCATTAGTAGTATCCTTTCTAATTCTATATATAGTGAAGATGAATAAGCTTTTCGCTCCCAAGGGCATTGTCCTACAGGAGAGTGTATCAGTTGAGGACCCAACACCTAGTTGGGTTATTTATGATGATGATATCTTGCACACTTATATGAATTTTTGGGCTATGAAAGTCATAAAAAAAGATTTGATGTGAGAACCACATGCCTCTACTTGGGTAGTATATCTTATTCTTACAAAGATGTACTATGATTTACACTGCCATTATTGGTATCTATGGATGAAAATGGATATTGTGGGTTTTTTTACATTGTGTTCCACCCACAAGAAGGTGAAGGAATAAAACCATCAACATTATGGGTTCTATAACTATTTACCATTATAGAGTGGAAATGGGATGACATCACTGTGTAATTCTTTGATGGGTTCACCTTATTCACCTCGAGGTTGTGACTCAGTATGGCCAATTTTAGAAAGCTTGGCAAAGGTCTCTCACTTATTAAATATTAGAGATACATTTTTAGTGGATGATATGGGAAGGGTATATGCTAGGTAGATCATACACCTTTACAGAGTTCCATGTTCTATCATATCATAAAGAGATGCCCAGTTCACATCATGGCTCTGGTATGGGTAGTAGAGGGCACCAGTTTCAAAGGTACTTCTATGTATTTCCTATCATCCATGTACTAAGGGGTAGTTTGATAATATTATATAGGTGTTAGATGACATTATCCAAGAATGTGTCTTCGATTTTGGAGGTTCTTACGAGAAACACCTACCACTCACCATGTTTGATTATAATAACAACATTCAAGAAACTATACAGATGGATCCTAATGATTCCCTTTATAGTAGGCCATGTTGTTTACCTCTGTGATGGTTAAAAGAAAGAGAGGCACCTCTACTGAGACCTCATCTCATTCAAGAGACCTCAAGGATGGTATAGATTATTATAAGGTGTATGGATATAGCTCAATCTAGACCGAATCCTTACACAGATTGTCACTTCTGGACTCTAGATTTTTAGGTGGGAGATCACATCTTCTTGGTTTTTTCCCTATCCAAGATAATTTATGGATTTATAAATAAGGGAATCCAATTCATTGATTTTTCAGGGCTTTGAAAATACTTGGGAGAGTCAAGTCAGTATCTTATATATTGTAGTTACCTCATAGGTATCGAGCCACGAATTATGTCTTCCATATATCTCATATTCACAGTTACCCTTCAGATCCGTCTCTTTTCCTTCATCCTGATGAGGCTAATTTGGATGTTGATGCTTCTTTTGAGGATCAGAGTATTTGTATCATTGATTCAAGAAAGAAGTATCTTGGATTAAGGTCAGTTATTATACTATAGTTGTTATGTAATAACGACTGTTTATAGGATGAAACCAAGGAGAGAGTGGCCAATGTAAGTGCTCAATAGACAAAATTATTTTTAGACGATGATCTACCACCATCATAAGGGAAACTCAAGGAAGATTTATTTTAAGTAGGGGAGGTTGTAAGATCTCGAATATTCTTATAAGGTGTCGATTATTTAAATTTTATTCTAAATATATTTTCCTACTCTAATATAAGTGAAAAAAGGTTTAAATAAGGGTTTGAGAGTCTCCATGTTTCGTTTATATCCTAGAGATTCAGATTTTTTGAAGAAATAGACCAGTCGCATGGTTTCATTAAACCATGATTTTATGGTCCCATGGTTTGTTTAAAATATATGGGGTGATGCAGTAGACTGTAGTGTGGGTATGGTTTATTTAAACTATGCTTTTCAAGTCGCATAACCATGTGGAATATTGATATGGTATGTAGATAGACAAATAGTTTTTCCACAGTTTTCCAAAATCACGCACCTAGACTATATGGTTAGTGACTCTTATAAAGTGAGCATGCATGGTTGGTGCACTATTTGGAAAATAGTTCCAGCTTTAAAATTTGGTGAAATTGTGATTTCAGACCTTCCTTTTTGAAGTTTTGAACACTCATTTTTTATTTTCATTTCACATGGATAACCTACAAAACGTTTTGAGAGATCCAATGGCCATCCAATACAGGATTTTATCAAAATTTACCATCTAGCATCTGTTTCACTTGGTGTTATTTTGTTTGAAAGATAATGTTAATCTCTTCCTTCCACTTCCTTTGTTTCATCATTTACCTCACCAAATGTAATACTAAATTTGTGTTATTTAATATGTCCTATTTTTATGGTATTCATCCATTTCTTTTTTTTTCTCTCGTTTTAGGCCATATTAGAGACCAATAATATACAATGAGTCTATTACCCATCTATGGTAGTTGGTTTAATGATTTACCTTAAATTATAGGTCTTTATAAAATGTTTTTTTCTCTACACTCTAGGATTTCTGAGCATTTCTTTTGAAAATGGGTTTTTATTATATTATATTTTTTGTATTTCAACTACATGACTTGTTAGTCTTGATATCACCATTAGAATTTGAGAGCCTCAATTAGAACCCCCCACCCCATGGGTGTGTTGTTAAAAATAGATAATTGATTCAAAGATGTTTATGTAATTGAATCACCTTATTAGGGGAGATCATTTCCCATTGTGTTTGGGATGTTATAACAAATATAATGAAATGTGAATAGAATTAAATTCAAGAGGGAGTAGTGAGACCATATCCCTAGGTGTAACAACCTGAGATTTTATGAAAAGTATTCGTTTTAATTTCATTGATGTCTTCTATTTTATGCTACACCAAGATTATATTGCACTATACGCAACACCGAATTAGATTGCAGTATGCGCAACACTATTTTTGGATCGTGTTACACACAATTTCAAGTTTGTTTCATAGTAGTTATTCTACGCAACATTTAGTGTCTATATATATATTTATATATTCAATGTATAAATGAAATATAGTTGGACTCTGTTATACAAAACAACGAAAGAGTCTTTCACAACACACAACCCTGACTTGGCTTGCATTACACACAATCACGACCTTCTTCGATAGCATGTGTAGTACGCAATACCAGGTTTCAATAAACAATGATATATTGTTATAATATTATTATGGACTAGCCATTATGAATAGTATTAACTATATTTTGAATTTTATTACATTATTATTCATCTTACATATTTTCTAGAACATGGTATGAGAACAAAATAAATTTATCAGGTAAAATAAGTATTTTTCAAAAAATGCAGTTTTGCCACATTTCGAGGGCGCACCAACATTAAATATAGTTTTTGAAATGTTTATAAGTTCAGTTTGACAAAATAAAATTCTTCCTTGGAATCAGGATATAAAAAAAATTTGGATAAATTTTTCATATTATTCTGATCACTTTCATATTTTGATGAATAGTAAAAACACGTTATATTTTAATTAAAAACAAATTTTTTCATCGCAGTAATTTATATGGCTAGATTATTTTTTTAATTGGTTTTAAAGTTTAATTAGAATATATTTTTACCATTTAATCTAATGATGGTCATTGAAATTAATTTCACTTTGAAATTAGACATAAACAAGTGAAGATCTTTTGATAGTTATTGTTTCTTAAAAACATGCTATTTGTTTTGATAATGGGAAATAAATTTAAAATTAATTAATTCCACTTCTATGTTTTGAATTTGAAAAAATAGACATCATTTTTTAATTCAGAATATCAAATATATATTAGGCTGAAATGTTGGTATTTTTCCAAAAAACCTTCAATTTTTGATGAATAGTGAAAACACTGAGTTTTTGGTTAAAACCGACTATTTATTTAAATAATCATTTCTTTGAATTAAATTTATTTTAGGTCAAAATAGATACATAATACTTATATAAGTTCAATGAAATTCATTGGAATCATTTTATAATAATTTTAGATTTATAAAAATTGTATTGAACTTTTCATCGTCTTTTACCAACCTCCTAGGAGCTTTTACAATTGTTCATAAAACATAATTTTACCACTTCTGTGAGTTGAATTTTTAAAATTCAAGAGACACGGTTTTAATATCAAGGAGTAAAATGTGGTTCAATTAGATAAAACTAATTTTTGGTGAATAGTAACTTTTTACTTTTATTTACCACGGTTACAAGTAAATAGGGTAATTCAAGGTTAAAAGAATATTATAATAATTCAAAATTACCTTAACACTTGTCCAAACATTATTTTATGAGTAATTTCCGACCATGGGTATCCTTGGGTCGATTTTGGGACTCCATGGAGCCACTTATGAAATACAATGACACATTAGATTAATTAATTTAATGTAAAGACAAAACTGGCATTAACAAAAATCCTTTAGTAATTAATTTTTATAAGGGGCTATATAAATTATATTTTCGACTATAAATATTAATTGTAAAGATAAAAATATTTCCTACATGTTTGTATTTTTTAAAAAAATTTAGACATCATATAAATTAAATTATTTATGACACAATACTTATGAAGTATTTACCGCATTAATAAATGAATTAAATAAATAAGATTATAATGATTAAAATATTATCCAAAACCTGTCCAATTCCTATTGGATGATTTTATTTCGAACATGATTCATCCTATTTTTGACATTAATGTGTTTTTCACCTATTGAAACAGAAGATAAGTTTATAATAAAATAATGTTTTCACACTTTCCTAAAGAGCCCCTCCTCTCCCTTATAAAAGGAGACCACTTCTATGCAATTCCTCACACCTCTCAAGACTTTTGGATCATCAAAAATATGTTCAACTAAGCACCCTACATCCCTCTCCTCCCCCTAGAAGACTTAACATAGAAATAAGTCATTTAAATAATTCCTTTGGTTCAAACCAAAGATAGCTACCTAAATTAAAGGTAGCGGTTTATCTTAAATTGTTTTCTTTTATTTTACTTCTCCAACCTCTAAAATCATTTTATTTCATTTCTTTTGTAACAACACCAGTATCCTCAATATACATTAATGTTGTTATAAGATGTATTCAAACTACACTTACACACACTTCCATCTAATGGATGAAGAACATAATGTTTCTGTGATGGCAAACTAACGCCTCACGAAACGATGATTGTTTGATTTTCTCCTACCGCCTCTCATGGTGTCCATTATGATGGAACTGTATTTATATATGATATATATTATTTTTATTATTTACTTATGCTTCTTTACTTTCCAATTACATCAAGCCATTAGGGTTTCCATAGTGGGGTAAATACGATGATCTCATTTGAGGAAGTGCGGACTATCGCCCCCTCAAAGTGATGTGATTCGTTAATTCCTTATTGGGATGTATAAAGAATGGAGTTAATGATATTATATATGATATTATAATGGAATTATAATATACCTATTCCATTAAAATAATAAATATAAATGAAAGTAGTGTTCATGCGTATGTACGGCTTACCGTCTTCATGAACGGTGCATTTCATTTCTTACCTCTATATGTTATGTACTTTTATAAATTCATGTATATGATAGATATATAATGAATATATATGGTATATAAATCATGATTTACATTCTGGAAGTATGTAAATCATGATATAAGTAATAATAACATCAAGAACAAGAAGTCCAAACACGTACGATAAATAAGATGATTTTACCCAAAACGTTGCTTTAACATGGTATTTACAAAAGAATGGGTAATATAAAGTCATAAGTAAACCATATATGATATCATAACAATGAATATGATTCTGTAATAAGTCAATGACATTATTTAAATCATTATACAGGAGGTTCATATACGTACAAAGCATATCAGTTCTAAGGTAAGGGATAACTATTCCAGTCTCGTTCTTATCCGAGATTGTTTATTCGTAAGTATTTACTGGGGTTACTGTTATCATCCATGTCCAAGTTTCCTAAAAATGGTTTCATGTATGTTTAAAGTCCTTTTTTCCCATTTTTACTTTTACTACATGGTATGTAAAGAATCTTTCTTTTACAAGGTACTTTTTTACATTTTTGACAAAAGTATAAGAAGAATGTAATTTTTAACTTATACGGCATGAACGGATTTTTACCGTTTCATAATGAATTATTTTCATTAAGCTTACTCTAAAATATTTCATAAGTATTTTCAACAAAATTCTATTCTTTTTAAATTTCATGGCATTTTTATAAAAGAAAATTTTTTTGAAGAAGAAAGGATATTTTTCTCAAGAATTCATTTCAAGTGTTTTGTCAAAACTATTTTCCATCTAAGATGACATTATTTAGTATGATTATGTTTCAAGTATAATGTTTCAATGATTTATATGGTTTCACTTTTATTATGATGAAATGATATCCATTTGTTTTATATGGATCATGTTATGATGGAATGATGTTTATGAAATCCAATTTATTCTTTTTGTTATGATGAATGATTTATGATTGTTTTGTAGCACACATAAGAATAATTTCATTATGAGAAGAGTGGGACCTATATCTCCCTCCAATGAATTGGGTAAATATTTTTATCTCATGAGATAGACATGGCTAGAATGGTAAGTTAATCCGGTTCAGTAATACAGGACTAGAACGAGGAGTGAACTCGATTCAATAAGGGACTTTGTCCACTAAGATGGTCTTGGCAGAAATGCCTTGGATACTATGGAAATAATATCATGTGCTTAATGTTTTTCCACAATTACAAGTCTTATTACCATGCTATTTTATCATGATTAATGTTTCTTTATGATTTATGCCTTATGTAATGCCATGTTTTATGTCATTGCCCAAGATTTTTTTGTTTAAACATTATGATCATGTTTTTAAGTTCAAATGTATATGATTTGTTTTATTTTTTCCATGTTTACCCTTACTGAGCATTTGAGCTCACCCTTTATATGTTTTCTTTTCCCCAATATTTAAAGAATGTTTTTAGGTAAAAAACCCAAAAGCGGAAGATATTTATGGGAGATGTTGATTATCTTTCACCACTATTAGAATATTATGTTCTGAGTTTCCAAAGACACTAAACTATTACGGTCCTTGTGTGTCTGTTTTTATTATGTATTAAGTATTCCGCAAAGTAATGTAATTTCCATGTACGTTAAGCTTCGGGCCTCCACAGTTGGTATCAGAGGAAAGGTTTAGTTATCCTTTGGAAACTAGGATGCGAAAACTTTAGTGAGATCCCTAGAGATATTTCTAAGGTATGTCTAGGGATGTCCCTAAGGATAAGTATACATAAAGGTTATAGTACTAGAATTACAGTAACGATATTATAATTAAACCTAAGATGTTAGATATTGAAGGTACTCCCCCTTGATTATGTTATTTTCCTTGTATGATTTTTTCCTCTCACAGAATTCTTTTTGTGTTTTAGTCAATGGAGGGAACCAGAAGGAGTTCGGTTAACATTTAATCCAATGGAAAAATTTGTGACTATGAGAAACGAAATTTTATAATTCCTAGAGATAAAGATATTGTGATTATGTCGAATCAGTCATCATGATATATGATTAACAAGGTGAAATTTAGTGGTATTCCTAATTCATCAAATAATAGGAATATAATCTTTTATGCTTGTTCGCATGTTGAGGAGCATAAAGAAAGGAAGATTGAGATTTCTAAATAAGGGAAGAAGAACCTCGAGGAATACCTCAAATGGAGGAAAAGATGTTATCTGTGTGGAGAAAAGGGTAATAGAGTGACAGACTGTTATGGAGTTCAATGTCTTATTTGTGGAGAACATGGGAATTACCCAACTCAATGCCTTGACCTCAGAGGTTTCTTCTAAATCAAGGAAGGAATAATTCCATTACAATCATTGAACAAGATGGATTGAAGTGTTTATGTATTGGTATTCAAGAATAATGTTGTTGAGGTACATTTATGGTGTATTGGAATATTTTTGTATTGGTATATTGTGGTTTTAAATAATTTTATGGTATCGGTAACCATGGAAAGTGATTGAGATATTTTTGGATAGAAGATTATATGCGCATAATGAATGGATAAGGAGAAAATGAAATGTTTGACAGTATTCATGAGCTCATGACTGATATAACGAAATAGTTATATCATGGTTTGAGTATATAGAATTTTGGGATTTTGGTATGTGGAAAGTGTTAAATTTTGACAGCATTCATGTTTTCACTAAGAGTCAATGGGTATTCATTTTTTCAACAGAATAAATGATTAAGGTATTCACATGTTTGTAATGTGATCAACAAGATATATCTTATGATATATGGGGGATAAATGATGGTATTCACATGCTCGGCAGATGACATTTCTATTAATTGTTTTCTTTATACTATAAGCTTGGACATAAGTATTTTGGATAAGCCTAAAGATTTTAAATGGATTATGATGGACATAAGTTAGTATTGTTTAAGGGTAGAACTGTTTTTGATATTATTGATGTAATTTCATAATGATGTAATTTTTGAAAAAGGAAAACCTATAGGATGGGCGACAACCCGTCGCTTCGGACAAGGCTGTAGGAATCGAACCCACAACTATAGTACGACAGGCCTTTATTTCATACCACTGGTCTACAACAAGTCTCTGGTTAGTAGAAACTAGTTTTATTTTATAATGCAGGATGATAGATGAAGTATAAGTCCATTTTGAAACCATATATGATTAATCTTACCATAAATGGAATTATAAATATAACATTTGATAACTTTTGTTTGAGACAGATGGAATGACCTATCATTCTATCGCATGATCTGCTAAAACTTCACGAAAGACAAATTCAACTTCATTTCTTGAAGAGATGAAGTGGAAATTGTTCAAGGCATGAACAACGGTGAGATTATACCAAAATAAAGTAAGTATTTCTTCTGATTCAAATTATTCAACTTTAGGGAAATGATCTTGAAAACCAAAAATGTTGTCCTAGTGCCCTTATATCTGATTAATCAGATGTTACTTTAGATCATCACAAATTTATGTCTTTGGGATTGATGGATTTTTCATAGCCATGTTCTCTACCACTCTCCATCAGAACTTGATGGTTAGATTTCTCCTCCATATCCATATTTTCACCTATGTTCTTCTATGTCGAAACCCAATGCTGAGTTAATTTGGTTAACCGTTATGATTCTTACTTTAATTTTTAAAATTAAGTTTTAGTATTCCTTTTTCGATGTGGGTTTCTATGAAAGAAACATTCAAGTAGTAAACCATTTTTAACCCCAACGAATTTCGAGGGCGAAATTCATTTTAAGGGGGTAGAATGTAACAACCCGAGATTTTATGAAAATTATTCTTTTTAATTTCATTGATGTATTCTATTTTATGCTACACTAAGATTATCTTGCGCTATACGCAACACCATATTAGCTTGTAGTATGCGCAACACTATTCTTGAATCATGTTACACACAAATTCAAGTTTGTTTGATAGTAGTTATTCTACGCAACATTGAGTGTGTATATATATATATATTAAATGTATAAATGAAATATGTTTGGATTCTATTATACAAAACAACTAAGGAGTCTTTCACAACATGCAACCCTGACTTGGCTTGCATTACACGCAATCACGGCCTTCCTCGATAGCGTGTGTAGTACACAATACTGGGTTTCACTAAACAACGATATATTATTATAATATTATTATGGACTAACCGTTATGAATATTATTAACTACATTTTGAATTTTATAACATTATTATTCATCTTACATATTTTCTATAACATGGTATGAGAACAAAATAAATTTCTCGGGTAAAATAGGTATTTTTCAAAAAATGCAGTTTTGCCGCCTTTTAATGGCGCACCCACATTAAATCTAGTTTTTTGAAATGTTTATAAGTTCAATTTGATAAAATAAAATTCTTCCTTGGAATCAGGATATAAATATTTAATTTGGATAAAATTTTCATATTATTCTGATAACTTTCATATTTTGATGAATAGTAAAAACATGCAATATTTTAATTAAAAACTTTTTTCATCGCATTAATTTATATGGATAGATTATATTTTTAATTGTTTTTAAAGTGTAATTAGAATATATTTTTACCATTTAATCCAATTATGGTCATTGGAATTAATTTCACTTTGAAATTGGATATAAACAAATGAAGATCTTTTGATAGTTATTGTTTCTTAAAAACACGCTATTTGTTTTGATAACGGGAAATACTTTTAAAATTAATTAATTCCACTTCTATTTTTTGAATTTTAAAAAATAGATATCATTTTTGAATTCGGGATATCAAATATAGCTTAGGCTGAATTTTTGGTATTTTTCTGAAAAACTTTAATTTTTGATGAATAGTGAAAACACTGAGTTTTTAGTTAAAACCGAATTTTTATTTAAATAATCATTTATTTGAATTAAATTTATTTTAGGTCAAAATAGATACATAATACTTATATAAGTTCAATGAAATTCATTGGAATCATTTTATAATAATTTTAGATTTATAAAAATTCTATTGAACATTTCACCATCTTTTACCCACCTCCTAGAAGCTTTTGCAATTGTTCATAAAACGTAATTTTATCGCTTCTGTGAGTTGAATTTCTAAAATATGAGAGACACGGTTAATATCAAGGATTAAAATGTGGTTCAATTAGATAAAAATAATTTTTGGTGAATAGTAACTTTTTACATTTATTTACCACGGATTAAAGTAAATAGGGTAATTCAAGGTTAAAAGAATATTATAATAATTCAAAATTATCTTACCACTTGTCCAAACCTTATTGGATGAGTAATGGCCGACCGTGGGCATCTTTGGGTCGATTTTGGGACAACATGGAGCCACTTATGAAAGACAATGACACATTATATTAATTAATTTAATGTAAAGACAAAATTGGCATTAACAAAAATCCTTTAGTAATTAAATTATATAAGGGGATATATAAATTATCTTTTAGACAATAAATATTAATTGGAAATATAAAAGGATTTACTACATTTTGGTATTTTTTTTATAATTTTTAGACATCAAATAAATTAAATTATTTATGACACAATAGTGATGCAGTATTTACCTCATTAATAAATGATTTAAATAAATAAGATTATAATGATTAAAATATTATCCAAACCCTATACAATTCCTATTGGATGATTTTATTTCGAATATGAGTCATATTATTTTAGACATTAATTTGTTTTGGACCTATTGAAATCGAAGATAAGTTTATAATAAAATAATGTTTTCACGCCTTCCTAAAGAGCCCCTCCTCTCCCTTATAAAAGGCGACCACTTTTATGAAATTCCTCACACCTCTCAAGACTTTTGGCTCGTCCAAAATATGCCAAAATAATCTCCCTAAATCCCTATACACCCCATAGAAACCTTAACTTAGGCAGAAGGAATTTCAAGAAGTCCTTTGGTTCAAACCAAAGATAGTTACCCAAATTAAAGGTAACAATTTCTCTTAAATTGTTTTCTTTTATTTTACTTCTCCAACCACTAAACTCTTTTTATTTCCTTTCTTTTGTAACAACACCAGTATCCTAAATATACTAGTATGTTGTTATAATAAGGATTCAAACTACACTTACACACACCTCCACTTAATGGATGAAGAACATGACGTTTCTGTGATGGCAAACTAATGCCTCACAAAACGATGGTTGTTCGATTTTCTCCTACAACCTCTCATGGTGGCCATTATGATGGCACTGTATTTATATATGATATATATTATGTTTATGATTTATTTATTCATCTTTACTTCCCAATTATATCAAGACTTTCTGGTTTCCATACTGGGGTAAATACGATGATCTCATTTGAGGAAGTGTGGACTATCGCCCCCTCAAAGTGATGTGATTCGTTAATGCCTTATGTGGGATGTATAAAGAATGGAGTTAATGATATTATATATGATATTATACTGGAATTTTAATATACCTATTACTTTAAAATAATAAATATAAATTAAAGTAGCATTCATGCGTACGTACGGCTTACCGTCTCCATGAATGGTGCATTTCATTTCTTACCTCCATATGTTATGTACTATTATAAATACATGTATATGATGGATATATATTGAATATATATGGTATATAAATCAAGATTTACATTCTGGAATTAATTAAATCATGATATAAGTAATAATATCATCAAGAACAACAAGTCCAAACACCTACGATAAATAAGATGATTTTCCCCAAAACGTTGCTTTAACATGGTATTTACAAAAGAACGGGTAATATAAAGTCATAAGTAAACCATATATGATATCATAACAATGAATATGATTCTGTAATAAGTCAATGACATTTTTTAAATCATTATATAGGAGTTTCAGATACGTACAAAACATATCGGACCTAAGGTAAGGGATAACTATTCCAATCTTGTTCTTATCCGAGATTATTTATTCGTAAGTATTTACTGGGGTTATTGTTATAATCCATTTCCATGTTTCTTTAAAATGGTTTCATGTATGTTTAAATTCATTTTTACCCATTTTTACTTTTACTACATGGTATGTAAAGAATCTTTCTTTTATGAGGTACTTTTTGACTTTTCCGAAAAAAGTACGGGAAGAATGTTATTTTTAACTTATATGCCTTTAATGGATTTTTACGGTTTCATAATGCATTCTTTTCATGAAGCTTACTCTACAATATTTCATAATTATTTTTAACAAAATTATTTTCTTTTAAAATTTCATGGAATTTTTTGAATAGTAAATTTTTTTAAATAAGAAAGGATATTTTCCTCAAGAATTCATTTCAAGTTTTTTGTCAAAACTATTTTCCATCTAAGATGACATTATTTAGTATGATTATGTTTCAAGTATAATGTCTCTATGATTTATATGGTTTCACTTTTCTTATGATTAAAAGATATCCATTTTTTTATATGGATTATGTTATGATAGAATGATGTTTATAAAATCCAATTTTTTCATTGGGTTATGCTGAATGATTTATGATTGCTTAGTGGAACACGTAAGAATGATTTCATTATGAGATGGGTCAGAATTATATCTCCCTACAATGCATTGGGAAAAGATTTATATCTCATGAGATAGACATGGCTGGAACGGTAAGTTAATCTGGTTCAGTAATACAGTACTGGAATGAGGAGTGAACTCGATTCAGTAAGGGACTTTGTCCACTAAGATGGTCTTGGCAGCAATGCCTTGGCTACTATGGAAATCATATCATGTGCTTAATGTTTTTCCACAATTAAAAGTTTTATTCCCATGCTATTTTATCATGATTAATGTTTCTTTATGATCTATGCCTTATGTACTGCCATGTTTTATGTCATTGACCACGATTTTGATGTTTAAACATTATGTTCATGTTTTTAAGTTCAAATGTATATGACTTGTTTTATTTTATCCATGATTACCCTTACTAAGAATTTGAGCTCACCCTTTATATTTTTTATTTTCCCAAGGATTTAAAGAAAGGTTTTAGGTAAGAAAACCAAATGGGGAAGATCTTTATGGGAAATGTTGAAGATCTTTCACCACAATTAGAAGATTATATTCTGAGTTTTCATAGACACTAAACTATTACGGTCCTTGTGTGTCTGTTTTTGTTATGTATTAAGTATTCTGCAAAAGTAATTTAATTTCCACGTACGTCAAGCTTCAGGCCTCTACATTAGGCCTTACTCCTTCTCATGCATACTAGAGTTATCCTTTATAATGGAATGATCAAAATAATTTATAATGTTTTAAATGGTATGTATAGAGTGTGAACCAAGACCATTCAGTATTACATACTAAGAGTGACACAAGGGTTCCAATTTAGAACACCATGTATGGGCTCATTAGGCTTATTAAATTAAAAATGAATAGTAAATGGAGTTTTATTATGTTATGGGTGAAAATTGAATTATTAATGGAATACCATGGATATTTTCAATCAGTGACTTGAATTATATTGTGGAATGAGTGACACAATGATTCCTTACATGGAATACCTAGGAATGACTCATAGGGTAGTGCATTATATTATTCCACAATAACACTTGGATTCCTTAAGTGAAATTCCAAGGATGGAATTAGAGAGAAATATCTTGATACTATGCCTTGAATAATACCTGGAATCCCATGATGAATGTAATTGATAAGAAAATATGGTGATGGGTTCATATTAAACCTGTAGAGATACTTGGGTTCCATATGAGAAATTCCTAGAATAGGATAAAGATGCCAATTAGTTAATTAAATGATGCATCTTCCAAGTCAAATAACATAATTATATTTATTCAATGATTTACATACAATATGACCTTTTTTAGTTCATTTTATACAGTATATTTCATTGAACATATTCATTAATTATAAAAATATTATCAATGGGAAATTACTTGTTTAAGATCCATGTCCCAATACCTTTTTAAGTGTTAAATTAGATTTATTCTTATATCATGTATAGAAAAAACCAAATATGAATGTTAAATAGTTAATTGAATATATATAATATATAAATTTAATTATAATAATTCAAAAAAAGAATTTTTTTTATTGAGGTAGAACACATTTTTTTCATAAAAAAATTATTTCTTTTCAAATAGTTTTTATTTTCATTTATAATCAATTAAAAAAATATTTCATTATATATACATGTGTAAACCATATTTTAAATATTTAGGTAATCCTATTTATACCCAAATTTCTAATGGTTAGGTGATGACAATCATATTAAATAATGATATTTTAATTGTATTTCATGTTTTTTTAACTCAATGTTACAAGTAAGGAACAGAAAACTCAGCAATATTTGTAACATTAGTCAAAATTATTGTTGTTTGTAACTCATGATAGAATCAATGTACTTGTAATAGAATCCAAAATTAGTGTTTCTTGTCACACAAAATATAAAAAAGATCAAATCTATTTTTTAAAAATCACAAAATCTCATGGTGCTATATATATATGTCATATTGTATATTTATATGGATATGTTCCCCATGTATTTTACTTTTTTTATGTAATCATTAAATTCATATTTTATATATGTATCTATTTATTGTATTTTTAACTATCAATGGATTTGGTTATATTTTTTTATCTAGATTTTTTTCCTACTACTTACTCATTATATTGATCTACTGCTTGCTCTCTCATTATTTACCAGTTTTTCCACTCTAATCATGAGGGTATAGCCTCCCCATTGTACCATCATAAACCTTCACTGCTATTTTATAGCCTATGGGGTAAAGGGAGGCATTACTAAGGATATTTTTCAACCATGTTTGGTTACTTTTGAGTAAACCATGTTCAAGAAGTCACAAACTAATATAATAGAGTTTGTTTTCCTTTTTGTCTTATTATTTATGTTGGTATATAGAAGACCCTGAATGTGTTGTAATTTGGTATTCATTATATTCATAGGATTTTTTAACCCATATTCAAGGAAAATAAAAATTACCTAGTAAGGGAATTGTTGTTCTTATTTTTCCTATGATAGTTGTATTGATTTCACCATTGGGTGACACAAATGAGTTGTGGCGTTTATTATCATTATGAGTATACATTACCCTTGGACCAATGTGATAAGGAATTAACATTTCACGCATCATTATAGCCAATTGGGGATTAATATAGCATACATATTTCATTCTATATCTATTTTATAATGTGCATTTATTGAAGTGATTTGATGTTCCTCGACTATTATATTTATGATCTAACTAATGTTTTTCAAAATGAATGAGATAAGCAGTTGGTTAATTAAATTGTATGAATAATCCTAAATGGTGTTTTCCAATATATATTTATGGTTTCAACTTAACTAACCAATTATATATCATTTGGTATGTCAAATAATAAGTCACATTGGATGAAATTTTAGTGGTTTCAATTAAATTGATGTCAATTTCAACTTAAAGAGAGAGTGTGTGTATTTATAAATTGGGAGTGGTGATCCATATAGTTGAACCATCATATGAGATAGGCCGTAGTTACATGTCATGCCAATTCCATCTTATAAATCATAGGACTTTATAACATGGTAATAGTAGACAAATATAACTGAACCATTTTATATAGATGTATAAATATATAAAGAACTGAATTGTAACTGCTAAATGAAATAGTTTCTGTTAAATTGGGATTCTAATTGTGACTTAAATGGTTTTTCCTTTATAAATTTCAATTGAAATTCCTACACCATAACCACTAACATAAAACAAGGAAATTTACTTTAACCTGACCTGACCTTAGTTGTGGGTAGTTGTGAGTGTCTCTTGAGTCTTTTTTTGACTTAATATATCACCTAGACATGGATTTTGGAGTAGGAAGAGAGGGGGTGATCATTACATTGGAAGGATTATACTTATGTTGTTCATTATGTAAGATGATTTTTCTATCAAATTATATTATGAGGCATGTTTTTGGAATTATAGATATATTCTACCACGATATCCTTGATTCTAACACCATGAATCTGGTGATAACCATGATCTAGAGGGGTTTGAAAATAATCCACCATTATGACCTCCTATTGTGCCACCTACAACACCTCCTATTCCAGGTCTATGCGATGATGCTCAGTTTTGAGGGGGATTTTTATGGATCATGTATACTATATAGAGAGACCCATTAATTTACCCTACTATGGTAGATTTGATACATGAGTTTCATCATAATCATCCACAAATTTATTAATGGTGGTATTCTTTAGGTTGTTGAGTTGTGGATGGAGTCCATGTTATCTATATTCATGCATTTGGAGACACCTCTTCAAAGGATAGTGAATCTCTTTATGTATATGCTATTTGATTATTCCTTATGATATTGGTATGTTATTACCTAATTAAATCATCATTAGTATATAGTTTGGAGGTATTTATATATGGTATTCAATGATTATTTCTATCCAGAGATATTGAGGGCTGAAAAATCCATAGATTTTATTCACCTAGATCAAGGGAACGTTATCTTTTATGGACCACACTTCTCATTTTATGGAGCTTCATCACTTTGTATCAATTCTTATAGGTGATGAGTATTCTAATGTTATGTTATTTGTGGATAGTATTAGGTATGAAATCTGATCATAGGGGATTGTTTTCCATTTAACTACCATATATGGGTTAGTGATTCATGCAATCATTACCAATCATTATATGAGAGAGGATATAAGTATGGTATATAGTATCTTAGCATATAGACCAGAAAGTGATTTGACAAGTGGTATGAATCATAATTTTGAGTATCCTCGTAAAATTAGTAAGCATAGTGTGCACCCAGGTTTCCTAATGGTATTCCTTCAGTGTCATGGGATAGGGCACATGAAGACCCACTATATCAGGGACCCAGTTTAGTGTTGGGTTATCGGAAATATGGGACATATTCAGTTCTTTTGTATAACTTTTCCGTCAATTTCAAGTGAGAGAGGATCTATATTGACTCCATGTTTAGGATAGAATTAAATAGCTACATAAAAATCAGGTATCTTGAGTACCATTGGTCATTCAATCCAAGGGGGTGGTTGTGGTTGAGGAAGATAAACACCATACATATAGTGCCAACAAAGTAGACCTACTCCACATATTCTAGTTGTATCTCAGGGCTATGATTCATTCGAGAAATATGGAATGTAATTGATACCGGAGGAGTATAGTTCTGGTCCTTCTATAGTTTGAGGTATACTTTTAGTACCCTCTATATTAGTGTCAGTGTTATTTGATTTTGTAGCTTATCACCCCTTTATATATGTCGAAATTGTGGATATCCTTCGGATCATGATTCGTTATTTCTATGGCATTTTGAAACTTGATAGAAAATTAGGAATTCAGTTAGAGAGTGTATGCTAGTGCAAAGAGTTCCCCTTGATATAGGTTGGTATAATTTCTTATGGGACCTATTTTTCCTTAAGATGACATGTTTTTTCATCATTATCAGGCTAGACTAGTTGGTTTCTTACAATTATTTTGTTGATTTCTATCACTGGAGTGTGTTATTCACATCAATATACGGTGGTAGTTATATTCACAAGGGTGAATGGGAAGTCCAGGAGAGTTAGTCTTGACCTGAAGTATCATAGGTTGGGCGGAGTGATATCCCATATCGCTATCCTTTATATGGATGATCTCGGAATATGAAAAACAAATTTATAACCAGTAGTGGACTGTTTCAAGGATTTTTTCCCTAATAAATTTTCAAGGATACCTCCTGGGAGAAGGGTTTAGTTTATCATTTATCTTATTCCAAGAGGTGAAACAATATCCATACCTCCTTAGAGGATGTCATCTATTGAGTTGAAAAAGTGCAAGAGGCAGCAAGAGGACATAGAATGTAAGGGTTTCATAGGACCTCATACTTCACCTTGGGTTCACTAGTTATTTCCCCCTTTTATCCATTTGAGACCCTCATATTGTGTGTTGATTACTGGAGTTCACATCATCTTACCACGAAGAACATGTATCCCTTACCTCATATAAAAAAACCTCTCCGACAGGATCTGAGGATCATGGGTTTTCTTGAATATTGACATGAGGTTGGGATACCATCTGGTAAGAGTTATAAAATTAGATATAACCCATAAAAAATGCATAGTTTATATGTCTTGTATGATTATTTTTTCATTTAATTGGGTTTCAAAAAATTTCAATCAGTTTCTAAATCTCTAATGAATCAGGTTTTCCACATGTATCAATATTTATTTTTAGTGGTCTTTATGGATGAATTATTTGTTTATTATGGTGCTCAAAATGACCATTACAAATATCCTAAGAGCACTATGAATAAACTGATATATAACCAATTGTATATTAAGCTCACAAAATATCATTTTTGGATTGAAAATATTCAATTAATGGGTCACATCATATCAAAATTATGAGTATCCATGGACCTAGAGAAGGTGATAGCCATAGTTTATTTGGAGAATCCTTAGAATGTATTTGAAATATAGTGTTTCTTAGGGATATATGGATATTACAGAATATTTATATAGGATTTATCATGTCTTACAGCACCCCTAGAGGGCTTGAACAATAATGGTTTCAGGTTTACATGTTCTGAACCATGAGAGAGAGCCTTCTAGGAGATGAAAGGAAGACTGAATTCATCAATAATATTTATTTTTCATGTTATTCATAGAGGATATATGGTATAATATGATGCATTGGGAATTTTTATGAGATCCATTCATATGTAGGGAGATTGATTCAGAGTATATTGGTCTATCTAGTTAAGGGAACATGAGCGTAATTAGGTAACGCACGATCTCAAGTTTTCATTTTTGGTTCATACCTTTCATTTTTTAGGTATTTATTTCTTGGGGAGTGTCTTTTGGTTTTTATCGACCAAAAATTCCTTAAATACATAATCAAATATCCTGAATTGATCCTAAAATTTAAAAGGTGGGTTGAATACATACAAACATTCATCTTTGAGATTTCTTATAATCCAAAGAAGAGAAATGGTGTTGTTGATGCACTGAGATAGAAAGCTCAAACGCAGGAAGTCCAAGAGGCCAGTAGTGAATGGAATTTGATGTCCTTTCTTTCTACAATGTATTTGGAGGTACAAGGCCATTTGGTGCATCCTATACTATAATATTTAGTAGTATCCTTTCCACTTCTAGATTTAGTGAAGATGAATATGCTTTTAGATCACAAGGGATTTTTCCAACAGGAGAGTGTTTCAGGTGAGGACCCACCACCTAGTTGGGTTATTTATGATGATGATATTTTTCTCACTTATATTAATTTTTGGGTTACGAAAGACCTAAAAATGATTTTATGTGAGATCTACATGCCTCTACTTGGGTAGTACTTACCGTTTATACCATGATATACCATGATTTACACTACTGGTATTGGTATCTAAGAATGAAAATGGATATTGTGGGTTTTTTAACTTGGTGTTCCACCCACAATAAGGCGAAGGAATAAAACCATCAACATCATGGGTTCTGTAACCATTTACCATTCCAGAGTGGAAGTGGGATGACATCACTATGGATTTCTTGATGGGTTTACCTTAGTCACCTTGAGGTTGTGACTTAGTATGGGTGATTTTAGACATCATGGAAAAGGTCTATCACTTATTACATATTAGAGATAAATTTATAGTGGTTGATATGGGAAGGATATATGTTAGGTAGATCATAAGCCTTTATAAAGTTCCATGTACTATCATATCATAAAGAGATGTCTGGTTCACAACATGGCTCTGGTATGGGTGGTAGAGGGCACCAGTTTCACAGGTACTTCTAAGTATATCCTATCAAACATTTACCAAGGGGTAGTTTGAGCATATGATATAGGTGTTAGATGACATTCTCCTAGACTACGTCTTTAATTTTTGAGGTTCTTGGGTGAAACACCTACCACTCACCATGTTTTATTATAATAACATCATTCTTAAAACTATACAGATGGATCCTTATGAGTCCCTTTATGGTAGGCCATGTTTTTTACCCATGTGCTGGTTAACAGAAGGAGAGGCACCTCTATTGAGACCTCATCTCATTCAGGAGACCTCATGGTTGGATCACTATTTGGAAAACCATTCCACCATTAAAAATGGGTGAAATTATGATTTTAGACCATCATTTTGATGTTTTGAACCCTTATTTTTTCTTTACTTTTCACAAGGATAACCTACACAACTTTTTGAGAGCTCCCATGGCCATCCAATACAGGATTTTATCAAAATTCACCATCTATAATCTCTTTTAATCAGTGTTTTTTTTATAGATAATGTTAATCTCTTCCTTCCTCTTCATTTATTTCATCATTTACCTCACCATATGGAATACTAAATTTGTGTGAGTTAATATGTCCTATTTTTAGGGTATCCTTCAACTACATTTTTTTCTCTAGTTTTAGGTCATATTAGAGACCAATAATAGACAATGAGTCTATTACACATCAATGGTAGTTAGTTTAACGATTTCCCCTAAAATTCTAGGTCTTTATAAAATGTTTCTTTTTTCTACACACTGGTATTTCTTAGAATTTCTTTTGAAAATGGGTTTTTATTATATTAGATTTGTGGGATTTAAACTACATGAATCATTAGTCTTTATATCACCATTAGAATTCGATAACCTCAATTAGAACCACCCCATGGGTGTGTTGTTAAAAATAGATAAATGATTCGAAGATGTTTATGTAATCAAATCACCTTACAAGGGGAGATAATTTTCCATTGTATTTGGGATTTTATAATAAATATAATGAATTGTGAATTGAATTAAATTCAAGAGGGAGTACTGAGACCAAATCCCTAGGCATTACTCTTTCTCAGGCATACTAGAGTTATCCCATCTAAGAAAATAATCAAAGGAATTTATAATGTTTTAAATGGTATGGATAGTGTGTGAAACATTATCATTTTGTATTACTTACTAAGAGTGGCGCATGGGTTCCAATTTGGAACACCATGGGTGGGATAATCAGGCTTATTAAATTAAAAATGAATAGTAAATTGATTTATATTATATTATGGGGGACACGTGGATTATTATATAGAATTATAGGTATATTCTCAATTTGTGACATGAATTATATCACGGTATGAGTGACACAATGATTCCTCACAAGGAACCCCAAGGAAAGACTCAGTGGTCAGTGAATTATATTATGCCACAAGTGACACTTGGATTTCTTAAGTGAAATTACAAGGATGTAATTAGAGAGAAATATCTTTATATCATGCATTAGATAATACCTAGGATCCCATGAAGAATGTAATTGATAAGATTATATGGTGATGGGTTCATATTACACCTAGAGAGATAATTGGGTTCCCTATAAGAAATGCCTGGAACAGGATCAAGATGCCAATAAATTAATTAAATGATGAACCTTCCAAGTCAAATAAAATAATTTAATTTAGTCAATGACTTAAATAAAAGATGACATTTTTGAGTTCCTTTTATACAATAAATTTCATTAAACTTATTCATCAATTATAAAAATATTATCAATGGGGGATTACTTGTATATGATCCAAGTCCCAATCCTTTTTTATAAAATTAAATCATAATTGGTAATCATTCAAAGATTTTACATATTAGGTTTAAGTAATTTTTATTGGATGGGTGTCATATTCAGAACATGGTATGACATATGATTTATTCCTTTAATTCAAAGATTATATTATTACATGCAGACTACTTCATTATATACTCATGGGGTGGATAAAATTTGAAAATGTTTGTGGTTTTCTACTGAGTATGTCTCACACTCTATTTTCACCTCTAATTTGTACATAGAAATAATTCATATATGCATGTAGGGTCAAGGGAAAGTGACTTTATAGGGACACATGATTTTCTAAACTCTAATGTAATATAAGAGTAGAGGACAAAGAGTTTGCTCACAATTCATTTAGACATATCCTTTTAAAATTTTCTTCCATTTTTTTAGCATGTTTTATATATTTGTGCATATGTTCCCCATGTATTTCCCTTTTTTTATAGAATCATTACTTTCTTCTTTTGTATATGGATATATTTATAGTGTTTTCTCTTGCCTATATCTTTCGTTATATATTTTCATTTGGATGTTTACTTCCACTAATTAATCATTATATTGATATGTTGCAATCCCTTTCATTATTTACAACTTTATTCCACTTTGGTCATGATGGTATATCCAACCACCTATATTATCATTGACCCACACTACTAGTAGGTAGTCTTTAATGTATGTGAAGGTGCAAATGATTCCATGTGGCCAAAAAATTTTGATTCTTTTGAGTGAATCATGTTTAATACATCACGTGGGAGTTTCACTTATGTGGATGAATTATGTAATCAAACCTCCTTCTATGATCCTAGGTCCTATATATATACCCCTAGATCATTATTTCTAGATAAAACCTTTAGGACTCCTATGTTGAAGATTTCAACTCATGCAACTCTAACTTTCATGAATTGTGAAATCCAAAAAACACCCATAGACTCCCATAGGTTAGAAAATTTCTTGAATTAACTTTCATTAGCCCTTAAAAGTTTTATATTATGCTTTATATATCCTAAAAATCTCCCTTTAATGGCTAACATAATTTTTAAAATTCTATTTTGGTTTGAAAATACCATGGTTTCTCATAACCCCCAACTTGTGTGAAACCCACACCATGGTGATCCACTTGAAGTCCTCCGTTATCCAATGTTTCTAGTGTTTTAATTGGAGCCCACCTACACACAGATACATTGAATGTTTGAACCATACATTATATTCCTTCATTCATAACTTCCAAAAGTGAACATCTTTCGTCACTTATATCAGTGATATCTAGTCCTTAATCAAAACTAGATGATGGGAAGTCGAATTCTCCTACAAGTTATTCCTCCATGGAGATCATTTTTTAGTTCAAGTATCCCACATAGATTTAATTCATGTTCTTAGAAATTATTCCCAATTACATTTCTTTTTGGTTTCTATCTAATTATGCTACTTCTGTATGGAAGGAAAATAACCTTCAGTTAGGAGAGTAGTCACATTGTGCATCGCTGAGCATGTCTAAATGTTGGATTCATTGGTCACCAATGAATCATCCTCATTAGAGGGAATCTTATATGAGATATCTTAGTAATAGAATCCATGGAATCATGTTTCAATCATAAATTAATTAACACTTGGGGTTTTATTCTTCCAAGGATATTTACCTCAGGTATCCCATGTTTAGAATGGCTAAGTATTATGGGTCAGAGAGTGAGTTTAAAATATCATGGAGATGGATCAGAATGTCTAATTGATACAGATTGGGGAATGAGTTCATCTACTTATGAAGATGGTTTGGTTATATGTTTAATTTCTTTTGAGGATAGGTTGGGTGGATAAAAATTCCATACGGTGGTGGATCTAGGAGGTGTGTCCTTATGAAAGAAGATTTAACGCCTGGATAGTTTACCGATGTATTGGATGCCCCTTGAGGAAAACCCAGAAGGTTGATTAGAACACCCCAGGAGTCCAATCAGTTTTTCTTGGATCATAACACCCCTTGAAGTAGATTTGGTAGGTGTGTACCTTGGAGGGAAGATTTCAAACATGGATAGTTTATCAATAGATGAGACTCTCTTGGACGTGAACCTGGAAGACTGATCATAATTCCCCTTGAGGTGGATCAGGGATGGATGGATCATAAAACCCCTTGAGGCAAATCTGGGTGGTCTATCCCTCGGAGGGAAGATGAAAAAACTAGATAGTTTACTAATGGATGGGATTCCCCTTGAGGTCAACACAGAAGGTTTATCAGAATTTGCATTGAGGAAAATCAGAGATGGGTGGATTATAATTCCCCTTGAGTTGGATAGAGGATGTGTGTCCCTAGGAGGGGATATTTCAAACTTAGATAGTTTACCTATGGATGGAATTCCCCTTCAGGTGAACCCAGAAGGTTGATATGAATTCCCCTTGAGGTGGATCAGGGATAGATGGATCAGAACACCCCTTGATGTTGATTTGGGAGGTGAATCCCTATGTGATAAGATGACACACAAAAATAGTTTACCATTGTATGGGATGCATCTTGAGGTGAACCCAAAATTTTGATCTGAATGACCCTTGAGAAAGATCAGAGATGGATGGATCAAAACGCACCTTGAGGTCGATCCAGGAGGTGTGTCCCTATGGGGGGAACCTAAGTTTACCATTTGTTAGAATTTAACATTAGGGAGTCCTCCTATGTAACATGTTTAGAAAATAGGGATCAAAACCATGTAGTTTGATGTCACAGTTTAAGGTCGTGGTATGGGAAGGATCCATGTAGTTTGATTTCATGTGCTAAGGATTCTCATGCCACAAAATGAACATCAATAAGGGATGGTATGAGACCTACGCATTGAAACATCCCTTCACAAAAGGATTTCTCTTTGTTGGAATGGTGTGGGGCTTACATATTGAATCCTCTCAGAGTATCTAATTCCATTTTATTGGTAGAGGTGTGGGGATTATCCCATACCACTGATACATGGAGCATACTATGCTTATTTCATAGGTTTAGACTAACATTTTACATCATTCATAGATGAAATTTTCATGAATTTTAACATCATATTACTATGATGTGGATCTAGGACGTTTTATTTCATGATTCATAGATGTGGGTCTACTCACTCCTTACCCTTATGGATTAAGTGAACACTACTCATACACCTTTTTGTGGGGCATGGTTTTGAAACTACTAGGGTATAGTGACAGTAGGTGTGGTTGATCACAAGGTCCAATTTAGAATCCCTATTCTGAGAAGCAATGGGTATTATAGTACCTATGATGACAAGAAAGAGGTAGGGTAATATGTGTAATAAAGTCATATGGGACATCATTTAGAGGACTCATAAGTTTTTGAACACAAGTTTGTAGTATTGCATGAAAGATTCTAGTGATCAATGTTCTCTAGCATAAGGGAAAGTCATGGAGTCAAGGGTAATAGGTGTGTACAAATCTAGGGTTTTCGTGAACGATTATTGTGCATGAAAACATTAGTGTTATGTTCAAGGTTATGGTTATTCCCAAGCAGGTTCATTGCATGAACCCAACATGCCTTGGAGGTATTTAAACTAGAATCACTCAACCATGGGACAAATTAGGTATGGGCCCAAATGAGTCATATCCCAAAATATTTTCTACCTTGGGTAATCTATGTTGTGTGCGGTCGTGGAAGAAAGGTTTTAAAGGAAGTAGAGTGATGCTTTGTCTTTTGTAGAGCCTCCATGAAAGAGGGTGGTTACCTTATATTTATATCCAAAATCATTGGTGATGAACATGCAAGGATCTGTTAATGTAAGAGGATTTGTGTGTGTTTGGTTCCTTGGTCATAGGAGATCGGCCATGAAACATGTTGGATTAACATTGCCTTTGGCACTCAAGGGAGTCCTCTTGCATGTGAGGATAATTTCTTGCGTATTCCACTTCCAAATTTCATGCGAATAACTTGGAAATCATGTCAACCATTGTATATAGAATTAAAAATCTCATTTAAATTCGAGCACAAGGTTTTTCATATGGAATGGGGAACTTTCACGAATCAACTGAAACTTGCACACACCATGATCATTAGCCCCAAAAAGGTCCTCTTGGGTGGGTTACATGTCCAATTTATGAAAAACTAGATATTTGAGGAGTCTACAAATATTTTGGTGCGAAAAAATTTCCACACATTGAAATATTATCTAAGAAGGGATTGAATGGTTGGATTCCAAGTGAAATTGTGAAGAGTGGGATATTTTCTCTTAATCACGCACAACATTTATAGTTTTTCATAAAAAAGGGTTGTGTGCACACACAAAGTAATCATTCATTATTATAAATAAGTGAAGGTTATCTTTGTAGGAGACATTGACTTATTGTGTGATAGGTTGTATTAATCTTGAATGTGCAAGTATGCCTTTTGTGCTAAATACCTAGCCTTCTAAAACATCTTTTAGGAACACTCATTTTCAGGAATCATCTCCTACATCCAAACCCATATTTTCACACACTATTTTGAACATGCATGTGCTTCAATTTTTACATTCCAAATACTATTCTTGCACACACTTTCCTTAATATTCCTACAATCACCTAAAATGGCCCATCAACAAAACCCAGATAGGATTGAGACTATAGCTAGAAAATGAGGCACTTAGAATGGATGAATTTCATTTCCAATGTGATCTAGTGCATGAATGGGATAATTACGATGGCATTGAATTTTACCTAAAAAAGGTGAATTAAGAGTTTGAATCCTAATGTCTAAAATTTGGAACACATTGGGATTGACATCACGATATAGGATATTTTTTTCTATGTTTGAAACACATTTTCTATACCGCTTAATCTGGGATGGCGAAAAACAAATGATGGAAGACAGGTGACCATGTTTGAAACATGGAACATACTTCTAAATGTCTTCTAAATTCATCCAGGGTGTTTTCATAGGATGGTAGGTGTGCCTTATCCAGACCCCATTCTATTGGGGGGGGTCCCTTCAGATGTGGAGTAGGGTAAGGATCTAAATAGAGGGAATACAAAGCATGGAGATGAAGTGATGGGGTGTTTGAATGGATTCCATCACTCTTGGAATTATTACGTCATGAATTAGATAATATTGGTGTGGGTATGTTTCTCTATTCAAAAAAATGAAACTCATCTTCCATAGGGTGAATCATCCCATATATTGAGAGATGGTCGAATGAAAGATACAGTAGATTACTATCGACTAAGAAAAGGGATTTTAGGGTGAGTTCTTGAGATTCCTTATAGTTTTACACCATTAAATGATCATAATAAACACATGGTAAAAATTCATATGGTGAGGACATTTGATAGGAATTTGTACATCATACAATGAGGATGGATCATTGTAAAGTTTAACATCATGTGATTAGGATGAATCTCATAATTTTATGTCATGTGACCAAGATGTGGAATGAATGGGTCTTATGAACTGGGATTCAAAAAATTTCTTCCCCATGTGAGATCAAGAGTGCATAATGTCTTCATTTCATGGGGTGGAGTTTCATTTTAGTTTCATGCAATGAAATAACATAGTTAATCGACATGGATTGGAATCCTAGGAGGAATTTCCACATGGGATATTATGAAATCAATTTTTATGCAGATAGTTTAAAGGTGTGATGATCGATCCATGGAGTGGGATTCACAAAGGAACATGTGTGATATCAAATAAAGATTACCTAACATAAATGGAAGGTCTTATGTATCCACCTAATTCTACATAGAATTCGCCTAATACAATACCCGCACAGTTTATGGTCATAATTTTTGGACCATACTCTAAGTTTATGGTTATATAGTTTGAAAAATATGGTGATATGAATGGATATGTATGGAATGGAGAGATGAAAACCTAATGTGAGTGAGGGCTAAGGAGACCCATCACCACACCACATATTCCTTAGAAAGCTCGCACACAGTTTAATGTCATGACGCTTGGAATGAGGGTGGCTATTAGTTTAAGGTTTTAAATATTAGAGCATGATGGACCAAAAGGATAAGATATTAGATAAATTTTTGGTTGGTCCTAAAGATAAGAAGATCGGGTGTTTCTACATATCCCTTGTGGATGGAAATCAAGACAAACATAGTTTTAGAAATTGATACACATAGTTTAAGGTCGTATAGTCTCCTCCATGGAAAACATTTTAAATAATTTTTGATGGACTATGGGGTATTGTTTGTTCAAAGGGTATATGTGTGGAGCAATATAGGTGAAACCAATCATGAATAGAGTTTATTAGGTGTCTTAGGTATAAAAAAATATGATGAAACAAATGGAACACAGTTTAGAGTCATAATGCTTGGACTGTAATTGAGGAAAAGGGCCAAAGGGTAGATAATTTTTCGGTTGGGGGTGAAGATAAGAGGTACATGTTTCCCAACATATCCCATGAGGATATGAATAAAGACACTCATAGTTCAAGAACACTTCATCGTAAGAGACCAAAACTAGTGGGGGAAATCCTCTCTGGTGAGGGAATTGAGGAATCCAATATTTGGCGTTGGGAATCCCATGTTCAAAGCATGGGGTATGGTTTTTCAACTATCCCATACATATCATATGAGGCATCTTGATTTGATATAGGGTAATTATTATCTCATATTAAGAGTCATCCCAATTTTATATTGGGTAGAATCACAGTATGGCATTGTGTGTTATGAATGTGAGCCTTTGTAGTTTAATGTCATACAACTCATATTGTAGGGGCAGAAAATATTTTAAGGCTATAATGTTTGAACCTGTTATAGACAGTATAAAGTCATGTTTCATGGAATGTAAGATGGATACTAGTTTAAGGCCATAGAATTTGGACCATAAGTGGGTTTCTCGAATGACTATATGTTGTGTGGTGGAGTTCCAAACTTGATGTGAATAGAGGACTAAAGAGGCCTTGAACCACCCCATATATTCCTAAGGGAACATTCATATAGTTTAAATTCATTATTATTGTAATTGAACTATCAGTTAAAGGTCATATAATTGGGAAAACGGAATAACATCTCTAGTGGGATATTAGTATTTTGGTTAGAATAACCCAATAGGAATGAGGAACAAGGAGGTCCAACACTGCATAACACAATTCTGAGATAAGTCACATAAATTTTGATTCATGATGCTTAGACATGGAATATTATTTTAAGTTTATAGTACTTGGACTCTTCATACAGTTTATCATTGTGTGTCTATGACATTACAAGCTCCTCGTGTGAAGTACTACTTGAGAAACATGGTGTTGATGGGATGTGTAATACGCTCACATCCATAGTGATCAAAGAGTACAAACCTTTGGAATATACCTTGTGAATGATGTAATGTTCTTACCTCTTAATATTCACCTTTAGTGTCTTCTTGATAGGTATCATTAGTGTTATAAGAGCCAACACCATATAAACCTAGAGGACAGAGTGGAGCTGAACCTTATTTTTGAATGCCCTATCTATCCTATTATAGTGGTTCCCTAGATTTTGAATGTCATGGAGCATGTTTTATTTGAGGGATTCTAGCTCAGCTATATAGACTTATTCTATTTTTTCAAATGTATTCCAGTCAATGAAATCTATTCAGAGAGCTGGTAATAGAACCATGATGGATAGGAAATCCTTTGTTTCATACACCAAAAAAAATAGAGTCCCTAATGGGAATTTAGATTTTCTTTCTGATATCCTTAGAGGGAATTGGGGAGACTTTCTGGTCAAATATTCTTATTCTGGACCCCCATCTTTTGCAAAATTAAAGATAGGTTCTTGTTGAACACCTCGATCTACCAAATCTCCTCTACATGATAGAGAGAAGTATGGTTGGACCAGATGTTATAATTATACTAAAACCTTTTCAGATCGGTATCCAATAATTTGGTGCTTCTTTCTATGAAAAAGGAATGAGGGACTCTGAATATAAGGATGGTGTGGGATATCATGATTTAAATCTCGTATCTAACATTGAATTCCTTGAGGGGAACTGCTTCTACCCACATGGAGAAGAAAAACATCATGGTCAAAATGAACCTAAACTAGTGAGTTGTCACTAGTGAATATGGTCCCAGAAAATCAAGTCCTCAAACTAAAATGGTCCAAGAGTAAATGGTGTTATAAAGGATCTATATAAGTAGATGAACAAAATTTTCATGGATCTGACTTTGTGACACCTATTGGAGAACTCAATGAAATAATAGACCATGGTTGAACAGAAGTTTCCCAACCTTTAAATATGGTGGAATAGATTCAGTCCTTGATGACGAGAACCATAAGAAACGTCCTGAACTTCCAACATAACTTGGGGAATCTATTCATCATTAATGAAATACAGGAAAATTCCATCAAACCCACATCTTTAGAGGGTCTTCTCAAGGTTATTCCTCGTATAAAGGGTAAACTATGATACACACTATTAAATTCACTCACGCTCAGCTCAATATGGTGGGATAATTCCATGTTAGAGGAACTTTATAAAAGGAAATATCCCATTATAAGTTTCTTCTACTATGAGGGAACCTAAGGATTCTGATGGGGAAGCATCAACAACTAGCTGGTTTACCTATTGGTCATCATCATCCTCTAAAATGATAGGAGCAATGACTCTCTGTTGTGCTACATGAATGAATAGGTCACCATGGTCAGGATCTAAAAAATTTGTAAATAAACATTCCAAGGAATCAATGCAACCACTATGTGACCAAAGGACATGAGTAACTTCTGGATGAGAAGGGAACTATGAAATTAACTAGAGATCGCACTCCATCTAGGGAATTAGCTCTGGATTCCTAATGGATTAATCACCATTGATCTATCTGATGACTAATTCGGAGTCTCCCTTCACTTTCATGTAGGGGATATAAATCATGAGGGATGTCTCAAGACCAGTAATGAGATGCTGATACTCTACCTCATTTTTGGTGTAGCCTTATAACAATAAGAATGAGTATGGAATGAAAACTTATGTTGGGGTGATTAAGATGATCCCTAGACATACTCTGTTGAGCTTGGGATTATTGATCCTTCTACTAGTAGTGCTCCAGGAGGTACCATTGAAATGGATCATTCAATAATGCATGGCCTAATACACTGATAGGATGGACTCATTTAGTAAGTATACATCCAAGGGTAATTATTTTGGGGCTGAATGAGCAGCTGAGAAGTCTGCAATGTTCTGAACTTAGACGAATTCTTATGGAATGAACCTAATGTAAAGATTCTAAAGAACCATTATCCAGTGTGCCAGTCATCCCATTATCATTGAGTGCTTTAGGATATAATATAGTGGGTATACATGAGAAACCAACTATATTACATTATTATGTAGATAATGGCACAACTTATGCACTGTAAAAAGAAGTGTGAGGTATATCTTCTTAGTAGAAGAGTATCATACCTATCTATCAAGGAGAATGAAACAAGGATAATATAAATTTATCTATCAACCCTCATTGTTCTTATAGGAAAAAATGTCATCAAGGGACCATTATTGGGAGTTCACATAGAGGATTAAAGGATTCCTAGAGATGGGTGACATCATAACAAAATTTTGTACTATGAACTACTTGATTTCCTCAAAGGCTGTTTGACACTCCTCATCCCACTAGTAGATGGTTTGTTTCTTCCCCAGCCATGATAAAGGATTACATATGGTGGCCAAATTAAAAATGCATTTTCGTATATAGTATAAGTGGCCTCGGAGACCTCACAACCCATGTAGGATGCTCAAGGGAGGAATATAGTAAATGGATTTGATCTTCTCTAGGTCAAAATAAATTCCTCAATATATTATGATGAATCCAAGAAAAATACCATAGGTAACCCTAAATTCACAATTCAAGAAGATTATCTTCAATTTTTTTGAGTGGCGGAAGATGAACAATTTCTCAAGTTATTTTTTATTGTCCTGACATTAGAGGTATTTGACCACTATTCATCCATTTATCATTCCAATAATGTCACAAGGATGGGTTTGAATATGTGGTTCATGGCCCAATGATAAGTGGAACTTTCATTCTTTAACCCAAATTGAATTACCTAATATAAAAAGGTCACTTGAGTAACCCTTAAGTTTGTTGAATCCTTTTCCATAGGGTCTATCCAGATCATGTTGTATGTAGAATATCCATCCATGAAGAAGAGGGCCTAGAACCCGCCTATATCATCAATCAAAATCTCTTTCACTCGAAGGGAAAATAATCCATTTTAAAATTATGGTTGAGTTATTGGAAGTTGATACAGACTATGATCTTCCATTTCTTCTTCCTAGACATAATAATGTTACCTAGATTCTTGGGGTACTGAACTTCCCTATGGAAGTTATCTTTTATGAGCTTATCAACCTCAACCTCTACCATGGCACCATTGTAGGGATTCATTTTACAAGGAGTTTTCTTGAACCTATGATGAATCTTTGGATACTAAGATGGTGGATAAAAACCAAAGGATCTATTCCTATAATCTCATCATAGCTATAGTAAAATACATCATTATTCTACTTTAGGATATCCATATACTTTTTTTGCTCCTCAGGGGGCATAGTTGTAGTGATCAGTTTTGTCCTTGGAACATCCTTGATGCCATGGTTCACCTATACCAATTCATGAATGGTGGTGGAGAAATCCTCCTCAAATTCAGAAGAATCATCCTCTAAATCCTCTTTTTATATGAGTAAGGAGAATCCATAGGAGGAGGTGGCTCATCCAAGATTGCTGGTCTAGGGGATAATTGGTGTCTGTTTAGGTAGATATGGAATCACCATTGTGAGGCTTCTACTCTGCTAAAATCAAGGTGACCGAATATATCAATCCAATTCAATATGGCCTTCAACCATTACTATAAGGTCTATGCATTATATCAAAGAAATGGTGCAGATTCAACCTTTTTCAACTCAACCCTACTATATGAAACATGTGTGGGAACTATGAAATGGGGTTCATAGGGAGAACCTCTCAGTATTTCACCAGAGTGGGGGATTATGTTATCACCCAGTCTTGTCCTCTGTAATAGAACGGGGTAATATTTGGAAGTTCCTTATTTTTAGGGAGATGAAAAACCTTATTCTTAAATATGAAGAAGCATATCTCTAAATCCAGCATTGGGGACTCCGACTGATTAATCAGAAGGATGAAATCATCATCTAAGTCTTCCCATGGACTGGTCATAGTGGTTGTGCACTCAACCTCATTAGTATGAACTTACTTACTATATCTCTTATAATAATCAGTGTCCATATAGTGGGTATCACATGAGTCGAAGGGGGATGAATCACCTTAGAGTACCCCTACTCAGACATTTAAGGAGTACATGAGGAATTTGTAACACCCATATGTTTTATGAAATATTTTCATTAAATAATTTTAATTCTTTAGTAGATTTCATTGCACACAATATTGAGTTTAAATGAACCTTTACACACCCTTATTATAAAATTTATGTTATATCCTAGTCATTAGGTTAGTGGGAATAAGTATAAGTAACTTATGAATGTATTTTGAATTTATTAACTACCAATTATTTAAGAAAAATATAAATCAATTAGATCTTTTTATTTTTGATTGAATTAAAATTTTCTAAAAACATTTAATGAGATATTTATGGTATATACTTAATAAAATATTTTTATACCCATCCAATGGATATTTTAGTCATAGTGTATGAATAAACCCTCTTTGATGTATAAAACCCTATATTTTTTAAAAGGGTAATTTTACGCCTTAGAACGGATAACCCCTTTTAAATTAAGATTTTGAAACATTAATAATTTTTATATTTCAAAAATACATGATATTTTGAATTGGGACATAAAACTTTTCTTTGGACGAATTTCTGTTATTTTTTTGATAACTTTAATGTTTTGATGAATGGTAAATATAAACTAAATTTTATGAAAACAACATTTTTCATCAAAATAATTTATATGATTAAATTATAATATTTAATGGTTTTAAATTATAAATATAATATATTTTTATCATTAAATATAATGTATTTCAGTATAATTAATTTTACATTGAATTCAGATGTAAAAACATTTTAATCTTTTGAAATGTTTTACTTTTAAAACTCATTATCTTTCCAAAGATGGGAATAATTTTAAATTAATTACAATAAATTATATGTTTTCAATTTTAAAAAATGGATTCCATATTTAGAATCAGTGGGTCCAAATTTTTTAAATATATTTATTTTATTTTTTGACATTACAAATAGTAACTTTGATAATTTTTATTAATACGGTAAAAGGGTAAATCAAGTAATTAAGGGTAATAATCCTATTATAAAATTACCCTAACATTTGTCTTAATATCACTTGATGAGTGTGATTTGATCTAAATCATTCTTAGGTCAAAATGGTATCCATTTTAATCCCCTTGGATGATATAAGGACATTTAATTTTATTTATTTAAATAAAAGTTAAATGTGTCTCACTCAAATTTTAATAACTAAATCATTTTTAAAATAAGGATATAATATAGATAATATCTTTTATAAATAATAATTGTAAATGTAAAATGTTTTCATTTATCATGGTAATTTATTTTGAATTTTTAGAAAATAAATAATTACCTTTATAGAGTATACATTAATGATGCATAAATTATTTAATTGATAAAAAATCAATAATATATTTTTATTAAAATAATAATACCTTTAAAAATATCCAAACACTTGAACAAATCATATTTTTCGAGTATATATCAACCTGAATCCTCCAAGGTTCTAGTTATCGACCACTTTGAGCCTTATTTAAGTGAGTATGACCCTTATATTATATTATTTAAAGGGATGTTAATGTTTTCACCTTCCCAATTTAATAAGTATAACATTTTAAATAATATATTTTTCAGAAGATAAATTTGACTAAAAGTATTATTATTAAATATATTAGATTTATCTTCATCTTAGTAATTTATTTTTATATTTTATTCAAAAATTAAGCATATTAAATAATTACACAAAACCGTTGTAGTGATTGTTTTATAAAGAGAAATATCAAATAAATGTTTTTAGAAATATTAAAGTAAATTTAATTTTGGGTAATTCACATGAATAATTAATTTTATATATGAAATTGACCTCTTGGATATATAATAAAATATTTTTTTTAAATTTATCTTATTATATTAATATTTTTTAATATCAATGAATTGAATAGTGTGAAAATGGATACTACTGATTGTTTATCAAATTAATGTTTTGTTAAATTATTTATAAAATCCATAAACATTTTTTAAAAATATATATTAATTATTATATGTTATAAAATGATCTTATTTATTAATTTATGGTCTATGTTACATCAAATAGTTAAATATTTCACCCTTTTAATATTAAATTATTTGTTACCCTAGTTAAAAATTAAAAAAAAGTACTGTTAATTAAATAGATAAGGTTTAAAATGACAGAAATACTTGTCCAAAATTTATTGGTTGATGAGATTAAAACCCTATCTCATCTAATATTAAAAATTTGTAAATTTTGGATATTTTGGGGATATCTTGATTTTTTTATAAATTATTATTTAGTTGTATCCAAAAGTGTCCCTCACCTCAATTATAAAAGCACACCTCCTCCCTCACTTCTTCACTTCACTTTGAACCTTCAAGCTCAACCATCACCTTACATTTTCCTTATCACCTTCCCCATTTAAAATTTATAGTTTCTTATCATCTTCAAATATCAACTCTAGTGCTCTAAGAAGAGATTTAGAGGGAGCATGTCGAGGAAGAGGTAATCTATTCTACCAATTCTTTCAAGCTTCTTTCTTCTTATACTTCCTCTTCATTAGTTTTTTCATTATAAATTAATTACATAAGTATCAATCATATAAAAATATGTTATTATAATTATGAGTCATCCATATTACACCTTTTATCCATCCTAATAAAAATTAAATCACCACGCATGAGTACATACAACTTACCGTCTACACGTTGTGGTGTAATCTGTTTTTCACCACCACCTTAGTTGGATGGGTATAATGATGGAAATAATAATTATATATTATTATTATTACATGATACTGATTCTAAAATATTATACACCATCCACCTCAATACCATTCAATAATTATGGCAATTATATCGTCGCTCATGCATACGTACGACCCATTGTCTCCGTAATGGGATGTGATTCATTCTACATGATATTAATTAAACCATAATTATATACGTGAATGGAATTAATAAATATGATATATAATAATTATATATTTAAATAAATGATAAAACTATAAACTAAGAATTGTAACATGAAATTATCTAAAAAGCATTCATAAGAACATAAAGCAGTTAATATCTGAATAACGAGCAACAATGAAATGTTATTAATAGAAGGACGATAATATGATCATATATGAATTCATAAAACTTAATATGATTCTGAAATAAGTCAATAACATTATTTAAATAATTATACAGGAGGTTCGGATATATAAGAAGGATATATGACCTAAGGTATGGGATAATTTTGTAATCTCATTATCATCCGAGATTGTTTATATGTAAGTATTTACTGGGGTATATTTATCATCCACATCCTTGTTTCATAAATATGTAATAATATTTCTATTATTCTACAATTTTTTAAAATTCAATTTTACCCATTGGTTAATTTTTATTAAATGTTATGAAAGGAATATTTTTTCATTTTAGGTACAATGTACTTTTTGACTTTTTGAGAAAAGGATGAGAAGAATGTTTGTTTTAACTTATACGGCCTGATAAGATTTTTACATCTTCATAACACCTTATTTCCATGAAGAATAATTTAAATTATTTCATGTTTATTTTTAAATAAATTATTTTCTTTTGAAATTTCAAGTAATTTTTAGAAAAAAAAATTGAAGAAGAAATGATATTTTCTCAAGAATTAATTTCAAGTGTTTTATCAAAATTATTTCTCATCTAAGATGATGATATTTAAATAGGTTTATATTTCTATCCCTATTATTAATGTGATTTTCTTGAGTTAATGATGGAGTGATATTTTATATGGATTATGTTATAATTGAATAATGTTTAAGAAACCCATTTCATTTCTTGGGTTATGCTATGATGAATGATTTGTGTTTTTTAGAACATGCAGGAATTATTTAATTATGAGATTGGTGGGACCTATATCTCCCTCAAATTCATTGGGCAATGATTTATCTCTCATGATATAGACATGACTATAATATCAAGTAAATATGATTTAGTAATGCAGGACTAGAACAACAAGTAACCCCAATTCAGTAATGGGCATTATCCCCAATGATGGTCTTGGAAATAAGTCTTGATAACTATGAAATGATTTTCTCTGCTTATGTGTATGCTAAAAAACTTCATGTCTTATGTTATGACTTTGTTGGGATTTTTTCCATTGATTAATATGAACATTTATCCCATGACATGATATCATGATCTTTTACATGCAAAATAAGACTTCCAAATGTTATGTTCTTATATCTTAGGATTATGACTTGATTGATATTTCCATTTTTTAACCTTACTGAGCATTAGATCTCACCCTTTCATATGTTTCTTTTACCTATGTCATGAAGAAGGTTGTTAAGTTCGTTAGGTCAAAAAGGATTCTAGTTATGAAGATATAAATAGGAGACAATGTAGATGTTTTATGAACCAGTTGTTTATTTTTCCCAGTTTCTATAGACACTATACCTATATTTTCTTATCATGGATTTATTATATTTTGTAATGAAAATACTTAAATTTTGAATTATATCAATGTATTTAATGTATGGGTCATTATAGTTGGTATTAGAGGAAAGGTATAGTTAACCTTTGAAAACTAAGATGAGAAATCATTAATAAGAACCCTACGGATTTGTCTATGTATAGGTTACAATCCTAGTGTTTTAAAAATGAACATGATATGATATTTTATTATTGATTATGTAATTTTCAAATTTTTATTAGTGTTTCTCACACTAGTCTTCATAGTTTTAGTCAATGGGTGGAACCCAAATAAACTACATTGATGATATATGTGACCTGAAATTCAATAATTGTACTCTTGAGAAACAAAATGTTATGGGAGCAGGAATAAAAAATATTGTAGCTATGCTCACACAACTTTCTCAAGCTATGAATCAGGAAGGACTTCCAAATGAGAAAAAGATGAATCAACATTCTGTTGATATTTTCATGAGGAAATGTCCAACTTCTTTTAGTAGGTCTTTCGATCTATTATTGGTTGAACATTAGATCAGTTCCACTGAAAACATATTTTTAGTTCTACAATGTTCTGAACATGATAAATTCCACTTAGCAGTCTATCATTTGGAATGTAAAGCTGATAAACTGTTGAATATTATCAACAATATGAGGCAAAGATATGAAATTGATTCCATGAAATGGGATGAGTTCAAGAACTTATTTTTCAATAAGAACATTCCATGTATTCTTCGGACAAAGATAGATAAGGTATTCCTTGAACATAATAAAAAGGATGATGAATCCATTGGTACATATAAAGAAAATTTTACAAGCCTTTCATGGTATACTTTTGTAATGATAATCCAACCTGAGATTAAAATTGAATTATTATTTAGTGGCTTAAAACCAAGTATTTTAAGTGCATTGGCCATAAGGGATATTAATTGCTCAAAGGAAATAATTCGATGTACTCTCAAGGTTGAGATGGATATTGGAGTAACCCATTAGTTTTATGGATTTGATAAGAAAATAAAAATGGAATTCAAAGGAAAATCTAAAGACTGCACTGAAAAGAATATGTTGTTTCCCTTATTATCAATATGTGTAAATAAACATGGAGGAAATTTATACAAAAGGGCTATTAAATGTTTTAAGTGTGTAAAATAAGGTCTTAAGGTAGTTTAATGTTGATGTGATGGAAAAAATGTGTCTAATTATGCGAATAGAGAAAAGGTTACATAGAATGACCCTCCTACACTTCAATGATACAAGTGTAAGTAAATGGGTAATTATTCCAATAAATGACTTAATCTTTGGGTTATTGATGATGATCAGCGTCAACAAACTCTTAAGGCCAAAGAAAAAGGAATGTCACATGCAATAACTATCAGCATTGTGGAATATGATAATGAAGTGGTGAAAGGTACACTTAATATTAAATATAAAGTAGATAATGTTTTACTTGATTCTAGATCCCCCAATAATTTTATTTTTGAATAATTTTATAATTTTATCTCCATATTACCTCAACAATTAGATGTTGAGTTAGCTGTGACAAATCTTAATGGCACAATAGTTACATCAAAATTTTATAAATATTCTCTAGTTGAATTTGTGGGAAAGTGATTCCTAAAAATCGTGTGATCCTTTCAATAGTAAAACTCAACGTGATTATTTTCATGGATTAGATTTATCTATATGGAGATCATATCAATTTCCAATTAAAGGAATTCATATTTCATATTCAGGATCAATCTATTATCATCTATCGATGAAAGGATTAATATAACCTTCTAGTATAAATTTCTTTTATCTTATGGGTCTTGATTCCTATAAATGAAGGTTATTTATCTCAAATGGTTAGAGAGAAACTAATGGTTAGAATACACCAATTGTGTGTGGGTTTAAAGATGACTTTCTGGAGGAATTTCTAGGTCTTCCACCAAATCGTGAAGTTGAGTTTTCAATAGAACTCATATGAGGTGCAAGGCCTATTTCAAAGAAACCTTGTAGAATGGATCCAATTGAGTTGAAAGAATTAAATAAGAAACTGAAAGATAATATAGATAAGGAATTTATACTCCCTAGTGTGTCACCGTGGGGAGAACCCATTCTGTTTTTTAAGAAGATTGATTGATTAATGAGACTATGCATTGATTATCGAGAACCTAAAAAGATCATTATAAAGATCAAATATCGTCTTCCCCACATTTATTAATTATTCGACCAACTATGCGAAGGTCAATATATTTTCCAGATTGATCTTCATTTAGGATATCATTAATTAAGTGTAAAGAAGGAGGATATACCAAAGAAGACATTTTTTACAATGTATGGAAACTATGAATTTATAGTTATGCCTTTTGGTCTTACTAATGCCCATATTATCTTAATGGATATAATGAATAGAGTCTATAGAGACTATCTTTATCATTTTTTGGTAGTCATTATAGACGATACTATTTTCTATTTTAATAGAAAGTAAGAACATGAATACCACTTCATAATTGTACCGAAGACTCTAAAAAGGAGAAACTTTATAAAAAAATTACAAAGTTTGAATTTTGTCTCTAGAAAGACTCATTTTTTATTCACATAATCTCAAGATATGTGATATCTATGGATCCATCAAAAATAAAAGTTATTTAATGTTGGTTGAGAACAAAAATAGTAATTGATATCTGAATTATTCTTTGTTTGGAAGGATATTATTGATTTTTTGTGAGAGATTTATCATGATTATCTAATTGACTCTCTTAGTTGACTCAGAAAGGAGTTAAGTTTATATAGATGGACGAATGTGAGGAGAATTTCAAAGAGCTAAAAAGAAGCTTATGTAGTGAACCTGTGCTCACACTTCCTTGTAGTGGAGAAAGGTTTGTGATCTATAGTGATACATCCAAGAAGGGTCTTGGATGTTTTATCATGAAAAATTATATGGTGATAGATTATTCCTCGCGATAGGTGAAAATCCATGAGAAAATTTACCTAACTCATGATTTAGAGTTAGATGTGGTAATCTTTACATTAATGATATTGAGGCATTATCTTTATGGTGAAAGGTGTGATATGTATACTGATCATAAAATGTTAAAGTATACTTTCACACAAAAGGATTATAATATACTCCAAATAAGATGGTTCGAGTTGATTAATGATTATTACTATTCAATACATTACCACCATGGGAAAGTGAACAAGGTTGAAGTTGCTTTGAGTTGACAAGACCAAGCTAGCCTATCCATGATAATGATCACAAAAGATCCAATATTTATGGATTTACAAAGGATGGATCTTGAAATTATAATGGAAGGGGATAAATCTTATTTGTCTCAAATTAATGTTCAACTATCTATACATGTGAAGATTAAATATGGGTAGAAGATGAATTTAAGGCTAAAATGAAGGTGAGAAATGTTCCTGAATTCAACCTTGATTGTGATGGAATAGTAAGGTTCAGAAATTAGGTTTGTATTCCTCTCATACCATAATTTAAAAGGGAGATATTGGATGAGATGCATAGTTCTTTATTCTCTATTCTCTCTAGAAGCACAAAGACGTATAGGGACCAGAAATACTATTTTTGTTGGGATGGAATGAAAAGAGATGTTTGCTGAATATGTCTCCCAATGCTTGTTTTGTTAGTAAGTTAAAGCTGGGAGATATAAGTCTAAGGAGATTTTAAAACCATTACCCATACTGGAATGGAAATGGGAAAACATCAATATGGAATTTATCGTTAGACTTCCAAAAACATCCAAAGGCTATAATGTTATCGGGGTTATAGTTGATCGCCATATAAATTTGGCACACTTCATTAATATTAGATAGGATTTAACTCTTGATCATCTTTCCAGGATATATGTTAAGAAAGCGGTAAGATTTCACAGAGTACCACTTTCCAATATATCTTATCTAGATCTAAAGTTTACCTTGAAGTTCTAGAGAGTTCTTTAGCAGGCCCTAGATACAGAGTTAAATTTCAACACTGCTTATCATCCTCACATAAATGACTAGTCCGAGAGTACAATTCAAACTCTAGAATACATATTGAGAGCTTGCTCTATGGATTTCAAAGGTGGTTGGGATCAACACCTACCTTTGGTGTAATTTTCTAACAGTAATAGATTTAACTCCATTATTCAGATGGATCCTTATAAATACATATATGGAAAGAATTGAAGAACTCCAACATACTGGGATGAAGTTGGGGAAAGAAAGATACTAGGACCTTACCTTGATGATGAAATGACAAAGAAGGTCATATCTATTCAACAAAACATAAGTGCAGATCAGAGTCAAAAAAATATTAGGCTGAAAATCGAGGAAAAGACATAGATTTTTAAGTGGGTGATAAGGTGTTTCTACTAATTTCTCTCTAGAATAGAGTAATGAGATTTGGAAAGAAGGGAAACTTGAGCCCTAGGTATATCGATTCTTTTGAAATTGTGGATTATGTTGGGAAGGTAGCTTTATGATTAGAACTTCCACTGAATCTATATCAATTTCATGATGTGTTCCATGTATCTCTCTGGATAAGTACATACCCAATCCTTCACATTTACTAAACTCGGATTTCATACCGTTGGAGTAACATTTTTCTTATCAAGAACAACCGATAGAGATTTTGGATCGTAGTGAAAAAGCTCTATTCAACAAGACTACCCACTTGGTTATAGATTTATGGAGGAACCACCAATTTGAGGAAGCTTCATGGGTACTTGAGGTTATGATGAGGGAGAGGTATCCTAATCTATTTTTTCCATGTGATGAATTTTGAGGGCGAAATTCCATTTAAGGGTGGTAGAATGTAACAACCGGATGTTTTTATTAAATATTTTCTTTAAATATTTTTTAACTCATCATTAGATTTCATATCATGAAATTGTGAGTTTAAATGAACTGTGATACCCCCTTAGTATAAAATTACCATTATATCCTTGCCATTATGTTAGTTGGAATAAGTATAACTAACTTATGAAAATGAATTGTGAATTCATTGACAACCAATTAGTTATGAAAATTATAAATCAATTATATTTTTTTAATTTTGATTGAATTAATATTATTAATGAAATTAATGAGATATATATTATATATACATAATAAAATATTTTTTATATTTATCCAATCGATATTTTCATTATAGAGTAAGAATAAACCTTATTTCATATATAAAACCTATATTTTTTAAAAGTGTAATTTTACGCCTTTGAATATAAAACCCCTTTTAAATTTAATAATTTTACACATTAATAATTTTTATATGAAAACATAAATAGTTTATTTTGAATCAGGATATAAAAATTTACTTTGGATGAATTTATGATATTATTCTGATAACTTTCAAGTTTTGATGAATAATAATAATACACTAAATTTTATGAAAAAAACATTGTTTCATCAAAATTATTTATATGGTTAAATTATAATATTTAATAGTTTTTAATTATAAATAAAATATAATTTTATCATTAAATAAAATTTATTTCATTAGAATTAATTTTACAATGAATTCAGTTGTAAAAATATTTCAATCTTTTTCAATGCTTTAACATTTAAAACACTTTCACTCTATCCGACAACCGGAATAATTTTATATTAATTAATAAAAAAATTATGTTTTAAATTTTTAAAAATGGATTCCATATTTTTAATCATTGGGTCCAAATTTTTTATATATATTTATTTTATTTTTGGGCATTATGAATAGTAACTTCGGTAATTTTTATTAATACGATAAAAGGGTAAACCGGGTAATTAAGGGTAAGAATCCTATCATAAAATTACCATAACACGTGTCTTAATATTATTTTATGAGTTTATTTTGACATAATAATCCTTGGGTATAAATGGTATCCATTTTAATCCACTTATATGAGATTAGTACATTTAATTTATTTTATTTCAATAAAAGTTAAATATGTATCACTCAAATTTTAATATTAAATCATTTTAAATATAAGTTTATTCTAAATATAATGCCGATGATAAGGACTCATATGAAATATAAAATATTTTCATTTATCATGGAAATTTATTTGTAATTTTTTGGAAATAAATAATTACCTTAATAGCTTATACATTAATGATGCAAAAATTTATTAATTGACGAAAAATGAATAATATAGTTTTTATTAAAACACTAACACTCACTAAAAGATCCAAACACTACACCATATATTATTGGTCGAGTATATATCGACCTGAGGCATCCAAGGGTCGAGTTATGGACCATTTGGAGCCTTGTAGAATAGATTATGTCCCTTGTATTTATTTTATTTAAAGTGATGTTAAAGTTGTCACCTTCATAATTTAATATGTTTAACAATTTGAATATTAGATTTTCCAGAAGATAAATTTGACTAAATGTATTATTCTAAAAACTAGTAGATTTATATTCATTATAGTATTTTATTTTTAATTTTATTCAACAAATATTCTTATTAAATAATTACACACAACTACTGTAGTAATTATATTATTACGAGAAATATCAAATAAATGTTATTAAAAAATTGAATTAAATATAATTTAGGATAATTACCATGTATAATAAATTTTATAGATGACCTTGACCTCCTAGTAATATAATAGAATATTTTTTTTAAAGTTATCTTATTTTATTAATATTTTTTAAAATCGATGAATTGAATCGTTTGAAAATTGATTCTATTGATTGTTTAACAAAATAATGTATTATTAATTTATTTAAAAATAATTATTTTTTTGAAAAATATATAATAATTAATATATATTATAAAATGACCTAATTTATTTATTTATCGTCTATTTTATGTCAAATCAGTAAATATTTCACCATTTTAATATTTAGTTATTTATTACCCTAGTTAAAAATTAAATAGAATAACTAAGTGTTAATTAAAAAGATAAGGTTTAAATTGATATAAATACTTGTACAAAATTTATTTTATGATGATATTACAACCCTATATCATATCGTATTTGAAATTGGGACATTTTGGGGATTTTTTGGAGGGTTTTATTTTATTATATATTAATATTTATGGAGTTTCCAAAAGTTCCCCTCACCTCAATTATAAAAGAGAACCTCATCCCTCACATATTAATTTCACTTTGAGCCCTCAAGCTCGACCATACCCTATTATTTTTCCTTAACACCTTCTATATTTAAATAATATAGGTTTTGGATGTCTTTAACTACCATCTTTAGTGCTCTAATAAGAGATTTATATGAAGCACGTCAAGGAAGAGGTAATCTCTTCTACTGATTCTTTCAAACTTTTTCCTTCTTATAATTCCTCTTCAATAGTTTTTTCATTATAAAGTAATAACATAAATATCACTCATATACTTATATCTTTTTATAATTATGAAACAACCATATTCCACCTTCTATCCATCCTATGAAAAATGAAATCACCATGTGTGCGTACTTACATCTTACCGTCTCCACACTATGGTGTAATATGTTTTTCACCACCACATTACATGGATGGGTATAATGATGGAAATAATAACTATATATGATTATTATAACAATATACTGATTCTTAAATATTTTACATCATACACTTCAATACCATTCAACAATTATGGGAATTATATCATCGATTGTGCGTACGTACAGTCTACCATCTCCACAAGGTGATTCGATTCATTATATATGATATTCATTAAACCATGATTATATAAATGAATGGAATGAATAAATATGATATATATTATTCTTATATCATTCTAAAAATGAAATAACTATAACCTAATAATTAGAACATGAAATTATTCGACAAAACATGCATAAGAATATAAAGAAGTTAATATCCGAATAACGAGTGACAATGAAATATTACTAACAGATGGATGATAATATGATCATATATGATATCATAAAAATGACTATGATTCTGGAATAATTCAATAACATTATTTAAATCATTATGTAGAAGTTTCGGATACATTCAATGGATATCGGACCTATGGCAAGGGGTAATTTCGCAATCTCATTATCATCTAAGATTGTTTATATGTATGTATTTGCTGGGGTATATTTATCATCCATGTAAATGTTTTGTAAATATGTAATATTATTTATATTCTTCTAAAATTTTTAATTTCAATTTTACTCGTTTTTTAATTTTATTAAACGGTATGAATGGAATATTTTGTCATTTTCAGTACGATGTACTTTTTGACTTTTCTGGAAAAAGTATGAGAAGAATGTTTTTTAACTGATATGGCATTATCGAATTTTTACATTTTCATAACACCTTATTTTAATGAAGATTAATTTACTTTATTTGAAGTTTATTTTCAAACAAATTCTTTTCTTTTAAAATTATGATTCATTTTGAAAAAATAAAATGTTTTTGAAGAAGAAAGGATATTTTTCTCCAGAATTAATTTCAAGTGTTTTATAAAACTTATTTTCTATCTAAGATGATGCTATTTAAATAGGTTTATGTTTCTATACCTATTATTATTATGATTTTATTTTTTTAATTATTGAGTGATATTTTAAATGGATTATGTTATGATGAAATGATGTTAAGAAACCCCGTTTTATTTCTTGGGTTAGGCTATGATGAATGATTTATGTTTTTGTGGAACATATAAGAATGATTTCATTATGAGATGGGAGTGACCTATATCTCCCACCAATGCATTGGATAAAGATTTATTTCTCATGATATATACATTACTGTAATGGGAAGTAAATATGGTTTCGTAATACAAGGTTATAATGATAACTAAACCAAGTTTAGTAATGGACATTGTCTATTATGATGGTCTTAGAAATGAGCCATGACTAATATGAAATGATTTTCTATGCTTATGTGCATGCCACAAAACGTCATGTCTTATTCTAGGATTTTTTTGAATTTTTTCCATTGATTACTAAGAACTTTTTCCCCATGATATGGTATCATGATCTTTCATATGTAGGATATATAACACATCCAAATGTTATGTTCTTTTCTCTTATGATTATGACATGATTGATATTTCCATTTTTTACCCTTAATAAGAATTTGATCTCACCCTTTAATATGTATATTTTCCCCATGTCATGAAGAAAGGTATTAAGTAAGATATGTCAAAAAGTAGTCTAGTTAAAAATATATAAGTAGGAGACAATGTAGATGTTTTATGAACCGGTTGTTTATATTTCCCAATTTCTAAAGACATTGTACCTATACAGACATATCATGGATTTATTATATATTATAATGAATATAATTCAATTTTTAAGTGATATAAAATAATGTAAAGTATCTTTTTTCCTATAATTGGGGATATGAAGAGGGAACTACTCCATACAGATGGATCAAGGGCCAACCTAGCATTGCGTTGTAAGTGGTATCCTATGAGACCACCATGAATTCAGTGATTGATATGAAGCCTCCAAAATGGGTCTTCAACAAGAATATTCCTAGTTTTCTCTAATTGGTTCCCTAATAACACTAAATATTCAAGTTAGAAGGAGAAAGATATTATTTAGTCATCCCCAGCTTGCAAAGAATCTGAGTTAGGATGAGCTTAATCCTAGAACCTATGTCAACAAGGTAGTGTAAAATATCTATTCCACTAAGCTGGAATATGATTTAAGGTGGGAGAATTATCCCCTATACTTGGGAGCCCTCATTATCTCTAGAGAAAGATATTATTACTTGAAATTCCTCTTTCTTGACCTCTTTTTAATATTAGGTTTCTACGATAGCCGCTTCTATTTCAAATGGGAGGGGGATTCTCAATTATTTTTTTAGGGAATTATTCATTTATTTAAAAATGATGAGGCCCTCAGGGATTTATATCCTAGAATTTATGACTTTTAGTTTCTTTAGTACATTTTAATTTTGTGCCAAATTCATTACATTTTTTATAGGGGTCACACTTTGGATAGATGTACAACATGTGTTACGAGTTAAACTATTAGGTTCTGCCTGGTGTTAGTAATATCATTATTCTAATTGGATGACACACTCTGAACCAACATTGGCTGACTAAGAAATAGATCTGGGTAAATGTTTTCGATTGCAGTGTTGTCATGGATTCTCTACAAAGTTAGTTAACACAGTCATATTTGGCTAATCTTCTCAATCAGATGACATTGTCAACTATGGTGGTTCTAGTTGATTAGTTAGCAATGTCAACTATGGTGACATATCTAATGGAGTAGACTGGGAAAACTTCACTTTCTAAGCTCTGTGAAATGCACACTTCCTAGTTTCAGTAGCTTGTACCACTCGATCGGAAGAACTATCTTGAGTATTCCGGTGGATCACATGTCTTCGACCTCTCATGCAACAGTGTTCGTTAAATGAAATTGGGGGGGGGGGTTTACTTGTTATTCCTCATTGTTGGGTACCATGAAGGAATCCACAAATTTTATGGTGTCAATGGTGTAATACCTCATATCATCATCATAGGGGTCTTCTAACACTATGTGGACCCTGGGCATGATTCCAACTCTAGGGACATGAAATCGCCCAGGGTGTAAGATGGATTTGACACTTGTGGATGGATATGGTTTCCCTTGTGCCCTCAACACCTACTATTCTAATATTTGGAGCAAATCAACATTTATGTTGAAGTAGTGGTTGGGTAAGGTGTAGAGATTACCACATTAGATTTTGTCTTACCTAGGAAAGCACAGATGATACCATGGGTGAGAAAGAAAACTCTAAAAGCTATGTAGTCATCATACTTCTGGGTTCCATTGCTAGAGGACTACTAAAATTCACATGGAACCTCACTCTCACTATCAAACTCAAGGGATGTATGGGTTACCGACACTAGGATGTTACCCAACTTGACCAAACCATTGTCCACATGTTCTTGGATGCATTCCTTGAACACATATAATTCCTTGATCGTATGTTTGAGGATCCGATGGTAAAAGAAATTGTTATTTAGGTCATCTCATTTAGCTTCATAAGGAATCTTATACTCTAAAGGCTTCAAAATCCATTTTTCTAGGGAAAATATAAAATATTTAGGGACATGTTCATCCTTAAAGAAATAATTCGTGTTTCTTATATCTAGGAAGGGAACACTAAGAGCCTAGCCTTGATGAGGGGGTGTATTCTAATTAGGTTTTTTAGCCACATTCCCTAATCTATATGGTTGTTCTTTGTGAGGTAGTGTCTGCCAATTATACACTAGATGATGTTGTGCTTGATAAGGCTGTTTCACTTGGTGAGGCTCTTCTGGAAAATTTTCCAATAGTTTCAAAAACTCAGGGGGTGGATCTATTAATATGATAGTGGTAGTATATATATTCATAGACCTTCTTTAGAGATTTGTAATAGCTAAGGGGAATTCATTCTTATCCAACTACAAGGCTTCCTCCAGACACTGATCATCGTCAAGAAGACTCGTGAAATCATACTAAAAAGCTCTAGCTGATGAGTTTATAGACCATCTTAGCATTAATATTCCCCCACAAACATTGTTACTAGATTCTCTTGAGTCATCTGCATTTATATTGGGTAAGTGAGGCCTTTCCACCTAGAGAAAAATTCTATGACTCCCTCATTATGACTTTTCTTACACTTGAATAGGTCAGAAATTATTTTCTTGCATATAGTGGAGTAAAACTGGTAAAGTAAATACTTGTTAATTCTTTAACAAATAGAAATGGATCCTATGTGTATCTGGATTTACTAGAAAAATGATGGTCCTTAAAATTTCTAGATGAAACAATGGTGTTTGGTGGCCTCCTGCTACTATGGGATCCCCATAATTGGCCCACGCCTTATGATGAAGGGGGTCAAGTGTTGTAATGGGTCACTCATTCCATTGATTGAGGAAAATATAGGCTTCCCAAACTCCATGGGGTACTCACATATCAACCACCAATGTTGGGTATTATTTCAATCTAGTTGGATTGTTATATGCCATGTCTCTAGGGACTCGCGGTGAGTGGTGGGAGCGGTTATCAAATCATCCTGGTGAGGGTCCCTACATTTATGGGGACTCCTAGCCACAAATGCATTAGTAGGATCATCTACTCAGTAATTACGATCAGTGGCTCATTTAGTAGATTGATCTATATCCGAGGAGGGTAGTTACGCTTCTCAGGTGGGTCGGTAACTCATGCCTTAGTCTCTTATTGTACACTCCAAACTTTTCGTTGTTTAGATGTATTGAGTTTCTAAGATTAATTAGGGGAAACTGTACAAGGAGGATTTTTTGTTTCTTCCCCACTATTGTAGAGATAGGGTCTCTTAGATAGGGATCACGATCCAATCACTGACCATCCATATAGTCGGTATGGATGTTCAAGTTCTCTACAAGCTCCTGAAGTAAGAAGGCTATAGGGGGATCTTCCTCTATTTTCGTGACAACCTCATGTGGATTGGAGGACTAGGAATACTCCTTTCCCATGTCAATGTTATGACTGGAAGGTAATGACGGATTATTAGGGGGATCCTCAAGGTTGAGCACCTACATTCACTGGAAGGTGAAAGAACCTCTATGAGGGTCTACCCGATACTGTTCTGCCCCTTAGGGTGGGTTTTCCACAATCAAATCCGAAATTGTCATCTCTATTCTTTGGAATCTTGGGAACAACCATGTTCATTGGAAAAATACCTGGAGGGGATCACTCATCATTAATGTGTATGTAATTATTTTCTAGGATAAGGCTTAAGTGGAGAGTAGCGTACTATACCCAACCCCTTATCTTAACATGTGTAGATTATTCCTCTACAATATGGTGAATCAATATGAGGGTCTTAATGCATATCTATAGGAGGATTTGGTTATATCTAGATGAAGTAGGTCAATTATCCACTATGATTGTTTCTATCTCTACCCTTCATCACTACTAGTTGATGTCCTCGAGGTGTCTCTGGCTTCCAAGGTAGATTAGAAGTTGATAAAGGATGTAGTTAAGGATCACCAAGATGATATGGAAAAGGCACATGGGATAGACTTTTGTATCAGACACTGGGATATCTAAGTAGGGGGTTTTTGTGTCTATAAACCCACAGAAACCTAATCGATGGTCAGAAATTTACACAAGTCCTCTGGCTCAGATGAAGGTACCATGTTATTGGTTGGCCAAAGATCTAATTATCACTATCAAAGAGATGGGTTCCAGCAATAATTTGGATCAATTATATAACTAGATTATTGGAACAAAAGTCATGGTGCAAGTAATATTTTCACTACACTCTAGGAAATCCATCAAGGTGGTGCCTACTACATCATTACATCCTTATAATATGGTGTGTTTTCCATTTTCTCATGCACTAGGGTGGTAGTGTGCATCTACGGTTCAGTACATTGATCTCCATATGTAGAATTCATCCCAAACCAGAATAGATCCCATTTATCTTGGGTATAGTTTGAGAGAAATAATGGTGATATGGTGATGGATGAACAGTGATCCCTTGGAAGGGAGTAAAAACCTCCTCCACCTGCATGTACCTATGGAGGGATCTGGGGATCCTGTGGATTTCATCTTCTTGGACAGTGAATTTTACATTTCAAGATATTTCCCTAAACTCTTGTAGTAAGGGAGATAGTTTAATTATGGATTCATATATGTCTTAAAAATATGAATGATCGATGAGTTCTATGATGACTTGACCCTTCCCGATATTTCACCTTCGACGATGGGTGTTTGACCTTCTACCCTAAGATGGTTCTTTAGGGCATGGTACATCATTGGGATGGGGAGGAATTCCATACTGGTTTATTATAACATGAGGAGTAACTTCATGCTGGTAGGTTTGAGCATTAATAGGACCTTCAATATGGTAGGTTGATTCATGAGGAGTGACATCATACCAGTTGAAATGAAAATGGGGAGGACCTCCATGTTGATAAGCTGGAGTGGGGAGATGATCATCGTACTGATTTTTGAAAGAGTGGTAAGGATCATGGGTTGGGTTTATACTGGAGTGGGGAGGTCCTATGATTGTTCTAGGAATGGCATACAGAAGATCTCAATGTTGATTTTTGAAATAATAGGGAGTACCTTTGCTTTGGTTGTCCTCGAAGTAGGGAAGGCATCTGCTTCAAGTCACATCATTATGGGTTGGCCTGTAAGAGTTATCAATGGTGCCCATGATTGAATGGTTCAACCCAACTTTCTTATGAGGTATTTTGGGTCTTGATTCCAATAAAAAAAAATATATCCCTACCCAACTATTGAAAGGATCTGGTGGTATGATCTGGTGGTGGTAGGGGCCACTAGATCCATAGAAGATGGTTCCCCTTGTTGGATATTCTCCTAAACCATCCCCAGACATTGTCATATGACGGCTCAAACTGGGGATGTTATTAGAGGGGTGAAGTCCATCTGTTCTTCAACATGAGGGACAGATCATTACTGGTATTGACACGTCCTAGAAGGAGACCTCCTTGGTGGCTACCTGGTAGTAATCACAGCTAGGGAAACTCGATAATCCCCTGTATCCTTGGAATAGGGGAGTGATTCATAGAACCGCATTGGGTAGAGACTCCCAAAGAATTTTTTTTGTTGGAATGGGTTGGTTTTCTCTGGTACAGTACTACAAACATTGATTCTAGTGGGACGAGGATGCATCTTGGTCCTGGTGGGTCATGTCCCTTGTAGGAACAACCCCCTTTATCTCATACCAGTGTACAAGGGTATCGATCACCATATATTAAATGATCTCTAAGGGTGATATGGGGCACTAGTGTCTAGTATCCATAGTCATGTAATAATTCATAGTGAATTCATAGCTATGTGGGGTCTCTACACTAATGATTCCACTACCCAGGTGTCAATGAGCATTGGATGGTTGATTTCATGTGTCTTGGGTACTTTAAAGTATTTGGATTTAGTAGTCAATACAAGTATAAGGAAAATTATTCACAATGCCTCAATGTAGTCCATTATTTAAAAGAGAGAGATATTTTCACTAACAATGTCACAGAATGTGGTTCCCCAATTGCTAACTGCTCCAATTCTCTAGTGAGTTCCATATTGGTCCCACCATTTTCCTATTTGGACCTAGCACTGGATGTTTGAATCCGTTGACATGCTAAATTATTGGTGTCTCAAACACTACTAGTCCCCATGTAAAGGAGAAGAGTTTCACATTGGGTTCACTATTTCTATTTCTGATGCTTTCTTTGACACCCTCCAATATGTCGACATGGTGTGTGCGCACGCCTACTATTGTAGACCTGCATTCCCAATTTCCAAAGGCAAGTGGATTTCATCACTTTCACCATCAATTTTAACTCCTTGATCAAAATATGATGATGGGAATTCAATTACTCCATATATGGATTCTTCCTTGGAGATTATTTTCTACTTCGGGTCTCCCTCATAGATTTAATTCATGTTCATGGAACTCATTCCTAATACCATATGTTCATGTATTTTTGTTCATTAATCTATTTTTTTAGAAGGGAATAAACCTTCGGTGAGGAGAGTAGCCACATTGTGAATCATTGATTATGTCTAGAAATTGGATGCACTGGTCATCTGTGACTCTTCATCTTAGTAGGGAATGTCATATTAGAAATATTAGGCAAAGAACCTAAGGAATCTTATGTTGATCCCAAGGTAATTAATGCCATGCATGTAAGTATTACAAGGAATTTTACCTCAAGAATCCCATGTTTAACGTGGGTCATGTTTTATGGGTTAGTGTATGATTTTAATGTCTAGAAGAGATGGATCTGAACATATAATTAATATTTATTGGGCTATGATTTTAACATCCTATAGATATGGGTTGGGTGTGATTTTAATGTCTTAAAGGGACAGGTTGGTTGGATCAGAATACCCTGTAGAGGCAGATCACAGAGGTTCATCCCAAGGAGGAAATATGTCACACTGGTATAGTTCATTGATGTATGGGATACCCCTTGAGGAAAACCAAAAATTTTGATCAAAACACACCTTGAGGTGGATCAGGATTGGATGGATTAGAATACCCCTTGAGGCAGATTCAGGAGGTGTGTCCCTAAGAGGGAAGATGACACACATGGTTAATTTACTGAGGGATAGTATGGCCCTTGATGTGAACCTAGAAGGTTGGTCATAATTTCCATTTAGGAAGATCAAGGATAAATGGATTAGAATGCACCTTGAGGCAGGTCAGAGAGGTATGTCCCTATAATAGAAGATTTCACACCTAGATAGTTTATGAATGGATGGGATGGTTCTTGTGGTGAACCTAGAAGGTTGATCAAAATTAACTATGAGGTGTATTAGGTATTTTTGGATCCGAATGCGTCTTGAGGGAGATCTGGTAGGTCTTTCCCTGTGAGGGAAGATTTCACACCTAGAAAATTTAGTGATGGATGGGACACCCCTTGAGGTAATCCCAAATTTTGATCAGAACATCCCTTGATTCAGACTAGGGATGGATGGATCAGAACTACCCATGATGAATATCTGATATTTTTGTACCTAGGAAAGACGATTTCACACTTGGATATTTTTCGGATGGATGTGAAACCCCTTGAGGTGAACCTGGGTGGTTGATTAGAATGAACCTTGAGGAAAATGAGGGATGGATGGATCAAAATGCCTCTTGGGGTAGATCTAGGAGGTGTGTACCTACGGGGAAGAACAAAAGTTTACCATTGTTCAAGATTAAACATTAAGTAGGCTTTCTATATACCCCATTTAGAAAATAAGGTTTACAACCCATGTAGATTGATTGCATAGTTTAAGGTCATGTGATAGGAATGATCCATGTACTGTAACGTCATGTGGTAAGGATGATCATGTCACAAAAAGAGAATCGATGAGGGATGGTGTGTTCCATAAACATTGAAACATTCCTTTATAATAGGATTACTCTATGTTGTAATGGTTTTTGGATTACACATTGATGTTTCTCAGAGGCTCTCATTCCATGTGAATTATAGAGGTGTGGGGATCATCCCATGCCAATAATACATAGATCATACTGGGCTTATCGCACAGGGTAATACAATAGTTTTTTGTCATGTTTTGAGGATGTTGTCATGAATTTCAACATTTTATGACCTGGACTTTGAGACAGGTTATTTTATATCATGCAGATCGGATGTCAGTGGAATCACTCCTTACCTTTTGTGAATACATGACCACAAATCATATGCCTTTGGGTGGTCCATGACGTTGGCACTTATAAGATTTCAATGATGGGAGGAGTGTTCTATTATATGGTCCAAATTAGATTCCCTATACATAGAAGAAGTATGGATTAGAGTACCTATAATGAGAAGCAATAGGTAGGGTAATATATGAACTGAAGGTGTAGGGGATGTTGAGTCAGGGACTCATAAGTTGTTGCATAAAATTTTAGAGTATTGCGAACAAGAGTTGTGTGATCATGGTGCTCTAGAACAAGGGTAGGGAATAGATTCAAGGGTCATATGTACATAAAAGTTTAGTGGATGCATGAAAGATCATGTTTGTGTGAAAACCAAGGTGTTGTGCACATGGTCAGGGCTGCGTTAAAGAAGGTTATTTCCACGCAACCAAAATTCTTTTGAGGTAGTAACAAGAGGATCACTCAATCGTATTCCAAGTCATGTATGGTCCCACAGGAGGAATGTTGCATAATATTTTATACCTTGGGTGATCTATTTTTCACACGCTCTTGGAAGAATGGTTCTATGCATAGCAGGGTGATGATTCATCTTTAAGAGTTCCTCCCTAAGAGAGGGGGTTACCATATATTTTTAGCTGAAATCCTCGACGATGGGAAAACATATACCTGGTCAGAGAAGATTATTTTTGCATGGCTGGTTCCCTTTTCATAGGATCTCAGTCACACAACTTTCCAGATTAACATCACCATTGGAGTTTATGGGATACCTCTTCCACGCAGAAATCATTTCTTGCATGCGCTACTTCCTACTTGCACGCAATGTCCATTGAAATCCTATTGATCATAGTGAATGTATTTTAAAATTATGTCACATTTAGTATGAAAGGTTTTTCATGATGAATTTGGCTCTTACATGCATCAACTAAACCTTGTGTGCACTATGATCATTGGCCCAAAAATGGTCTTTCGGGTTGGGGTTCTTGTCTGATTTACACAAAACTGGTTGTTTGAGGCCTTTGATGAGATTTAAGTTCCAATTTCCAAAAAAACATTCCGTAAATTTTAGGATTCATAGGATCAAAAAAAAAATATCTATATTTCTTCATTCAAATTCTATACACATGACTGATATCTTTGACTCTCACCCTCGATCTCTTTACACCATGAATGGTTTGGGAAGTCTCGTAGACTTTTTCTTCTAAGAATAGGCTTCCTCACTTCCACGCCCTTTTCCCTAATAATAGCCTTGGTGGAATCCATTATAGTGAAATAAAATCATTTTCTAGGTGACACAACATGTGGGCCATAAACATTGAAACTTTCCTTTATAATAGGATTACTCTATGTTGTAATGGTTTGTGGATTACGCATTAATGTTTCCCAGAGGCTCTCATTCTATGTGAATGGTAGAGGTGTGGGGATCATCCCATGCCAATAAGACATAGATCATACTGGGATTATCAAATAGGGTAATACAATATTTTTATGTCATATTGTGAGGATTTTGTCATGAAGTTCAACATTTTTTGACTTGGAATTTGAGACAAGTTATTTTCTATCATGTAGATCGGATGTTAGTGGAATCACTCCTTACCTTTTGGGAATACATGACCACTAATCATATGCCTTTGGGTGGTCCACGACGTTGGCACCTATAGAGTTCAATGATGGAAGGATTGTTCTATTATGAGGTCCAAATTAGATTCCCTATACTTAGAAGATGTATGGATTAGAGTACCTATAATGAGAAGGAATAGGTAGGGGAATATATGAACTGAAGGTGTAGGGGATGTCGAGTTAGGGACTCATAAGTTGTTGCATGCAATTTTAGAGTATTTTGAACAAGAGTTGTGTGATCAATTTGCTCTAGAACAAGGGTAGGGAATAGTGTCAAGGGTCATCGGTACATGAAATTTTAGTGGAGGCTTGAAGGATCATGTTTCTGTGAAATCCAAGGTGTTGTGCACACGGTCAGATATGCATGAAAGTAGGTTCTTTTCCCGCAACCAAAATTCTTTTTAGGTAGTCACAATAGGATCAATCAATCGTATTCCAAGTCATGTATGGTCCCACATGTGGAATTTTGAATTATATTTTATACCTTGGGTGATCCATTTTTCACATGATCTTGGAAGAATGGTTCTATGCATAGCAGGGTGATGCTTCATCTTTAAGAGTGCCTCCCCAAGAGAGGGGTTTACCATATATTTTTAGATGAAATCCTAGAAGATGGGAAAACATATACCTAGTCAGAAAAGATTATTTTGGCATGGTTGGTTCCTTTTTCATAGGATCTCAGTCACATAACTTTCTGGATTGATATCACCATTGGAATTTTTGGGATAGCTTTTCTAGGTGGAAATAATTTCTTTCATGCGCTACTTCTTACTTGCACGCAATATCCATTGAAATCCTATTGATCAAAGTGAATGTATTTAAAAATTATGTCACCTTTATAATGAAAGGGTTTTCATGCGGAATTAGGCTCTTACATGAATCAACTAAACCTTCTATACACCATGATCATTGGCCCCAAAATGGTCCTTCGGGTTGGGGTTCTTGTTCTATTTACCCAAAATTGGTTGTTTGAGGCCTTTGATGAGATTTAAGTTCCAATTTCCAAACAAACATTCATGAATCTTTAGGATTCATAGGATCAACATAATTTGATCTATATTTATTCATTAAAACTCTATACACATGACTGATATCCTTGACTCTCACCCTCGATCTCTTTACACCAAGAATGGGTTGGGAAGTCTCCTAGAGTTTTCCTCTGAAGCATAGGCTTCTTCACTCCGACACCCCTTTCCCTCAGAATAGGCTTGGTGGAATCCATTATAGTGAAATTAAATCATTTTCTAGGTGACACAACATGTGTCTAACCACCCCCCCCCCCCCCACCACCACATATCCTTCCTACTCTCATGTAGTACTCAGGAAACATAATGCATAATCCCCAGTCCATCTCTTAATGTTTTCTCTATCATAACTTGAGAATACTTATTAAATAATGTTAATCTACATGGATCATTCTTATCATGTAAACTTAAACAATACATCTAAAAACACATTGGTTTTTATTCCTACTCTAATATGATATGTAGGAAAACTCTTTGAGGTAAAATCTCAAAATGAAACCCACCATACTGTCTTACCCCAACATCAAGAGACAATAAGATCATACCTTCCAGGAAATCATTGAGCCTCCCAAAGAATCAACACTAGACTCTATAATTTGAGTTTTCCCACTAGACTGAAACAATATGATTTCCCTTATGTGACAATAGATTTTTGAAAATTCTCTATGGGACTTTAAACCAAGGGCTCCCCCAATTGAGGTTAACAAGTGTTCCCCCATATGTGATAAGAATAAGTGAATCATTTCCTTATGTGATGATAATGATATGGAATGTGTGACAGGAAAGATTGTATCCTTATTTGATGATCCTAGGTTTAAACACTTCCTTATATGATGATTATAAGTATCCCTATGTGATTATCATAGGGTAATTCCCTCCTCATGCATTAGAATCCTTTTCTTATGTTTTGAGAATAAGGTTCTTTATATGATGATCATGGGATTATTCTTATGAAGATCTATAGATTCCTTAATTAAAGATCCTAAGAATATTATGGGATGATCATAAGATATATCTCTCTCATTATCGTAGGTGAAAAACCTACTATTCTTCTTTTTTCTATGTGACAGGCATAAAATTCCCTTAGTGATGATACGGGGATGCCTTAGGTGACAAGACTAAGATGCCTTATGTGAAAAGCATAAGTTTCCATGTATAAGAAGAATTATATTAATTATGTGATGACAAATAGTTTAATTATGTAATGAACATTTTATTCCTTAAATGAGGAACCCAGGATTCCATATTTTACAAACCTAAGATTCCCTCATGGCCTTCCCAAATAAATATAAACAGTTTCCCAAACTAGTTATTCACCAATGGTGTAACATAGGATATATCAATAATTCTTTTAAAATAATAAACTAAAAACTGTCAATGCATTCATATAATCACTATAATAAGTATCGATAAAAATAAAACCATGTGGTTCGTTTGTAGAGGCATTTAATAATCGCCATTATGACTTGAATTAGGGTTGTTGAGGTTCTGGAAGTTATTTTAGTGATAATGATTTATAACTACCCACATTTTTTAATTCTATTATGATAAACTAGAATAGATTTGGGTGGTAAGAAAGACTAAATAGAAAGTAAGTGATCACTGCAACTGATAAGGGATATCACTAAAACTAAATGAGTCATCCCTTTTGACACGGGAATATCATGACCATTTTGAGATGTTTTATTTTGTGTGAGTCAATAATAGTTTCATTAAAAAGATATGATATGTGTTATTAGGGAATATGATAAAGTTTTATAGTATATATATATAGTAATGACATGGTGTACGAAAACCATTAAACCAAACCCTATCATAAATATCACAATTATCAATAGAATAACTAGATGGTCTTGACGTAATGAATGGATAATGGAAGATGATGGTAATTATCATATTAGAGAAATATATTCACTATAAGTGAATACTTATGTGTCATAATATATAAAAAATTAATGAAAAATAATTACAAGGATCCATGGATATTATCATTCACTTCACACAAATATCATTATTCTAATAATTGATATTAGTGACTGTGATGGATCACATGAAGTAGATGAATTCATATCATCTTTATAAAAAACCAATATAAAGGTATTTATATGATAAAATAATCTTTGATGTCTATATCATGAAATGTGATTAATTATATAACCAATTTTATCCAATAACCAATTATTATTGAATCAATATCAACACTAAAATGAAAGGAATCCTATAAAAAGTGAATATTCTCATATTAGGATCAAGATCATTCTAGAAGGTGGACATCAAAAAGAAATAAATATAGTAATTTTATTTAAATTACATTTGGAGTACATGCTTGTGGAGATAATTCATTTAAAATTGATTCTTTATAAAATTGTGCAATTCTATTGTGAAAATAAATACATAACTACATTTTAAAGAGAGAATAAAAAGAAGAAAAAGGGCATGATATCTTAGATGTGTCAACAAAGTGTATACCTCAATTTTGTTTAATTTAATAATTAGAAATAATGGTGTGGAATATGAAATAATAATTTCACATTTAAGTAATCAATGAATTAATAAAATACATGTTGATCCATCAAAATAATCAAGTGGGTTTGAGGGAATACTCTGAAGGTAAAATATAAATCAAGGAGAGATTTAAATATTTATACACTAAGTCACCCATACAATAAAATATAGGAACTTAAAATATATATGAGGATAGGAAGTTATTTTATAACCATTGGATAAGCCTTATTTATTTTTATTTCACTATTTTTTTGTATTATGATCATTTTATGTTCTTCACTTTAGTATGTAAGTGTGATGTTGAGTTGATGATTGTAATAAATAACTTGAAGCCTCAAACACATTCTTCCTCTATTTATTAATCTTATTTATTTACTAAATAGATAACTTAATAAATAAACTCAGGGGATTGTGTAAGAATTTTAATTACATACCAATAATAAAAAATTGATACATGAGTTATGGAGTTTGACATTCATTAAAGGGATTATGGAACATTTTGATTAGAGGATTATTAATACTTACTCCATTTATACATATTGATAAGAGACCTCATGAGGACCAGTGATTATACTAAGAAACATAAGAGTGTATTGATGAAGAACTCAATATATATGGTGATCATGCAAGTATTGGGTTAATAATCTAAGTGAGAAATTATGTGATTCAAATAAATTGACCTTAACTCCCTGCTACTCTCTCATTGTATTTTTTCCATCTAATTTACAATTATGTTCCCCACACACATCAAATAAAATTATTTTATATATACTATAGGTTAGTTTAAATTTGATACAATACTTCCTATAGAAATACTATTTTATAATCCTTATTTGGATAATAAAATTAGAGAAGTGTTTAAATACTATTTTCTCATAATTAAATGGCATAAAAGTCCAATTTAATATATATCATTGATTATGGGAAATTATAGGGGTATTTTTAAATATCTCAAAAATAAATATTATAGACACTGGGGTGGTATGGATGGTTGATCTTCCAGTATGGAAAACCCAATGTGAATGAACAGGGGAATAAATTTTGGATAATTATAGGTAAATAGGTGAGATAAAATGTTCTTATTAGCGATATGTATGATATGGGAATTACTATGTATCCTATAAGAAATATATTCAAGTCATATGTAGTTCTCTGAAAAATAAATCCAATGTGAAAAGTTGGAAGGGTTCCTATTATGAATCAAGGTTGAGGGAATCTCGATTTAAATCCAGTCAATCCTATATTTTTTGCTGATCAAGTGAATATAAAAGTGAATAATATTTCTAATAGATTTAGGTCTTGTAGATAAGATAATAACCCCAAAACTGAATTAAATGGATAAACCACCACCCCCCGGGTGGGGATTTTCAATGTTCCCTACACAAATAAAGCTAATACATATGAAAATGGGGTTACATATATTAATTTCATGTTCCAAATATGATATTCCACTAAATTTTGGGTTATGAAATAAGGACCACTCTATATAGTTTAATATCTTGTGACTAATAGTATTCCATACAAATTAACATCATGTGATAAGGAAAAAATATAATATATTTTTAGGGTTATACAATAAGGAAACACCAAATATTTTAATTTCATATGGGGAGGACATATTTTATGGTGTTTAACATCTTGTGATAAAGAAATAATATCATGTTGTTTAATGTCTGGTAATATGTACTAAATGAATTTTGATTTATGTTCATGCAACAAGTACCAAATGTAATTTATTTTAAGGTCAACAGATAATGACCTAATGTATTAAATTTTAATTTCATTTATCATGGAACTAATTTTAAAAATTTTAATGTCTCTCAGTAAGGACATATTGTATCTTATAAGAACTTTCAAGAGAAGTATTTCTTGAAGGACCTTGTATTGGTGAGAGGAATCATGTTCTCTTTATATAGGATTATCATAGAGTATTATATACTAGAGTAAACCTTGTGAATATTGTAATGACCTTAAAATTTGGGTTATAGTTTTGGGATATTCCACCCATGTATCGTTTTTTAATTAAGGATAACACTATTTATCCTTATAAAAATGATCTAAGGTAAACTTTCCTATTATTCAATAAGATCACTTAATTTTAGTGTACCTTTAGGATATAAAATGCCTTAAACCTCCTTTATTTAAGGATTTTAAATTAAATAATATAATTTATGAACATTCAACATTATGTATATGGTCATAAATCATTATTTAGAGTGAGAGTAATTTGAAATTGGTAGGAAACACCATTTTTGTTTTGTGAACCAGTGAATATGGGGCTTCCTCGGTAGAGGTACATATAGTAGTGTGATAATCCCATAAATAATATAATATATTTAGAAATTATGTTTTCTTATCTTATCCTCCATATTATATTGGATATTAAACATGTCATTATTGAATGACTCTATATGTCTGTTAGAATCCATGTGATAGAAAGAAGAATGGTTGGGTTAGATCTTATATTTTAATCAAAATGTTCTAAACACATAATCACAAAATTATATTCCATTATCTATTATTATAGTTTAAGTAACTAAAAATATTCTATTGATATTATATTTCAATAAATTAAACATAGATTTGATTTATACTACATTTAAGGATGTCGGTTCTACCCAATTTTAGAATATGTCAGTGGTGGTGATGATGAACATGAAAAGATGAATGTTCATACAAGGGTATTAAACCATAATATCATTTAAATATATATATATATATAATTACTAATATATAATTATAACATGTATTAACTCTAGGTTTTTGTGTATATAGTTATCATGAACTTGGAAGTCATAACACATTTTAGAAAACCATACAAAATTTTTAACCATGGAAGGTTAAAAGTATGTATGCCCCGAGATCTTGTGGGATATCTTGGTTTATATTTAGAGGGAATCAGTAATACTGTGTAATTATAAATGTATTTGAGACTCTTTAAATACACCTGGGGAATATGCCATAAAAAACAATTGTATAGTTTTTTTAAGTGAATATATTGAAAAAACATGAATTTTTTTCTCATTTGTGAACATTTACCCTTTCATTACAGGTCTATGGAGAATATCTATTTTTGATATAGTCCATTATTAGGGATATAAAACTAATTATTTACTAAAATTATAATTAATTTGACTCTTTTTTGAGGATTTTAATGTTTATATCATCTACTTCTTCAACCTCTTTATTGATTAAAGGAGATACCACTCTCTATTTCAATACATGGATAATTATTTCATCTTAATTAAAGTCAGAAAGAGTTGTATCTATGTTTTTTAGTGTGTCTAGATAGGAATTATTATTCATTGTATATATAAGAGAACTAAATTAGTGGTAAAACATTCTATTAGTATCAACATATGATTTTGAATGGGTATTTATTCATACTTTTTAGTAGTATAATCCTCAATAGGTGGTTTAATCACTAAATCTAATTTTCCTTTAATATTAATATGGGTGACCAAGATTTATAAATAAAACTATAGACCTATGAAAAGTGTATGGTAATCTAATTAATTATTGATGGGATACTCTAAGTGGAGAAAGGATAAAAATAAAAGGCATCGTTATAAAAGAGATAAACATGACTCTTAATAACATCCTTTCTTAATTAAAGGCACTAGATGATTTAATATTATTAAATTATCTATTTCCAGTTTGGTTTATCTTTGCTATGGGCGTTTTAGAGGTTGTATTTTAATAAAAATATCCTAGGAATTAAATAGTGGAGAGATTGTTTGAGGCAATGTTTTGTGGTGGATATAAACCACCACTAGATTGCCAGTGTAGAAGGTCTATAGAACTGTTTAGACACCACAATCCCACTAGTGGGCTTCCACCACCTTTACAATGGTTTTGAAAGTACCCAAGTGGTTCTTACTTGCACACTAACTTTTTGGGGCCGGCCAGCTATTCCAGTGGCTCGCCGGTGGAGCTTGGGTGAGTGAGAATTAAATGCACCACATGACTTTTAATGCCACATGTTTTTCCTCCATAATAAATACCTATATATGACCATAACTACTCTATTTTAAACCTAATACATTCTCTATTTACTATTGATATCTCTCATTTGTTTACCCTTGGCCTTTCGATGTTGGGTTGATCTGGTGATGTTTTCTCGGTATGTTTTCTCTATTTATACACCAAATTCATTTTCTTACATGATATATGTTCATGTATCAATAATCGATATTTGAATTATATAAGGCTATAATGATGAAATATTACTTCCTTCATACATTAATGATGGATATAGTGATTCAATGGAATCCCCTTTGTCTAAGCTAGATCTCATGTGAGCGGTGAATGTTTCCTAATAAGTTATCATAGATCAACCATCTTGAGTTATTCTCATTATTATATCTCAAATTAGATGTCAATTTTTATTATGTGTTGATGTATATTTATGTTCATTGACTATAACTAAAGATATATTCTATATTTTATGAGGATTTCACGATCCATTCATTACTTGAAAATGGATCTTGTGTTTTGGAATAATCTTCATGAACATATCTTAGATCTAGTTCTGTTAATGAACTCTGTGAGTTATGCTATTCTATAATTACCCTTCTTGGAATGAAATCTCCATAACTAAATTTTATAAACCTCTTCAATGATGAAATTAAAACCACTATAGGTACCCTTTATGTGAGAATCTAATTTTTACATGGGTGAACAATGTTTTTTGGGCATCATTCCTTTGAAACATATTGGATTACTTCATCAACAAGTTTGTGGTTGGAATTTTATTTCCATATAAGGCTTATGTAAAACCATTTTTTATTTTAAATGGTTATTTGTTTGGAATATATCATTATCCATTCTTGATTATGATCACATGTTTGTGTGTGTGTCATGTGAGACCATATTATGATTATTGATGCCATGAGTGTGCTTAGGAATCCTAATATACCATGATTTACTTTGATCACATGTTTCTAAAAATATCTACTATGGATCATAGTGATATAATATTCCATGTTTATATGTATGATCTTACCTATTTTTTAATGTATTATATTGCATTCATAGGTATTGTTTTAGAATTTGATGATAAGTGGACTAGCATGATTTGACTACCCCATAAAGGGGGAGTCTGCATGGATTGTGATGAGGACAATGATGGATTTTGACACTTGGTGGGAGATTGATAGCCTTGAGGATAGACCATCATTTGTATTTGAGGGGAATGATGGTCTTGTGGAATAACCCAGGGCAACAGAAATATTCAATATCCTTGATTGGAGACTTGTGAATTCCATGGATTATGACATCATATAGCATAGTTTTTGATAGAGATGGGGCATGCTATCCTTTTTTCTTGAACTATATCACATACCTAGTGAATACTTAGGGATATTAGTTGTCCTTATGTCTAACCTATGATTCGACATCTCTATGACTATCCTTTTCAAAACTAAATCAAAGAAGGTATAGATAGAATTTAGGGTATATTGGCCAGCACATGAATGTTTGGATTATGATTAATTGTATTATAATAAATTATTATGAATTTACTATTATTATGGTTAGCACCTATTGTACATATTCACTTATGTTAAGTATGTGTTGGTGTTTTCCTTCTGTGTTTACTACTCACAACCTATATGAGAATCTTTTTGTGTGTGCATACATCATGATATGGGATCTATATAAGGGAAGTGGACCTATTGGAAATAGAAAATTTATGGTCATAAGGAGTTTGAGAGGTACCAAGATGGACTCTATATTAGAACCATAGTGCTTAAATTTATTTTTGTGTCATTATATACTTTTGTTTAACCTTTGACACTGGGGTCCTATTACTTTTATATGGTGATGTAAAATATGTTATTGTATGGGTTTTTATCTTTTTATTCTTTAGTTATTTATTATGGTTTTATATCTTAAGAAACTGATATTATAGTCTCCCAACTTCACACTCAAACCCTCATTGTAGGTCAAAATCCTATTGAATATAGGGTGACATGCAATGAGGTTATGTGGAACTCTAGCTCAAAATGAGTGATTCAAGTTGGGGCATTACAATCTTGAATCTGAGCTTAATTTTTCTTTATTTTCTTTGTGGATATTCTTGAATATGGTATAAAGTATATAAGTTTTGTAGAACTCAGTTTTGGATGTTTCCATGTTCATGAAAAACTCGTGTGTAATGGACCTTTCAGTAACTATTGACAGGATTGTTTCTATGGTTTATGGGATTTGGGTGCATTCATGCAACATTAATAGGTATGTAGAGTCACATATATTATATATGTATATTTTGTTTCATTTATATATTTATATTATCCAATTACATGATTTTACTTTTTACATGTTGTTATGATACCCCAGTGTTTGGAATTTTAATTAATTAAACAATATAATGCTTATCTTTTATCACATTTATGACTATGAATAATGTGCAGGGATGGAGAATTTGGCTTTGGGCATGGGTAATTCTATGTGGGTTATATATTTGGATATATAAAACCTTTTATGTTTTATTCATATTTAGTAATACCATGTTTCTATTCTTATGTTTACACCCTCAGAAATTTTGTAATAGATTCTATAAATTTTTCCTTCACGTATTAGAAATATATTTCCCTGAAGAATATTAATGGGGGAACAATATAACATGGTTAGGGATGCTCTTAATAGGGAGTATTCCACCATTCCAGTACCCACTGTATTGAATGTTAAAGTAGAGTACACCCCCATCGCTGATTGGGTAGCATAACCATTATACCCACATTAGTTGGGAGCCATTATTCTTATGCCTTTCTAGGGAGAAGATTCCATAGGTTACATGGTTGACTATGTTAAAGAATTCCATCACCATCATCCACCAGCCTTTCAAGGTGATAGAGGACCAAATTATGAATAGGACTTGATACACATCATCATGGGTATCATTGACCTCATTAATATTATTTAAGATATAATGGAGAAGCCTCTAGTGATCATGCTTCTGAGAACTTCCAGAATATGGTGGGGTGTGATGGGATAGGCTAGCAGACATGAGGGCCGTACCTGGGAGGCCTTTAAGAACCTAATTTTTATGTAATTTTTTCTTGACATTATAAATATGGATCAATCATAAAAATTTATGGAGATAAAATAGGGAACTATAATGGTGTTAGCGTACTCTATGAAATTCATAGAGATTTTTCACTTCACTTTATTTATAGTAAAGAATGAGGAACAAAAGTCTTGGAAGTTTCATTCTATACTTCATCTACATCTACGATGCCTATTCTGGGGATTTGATCTAGAAACTTATCATATGGTGTTCCACAAGGCCTTGACAATATAAAATGACCAATAAGAGGTTATAAAAACAATACTTCTTTCATATTTTAGTACTCAAGGGAGAAAAACTCTTAAAATTTTGGTGAGAATCACCTGTAATAGTATAAAGTTGAAGGAAAATGAATAAGCCATGGTGATAGTATATTGACTGGGAAACATGGAGTTTTTTCTACCACTTCATGTAGATATTCATGGTGGTTAAACTTTTTACAAGTTGGTTACTTCCACATATTATACTCATCACCTTAGAGAAAGTGTTGACATTACATAAATATAGTACACCTCCAACATTACTATTATAGAGTGATGAGGTCAAGCTTTCATAAGGGATCGAGGAAGATTTGGTTAGGGAACCATGGATTGGGTTGTGGTCCTCAGTATTAGGTTCATATGATGATGACTCAAATGAGTCATATACCTTAGGGATAGGATCATAGAGATGAGGAAGGTCTAGTATATAGAGTATATTTTTCTCAAGTATATGGTGGAAAGGGACAGTCTACTATTTGTTGTATGATCTTGATAACTTCTATATAGTATACTACTCTATTTTAAATTTGTACTTCTCACTTATTTATTTATATACAAGATTTTTTTGTACTTTACTCACTATCCAAGTTATCATCTAAGTTTCTTTCCCCTAATACATCATTGGGAAAGAAATTATACTTACTTCATCAATGCTCTGCGTTCCCTTTAGTCATTATCAGTTATATAATTCTATGGGATTTAATGATTTGGAGATGAAAAAATTTAATTTTATTCTTATCATGGACCAGCTGATAAGTTATAGAGACCATGTCTATTGCAATAGGAGACAAGTATATTTTACTTCTCCAAAGGGATGAAGGTTTGTATTGATTGGTGAATGGTGAATTGAGGCTAGTAGAATGGGACTTGATGTTAGCCATATTAGATTCATCATATTTTTGGTGTATAGATTATCTCTTCTAAAATAACTCATTACAACATCTACCTCCTTTCCTCCAGTTTTGGATCTCTATCAGGAGATATTCTCAAATGACTTTACATGTCTCTCCCAGATAGGGGAGTTGAGTTCAAGATAGATCTCATGATATATGCATTAATCATTTTGATACTCCTTTACCAAATGGCACTAGATGAGTTAAAGTAACTCAAATTATAGAACCAGGAATTGGAATAGAAGGTTTTTATCACACTTAGTACATCACTATAGGGTGAAATATTTTTTCTTTACAAGAATATATATGGTAGTATTCAACTCTACATAGACTACCAAAACTAAATTTGGGGAAAATGAATAATAGGTACTCTTTAACTTGGATTTATTATACCCCTATTCAGTCTTAGGGATTCATGTGGTTCTCCGTGATTGATCTCTGATCAGGGTATCGCCAATTGTAGGATAGAGAGTTGTACATACCAAAGACAACATTTAAAAATATGTATGGGTTATGTGAGTACTTAGTGACATAGTTTGGACTAACAAATGTCATAACAGTGTTAATGGATCTCATGAACAAAATATTCTACCAATACCTTGACTCGTTCATCATGGTTGTTTTTAAAAATATTCTCATTTACTCACCAACCCCAGAGAACCATGACTCATGTTAGTCCGATTTCGAGGATATCAACTTCAGGTCAATCTTCTAAAGTGTCACTTTTGGATTAATGAGGTGATATGATTAGGTCCTGTGGGTTTTTAGACCATAATATCATTGGACCTAGAGAAAGTAAAAGTGGTTATGTCTTGGACATGTCCCTATAACTTGTTTTAGATTGGGAGAATTTTGGGTTTAGTATGGTATTATCATCATTATATCCAAGATTTATCCTATTCATCAACACCTGTGATTGTCCTAATGAAAAAATGGTTAAATATTTAGTGGTAAAACTAGTGTGAGGATTTTTTTCATGAGTTGGAGAAGTAGTTTTTTACATATCTAGTATTGATTCTTCCTGAGCTTGGGATTGGATGTGTCATATATTATAATGCATCAAGAGTTTGTTTGGGGTAAGTTTTGATGTAGATAGAGTGAGTAGTGTCTTATGAGTCATGTTATTTGTGAAACCATGAGAAGAGTTATCTTACCCATGACCTAGAACTGGATGTTTGGGTAGACACTTTAAAGTGTTGGCAATATTATCACTTTGTTGAGTGTTTTTTTACATGGACCAAAAGATTCTCTATTATAAATTCTCATAATGGGATGCTAATTTGAGGAATATGTTATTAGAATATTACCTACAGAAATTTAATTTTGAGCTGCCTATGCACTATGTAATGAGTACAACATTCCAGATGCTCTTATCCATAAGATGTAGGCAACTTAGGATCTTGGATAATGGACTTCAAAGTAATTTTGGTTCTAGATGATCATTTTATATTATTAGAGGATGCATGATTTTGATTTACAAGGATCAATGACATGTTACCCATTAAGGATCACATCTTCTTTGGTATACCTAATGAAGAATAATCAGTAATGTTACCCATAGTGTGTTGTGATATGGGAATAACTAGGATGTGGTAACCTGGTACCTAGGTGGTCATTAGATGGTAATTATGTGATAATAAAACATGGGAGATTCATAGTCCATACATACATTAGGGAATTTCTTATGATATATTTGCATACATCAAAGTATGTGGTTTATCTTAGAGTGAAAATGATATTCCATGGATTTAGGAAATTTGTTTAGTGGCTCAGGATGAAGAAGGATTTCACTGGATTCATTTCTTGATTCCTTTCGTACTAGAAGACAATTTCGAAGCACATTAATCCTTATAGATTTCTCCAAGAACTTCCTATTCATGTGTGGAAGTGGGAAGATGTCATGATGGACTTTGTGATGAGGGTAACCCAAGACTCAAATGATCCCTGACACTATTTGGGTGATTGAGGATTCTCTCATAATGTGTCCTATTTTATACTAATCTAAGAGACCTTTTCCATGGATGACATAGAAAAGTTGTATGTTCATGATATTCTCTAATTACATATAGTTCCATTAAGAATTGTATCTAATGGAGATTCATGTTTTATGTTGCTATTTTTCTAGGGTTGAAATCCTTCAGGGACTCAGATGATATTGAACGCAATGTATCATCCCAAAATAGATAGGTAATTAAAGGGAAAATTCATGTTTTGGAGGATATTCCTTGATCCTATGTTATGGATTTTTGATGATCTTGGGATGATAACATATCCTTAAATGAATTCACATATAGAAATAGTTTTCAAGATTCTATTTAGATGGTACCTTATGAGTTTCTTTACGTTAGGGCATGTCATTTACCCATTTGTTAGCACAAGGCTGGTAAGGAAGAAGTTGTGGGGCCTAGTATCGTACAAGAGACCTATGAGAGAGTATAACTAATTTTGAAGAGGTTTTTTATAGCTCATAGTGGATATAAATCTTATAAAAACTACATGACTAGACCTTGGGAGTTTTATATAGGTGATTAGGTTTTTCTGAAAGTGACTACTCTGTTAGTCCTTTGATATTTGAGGAAGCAAAGGAATTTAGAATCATGTTATGTTAGATCCTTTGAGATCACTGAGTGTATTGTAATAGTGGTTCACCATCCAGATCATCCTTCTCACTACCATGGTAATCATGATGTGTTTCATGTGTCTCAACTTCATAGGAATATTTTTGATCCTATGCACATGATCAACTATGAGGACATGGATCCAGATCCAGAGGCATCATATACAGAGTGACTGGTTCACATAGTATATGGGATCAATAAATACCTATGATCGAATATTGTATCACTTGTCTATATTATATGGTTTCATAAAAGGATATATGAGGATACATAGGAGTGAGAGGTGGGTTTCAGGCTCAATAGTTTGAATTTTTTTAGCAGATCCATTGAAGGAACTTATCAAGGATGAAAAGTCCTTATAGGGGGAAAATTGTAACACACTCACATAATTTAATGTATGATATGATTTAATTTTATTAAATGTTACATTTTTATTTTTGTTCATATTTATTATGGGTGTTTTATAGGTTGGATTTTTTGTAAAAAGTATTCAGGAATTGAAGGTTTAAGAGATGGTTTGAGGTTAGGTTGTGTGGTGATTGTAAAATAACATTTGATAGATAGTGGAATTATAGTAGTTATAGATAAATATTTAGACACCATAGGCTAGTTGGATAGTGATTCGGAAAGAACCTTTGTAGTTTTACCTTGCACACTAATACGACAATAGTTCCATCGGGTTCCCGTGGTGCCTATGTGAGTGAGCATTAAATTTACCCCATGAATTTTAATTCAACATATTTTACCACCTTAATTAATATATAAATATAACCCAAACCACCATATTTAAAACTTCATACATTCTCCCTTTTTATGTTGGATCAATCTAGTAACTCTAGATCAGTATGTTTTATCTAGATCAACACTAAATTCCTCTTTTTTCATTAGAGATATGCATGAATATATAAAGGATATATTAATTCTATTTGGATAAAATGTATAATTATTCCCTCCTTTATATATTTGTGATGGATATAGTGACTCAAAAATGTCCCATTCATCAGAGATAGATCTATTGTGATTAGTGGATGTTTCGTGTTATGTTATTGATAATACTTAGACATTATTCTTGCCATATCTCAAACTGGATCTTTATTATGATGAAAAATGATGTTGATCAATGTTCATTAAATTGACCAGAGGTTCACTACAATATTTTATGATAAATTCACGATTCATTCTTTAATCAACAATAGATCGGGTGTTTTCTCATACTCTTTTAGGAAAAATATCAGAATGATTTATGTTGATGGAATCTATGAGGTATGTGATTATAGATTACACTTCTTAGCATGGAATCTCTTCTAATCTCATTTATAAACCTCATAATTGATGAACTAGAACCTGATATAGGAACCCTTGACATGCGAATCTAATTTTTTGGGTGTGAATATTTTTTGGGCTTCAATCTTAGGATGAATATTTGATTACTTTATCCAAAATCTTAATGTGATAAGTTCTTTTCCATATAGGACTTTTGTATACATTTTTTTTATTTAAAATATTTCTTTTATAGGAATACCTCATTTTCTATTATTTATTATGATCACATGTGTGTGTCAGAGAGTACGATCACATAGCACATGAGACCATATTATGATTATTAATGAAATTATTGTCCTAGGTAGCTTAATAAGCTATGTTTGAATTTAATCACATGATTGTACATTTAGATTCTATGAATCATAATGATCTAATATGCTCTATTTATATGTTTTATCTACCCTATTTTGTGATATATCATATTTATTTTAGAGGTATTATTCTTGTATTCGGTGATAGGAAACCCATCATGATATGACTAACCATTAGAGGGGCACTATACAGGACTTGCAACAAAGATTACAATAGATCTAGACAAAAGTAAGAAACTTGAATACCTTGAGGTTATACCTGTAATAGTAGTAGTGGGGCATGAAGATCTTGTTGATGGACCTAGGTCACGGCAAGGATACTGCAGCCTTGAGGTCTGGCCTATGAATTTTGTGTATTACGACATCTTATAGCTTAGTCTGTGATGGATATGGGTTATAATAGTTTAATATCCTAGCCTATCTCATATTACTTAAAAGTACTCATAGATACCATTTTCCATGTTGATAGCCCATGTTTTTATATCCTAATGAATATCAATTTTAGAACTGAGATACAGAAAGTATATCTGGGATTTGTGGTAGCTTGGTTGGCATATGGATTTTCAGCATATAATTTATTTTTTAATTATATATTTTTTTAAATTACTATTTTCATGGAATAAACATTTTATACATGTGAACTTATGTTAAGGATTCATTTTTGGTGTTCTTCTAGGTTCTATTACTCACACCCTGCATTAGAATCTTATTGTTCATGAAAACTTCATGATCAGGGAACTCGGTTAGAGAAAGGGGCTCGTAGATGAAAGCTAAATGGTGGGAGAAAGGAGTTAGAGTGGTACTAGGAAGGAATATAGATGATTACTGAAGTGTTTTATTTTATCAATGTGACCTTATATACATTTTTTGACCAACCAATTTGGGGAACTTATTACTTTTCTATGGCGATGTGACATCTGTTATAGCATGGTTGTTTATAATTTTTTCTGCTGTTATTTCTTGTGATAATATATCTTATGCTTTATAGTTTTTATTACTGATGGTATAGACTTTCCCATTCATACTAATACCCTCACCTCATCATGTTATTCCTTCTAACCCACATAATATGCTTTATTCCTATGTTTACTCCCTTACTAGGATTTTTAGATCATACCTTTGTTAATTTATTCCCCAGGTTATCCAATTATGTTTTAGGATCTCAATGGATTTCAGGATTTCATTTTTGAGTTGAAATAAAATATTTTTATATTATGGTTTCATGCTTTCTAATTATGTACCTAGTCTTCCAAATACATTAGAATTTCTGATCCTTAGTTTTTATTTGATGGAAAATTATGATTAAAATCATGTAATAATATGTGTAAAAGGTTGGGGTTACTATATTTGGTATTATATCATGGTCTAGTTATTTTTAGAGATTAGGGATAGAAAACGTTTTTAAGAAAGCTATGGATATTTCGATCACCAAGGATAACTTAGATTCAATGTTAGGGAATCAAAAATGTTAAAAGTTACATTTTATATGCTTATTAGCTAATTATTAAATCTATTCCTATTTTTATTTTTCATTTTTTTAATTAACGGATGGAAATAAGAGAATTATCCTCACCTATTTTCACCTTATTATGTAAAATGAAATTTCAAGGGTGAAATTTCATTAGGGGGAAGAATACAACAACCCAGAATTTTATCAATCAAATTTCCTTTATAATAATTAGATTATATATTTTAAAACATATAAATCACATATATAACCTTATAAAAACATTAGTTGCATAAATTAAGAATGAAATGAGTGGAACTTCCAAAAATTATGAAAATTATACCAATGGAATAGTAACTTGACCTTCAGAATATTAATGTGACCATAAGGAATAGTAAACTAACCAACATAATAGTAACATCTCCTATATTTTTATAAATAAAATCTAGGTATCTTATCAATGAAAATATAATATATGTATATATATCATGGTATAAGGGAATAAATGTTTCAAAAATGATAAATTAAGTACTGTTATTTGTGTGAAATGCAAATGTTCATTTACAACATTATAATTAATATAATTCTTTAAAATATAATTTATTTTCATAAAATATATTCATAAATTAATATTTAATTTTATAATGATTATAATACAATTTTATGACACCTTAATTAATTTTTCAATGTGTCATAAAATGAGTTATAGTTTTAAAATCAGTATTTTTCTAATAAATTTTGATTTTCATTAAAAATTAAATACATCATATTTAGAAAATTATTTTCTTAAAATGGAGTGAATTATTTTATTCTATACATAAAAAAATATTTAGGGTTATTTTTTTGGGATTTTTCTAAAATAGCTAAATTTTTTGGTGAAAAGGAGATACAGTAATTTATGGTATTTAACATTTTAAGCCAAATGCATGAATTTTTAGTCATTAATGATGTAATAAACCCTTTATCAGAATTCACACGGACTAGTTACTATAATTATTCACAAGACTCTTCACTATTGTTAGTCATGGTCCAAAATAATAAGATAATGAATATAATTAAAAAATACCCCTCTCCTCCCACTATAAATACCACCCCTCACCACCTCTTCTCCTCATACCTTAAAATATTTTAAGCTTGACCAAAATTTTCCCAATTCTATTCCCAACCCTATTAACCACATCTAAGATCTTATGGTCTCAATAAAATACTAAACCCAATTTCCTCACGGAGGTTCTCAAGGAGAATAAATTAAATAGGTAAAATCCTCTTTTGTTTTCTTTTAATTCAATTTCTTTTCTTATCGTCTCCTCACTTACCCTTACCCAAGTGACATGATAAATAAATTATACTATATATACTTTAATGTTATTTTTATAATGTAATATCCTTTATACAACCTCTTCTCCCCTCCCTTTTATTCTAAAAATGAAAGTATCGCATGTGATGTGTTGATTTATAGTTAATGTGGATGATGCGTTTCCATTTTCCATTTCCAGCTTCAAGTCCGAACATTAAACCATTGTTATGGTTAAAACTTATTTAAAAATTTATATTATAACTTTTTCAATTTTTTAACTAATTTATATACATAATAATAAATAATTAAACAAAACTAGATCGTGATGATCGAAAATTCACCAATATAAACTAATGTTCATCATTAACTTTTTCCAAATGAAAAATTATCATATCAAAAAAATGATAAATGGGACCATTTAAAATTATGAAGGTGTTTAAATATAATATAATTCCACTTATTTATTTTTTTCCTCCATTTTACAAGCACCCCAATAATTATACTCAAGGGAACTGACTATAAAATTATGATACAAGAACTTCCAAAATGAAAAAATCAAACACTTTAAGCCAACGAAAAGAAAATAAATGAACCTAAAAAAATTATTATAATAAAATAAATTTATATGAGGTTATTAATAAATTAATTATTTTATTTTATTTTATTGTCTTGGAAATTAAGTATAATTACATTACACTTTCGAACATAATGTATGGGATTCTCTTTGAACCCCCATTTTTTTCTTTAGGTTACGCTTTCTCTGTCTTTACCATAATGTAATTATTAATTATTATTATTTAGTCATAGATTATTTTTGTATGTTTAAAACATATTTACATATATCAATTCTTCTTCCTTTTATGTTAAAATAAAATCTTTATAAGGTTTCCTTCTCAATTCCTCCGGATAAGCAAGCACGATTAAAGGGAACTTCCAAATTTCATACATATTTTCAAGTAAACTCCATAGTATATTATAAGCCTCCAATATTCTTCTAAAATATCACATTTTATCATGAAAAAATATCTTCTTTCATTTCTAGTTTTATGAAAACAATTATGACTTTGTCTTATTTAAATACTCAAGTATATTATCCCTTAAAACACATAAAAGTTGCTCATTTCTAAAGTTTATTAAACACTATTTTTACATGTTTTAAATTAATTCAGACATAATTTATCATAATATATGAATATTTTAACTTATTAATTTATATTTAATTCATAAATATGTTCTTTAATAGACACCTTTATGATATGCCCATTTTTATTCTTTATGTCGTTATTACGATACCCATTTTTTCATGGTGTTGGCCACACCTGTTTTGATAATCCCAATTATGCTTTCATATACTTTGATAATCTCAATATAATGTTTTTATATATATTAATTCATTAAATCTATGATCAAGATGAAAATAATATTAAAATAATCCATGAGATATGTCAATACATATATATCTATGTTTATATGAGTTCTGAAGTTCTTCTAACCCATTCAGATATGCTTTGCATAAAACAGACAATTGTTAAGTCACTGATCTGGGTATAGCTACTGATATAGAGCTACCGGTACTCAGTCTACCGATAGACAGAGTCACCGATACACAAAGGTCACCGATCTGTACAAGAGCTACCGACAGACACCAAGTCTACTGATAGGATAGAAACCGAGCTACCGGTAGAACAGGTCTACCGATATGCAAAATTCCACCGGTAAGAAAGTCTACCGACATATTCAGTTTACCGATACAGAACAGTAAGAGCTACCGATACGAGCTACCGACTAGCCTACTGATACAGACTGGCGACTGATATGAACCGACTGATACAGTCTACCGATACAAGTATAGAGCTACTGATAGAACCAGTCTACCGATACAAGTCTAGAGATACTGATAGAACCAGTCTACCGAGCTACTGGTAGAGTAAGTCTACCGATAGGAGTTACTGATATTTAGAGATACCGATACCAACAAGAAATCGATGCAAGTCCAAAGAGTTACTGATGGAAGGTTCTGCTACACAAAAGACCACCGTACACATTTACCAACACGAGATACTAATGATTTACCAACTATTCAAACTCTATACTCTCAATACTATTTATTTATTAAGCTAACGGTTACATGGGATATTTTTAATGCAGTTAATGTTATTTAATGATCTATATTTCCATGTTAGGGAACCGTACCTAGTACCCATGAAAAAGGTAACCATTCCCATTTGCCAGAGCTGAAAGCTATAAAATGGAAGATAAAGCCCTAGCTAAAAATGATGAGAAGTAGAGAACACTGGGTGTGTATATGACAAGAATCAAGGAACTAAGAAGGCACATGGGTGAAAAAGAAAAGGGTTGAACATCATTCAAACATGGCGTATTCGTGAAAGGCTAAGTCCATACTCCAAGAACACTGGACAGACATGAATCTACTCATTTTTAAGGAGAACACAAGCCACATCTTGAGTGAAGAACTACCAAGAACACTTAATGCACTCAAGATGACAAGCTGGACCAAGAATCAAAGAAGAAAATGACACACTGTTTTCTGAGTAGAAACCAGAGAAGGACTCAGAAGTTTTTCTGATCAATCAAACGAGTCCAGAGCTGCACTCCCAATCACTAAAGCTTTTCTAAACTCTTTCTCACTTTCATTAGTGATTCTATCTTTAAATTTCAAGCAGTGTGTTTACCCTGTTTATTTTACACACACACTATCTCCTAAGCTAAACTGGAGGATTCTTAAATCCTCACTAAAACTTCATAACCCTTTGTTTCCAACTATGGATAGTGGTAGAGGTTGATTAAGACCTGGACAACCTGTGTGTTGTTGTTTGTGTTTCCCACGTAGAACTGTGGTAGAGGTCTTTGGACCTGGATAGTAGTGTACTATTTTTTACCGCTGATCCAGGGTGTGGATCAATTTATATAAATTGTTGAGAGGACTAAGTCTCGGTTTGAGACTAAACCTCTTGGTTATATCTGTTGTGCTTTTTAGTTTAAGTCATAAGCATACTATATATATTTATTTCATAATCCACTACTATTACTTTAAAATACAAAACTATTTTAAATCTACTTTGATAGTTAAATTAGAAAGTGTTTATACTTATTGTAAACCATTAAGTTAGTTTTAAAAGTTAATTTAATCTTTAGATTAAGTCAACTAAGACCTAATCAATCTTTGAGAAATTGATTGAACATTTACACTTTGTATAGATTCACTATAGTTTAACTTTGTTTTTAAATTGGGGGATTTTAAGAGAAATAATTTTTACAGAAATTTTTATTGGAACTCAATTCACCCCCCTCTTAAGTATCCACTCCGACCAATATTTGGTATCAGATGTCTTGTTTTTGTTAAAGGATTGTTGACATACTCTGTTTTTTAACTGTTATTTTACTTGCATCTTTAAAGATCTTAAATTTCTGTTAGTTCTAAATTTTATCTCTTTAAAATTTCTTTTCTAAAATATAGTTATGGAAAATAGACTAGAGGGTGATGCTACTAACAGGACACCTTTCTTTAATGGCACCAACTATGCCCAGTGTAAACTTAAGATGAAAATACATTTGGAAAGTATGGTTTTTGATATCTGGACTGCTATAGAGTCTCAATATAAAATTCCAGAAACTGAAAGAACAACTTGGGATGAACCTACAAAGACTGCTTACAATAATAATTGTAAAGCTATGGATTCCATGTACTGTGCTTTAGGAGATGAAGAGTTTAATAGAATATCTTCTTGAAAAAATGCTTATGAAATATGGGATACCTTGACTGTTTCTCATGAGGGAACAACCAATTTTAAAGAAATGAGACTAAATACTTATACTATTAAATATGATAATTTTAAAATGAAAACTGATGAACATATTTCTGATATGTATCTCAGGTTTAATGAGATAGTCAATTCAATGAGTTCACTTGGAAAATTTGTTCCAGCTAAGGAACAAATTATGAGGATACTGATATGTCTTCTAGAATGATGGAGGGGCACTTCTGTTTCAATCAGAGAGTCATGTGACATTGGAGCACTCCCTGTAAAAGAGATTATTGGTAAATTAATGATGTATGAAGAAGAAATCAAGGTAAATAAAGGGGAAGATGATGAACCCAAGAGAAAATATGTAGCTTTCAAGTCTACTACCTCTAAGAGAAAAGACAAGGAGACAATGCAAATACAAACTGAAAGTTCAACCAGTGAAGATTCAGACTCTGACAGTGATGCTGAAATGGCTCAAATAACTAGGATATTCAAGAAGTTCTATAGGAAGAAGAAATTATTCTGAAAATTTAACTACAAAGTAAAGTATGATAACAAGGTACATTGGAAAAAGGATTGGAAAAATCCTGACAAGGAGGATGATATAGTCTGCTATGAGTGCAAAAGGAAAGGACAAGTCAAGGCTGACTGTCCAAAATTGAAATTCAAAAATAAATATGATTATAAGGACAACAAGTAGAAAAAAGCTATGAAAGATACTTGGAGTGCTTCGGAGGAAAACACAAGTGAATCTAAAGTTTATGATTCTGAGAAGAATCGTGCCAACATGTGTTTCATGACCAACACAACTGAGGTAACATTAGATACTCCTATTTTGAATTCCTATTATTCTAGAGATGATGTAGAATCTAATTCTGATTCTGAAAATATGCCTAAGGCTGACTTGTTTGAATACTGCAATATGCTGGAAGAAACATGTAATGACTTAATGAAAAATATAAGTCATTAAAGAAACATCATTCTCTCACTGTCACAGCTAAATCTACTTTTGATGTAGAAAAAGAAAAGAATACTCAACTGTTAAAAAAAATACTGAATTGAAAATGTCTAATGATAAACTTAGAAAGGACTTAGAAAAGTTCACAAATGGAAAATATACACTTACACAAATTTTATAAAATCATGTTTCACCTAAGTACACTACTGGTTTCGGATACCAACCTGGAAAAAGACAGTTCACTAAAACTCGATTTATTCCTAAGTCTGGACAAAATTCTGCTTATTCTAGTTTTGGAAATTCGTATTCTTCAACCAGTTATTCATATGTTTATAGATCAAATAAAGTTTATCTTTCAAAATCTATTTATTCTGTAAATTATATGAGACCCATAAGACAAATATGGGTACCTAAGGATTTGATTTCTAACCTATCTTGACCCAAGAATATCTGGGTACCAAAATCATTTCCTATCTAAACCTGTTTTGTAGGAAACATGTATGAAGTGTTCTCACAAGAAGGTATGGCACATGGACAGTGGATGTTCAAGACACATATCTGGAGATTATTCATGCTTCAAAAGCTTAATAAAGGTTGATGGAGGCCATGTTACCTTTCGTGATAATTCTAAAGGAAAAAACATCAGCCTATGCCAGATTGGTAACACTTATTCAGTTTTAATTTCTAAAGTTTTATTCGTTGATTTACTTAAATATAACCTATTAAGTCTTTCTCAATTATGTAATGATGGATTTAATGTGATATTTGAAAATGATTCCTGTAATGTTTTTAATTCTAAGAATGTTTTAGTATTTTCTGCTTTAAGAAATGAAAATTTTTATGTTGTTTATTTAAATGCTTTATCTAAACAACATGTTACTTCTTTAAATGCTTTTCATAGATAATCTTGGCTTTGGCATATAATATTAGGACACTGCAACATCAATTCACTTAGAAAGCTATCTTTGAAAAACTTGGTTAGAGACCTACCTAAACTTGAATTCCCAAATGGCAAAGTTTGTAATCCCTACCAAAAGGGAAAGCAACATAATGTTTCTTTTAAATCAAAGAAAGAAGTTTCATCTTCTCAACCTCTCGAGTTGGTTCACATGGACTTGTTTGGACCTTCAAGAGTTTCTAGTTTAAATGGGAAGCACTATGTCTATGTCCTAGTAGATGAATTTTCTAGATATATTTGGTTATACTTCTTAGCTCACAAAAGTGAAGCTTGCTCTTACTTTGTTAAATACTCTAAGTCTGTAGAAAACCTTAGTGGACATAAGATTAAAACCTTGAGAATTGATCATGGCTGTGAGTTTGAAAATAAAGAGTTTGAATCTTATTGGTCACACAATGTCTATAGTCACAACTTTTCTGCTCCTAGGACACCTCAACATAATGGTGTAGTAGAAAGAAGGAATAAAACCCTTCAAGAAATAGCTAGAACCATGCTTCATGAGTATGATCTACCTATTTACTTTTGGGCTGAAGCTATGAATATAGCTTGCTATATTATCAATAGAGTCTTAATTTGACCAGTTCTCAAGAAGACCCCATATGAATTGTAGAATAATAGAAAACCCAAAGTGAGTTACTTTAGAGTCTTTGGCTGCAAAGTTTTTATTCTTAATACAAAGGATAATCTGGACAAGTTTTCTTCTAAGAGTGGTGAAGGAATTTTTATTGGTTATTCTTTAACTATCAAAGCATATATAGTCGTTAACAAGAGAACCAAATGTGTGGAAGAATATTTTCACATCAAGTTTGATGAAACTGATCCACATGAGCCTAAAACCTCTCTTGAAAATCTTGAAGAAGATTTGAGTGTTCTGAACCTTAATGATAAATCTAAAGAACCTGCTATAAAAATATCCAGTTCTGGATATATTCTAGAATCTACTTCTGTTGAACCCGAACATGGAGATGAACCTGAAATTTCTAGTCCTACCTTTACTAGATAAACTAGTATTCTAAAGAATCATCATTTAGATGTTTTTGTTGGTAATCTTGATATAGGGACATAGACTAGAGCTTCTCTAAGAAACGAGGTTGAACATCAAGCATTTCTTTCATAGCTAGAACCTAAAAATATCAATGATGTTATCATTGATGAATTTTGGGTAATGGCTATGCAATAAGAGTTAAATGAATTTGAAAGAAACAATGTCTGGGAATTAGTTGACAAACCTAAGGACACTTTAACAATAGGCACTAAATGGGTTTTTAGAAACAAAGTTGATGAATCTAAAAACATAGTTAGAAACAAAGCTAGGCTAGATTCACAAGGACATAGTCAAGAGGAAGGTGTAGATTATGAGGAAACCTTTGCACCTGTAGCTAGATTAGAAGCTATTAGGATCTTACTTGCCTATGCTGCACATCTTAATTTCAATTTATATCAAATGGATGTTAAAAGTGATTTTCTAAATTGTTTTTTTGTCGAAGATGTTTTTGTTGAAAAACCACCTGGATTTACTAATCCTCATTTTCCAAATCAAGTTTTAAACTTTCTAAAGCTTTATATGGTTTAAAACAAGATCCAAGATCTTGGTATGATAGACTTAGTAATTTTCTAATTTCAAAACGTTTTACTAAAGGTATTGCTGATCCAACTCTTTTTATTAAAAGAATCTCTAAATATGTTTTAATAGTTCAAATATATGTTGATGATATTATTTTTGGATCTTCTAAACACTCTTTATGTACTGATTTTTCAAAGAGTATGCAAAATGAGGTTGAAATGAGTTTAATGGGAGAACTCAAATATTTTCTTGGATTTCAAGTTTTCCAAAATGAAAATGGTATTATTTTGAATCAAAGTAAATATACAAAGGATCTTTTAATTTTTTTTTGGTTTGGATAGTATTAAGGAAAGTGATACTCCTATGAGTACTATTTGTAAATTGGATGTAGATGAAACTAGGAAACTAGTGGATCAAATCAATTATAGAGGTATGATTGGAAGCTTACTCTACCTTACTACTAGTCGACCAGATATTATGTTTAGTGTGTGTATGTGTGAAATATTTCAAGCTAATACAAAATAATCTCATTTACTTGCTGTTAAAAGAGTTTTTAAGTATCTTAAACACACTGTAAACTTAGGTTTGTTTTACCCAAAAGGACAACCCTTTGAGTTAATGAGTTATTCAGATGCTGATTTTGCTGGTTGCAAGTTAGATAGAAAAAGCACATCAGGAACATATCATCTATTAGGAAAATCCTTAGTATCTTGGTGTAGTAAAAAGAAGAATTCGGTAGCATTGTCCACTACCGAAGCAGAGTACATAGCTGCTGGTAGTTGCTTTGCACAAATTTTGTGGATGAAACACACTCTTTTGGACTATGGATATGACCTTAAGAACATTTATATCAACTGTGACAACACTAGTGTAATAAATATCTCGAAGAACCCTCTGTCTCACTCTAGGACCAAACACATTGATGTAAAGCACCATTTCTTGATAGATCATTACCAAAAGAGTGATATTATTCTTGAGTTTATTGGTACTGAACATTAATTAGCTGACGTTTTCACCAAACCTTTGAGTTCGGAGAGGTTAAGTTACATTATACATGAGTTAGGTATGTTTTTCATTGATCGGTAGCTGACCTCACTGATGTAAAATTCTCACCGATGTAAAATTCCCACCGATGTAAAATTATCACTGATGTAAAATTCTCACCGATGTAAAATTCTCATCGATGTAAAATTCTCACCGATGTAAAATTCTCACCAATGTGAAAGTCTCACTGATGTAACCTCACTGAAAGGAATTCTCATTGATAGACCCTACCGATGATTGTGCTATTTTAAACTTCTGTCTACTGCCAGAATCTGAGTCGTTTTTGCGTTATTTCATTTTGTTTATTTATTTTATGATTCCTAAATGATAAAACTAAAGTCCAAGCTATTTCTCAATCCACCAAGACTCGAACCTTTACCCTTAAACCTTAGCACACGAATCCTTAGAGAACCCTAAATCCCTTGAATCTGAGTTGGAAAAAACCATACTCCCTTCTGTTAGAGATATTGCTAATGAGCCAAAAAAAAGAAGCAAAAGTTTGTTCCAGAATCAAGTGGAAGTGCTAGTAGGACAAGATCAAGAAGACGACCAGCAAATCCTCATCTGCAAAATTGAGTTATTGTGATTGAAAAGGAGCTATGTGTAGAATGGTTACTGCCTAGAAAGTCCTTAGTGCTCGAAGTGATTGAAGATCAAAAATGGGTGGAGTGTTTTTCGAACAATAGTGGTCCCTACATTCCAAAGTTAGTGAAACACTTTTACGAGTTTGTAACCTTTGATAAATCTAAGAATGAAAATCGAGTGACTTCTCTTGTGAATGGAAAAGAGATATCGTTTTAATCTGTTGAATGGGATGAGTGCTTAAAAGTTACTCATGAAGGGGTATCTGTATATGTATCGAGATCCATGCAACCTACCAGTGATATTTTCGACAATGAGACTGCTTTGCAAGAGCTGACTGGTGATGGAAGTCAAAGACAAGTAGTTACTGTAGAAATGGATGGAGAGAACAGATTGATATTCAAATTCATTCAACATGTCTGGATACCGATGAGAGGATAATTTTCCAATTTGAGATATCAAGATATCTTTCTCCTGCATCTCTTAGGACATTGTGTAAAAGTTAATCGGTGCAGATTGCTGATGATCCAAATGGAATACATGAAAAGGCCGAAATAAAAGACAAATGCCCTATTCATTGCTAAGTTAATTTCTGTGATGATCAAGGTAAAAGGGGTAGCTGAGTATCAAGATGAGACAGTGGTAGTGAAGAATAACTTTTGTATCACATAAATAGTGTGGAAATACATGAGGATAAATTGGAACCCTTGGAGAGGAGAATGGATCAATGATAACCAGAAGGTATATGACAAATTTAATCATGTGGATCATCCTTCAAGACTAAATGATGTGAGGGATCCAGGTCTGGGACCTGATGAAGAGGATCCAGAATATAGTGATGATTTGGAAGAGGAAGAGTCCTCTGATGATGAAGGAGGAGACCTTGACTTACCTCCTAGTCCAACTCCTGAAGATCAAGATCAACATAAATCAGATAAGGAAGAAGCTGCTTTAGAGGATGTTGAAGTGGCTGCTGTAGAGAATGAAGAAGATGTTCATGAAAGTGAAGCATCTCTGTCAGCTGACATGAGTCTGAGTCCAGTGATTGGACAATCCATAGTGCCTGCTACAGATGCAAATGAAGTTGACATACCCTTGCCTAGTTTGGAAGACTCTCTAACTATTGCAGAGAAAGAATTAATAGTGGAAGATTCTCTTGAGAAAGGAAGACCTTATGATAATACTGAGAATGTTGTTATCTTAATTGAGGATGCACCAGTTTAGGGGGAGCATCAAACCAATGTTGGAAGAGTGACAGCGGCTGTTGGAATTGATGATTGGGCAGAATACCTAGGTTTTATAGTCTGTGGTTTAGTCTATCCTGATTCTGACAATGAAGAATCTCTCAATAGACCTAAGATTACTTATGACGTTGAGACTGAGTTACTACCTGAAGATGTGGTCAGAATGCATGACCTGGATACTTTAAAGAAAAATCTTAAGGACCGTTTTGTGGAAGAGGTAAAGAAGATGGAAGTTTCTCTGGTCTCTTCAGTTCAATTGATCATGACTGAATCAGTGGTCAGTTTAGCATCTGGAAGAGTACCCACTATAGTTTCACCTTCTAATATGATCACCAGGGCTGATCTGAAATCCTTGAAGGATGATCTGAAAGAATATTTTAATGCATCAGTTGCTGAGATGAAGCCTTGTTTTACTGAAGAGATGAGGACACTGGAAAGATCTTTTGAACTCTCTCTAGGCTGTAATTTTTCAATCTTCATGGCAGAAATAGTGGAAGAAGTTAAAGACTGCCAGGCTCAAGTTTCTAGACTTGAATCAGATCTTGAATCTCTAAAGGAATCTTTTGTTTCTTTAGACTCTTACATGAGCTCAAAATCCCAAGAAGATAAGGACTTAGCCTATGTCAAGAGTATGGTAAGACAGATGGTTTCAGTGTTCGAATGTTTTAAAACTTCCATGAAAGATCATGTTAAAACCCAGGACTCCCATGTTCAAAATCTTATCAATGTGTTGACCAAGAACATCAAGGAAACATTAAAATTCTCTGTTGGTTCTATTGCATCTAAACCCTCTATAGATCTGAATCAAATTCGAGCTGTGGTGAAGGAGGAGTTTGGTCAAGCTTCAACTAGTGGCTCTGTGGACTCATCCAAGCTGAGCAGATTTGTGATTTCTACCAGAAATTCAGATAGAGAGATAATAAAGATAGTCCAAGACTATATGAGAGAAGAATATACCTCTCATAAATAAGTGAAAGACAAGGTGGACTCTTATTTCTCTATGATTTTCACCAATAATCAACTCAACAATCACTTCAAACTTCTGTTGGAAAGTTTGAAGCTACCTTTTGTCAATCAAGCTTTCAGAGAGCAAGCTATAAAGCTAAGGAAATTGACTCCAGCATTGGACAAGTTTATGGAGAACAAGGATGACTTCATATCCTCTATGGACAGAGGAGGAAGAATAATTATGGATTTTAGAAATCTGTTTCTTCCTTTTTTGTATGTTGATGCTAGGCCAGTGACTTTCCCTCATGCCTTACCAGCCTCTTCCTCTACGGCTTCTCTAGTATAGATGACTCCTGCCCAAGAAATTCAGAGCCTCACTCCTATGATCACTCAAAGATCTCCTCAGTACAGACCAGGAACAGTTTCTGTGGCTCAGCCTCCAATGATCATTTCCAGAATTCCTAATCCTTCACCTGCAACCACTTCACCTAAATCCTTTTCTGCTCCCAAGTGAAAATCTCATATTGAGGATGTGGATTGAAACAGTGCCTAGAAATTTTGATAGTAATCCATTATATTTTGTTTATGTCTTTATACCTTATCTGGAACATGAAATGAAACTGGTTTTTATCTCTTTTCTCATTTTTATTTTTATTCCTCTTCTCTTTGGTTTCCCACTTTTTTATTATCACAAAGGGGGAGAAATATTTTACCATGCTTTTACAAATGGGGAGAAATACTCTCTAAGTATCAAAGAGGGAGCAATATTTACCCAGGGGGAGAGATATTAATGAAAGGGGGAGAAATTATATCTAAGGAAAAGCTATCATGCTTTACTCCTCTGATACTGTTACATTTCATTCTCTAATACCATTTTCTATAACTCTTTGATGCCACTAAATTTTACTTTTGATATCATTACATTTAATTTTATCTCTGATACTATCACATTTTCTTCCACCTATGATCCATTATGTTCTATAACATACTGTTTCTCTGAGATAATTGCATTTAATGATATATCCTCTGATACAACTGCTCACTATATTAAAATGATAATATCATAGGTTGTGATTACCAAAAAGGGGGAGATTGTTGACCTCACCTGTTTTGATAATCCCAATTATGCTTTCATATACATTGATAATCTCAATCTAATTTTTTTCTATACATTAATTCTTTAATCTGTGATCAAGATGACAATAATGTTAAAACAAATCACTGAGATATGTTAATACATGTCTATCTATGTTTATATGAGTTCTGAAGTTCTTCTAACCCATTCAGATATGCTTTTCATAAAATAGACAAGTGTTAAGTCACTGATCTGGGTATATCTACTGATATAGAGCTACCGGTACTCAGTCTACCGATAGACAGAGTCACCGATACACAAAGGTCACCGATATGTAGAAGAGCTACCAATAGACACCAAGTCTACCGATAGGACAGAAACCGAGCTACCGGTAGAACAGGTCTACCGATATGCATAAGTCCACCGATAAGCAAGTCTATCGGAAAATTCAGTTTACCGATACAGAACACTAAGAACTACTGATACGAGCTACCGACTGACCTACTGATACAGATTGGAGACTAATATGAACCGACTAATACATACTACTGATACAAGTATAGAGCTATTAATAGAACCAGTCTACCGATACAAGTATAGATCTACTGATAGAAACAGTCTACTGAGCTACCGATAGAGTAAGTCTACCTATAGAAGTTACTGATACCTAGAGCTACCGATACCAACAATCTACGGATGCAAGTTCAAAGAGCTACTGATGGAAGGTTCTGCTACATAAAAGACCACCATACACATTTACCAACAGGAGATACTAATGATTGACCAACCAGTCAAACTCTATACTCTCAATACTATTTATTTATTAAGCTAACGGTTACATGGGATGTTTTTAATGTAGTTAATGTTATTTAATGATCTTTATTGCCATGTCAGGGAACCATACCTAGTACCCATGAAAAAGGTAATCATTCCCATTTTCCGGAGCTAAAATCTATAAAAGAGAAGATAAATACCTAGCTGAAAATGATGAGAAGTAGAGAACACTAGGTGTGCATACGACAAGAATCAAGGAACTAAGAAGGAACACTGGTGAAAAAGAAAAGGTCTAAACATCATTCAAATGTGGCGTATTCTTGAAAGGTTAAATCCATACTCCAAGAACACTAGACAGACACGAAGCTACTCATTTTCAAGGAGAACACAAGACGCATCTTGAGTGAAGAACTACCAAGAACACTTCACGCACTCAAGTGGACAAGCTGGACCAAGAATCAAAGAAGAAAATGGCACTCTATTTTCTGAGCAGAAACTAGAGAAGGACTCAGAAGTTTTTCTGACCAACCAAACAAGTCTAGAGCTGCACTTCCAATCACTAAAGCTTTTCTAAACTCTTTCTCACTTTCATTAGTGATTATATCATTATATTTCGAGCAGTGTGTGTACCCTATTTATTTTACACACACTGTCTCCTAAGCTAAACTGGAGGATTCTTAAATCCTCACTCAAACTTCATAACCCTTTGTTTCCCACTGTGGATAGTGGTAGAGGTCGAGTAAGACCTGGACAGCCTGTGTGCTTTTGTTTGTGTTTCCCACATAGAACTGTAGTAGAGGTCTTTGGACCTGGATAGTAGTGTATAGTTTTTTACCCCCGATCCAGGGTGTGGATCAATTTATATAAATTGTTGAGTAGACTAAGTCTCAGCTTGAGACTGAACCTCTTGGTTATCTATGTTGTTCTTTTTAGTTTAAGTCATAATCATACTATATATATTTATTTCATAATCCGCTACTATTACTTTGAAATACAAAACTATTTTAAAGCTACTTTGATAGTTAAATTAGAAAGTGTTTATACTTATTGTAAACGAGTAAGTTAGTTTCAAAAGTTAATTCAATCTTCATATTAAGTCAACTGAAACCTAATAAATCTTTGAGAAACTGATTGAACATTTACACTCTGTATAGATTCACTACAATTTAACTTTGTTTTTAAATTGGGGGATTTTAAGAGAAATATTTTAACAAAAATTTTAATTAGAACTCAATTCACCCCCCTCTTGAGTATCCACTCTGACCAACACATGGGTTACCTTCATATTTATTCCTTTGGTATGATTCATCAAGTAGAGCACATATTCATGAAAATTTTATGATTGGTGTGCCTAAATAGTGCTATAATTAATTGGTTAATTTATTTTCTCATGAGACATCATGTTGGGATAGGGAGTGAAGCAGATTCCATTATGGGACTATGTCCGCCATGTGCAATAGCCATAGAAATTAGACTTGACTCATGGTTATGTCGTGTTGAATATTATTTAAAAATTTATATAATGCCATGATTACATGATCCCATGATCTATATTGTAACATCCCAGTTAAATAAATAATATTTCATTCTAATGTTTATCAATATTTTTGAATATAATGTTAATATTTCTTTAAAGGGAATGCTATTCTCGATGGCGTACCCAATATGCGACAACACGTTCCTTTGAAATCTTACGTTGCACTCTAAAAATAAAATAATATTATTTTAAATGGTAGTTAATTACTAGCCATTTTAATGGTGGGAAAGAATGGAACTATATACAAAATTATTATATATGTTTTTCAAAAAAATTTACTTTTATCCAATAAATGTTAGAGGCGTAAAATGCAAATGAATCCAATTTTAAGCATAAATCTTCTAATATTATTTAAAAGGTCGATTAACTGCCTTTTGATGGAGAACCCTTTTTAAATATACTTTTGAAAATTTTATATGTTTTAAATAAAATACTTCTTTAGAATCTGTACATCAATGTTTACTTTGTGTAAATTTTTCTTATTTTTCCGATAAAGATCATTTTTAGTGAAAATGTTGCATTTTAATTCAAAAACTCCTTTTAATCTGATTTATTTATATGGGTAGATTATATTTTTAATTGATATTAAAGTGTATTTAGAATATATTTTTAACATTTAATCCAATGGTGGTCATTGGAATTAATTTCACTTTGAAATTGGACTTAGACTAGTGTTAATCTTTTAATAGATATTATTTCTTAAAAACAGGCTATTTGTTTTGACAGCGGGAATTAATTATTAAATTAATTAATACAACTTATATGTTTTGAATTTTGTAAAATAGACATCATTTTTGAATTCAGAGTATAAAATATAGCTTAGGGTGAATTTTTTGTATTTTTCTGAAAAACTTCAATTTTTGATGAATAGTGAAACCACTAAGTGGTAGTTAAAGAAACTGATTTTTCATTTAAATGAAACTTTACCACTTCTTTGATTTGATTTTCAAAAATCCGACATACATGGTTTTCATTAGAAGTAAAATGTGGTTCAATGAGATTAAAATAATTTTTTGTGAATAGTAACTTTTAAGTTTTATTAATCGTGATTAAAGGTAATTAGTGTGATTTAAGGTAAAAATGATATTATAATAAAATGAAATTATCTTGAAACTTGTCATAACCCTATTGGATGAGTCATGGCCGACCAAGACAACCCATGGGTCGATTTTTGGGACCCCATGGAGCCACTTGGGTAAGATAATTACATTAATTCCTTTTATTTAAAGTTAAAGTAAAAATGACACAAACATGTATTGTTTTACTAAAACAATTTTTACATTTGGTTATACAAGTCAGAGTTTTGAATATAAATAGTCAGTGGAAAGATAAAAATATTTCATACATCATAGTAGTTTTTTATAATTTTTATACATTAAATAAATTAAATTATTTATGACATAATGATGATGCGGCGATTACCTCATTATTTAACGATTTAAATAAAATGAAAAGATAATGTAAAATATAGAACCTATACATGTCAAAAACCTATTATATGGGTGGATTTAGAACCCTTATCACCTTATACTCGAAATATATCAATTTGGGACCTTTAAAATCCGAAACTCATTTGAAAATCATGTAACCTTTTTTGACTTTCCAAGAGTGCCCCTCCTCTCCTCTTATAAAAATCCCCCACCTATACCAACTTACCCACACCTCTCAAGCCTTTATCTCGGCAAAACCCTGACCATTTCATCTCTCCACATCCCTCTCTTCATCATTTAATCATCTCTTTTGGGCATAATCCTTTCCAAGTAATCCTTTATGCTCAAATCAAAAAGAGTTACCCGATTTAATGGTAATGTCTTCCCTTGTCTTATTTTGTTTTATTTTGCATATCCAACCCTCTAAACTCTTTTTATTCCTTTATTTTGTAACAACACAAATATATTAAATATACTAGTATGTTTTCAAGTGAATAATTTGAGCTACACTTACACAAACCTTCATCTAATGGTTAAAGAGCATACGATTTCTGTGGATAGTGAATTTCTGCCTCACGAAATGATGATTGCTCAATCTTCTCTTAACACCTTTCATGCTGGCCATTATGATGTCACTATATTTTATATATGATATATATGGTATTTATGTTTTCTATTTGCTTCTGAATTTTATATTTAAAACATGCCTTTATGCTTTTCATGTTGTGCAAATGCGATAATTTCATACGAGGTAGTGTGGACTACCGCCCCCTCAAGTGATGTGACTCGTTCATGCAATACATGGAATGTATAAAGAATGAAATTAAGGAGCATATGTGACCTATATAAACTATATATTATACTTTAATTATAATATATATATATATATATATCTCAATTATTTTTTAATTCCATTAATATGAAAAAGAAATGAAAGAAGCGTTCATGCGTACGTACGGCCTACCGTCTCCATAAACGGTGCATTTCATTTCTTTGTATCTCCAAATGTTATGGATTAGTATAAAATGAATATTTAATGGATATATATGATATTTAAATCATTAATACTATTATGTAGATTATTTACTTATAACTACATGGACAATCATTTTCAAACAAGTTCATTTTTGACTCATGTACAAAACATCGACAAAAACGTCTGATATGAACTCACATTATTAACCAATTATTATAACATTATAATATGTGATATGAACTGAATAATAATATTTAAAATAGTTCTTTAAGAAATTATAAATTGACCAAAGTTTATTATTCAGGAATATAAAGATACGAACAAGACAAGTCAGACTTGAGGTAAGGGATCCAACCTCTCTCGTTCTTTTTAAGTACTCTCTTTTATGTCATTTCTTATAAGATCGTCATTCTTATGTTTGGGGATATTATTTTATATTCATAATACTGTAATTTTATTTTTTTAATATTATTATAGACCCTATTTTATCTCATAAATCCATTTATGGAAGTTTTAAGTGGCGTCGTTAGGCTGCCGAGTTTTCATAAGGTATTTTTCATCTCACTTTTATTCCTGTGAGATTTATGCTACATTTTCCACCATTTTCCATTAAGTGGTGTATGTACTGACCATTATTCTACTATTGGTGTAATATTATTTAGTTTATGGTTATTTACATAAATGTTTTATAGTCCTTCTTTCATGGGGTGTACGTTTCGGAAGTTACCCAATTTGGTAAGGGAACCTTTCACCCTCCTCATTTTAAAAGACTTCTTTTTTTAGGTATTCTAATCTTATTATGATGGGATATGTTCTTATATATCCTTATTTATATAAATTTTATGTCCAAGTTATGAGATACCCCTTTTTATCTCTCATCAACTCATTTTCTGAATTTTAAAGTGACGCCGTTAGGCTGTCAAATTTTACCAAGGGAACTTCTTAACCCAATTTCGATTTTTTTGGGTTCAACATGTAGTTATTTAATATGTCATCCTTTGAATATGTGTGAATGACCTTTGATTTTTTTACACTTAATATCCACTTGTATTTGGTGTATTTATATTTTTCTCACATAATTATGAGATTTATTTATCCTTAATTTAAGGACACCTTCTTTACAGGGGATTTAATCTCATTTTACATTCCTATTGAGACTTCATTGTTGTTATGCACCAATTCACTCTTATATGGTGTATATACTGTCCTTTGGAATATTATATCATGAATGCCTTTATTCTCATGATATTATAAAGTTCCGATTAAATTTTATTCCTCAATTATTGTATTCAAGTGTCTCTCATTTTGTTAAAAACCCTTTAACTAAAATATAGTTTTAAATGTTTTATTGATTTATTCTTATAAATATTTCTCAATAATATCCTTGTTTTCAAAATGGTTTTAATGATTTATTTATATGGATATTAATGGTTTAAAATATTATAATCTTCAAAGTGGTGTGGGACACTTTGATTCAAATATCTCTTTATTAAATGTTTTAAATGGTTTTGAAAATGGTTTTTAGAATGGATTCATTATTTAAATATCTTAAAATTTTATATTGTTATTGCAATGGGGGAATGTTATCTTTCCTTTATGCTTAAGTTATGTTCTATGATTATGTTATGTTTCTTGGGAATTGTTTATGAATATGTGTGGTTCCATGATAAACTAAGGGCGAGTGAGCCCGATATAGCTCTCCAATGCATTGGGTAATGCGAAGGAGTTAAATGTTAAGGTTTCTCCTAAGATATTTAGGGAATATACTGTGATGGGTATTCCAAATGTAACCATGAGGGTTACTCCCTACGTAATAATGTTATTAATTCCTCAAGTTACCTTTATGCCTTATGATTTCTATTGTGTTATGCATAAATCTTATGATTTCATGAGGTATGTTAAATTGCTTATGTTTTATGAGTAAAGTATGATTTCATTGATTCTTATGTATACATGGACTGATTTTTTCTATCCATACTATTATAACCCTTACTGAGCTTTTTATGCTCATCCCAAGTTTTTGAAATGTTTTCACAGGACATAAAGTTTAATAGGGTCAAGGATTTGATGAAGGAAATTTCAGGTTGTCTAAAACAAGGAACTAGACATGACTCTTTTGTTCAAGAGTTTTTATGTTGTGAAAAATATGGAAGCTATGTAGATGTGTCTACTTTGTAATATTTGAGATGTAATAGTTATGTCCTAATTCTCTAAAACTCTAAACCTGAAAATATCCTCAATTTAAATTATTCAATGTAATTCAATATTAAGTAATGTTATAAGGTCGGGGCCTTATAGTTGGTATCAGAGGTCGGTTTAGATAACTTTAGAGGTTAGGGTATTCTCTAAGCATAAGTGACATTACCATAATGGTTAGGATTTCAGAAAGAGTCCTAGTTTTAGATAAATTGAATTAGTAAGTATATCTTAGTGTTTATCTTACTCATTAGTACATGATGGTTTTGTTGATATACTCACACTAACATTTATGTTTTTTATAAATGGGTGGATCTATCATGCACCAAAGTGACAATTGGTTTGAAGGAAACTGTGGTGGTTCTCTGATTAAGAGACTGGATGAAATGGGGGATTCAATGAAAAATCTTGTGGTTGTTCTAAACCAACTATCAAGGAGTCATGATCAACCACTTGAACCTTGGTGAGTTCTCTAATGCATCATGTACGAGATGACCAACTCAATGTGGATGTTCAAGTAATAATTATAAAGGTAACCATTAGGGTTTATATGATCCTTACTTTTGAGGTAATTATGGGTTACTATATGTTATGATGGAATATGAACGACATGAGATAAGCTTGAGGTTAAATTATGTTATGGTTATTTATGAAGATTTTATCATTTTTTGAGGAATGTTATAAGAATTATATAGTTTTGTAAAAAAGACAACATGTAAACTGTGTGACAACCCGTCGCGTCGGACAAAGCTGTGGGAATCAAACCCACAACCAAAGTGCGACTGGTATTTATCACCTACCACTAGACTATGTTAAGTCCCTGGTTATTTTGACTAATTCTTTTTATTTAGATGATTTTATGAATCAAGAGTAAGTTTATTTTGGGTTATCTATGGAAATGATTAACCTATCATGGAGGATATGTGATTAGGTTACTTAATTTTCAATATGAGACTTTGAGATAAACTAATGTTATTTGGAGATAAATGTTAATTTTTACCTTAGAAGACTATGTGATTAAATCCTTCAAATATTTGGGTTTCAATATTAGTTTGGTTTACTTTGAATAATTTTATGGACAAATTGTTTACTGAATGGTCTTTGTTGATCTTTGGGTATTGTTTCACAAATTTTGGAGATTAAGAATAGATTTTTTTTTATAAGGGATTATCCTTTTCAGGTATTATTTGATCTCATACTAACCTTTTTGGTTTTAGTTTTTGTTAAGGTATAAATACATGGGAAGTATATAGTTCTCTTTTGTGGATTAAGTGATTCTCTATAAGTTGATTATAACTCTCTTAATGTAAACAAGTCATCTTAAATACTCATATTTTGGAAAAAATATGAGTTTGTGTAAGAAATATAGTAAAATTTGAAAGTCAACATGAAAAATAAGTATGTTTCCTTATGTTTTAGTTAAGCTCAAAAATAAATTCCTCAATGAAAAGTAACTTAAAAAAATGGTGTTCGTTAACTTTTCCTACTGGTGAATCCAATGCCGTTTAACCCATCACAAGTTTGTGATTTTCTTATGGTTAACTTTTTCCTAGACATGTTTACTATAACTCTCCATCAAAACATGATACTTTGTTTTTTCCTCCATATCCATATTTTCATACATGGAATCCAAGTATGGGTTAACTCGGGTGACCTTTGTAATTCTCTCCCATTCTTTTTATGTGATACTGACTCTTGTTCCGATGTGGGACTTTCAATGGAGTTTCCAAGCCCAATTTTGAAATTGCGAGGATGCAATTACCAAAAGGGGGGAAGGATGTAACATCCCAGGTAAATAAATAATATTGCATTATAATTTTTATCAATATTTGTGAATAAAATGTTAATATTACTTTAAAGGGAACGCTATGCTTGATGGTGTACCCAATACGCGACAACGAGTTCCTTTGAAATCTTACGTTTCACTCTAATAATAAAATAATATTATTTTAAATGGTAGTTAACGCCTTTCCATTGTAATGGTGGGAAAGAACGGAACTAACTACAAAATTATTATATATGTTTGTCAAATATTTTTACTTTTATCCAATAAATGTTAGAGGTGAAAAATTCAAATGAATCCAATTTTAAGCATAAATCTTCTAATATTCTTTAAAAGGTCGATTAACTTCCTTTTGATGGAGAACCATTTTTAAATATACTTTTGACAATTTTATATGATTTAAATAAAATCCTTCTTTAGAATCTGGACATCAAAATTTACTTTGTGTAAAAAAAATTTATTTTTCCGATAAAGATCATTTTTAGGGAAAATGTTGCATTTTAATTCAAAACCTTTTTTTAGTCTGAATTATTTATATGGATAGATTATATTTTTAATTGAAATTAAATTGTATTTAGAATATATTTTTACCATTTAATCCAATGTTGGTCATTTGAAATAATTTCACTTTTAAATTGGACTTAAACTAGTGTTAATCTTTTAAGAGATATTGTTTCTTAAAAACACGCTATTTGTTTTGACAGCGGGAATTAATTATTAAATTAATTAATGTAACTTATATGTTTTTAATTTTGTAAAATAGACATCATTTTTGAATTTGGAGTATCAAATATAGCTTAGGGTGAATTTTTGGTATTTTTCTAAAAAACTTCAATTTTTTGATGAATAGTGAAACCACAAAGTGGTAGTTAAAGAAACCGATTTTTCGTTTAAATGGCACTTTACCACTTCTGTGATTTGATTTTTAAAAATACGACATACATTATTGTCATTAGGAAGTAAAATTTGGTTTAATGATATTAAAATAGTTTTTGGTGAATAGTAACTTTTAAGTTTTATTAATCGCGATTAAAGGTAATTAGTGTGATTTAAGGTAAAAATGATATTATAATAAAATGAAAATATCTTGAAACTTGTCCTAACCCTATTGGATGAGTCATGGCCGATAAAGAAAACCCATGGGTCTATTTTTGGGACCCCATGGAGCAACTTGGGTAAGATAATGACATTAATGCCTTTTATTTAAAGTAACAGTAAAAATGACACAAACATGTATTGTTTTACTAAAATAATTTTTACATGGGGTTATACAAGTCAGTGTTTTGACTATAAATATTCATTGGAAAGATAAATATATTTCCTACATCATAGTATTTTTTTTATAATTTTTATACATTAAATAAATTAAATTATTTATGACATAATGATGATGCAGCGATTACCTCATTATTTAACGATTTAAATAAAATGAAAATATAATGTAAAATCTAAGACCTAAACATGTCAAAAACCTATTTGATGGGTGGATTTATAACCCTTATCACCTTATCCTAGAAATATATCAACATGGGACCTTTAAAATCCAAAACTCATTTGAAAATAATGTATCCTTTTTTGACTTTCCAAGAGTTCCCCTCCTCTCCTCTTATAAGAGGCCCCCACCTCTACCTCCTTACCCACACCTCTCAAGCGTTTGGATCGGAAAAACCCTGCCCATTTAATCTCTCCACATCCCTCTATTCATTATTGAAGCCTCACCTTTGGGCAGAATCCTTTCCAAGGAAGCCTTTGAGCTCAAATTAAAAAGAGTTACCTGATTTAAAGGTAATGTCTTCTCTTGTATTCTTTTGTTTTATTTTGATTATCCAACCCTCTAAACTCTTTTTATTCCTTTATTTTGTAGAAAAACCAGTATATTCAATATACTAGGATTCTGTTATGTGAAGGATTCGAGCTACACTTACACACACCTTCGTCTAATGGTTAAAGAACATATTGTTTCTGTGGATGACGAATTTCTGCCTCACGAAATGATGATTGTTCAATCTTATCTTAACACATTTCATGGTGGCCATTATGATATAAATATATTTTATATATTATATATATGGTATTTATGTTTTCTATATGCTTCTTAATTTTATATTTATAACATTCCTTTATGCATTTCATGTTGTGCCAATGTGATAATTTCATACGAGGAAGTGTGGACTATCGCCCCCTCAAGTGATGTGACTCGTTCATGCAATACATGGAATGTATAAAGAATGAAATTAATGAACATATGTGACCTATATAACATATATATTATACTGTAATTATAATATATATATATATCTCAATTATTTTTTAGTTCCATTAATACGAAAAAGAAATGAAAGTAGCGTCCATGCGTATGTACGGCCTACCGTCTCCATGAACGGTGCATTTCATTTATATTTATCTCCAAATGTTATGGAGTAGTATAAAATGAATATTTACTGGATATATATTATATGTAAATCATTAATACTATTCTGGAGATTATTTACTTATAACTACATGGACAATCATTTTCAAACAAGTTCATTTTTGACTCATGTACCAAACATCGACAAAAACGTCTGATATGAACTCACATTATTAACCAATTATTATAACATTATAATATGTGATATGAACTGAATAATAATATTTAAAATAGGTACTTAAGAATTTATAAATTGACCAAAGTTTATTATTCAGGAATATAAAGAAACGAACAAGAAAAGTTAGACTTGAGGTAAGGGATCCAACCTCTCTCGTTCTTTTTAAGTACTCTCTTTTATGTCATTTCTTATAAGCTCATAATTCTTATGTTTGGGGATGTTATTTTATATTCATCATCGTGTAATTTTTTTTCATATTATGAGTGACCCTATTTGATCTCCTAAATCCATTTTTGGATGTTTTAAGTGGCGTCGTTAGGCTGCCGAGTTTTCATAAGGGATTTTTCATCTCACTTTTATTCCTGTGAGATTTATGCTACATTTTCCACCATTTTCCTATGGGTGGTGTATGTACTGCCCATTATTCAACTATTGGTGTAATATAATTTCGTTTATTGGTATTTACATCAATATTTTATAGTCCTTCTTTCATGGGGTGTACGTTTTGGAAGTTACCCAATTCGGTAAGGGAACCTTTCACCCTCCTCATTTTAAAGACTTCTTTTTTAGGTCTTTTAATCTTATTATGATGGGATAAGTTTCTATATATCCTTATTGCTATAAATGTTATGTACAAGTGATGAGATACCCCTTTTTATCTCTCATCAACTCATTTTCTGAATTTTAAAGTGACGTCATTATGCTGTCGAATTTTTCCAAGGGAACTTCTTAACCCAATTTTGATTTCTTTGGGTTCAACATGTAGTTATTGAATATGTCATCCTTTGAATATGTGTGAATGACCTTTTATTGTTTTACACTTAATATCCACTTATATGGGGTGTATTTATATTTTTCACACATAATTATGATATTGATTTATCCTTAATTTAAGGATACCTTCTTTAGAGGGGATTTCATCTCATTTTACATTTCTATTGACACTTCATTGTTGTTATGCACAAATTCACTATTATATGATGCATATACTGTCCTTTGGAATATTATATCATGAATTCCTTTATTCTCATGATATTATAAAGTTTGATTAAATTTTATTCCTCAATTACTGAATTAAACTGTCTCTCATTCTGTTAAAAACCCTTTAATTAAAATATCGTTTTAAATGTTTTAATGATTTATTCTTATAAATATTTATCATTAATATACATGTTTTCAAAATGGTTTTAAGGATTTATTTATATGGATATTAGTGGTTTAAAATGTTAAAATCTTCAAAGTGGTATGAGACACTTTGATTCAAAGATCTCTTTATTAAATGTTTTAAATGGTTTTGAAAATGGTTTTTAGAATGGATTCATTATTTCAATATCTTAAAATGTTATATTATTATTGAAATTTGGGAATGTTATCTTTCCTTTATGCTTAAGTTATGTTATATGATTATGCTATGGTTCTTGGGCATTTTTTATGAAGACGGGTGGTTCCGTGATAAACCAAGGGCGGGTGAGCCCGATATAGCTCTCCAATGCATTGGGTAACGCGAAGGAGTTAAACGTTAAGGTTTCTCCGAAGAGATTTAGGGAATATACTATGATGGGTATTCCAAACGTAACCATAAGGGTTACTCCCTATGTAAGAATGTTATTAATTCCTCAATTTACCTTTATTCTTTATGATTTTTATTGAGTTATGCATAAATCTCATGATTTCATGAGGTATGTTAAATTGCTTATGTTTTATGAGTAAAGTATGATTTCATTTATTCTTATATATATATATGGACTGATGTTTTCTATCCATACTGTTATAACCCTCACTGAGATTTTTATGCTTATCTCATGTTTTTTAAACGTTTTCACAGGACATAAAGTTGAATAGCGTCGAGGATGGGATCAAGGAAATGTCAGGCTGTCTAAAACAAGGAACTAGACATGACTCTTTTGTTCAAGAGTTTTTATTTTGTGAAAAAGATGGAAGCTGTGTAGATGTGTCTGCTTTGTAATCTTTGAGATGTAATAGTTATGACCTAATTCTCTAAAACTCTAAACCTGAAAAGATCCTCAATGTGAATTGTTCAATGTAATTCAATATTAAGTAATATTATAAGGTCAAGGCCTTATATATCTGTTATTCCTCTATATTTTTATCCATGTTGCATTCCTTTTTATGTCATTATGTTAATCCTTCTAACCCTTGTGTTATACTTTATTCTGATGTTTATTACCCTATTGGGATTTTTATCTCATACCTTTGTTCATGTATTCTCCAAGTTATCATATGCATATGTAAGATCTCAAAGAAAGTTAAGACCTCATTTTTTATTTTAAATAAATGATTTTTTATTTTGGTTTCGTGCTTTCTAATTATGTACCTAGTATTACAAATACAATAGACTTGACGAATCCTGGTTTGTGTTTCATGGATAATTATACCTAAAATCATTTAATAATATGTGTAGAATGTTGGGGTATCTATATCCATAATAGAGTGTCATCATCAAGGAAATGGAAGTTAGGTTTTTAAAATTAAATGAAGGCTATAATCTCTATTTTCTACTTAACTATGAAAAAAATGATGGTTGCACACTTGGTATACAAGACTTCTCAGATAAATCATACATGGATTAGATTATCCACTTCAGCTTCCACTATGATCCTTTTGGATGGATGCATCCTCCTAATTTATTATTTGTAACCAATATTGTTAGCTGGTAGAACTAATAAATGGATGGATATTTGGGGGATCTAGCCCTAAAATATTTTTGTTTTTTCACATGAATATATCTTGATGTTTCTTGAGAAACGACACACACATATTTCATTCATATTTTTTAAGGAATTTTCAATGATTTAAAAATGATTTTTAATCAGAATAGATTTTTAATTCATTATTTTATGAGTTCTTTTTTGAATTTAAATCATATAAATTGACATGATTTTAAGTGGATCAAAAATTAGAATATTGAGGTTTGGAAATTAATTATGAAGATTTGGTTGAATATATTTTTTTATTTATTATGTAACTTATAAATGTTTTTAGAATATTAAAGAAAAAATATTCCAAGCCTAGAAGGACCCCAAATTAAGATCCATAACCACATATCCATCACCATGATGGGTTAATCTGGCCATTTAGCCTACAAGAGAGCCCACATGGTCCATAAAAAGGGAGTACATGTGGTGCAGACCCACGAGTGAATGGGTTGCACCTAAGCTCGCGCGGGCCAAGCATTGTGTCTCATCCTAATTTTATTGTGTACTTGATTCTAGGTAACCATCCCAATGAGGTCTTATATGGGGTATTGTTCATGAGAGCATAAAAAAACTACTTTTCTCAACTTCTACACGACTCATACTTGAAAACACCCTCAGTTGCGTTTCATCTTAATCCATGATGTTGGCCACCACTTATTAACCCCACGACCACCATGTCTAGACATCAAGGATCTCATCTCAAGCTCTACTCCCACTATCGACATTCCTAACCACAATGGAATCCCTTGGAGACTTGTACCAACCCCCATGGAATCCTATTTTGAATATTTATTTGGCCACTATGAAGGGAGGACGAAGGTTTATATCCCTTATTTTGTTTCTGGACTCGCTATATGGAATTCTTCTTATTCCATGTAATCCATTCTAAACCACCTCATTCTATATTTTTATGCACAGAGGCATGAAACACCCTTACACCACTGTTAGTCTAAGACACAGCATGGGAAAGCCAAAGATTTTTGGAATTTAAAATTTTGAATATTTAAAATGTCCATGATATATGTATGATCCATGTTTTAATATTTAGAGATCATTGGCCAAATGGAAGAGGAATTTGAGGGATTATACCTGCCTTTATAAAAGGATAATGTCTTCTTGCCTACCAAGAGATCTTATCCATGGAAGGAAAATCCCCAAGGCCACATGTTGGATTATTTTTTCCATGTTCTTATTTTATTAAATTTCATTCATTTTTTTGTTTTATTTTTATTTAATTTAATATTAAAGTTAGTTAGTTAGTTAAATATATAACATATGCATTTTTTTATTACTAAATAAGTTTCTTCTTCAACATCTATTTTTTTTATTCTTCTTCACCTTTTTATTCTACTTCTTTTATTCTTCTATCCATTTTAATTATCTTAATTTAATTTCTATTTTATTTTATTTTTCTTATTTTATCACTCAATCTACTTCTTTCATTTGTAATTTATTTTTTTATTCTTTTTTATTAATTCTTTTTATTATTATATCTTATTTTTTCTTGTTCTTCACTCTTTATTTCTTCCATTGTGATCTTTATCTATACAATGAGGGGCTAACCCAAGGATTAGATTGGGGAAGGTTTGGTGTTCTTGAGTTCCTTTTTAAATTTTATTTTTTATTTTGGGTATATTTGAGTGGGATGCATAGTTGTGGAGATTTTCCACAATGAAATGAAAATAAAATCTATTTATATTATTTTATTTTATTTATTTTCCCACACATTCATTGATCAACACTTTGGATAATGGAGTTGAGCCAATCAATGGATAAAATGGAATCTAACAGAGAAATATCCTCAATGATGTCCCACTCTCGAATAATATGTTCCATATACATTAATTAAAGAATGAGGTTAGGCCAAATCATTTTTTTCCATTTTCTAAAGGCCAGTTTGGGGGTTTCCAGTACCCAATACAGGACTTCCCCACAACCACACACCACATCAAAACATTCATCTCCAATTCTAAATTTAAATTTCAAAACGAAAATCAACGTGACAAGCCCTTGTGTTGTGCACCTTCCAATGTACCACACACCTATCAGCGCCCTTCCGTGAACCTACCATCAAGCCACGCCTCGGTCCGTGATCCATCACCATGCGCCACCATTCACAGCGGCAGAACCATCACCGAAGCACTTTCCCATGAGCCGTGATTCCCACCAACATCGTAAAACCATCCTGTACAGTAACAAATTCAAACCAACCAGACAAAAAACCATAACAATCCAAAAAGTTCATCAAACCCTCACAAAGTAAAATCAAGGAGTGAAGGAAAAAACATCCAGTATGCCTCCGTCAAAGTGCCATCGCCAAATCAAACACGTCGGTGTAGAAAAAACCATCCTCGTCGAAGCACCATCGCCAAAACAAACTCACCGACACAGAAAACGCCGTCCTAGAAACCATCCAAAAAGAAATATGACAAAATAAACATTAAAATAACATCACCAGATCTCCGGTAGAGAGTATCCCAGATGAAGGCCTTGGAGTAAATCCCATCGCCACCTTCATATCCACACCCAAAGGCCAGATCTACCCGAATCTCGCACGGATTATGCTGAAATCGACAGAAACCCCAAAACACAGCACCTGAAACCCGCACCCTGGACCAGCATCTTTCCACCTATTGAAACCCTAGCTGGATCTGAAGCTAGAGCAGAGAGAAGTTCACGCATAGATGTAAATCGCTGCGGATTTTGATGAGGATATGCGATGTTGAAACTGGGAGAGATCACATCATGAGAGAGCCAATGAGAGAGACAGAGGAGATCATCCAGCTGGAGAGTGGAAGGCGACAGTGGGTGGAAAACCTAGACACAGAGCCCCTTATGGGCTCATCCTGGATAGATTAAAGAATGAGGTAGAATTAAGATTCCATAGTCATTAGATATTTAAAAATTTCTAAATAAAAGGATTCTAATACATGCATGAGATTTCATAGCTAAATTATAAAACTGAATTTGAAAAAATAACGAAGAATGATGATATATCTCAAAACTAACCATAGGACCAAATTACTTCTTTTAATCACATTTTGTTTAGCACTACATGTTATGTTTAGTTTAAATTTTCATTCTACATGCCTTTTCATTATTTTGAAAATAAATAAAAAACCAAATTCAAATTTCATTTCATTCATAAATAATATAAAATAAAATAAAAATTTGTTTATGTGAATTATATTAAGTAACCAGAAAAACTGAGAAGTTCTTCAAGTGAGATAACCTAAGTAAACCACTGCGATATGCTAGGAAAGAATTTAGTATTTTTTTGATACCTAGAGATAATCATGACATAAAATTTGATTTCATTTATAGATAATGAATCATTAGTTTTCTAACTTTTTCTTTTTTACATTATAGATAGTTTTTATTGTTTAAAAATCCATAAAAATTTATTTTTCTTTGATGTATAAAAACATATCATATCTATGTACATCGAAAAAATACTCCCAAGTGTAAGGGAAATAAGAAGAAGAGACTGGTTATGAAAATTCTAGGTGAAACAACTTAAAAAATACATAGAACAACTGGGGAGAAAAATTGAATTATTATTTGAATACATTTGGTCATTTATAGAGAAACCAGAACTGGATAAAGAACCTGATAAGGCTAAGGATGAGTAATATTTGGGAGATCAAAAGGATTTAGATGACTTTTAAAATGAATGTGAGGTACAACATGATATCCTTAGTCCCTAAAAAGTAGAATATCCAGAACCATTTCATATCTCCCTAACCTTGGAGGAAGACTCCACTCAAGTGGGGAATTTGATGAAAATATGGTGGAGCCTATCTAATTACAACCATCCATTGAAATAAAACTTCAATAAGCACATTTAGTTGAATATGATATTGAATCTGAACCAAACAAAGGATTTAATCTTTTCTTAAACTCTTTTTTATTTGATTTTATTAAATCTTAATTGAGTATTAATTCCATTTTTTAAATTTTCATATTCGAACAATATTTGATGTTCTTGAAAGGAAGATGATAAATAAGAACATGCACCTATTGAGGAATACATGGAGATTCTGAATTTTGATTAAAATTAATTTTAGGAAGCCCATGAAGAATTCTGAGTTACTGAGCCTGAAGAAACCAGAACACATGCTTCACACTTTGAAAGGGACTATTTTAATTTAAATTTAAATTTTTTTAATACGAAAATTAATTTTTTCTCTACATTTTATCATTAAATCCCTACATCCTAGATTGACCCAGCACTAGTAAATGAATATAAGGTTTCACAAGTAATGACCAATAAGGAGGATGACCTATTCTTAATCTTACCCTCACTATGCAATCATTACCTAATTGTAAATAGAGAGTATTTGGAATACTGTATCAATGGATCATTCCTCACCAATAAATAATATTTTAAAGATGGTAAAAGTCATAGTGGTGGTTCAAATCCCAGAAGCTACATCCACTAAATAACAATGGATGATATCTGTTACTACCCTCTACAGGTAGAAAAAATACAGGGCCCACTTGGGGGTTCATACAATGATTTATCTTCAATTTCATTCTACTACTTTAAATTTTTTTGTTAGGAATTATTTTAGGAAGCATCCCATTCCCCCTTATTCTTTATGAGACTAAATTACATGATCCTTTAGATTTAATGATTTGTTATCCTTTGTAGGTTCATGATGGCACAAGAAATCCCCCAAATAGTGGAGTAATAGGACAAAATTTTCATGAGAGAATGGAGTTCACTTTAATATTTTATCTATCATACTACATACATTTTTTTATAAAAATCAGATTTGATCTTTAAAATTGAAATTGCAAGACCATTCATATGATTTATGTTTTACATGACTTATCTATGATACATGAGTTTATTAGTAATATTGTGATTTCATGATTTAGATTTCAATGATAATAATATTTATTGAGTAAAATGGATAATTTAATGATTAATGAGAAGAATGGATATTAAAATGAGGACTCATGATTTTCTATAATTATTTTATTCATGAATATGAAATTTCCCTACCATTTTTCACGAATTGGATATTTTAAATACATGTGAATTTACTTTTTATTATTATTAATGCCTTGAGTGATTTTCCATAATCAAATGTTCCATTCCCAAGAATATTTCTTGACCTATTATTTACTATTTTATCTTGATCATATTTCTTGAGTGATCTTGGGACATGTCACCTTCTAGACCATGCAATTGAACTTCTCAAAGCTATGAATATGAAAAAGTACATTTAATATGATTCAATCATATTTTCATTATACATTATCCTTGATAGACCTTTACATTTATTCTTTTTTATCCCACAAAAACCGTGAATGACCTTGTTAGGAATGATCCATATTGAAATCCATTTGTATCCATTCTTACTCTAGTCCAAGTATTTTAATGATATTTTAATGGTTAAGTATAGGTGAAAAAATTCAAAGTAGAATGGATGATCTAAATTGTATGGGAAAAGTGTTGGGGTGTTATCTTGTGTATTAGAAAAGGTTTATTAATTCATTCATTACACTTCATAGTTTTACCTTCTTGAAAAAAATGAAAATAAGAAGAAAAATCTTAAAAAATGTGTGTTATGTCTTAGTAGTATCAAAAAAACCATCACCAGACTAATGATTTTTATCGTATGTGGTTACATAGTGGATTTGAGATTCATTCTAAGTATAACCTTCAAAAAACAAATAAAATGAGAAAAACGTAATTTGAAAAAAAAAGTACAAATGTAGAGAAAATTCAAGAAGGATAAATTAATTCATTATTATTTTATAATTCATGACCATATATTGATCTTGTAAAGTGGGAGTTCTCATAATTTTTTAGGGATAATTTCATTGAGATTTTACTTTTGATATCATACATTTTACTTTGAATAGAAATCTACTCCTTGATCCATAATTTTTAAACACCAATTCCAACCAACCTTAAGCCTCAAAGTCATTTAAACTTCAATTGAAAATCCCTCATGATTTTATATGAATTTTTTATTTACAAGTTTTAGAGATTAGTTATTTTAAATCTTGTGGATATGTATCATGTTCTTGTGATATTAGCATAATTCTATTTGAATTCTATCATGAGTGATGAGTGGAAATATTAAAATGTGTGGTAAATATTGATTTGGAATTTTTAACAATAATTAATTATGGAACTTTAATTAATGAAAGGATAAGTTCCATCAATTATAAAAGTGAAAAAGTATAATGATTTGATTGATCGATTTCTTTTAAAATATAGTAATTAAATTAATACTTAATTTTTAATTTGAATGTTTCATTTAACATTGATAATAATTTTGTTTTATTATATTGAAATTTAAATATGTTTAACATTTCTAACCTCTAATTTTCAATTTTGAGATTTAATTCTCTAGGAAAATAATATTTTATGTGTGGGGGTATTTGACACACTCATATTTCATGTATATTTTTTAGAAATTTTCAATGATTTTAAGTGAGTTTTTAATTAGAATGCCTATTTAATTAATTGTTTTATGAATTTATGTAAATTTAAATCTTATAATTCAAAATAATTTGAGGTGGATCAAAATATAGAATCTTAAAGTATGGAAATTAACTATAAATATTTTTTTGAATATATTCATGTATTTTTTCTAAAGTTTTTAAAAACATTTAAGGAGTTTTCTAAAAAAAATGGCCTAATATTAGAAGTACCTCAATGGAAGACCCATAGCCAAATGGCTAGCCCCATATTGGGGTCATCCAACCAATAAATCCACATGACTGCTTGAATGGGCCAAAGAGATCGAGTCCATGTAATGCAAACCTATGTGTGCATGGGTTGGCCCTAAGCCCATGCAGATTGAGCTTTTCGGATCAACCCGATTTTAGTGTGTTCAGTATTATGGATGCCCACCCTAGTGCGGGATTCTAAACCATGGATCATATTCCTTGATACTTATATGTTTTCTCCAACCACACTCTCTTCTAATAAAGGATCAAATAAGCTGGTTTAATATTCATATAACATAAAAATCATCATTTTTTTAACTTACGCATGCCGCATCCTTGGGCATACCCTCGGCCGCTCTTTGTCTTTATCCATGGTGTCGTCTACCATTACTTCACCCCAAGAATTCCATGGATAGCGATCAAGGAGCTCAGCTCGAAATCTACTCCCACTGTCGATTCCCCTTACAACCATGAAATCCATTAGAGACCTATACTGATCCCCACGGAAGACTATTTAAATGTTTTATCCGACCACTATGTAGGTCAGATGAAGGAGGAGCTCGCCATTTTTATTTCAATTAGAATCACTATGTAGAACACCATCAATTCCATGAAATTCATGGACAACAACCTCATGTCCATATCACCATGTACAAAGTCATGCAATACCCTTACACCACTGCTGGTCCACACTATTCCTCAAGAAAGCATTAGATTATCATAAGTTCAAAATTTAGATATTAAATATATCCATGATATCTGTAAGATCCATTTTTGAAGATTTAGAATGCCTTGAATGAAAGGTAGAGGAGTTCAAGGGATTCTCCCTAACTCTATAAAATAATAATGGATTGCTACACATAGGGAGTTCAAATTAATGAAGGTATAATCCCCAAGGCCACATGATGCTTCATTTTTTCCATTTTCTTCTTTTATTTCATTTTTTCATTTTATTTTTGTTTTATTTTTGTTTCATGTAATATTTAAATTAAAAAATTAATTATATAACTCATTCATTTATTCCAAATCAACAAGTGTCTTTTTCAACCCCAATTTTTTCTTCATATTCTTCTCCTTTGTATTTATATTCTTCTTCTTCTTTTCTTATTTTTCCTATTTTAATTTTCTAAGCTTCATTTTTATTGAATTTTATTTATTATTTAATAACTCTATCTAATTATTCTATTTTTATTTTATTATTTTTATTATTTATCCTTTATTCTTTTTATTATTATATATTATTTTCTCTTCTTATTATCTCTATATTTACACTATTATGATCTCTGGATCTTAATAATGAGAGGCAGACATGAGGCCAAGCTTGGGGAATGATAGGTGTTCTTGATTTCTTTCTTAAATTTTATTTTATATTTGTGGTAGATGTGATTGGAATCTATGGGTGTAGATATTTTCCCCCATTACATGAAACTCAAATCTATTTATATTATTTTATTTTATTTATTTTCCCTCCATTATATTGATCAACTCTTCACATGATGGAGTTTGTCTGATCAATGAATGAAATAGTATATGGTGGATTCGGGTCCTAGAAGATTTCACACTCTTGATAGAGGTGTTTCATCGACCTTGGTTACATGATGAGGTGCAATTAATATTTCTTAGGAATTTTGGATATCCCATTTTCTAATTAAAAGGATAGTTGTTCATTTATGAGATTTCATAGCTGAACTTTCAAAAAAAAATAAACAAATAAAGGAGAATAACGATAGATATCAAAACTGAACCTTGATCCAAGTGAATTATTTCTAATCACATTCTTTTTATCATTGCATTTAAGTCTCGTTTAAATTTTCATTATTCATGTCTTTTCAATATTAAGAAAATATATGAACCCAAGTTCATATTTCATTTCTTTCATAAATAATATAAAATAACAGAAATAATTAGTTTAGGTGAATTAGATTATGTTTGTAGAAAAAGTGAGAATCACATAAAGTAATGTGACCATGTTTATCCACTATGATGCACTAGGAAACAATTTAAAAAATTTATTTTTCAAAACCAGTGATAGGTGTGTGTTAAGAAATATAATTTATTGATTATTAATGTCAAGTTTATTACCAATGTTGATAATTTTAGATCTTAAGTCTTATTAAATTACTATATTCACTTATATGAATATTCATTCTTCAAAGGAAATTGGAGTGTTTGCAAGCTTCTACTCATCATGTTTAGAGTAAGCAAATACTTTATCATTCTTCTTAAACATTGTTTATTTCAAAATTTCATCATATTATTTTTAGAGGTTTTATTTATAGGGATAGATAGAGGGTCCTTGAGATCCATTGAGATTATATTATTAAAGGCATCAGATCTTAATCCCTTGGTATTTCATTAGTAGTTCTTGTTTATGAAATATTTTTTTTGATAGAGTCGATTGTGTGATATTCAAGCCTGTATTATAAAATAAAGTCATGAATATGGGATAAATGCACATTGATCATATAGATAAACCCTAATTTTTCCATAATCATGTAAGGTTCTAAAGATAGAGTGTTTTTATTTAATAGTATAAGATATTGTTAAGTGGATTTTTTCCCTTAGACAATGTTAAGAGATGACTTCTCAAGTATAGAATTGTTTCCTCAATATAAAGGACTAAGAGTTGAGAACTATCTTCACATCATTATAAGGGTAAATTACAGTGTCTTGAAATCCATTTGGATCTTAAACCTACATTTATTTCATTATTTAATTTTGTTTCACTTCAATATTATAGTACCCAATATTTATGTATTAATATCTCATGAGTAAAATGGATATTTTACACCATGAAGAACTCAAACTTTCTAATTAATGGAACACATCAGGAATTAGTGACAAGAAAAATTCGTTTTTATGTTTAGAGGAAATCAGTTACTATAAAAAAGGGGTATCATGTTCTGTGTGGAAACCAAGAACTCAGTATCTATCATGATTTACATGATTTTTTTTCATGAAAATAATTATTTTTAATGGATTATACTCACTTTTTTAAATATCCATGTATAGTTAAATTTTATGAATAACCATATTTTAGAGTTATTCAAAAAAAATAAAGGGCCCTAATAGCTCATTTATCATTTATCTTTGGTATTTATGTATAAAAAAGATAACAATTTGTTTTTTTATTTATTCTCATCACAGTATGCATCTGTAATAGGCACCTTTGTTTTAAACTCTTGTGTATTTTTTAGGGATTCTATATGGTAGTATTTGATATATTTAAATATTTAAATTGAATCCATGATCAAGAATCATGTTGTAATAATGAAAATGTTCTATAAAATATTTTGAGACTAAATGGTTGGGTCTCATACCATGTTTTTTCATTCAAAATTTGGGAACAAAGTGATGTAGTGACCATGAAGATAGTTCTGTCAAGGTATAATATATAGGTTACCTTATTGATTTTAGATTGGAGAGATAAGTAATTTTTGATATCTATTGTTAACTAACTTATTTTTCCTTAGTTATTAAATCCAAAAATCGTATAAGATAAAGGTGATAATTGAATGGTATTGAATTTAACAATCGAAACTATTGATCCTTTTGAATTTTCTTATTTTAGTTCTAATTGAATGTATGGTATTGTCAATGATAGATCAAAACATATAGTCATTCCTCTAGTATGTATTCCCCTACCTAAAACAAATCTATAGGGGTTACTAGTATATTTTGGATCATAAAAGTTCTATAACATAGGAAACATGTTTATCAATCAAATGTCATTGATAGAGGAAAACAATATATTTTATTTATAGGATTTTTTATTTGGTGGGGTAGGCCTTAGACTCCTAATTTTAGGTGAATTGTATCAATGATATTCTGGAATAGATTATACATGCATTAGGGTTCTTCTTCTAGCTTCTTACTACTTTGAATTCAAGTTTACTAACTCTTCAGAGGTTATAAAAAAGGATTTCATTTTAAGGGATAGAGAGGAAATTAAGTTCAGGACTAGTTGATTCAGTCATTCCCAAATTATTTTATGTGAATGAATGTTTAAATTTTGAGTTATGTAGTCATTTAATTTTAGCACACATTGTTTGGTACTTCTTATCACTCTTCATCTTCTCTAGGAAAGTTGGAATACACATAATTCACATGTTTCATGGAGTTTCAAAGCTCCACCTAATGTTCTTCCACCATGGTTTGTTAAAATTACTTGAGTAAAAAACAGTATTGGATCATGAATCCATCATCAAATTAAAGGGTAAATAATTTAAAAAATCATTAAAACCTACCCCTTTTATTATCCTAGAATCTATAAAATCAACAAAATTATGATCTAGGGAAGAAATATAATACCTAAGAACATGTTCAAGATAAAAAATAGTAGGTAATAATCTAAATGATCTTAATGTTTCAATTCCTCATCTATATGCATGCATGTTTTGTGTTTTTATTATGTTTTTTTGTTATGGTTAATGAGATCTAGGATGTGGTTCATCCTAAAACATGAATTTTTTGGGGTGAGGGCCAACACCACCACTAGATTAACATTGAATTTGGTTTCATCCTCATTCCCATGATTTTTTATTCTAGTTATTCCTATTAAGATATCATTTAGTTAACCATATGACATCCTTTGTACACTGATCTTTTTTGGTAAATTCACAGAATCTTATGTGGTAATTATATGAGAAAACCATCATATTTAACTCATCTGAAAATGTTTACATATAGATATCTAGTTTACTTTTATGGGTTCATCATCATGGATAACGCATCTTGATTATTTTACATACATACCTTCAATAGTTACTCCTATGAGGGTTGAATCTCTAGGGAGTATTCTAGGACCTTAGAATATAAAATAAATTATAAATCAAGTTAAAATGGTAGATAATGTATAGACTGAGAACCTTATAGGTAGTGATAGAACCCACAACCAAGTATATGTACCAGATGAATATAGATCCTTCTAGTGTTTAGAAAAAATTATCCGAGCATTGTTTCTTCCTATTGTCCATGAGTCCTTATTCGTAAGACAAACTAATATGAAAAGTGGTTGAGAGGTTTATTCATGTCACTCTTTTATTTAAAGGATGTGAATCATGTATTGATGAATTTTGGTGGTGGATGTGCCAAATCGACCCACCTAGGATATAGATTCTTTACTAACCATGCTGGTGCATGTCTATCTTTGAATGATTCCAATTGAGTGGTAGTTGAATCAAGTATATCATCCTATAACACTACCCCTTACATTGATACATGAATTGGATGGATTGGTTGGGCCAAATTTGTTATGGATTTAGAGGATTAAACTCATTGATGTTAACTAGGAAGGTGGTTTACGAAAGAGTCTAATATTTTAGATAACCTATCATGTGGGAATCTTGTACACTTTCAATATACGAGATCCACTTTATCAAGGTAGGCCTATCAATAGAGGTAGATCCTCAACATGAGTTTCATTATCATCGGTCATGTTCCATTAGTGGATATAAGCATTAATTCACTGAAAGATTTAAATTCCATGCCTTGATTGGGAAATATTACTAAAAAGGATAAATAGTTTCAAGAAATCGATAAGTTGAGGATATGGAAATTAACTTACCCTTTTTATGTTAATTACTTGTATAATATTTTATAATAATAGATAAAGAAGTAGTCTCGGTGCTTGATATCTCTTTTAGCCTCATATGTGAACACTATATTAATGTGTTTCAGTATGAGTGATTCTTTATAATGGAAGTTTACCCTCATTTGGTTCATTATTAATATTTTTTAAGGTTATAGTGATCTCAACTATGATGAAATTCACTGTTGAATAACTTATAGGAACCAATTTAATCTTTTCATCTATGAAATATGAATCTATATTAGGTTTAATGTAATAGATGATGGAATAATCATAGTGGTAGGAATCGGTAAGAGTATACTGCCACTATATGAGTGATAAATTAGTGGTTACCAAAAAAACTACTCTCAAATTTTTTTCCTATCACTACTTAGCATGATTGTATTTCAAATGAAATGATATGAAGATTTTAAATAGAGGTAGGAAGAATACACATTGACCAAGATTTATTACATGGTTTACTCACACTTTTTATCCAGTTAATAATACTTCATGGACAATTATTATGATCTTTTTTTTCGTGTTCTTATATTATTATAATCCAGAAAAAAAATTATAATAGGGATATGTTACTAAAGTGTAAGTATAAGAAAGAAATAAAATAATCAAAATTTTGAAGAATTTTCACTTTCTAACCTCAATTGCCTCCTTAATTTGGATCACTTTTACACCCATATTGTTCTCCTCAATCCCAGGTAAAATATCCTTTGAGGGATCCCTAAAATGAGTGGTTGGATATCTCAAAGTTTCATCTCACCTTTCACCCATATTGACTCATCATATTTAAAGATAACTCAAAAATTAAAGTGTAACCATGTGTGTTATGTAATGATAATTATATCTAAAATAGAGAGAAATTATCTATTTACATATTATCAAATATATTCATAAATTTTAAACCTCAATTATAGTATGACCACCATTCTTTAAGTGTGGTATATCTTTATCCTTAATTCCAGTGCCATGAGAAATTTTCATAGCTATAACCATTGTGGTGTGAACCCATCCTCTATGTAATAATGGCATGGATTATAGTATGATTTCATTTAAACTCCCTAGAAAACAAAGCATTAAATTTTTATGGTCCCCCCATCATGACACATTAAGATCTCCTCAACTCCTCAATAACTTCTTCACATAACAAAATATATGAATTTTGGTGGCCCTTTATGTAATAGTTTCTTACTTCTCTAATTAAACCCCATAATGATACGATGCCTAAGGTATCAGTGTGGTGTGATTATTTAAGAGTAGATAACTTATTTTAATCAGCCTAATCACATCACAATGACCACCATCACGCAATATTTTTCTCTCACTCAGAAATTATTTATTACTTTACATTACGTCATCTTAAATCAGCTTCCAACTCATCAATGAGAATTATTTTAATAAATAATACATAAAAAAATTCCACACTAATAAATGGATTGTCTCAATAAACTATTCATAAAATTAAAATTGAGTGTAATTTATCTAAACACCACACCATTGGATAAAATCATGTTTTTATAAAGATCAACTCCATATTTAACATGTCTCAAATGAGATAAACTCATAGTTCCCCATTTATATTTATCTTCTTGGGAGGACATAAAATTAAAAACTCATAAACTTATCTAATAATCAAATGTTCTTCAACCACCACTTAAGGGCGCTTCAATCTCCCCAATTAGAGTTTTCAGCAATATGAAAAATAATACATGCTCTCTTTAATCCCCAATAATAAACTACCAACTCGTAATGTCTCCCCCTATAAGGAAAACTCTTCTTATATACCCCCTTAATAATAACATATTAAAATATTTAGAGTCTCTCCCCCTATGAAAGAATATATTTTTTGAATTTTCACACTTTTTTAATAAATTTAAATAAATAAAAGAAGTAAAATAAACTAGTGATCTTAAAGATAATATGAGAGAGAATTCACTTCAAAAAACACTCTCAAGTTCTACAAGTAATCATTTATTAATATGTTTTTCAAGATATCCACAATTTTCTTCTTTTTTGAAGCATACTGCAATGAAATATCTTCGAATTACACCTTCCCTTGGAAGAAGTGGTACTTGATATTAATATTTTTCTAACTTTAATTTTTTACAATATTCTTTAATAAGTAGATTATACATTAATTCTTTCACCAAATAATCAATGGTTATGAAACATTCACCCTCATGTATTAAAGTTGTGACTTCATCCACACTATTTGGGTTATAGATTACGATGTTGTAACATACATAGTTTCTATTATTCTTAAGATGTATGAATTTTTCATCTTAGAATTCCAATAAATACATATTCCTCTAATGATGAATAGACCACCATAAGTTTACTTTTGATTACTAATGTCACCAACCTAATCCACGTCAGAATAACCATATATCTAAAAATATAAATATTTTTCATAATTCACCCCATAATCAAGATTCCATTTTATAGATCCTAATATCTATTTTTCTACCATAATATATTAATCCTTTATATTTCTTTAGAATTTTACTCAAATTATAGATACACACATGATATCTAGTCTAGACATTGTCAAGTAAATTAGGTTTCTAATGATCCTTCAAGACTCATTTTTTATAACGACCTAAAGTATATTCTACTAATTTATATATTTGTTTATTTATTCATTAATTAACTCATTTATTTATTTATTTGTGATTTATTATTTAATAACCTCAGATCACAAAGTATTATAGTTTTATAGAGTTTTGATACATTAGATAATTCAAATTACAACTCCTATAAAAAAGGTATAAGAAATCAATTATTATTATTTACAAGATTTATACACCATAGAGGGAACTTGTCCGCTCACTCACTTATACACTTCCTTATTCCCCATGAAAAGAGTTTTTGAAAACATAGTGTGAATGAAAAAATATCAGTAAGGGGTTTTCAAAACATGTGGAAACCAAGCTGGGTTTTCCAATTCCATATATAAGTAAAACATGTTATAAAGTTAAAAAATGAAGTCCTTGTAAATCATGAGTAATTTTGAAAATAAACTCTATTTATAAATATATTTTAGAATATTGAACCTTTAACAAATATGTTTCATTCAATCATTAAATAATAAAGGGTTTTCTTGAAAAAACAAAATCACTTGTAAATAATTCTCAAAGGCACCTCGGGTCGTAACATAAAGACATGGATTACACACAGTAAAACATAACATGGTGTAAATTGCCCCATGATAGATTAGGTTCACTCCTTAATCCTATAGTGTTATTAAAATAACCTCCCATGCACCATACATGACATATCATTATATTAAAACATTATCTAATGAATTGCAGCACTATATAATTATAGGCACACCCGTCATTTAGTTGGATAAAGTCTTATAAGGGTTTGGGTTCATTCACCATCCCCTACCTTCATTAATACAACATCCAAGTGCAATTACATGGAATTAAAAACATGGTAACTTTTATTTTAAATCAGAAAGACAATGAGGATTCCTTAAAATCCAAGAGCTTCAATACTCATTTAATACAAATTAATGACATGAATATGTATATATGTCATGGTAAAGGTATTTTTGAATAAAAGGATATCGATACATATTCATTTATGTAAATATATATAAAAACATTTTTACATAAATTGATATGTATATATATATATACATTTATTTACATATATATTCATATTAGAAAAAAAAATCGGTTTACCTATTTATATTCATATGTATAGATATCAAAAAAATTACATAGAATGAAATGTATATATATAAATTTATTTTCATATATATATATATATATATGAAATAAATTAATTTTACATAATTTGATACATATATTCATTCATTTATATACATGTATCTATTGAAAACAATGTAAAAAATCAGTTTTACATAAAATGATATATATATATATATATATATATATTGTGTGTCTGTGTGTCTAACATAAAAGTGTATTATATGTAATGATATATATATATATATATACTTTTTTCAAAATAAAACAATTTTATCTTAATTAATAATTTCAAGAATTCAATAACATCCCTTACACTCACAGAGGGGGAATCAAACTTCTTTAAACACCCAAAATATTTTTATAAAAAAATATGTAGGAAAAAATTATTTTTACAATAAATGATACGTATATTTATATATATACATATATACACATATTTTTTAATGAATCATTTTTATTAAAAAATTAAATATTTAATAACTTTCCTTGCATTCATAGAAGCCTAATTAAGATTCTTTGGGACATTCAAAATAATTTTATATAAAGAAATATATATTAATAAATTAATTTTACATGAAAATATACATATATATATATGTTCATGTATATATATATATATATTTTAAAATGAGACTTTTTTACAAAAGAAATGATTTTGAGAATGCCATGAATTCTACATCTTTCTTAGGGAATGATTGAAATTCATTTTAAATAATTTTTTAAATTTCAAGGGATAAAATAATTTTTTTCTCATAACATTTTAATGAAGAAAACATTTGAAACATTAAATAAGATTATATAATAAAAATTACCTTATCTTTGATATGAAATAACACTTAAAAATAATAATATTTTCAAATAGTAATCTGTATAATATAAATTGATTAGAGAATTTTCAAAAAACTAATTACATTTGAAATGGTACCCTTTTTTCTGAAATACAAACAACCATAATTAAAAAAAAATCAAATTAATAAAACATTACCATATTAAAAAAAAAATTAAAATTATTTAACAATAAAAAAAATTCTTATAAACTACAATAATTTTGCGAACAAAATTTTAAACATAGAAACCACTTCAAACATTTAAGCAGTGTTAAAAAATAACCTTACCTTCATAAAGATATAATGAAAAAAATTTAATAATTAAAAATAAATATCATGGGCTAAATAAATTTTACCAATTATATTTTAAATACATAACCCACAAGAATCATTGATCTATATCATTTTTTTAGAAAATGATCCCCCTACCATTTTGGATGCATAAAAATAAAAATGGTGTTATAAAACATGAAAATAATGCACTAAAATAATTTACATATAGAAATATTAAATAAATAAATCAATTTTAAATATTTAAGCTTTCTTTAACAAAAAAAATTCTCTTATCTCTATATCACTTCCCTAAACAGCGCCTACCAAGATGGGTCTCAAGACTAGTCCCTCACAATGGGGCATAAATTACAGAATAATGGATCTTAAAAACTAGGATAACTAAAGTAAATTATATTAGATAGATTCAAGAAAACAAACCCCATCAAACCCTCTTACAACACCATAAGGTCATATATATATCCACACCCAAAAATCATTTGTATACATGCATATATAAGTAGTGAGAACCGAAATATCTCCTTCCCAACATGAAATCCCCGCTTTCCCTTAAAATATAATCCCATTCTAAATGGAAATTGCTTAACTTGTGAGACTAATACCAAATATGGAAAATTTATATAACCCAAAAACCCAATGGATCCATCTACATCTTCACTATCGGATTCACCCTTGAGTCATGAGATACCCAAATGAATCATTCCACATGCAGGACGACCCTCGATGAACTTAAATAGAGCACCAACATCATGATTTCTATCTACGATCATTAGTCACAGCTCATCCAATAAAAGAAGATTATGACAGTGTGTGAGGGAAATGTGTTGGCTTTGACTGAACCCAAAAAACATGATTCCCCCTTTTGTTATTTAAATTATTATTTTATCTTATAATTTTTATTTCATATATATATATATATCCATTATTTTTTATGTTATTCAAATACACATATATATTAGTATATTCTAATATAAAAATAATATAAATTATACTAATAAATTTTAACTTATAAATAAAAACATATTATTATTATTGTTATTTTTTTATTGTTTTTGTTTTTATTATTATTGTGGTTATTATAAAATTTTAATGGAATTCATAAATTTTATACTAATATAAAAAATTATAATATTCATATAAAAATGTGTCATGCATTACCTTGTTTTCAAGTAAGTCTCCTAATGTTCATATATTTAAGCATGTATTTCCTATTTTAACATTGGTAGTTTTTATAATTTATAAATAATTTTATAATTTTTATAATATTTTTGTTACAAAAATAATACTATTAAAGATAACATAAATATTTTTTTCCTTAAACTGGTATGTTTATTTGTTAATGTTAATTAGTCATGAAGTGAACATATACAAAAAGTTTTATGGTTTATTATTTATCATTATAACTAATAATGTATATTTAGCATAAAAACATATCATATATATACATATATAGTTTTTTTTAATGTAAAAATTGTTATTTTTTGTATTAAATGACCTTAGTGGATATTTTTAACGTTTATATTATGTATAAATACATCACCTTACCAAATATTTTTTAACCAAGCTTAACAAATTCTAGATCCAATTCCCACAAATATGTTTCCTCTTTTATCGCTCATCTATGATCAAACTCTCATACTCTTTACTGGGTTTCTACTCATCAAATATCTCAAAGATGTGGGATATTACATTGCATTTATATTTATTTTTATAAGTTTTACTTTTTTACTGAGGAAAATTATTACAGGTTTATCATTCCTACATCCTTAGTCTAATGAGATATTCTTATACCATTTTTCATTTATTACAATAAAAAATGCTCAATTTTAATAAATTTATATGACTTATTTATTTCATATACTAATTGAAATTTTCTATAAAACATTAATCAGACGTTTCATTCTACCCCCTTAAAAATTTGTTTCCTTGCAATCTGATTGTATCTTACACAGATTATGGGAAAATAAGAACACACATACACTAAAATTTTATACTCAGCTTCATATTTTCTCACCTACTTCCATTAATCATTCCCCAATTCACATTTTTACATTTTTCATGAAGTGAGAGGTTCATCATTTTGAAACAATAAAATAGTTCATTTTTTAAAACTTTTTCTTCCTTAGTCCAAGCAGAGTTTGTACAACTCGAATCAGAAAGATGGAGAAAATGATGCACTATTTAAAAACAATTTTTTCTACATTGTATATTTAAAACATGAACCTAGGCCAGGTTTTTTATAACATATTATGATATAGTTTTTAAATTTTTTAAATGTGGATCCTCTATTATATTTCCCATGTTTTCAAAATTATTGTCATCTTAGACTAGAAATATAAAGGCGACTTGTATTTCTCCCTCTTTTACAACAATTATTAAATCAAATAGTTCATTATACTCTCTATGCAATGTGAAATATTTGAAAATACATTAGTGGTACCTCCCTTGGTGAGAAATGTGGAAGAGTTGTGAGCTTAATATTTAAGCATGGGTAAGCCATGATCCATGATGATTCCACAGTATGGAGGAGGTTTTTGATATGTCATAAAAGTGTTTTTCAAGAAAGTTTTACTTTGGAAAAAGTTCTAAAACTATTTGATCCTTATTTCACAATAAATATTTCAAGTCCTTAAGAAGTTTCAACAATGTTTTCCAAGGTATTTCTCATTCCATCTCAAAAATTAGCCTTTATCTTGTTGATGAAACATAACCAATTTTAAATTAAACCTTATAGATGATAAACTTGTAGTGTTAAATGACATGAAGACTAATTATTCTTATATAATAATTTTATAAAATATTTATTACTCCTTAATGTAAAACCATAAAAAATCTACAAAAATCATCTAAAGGTTATAAGGTTTCTCCCTATCCTGGCCTCTAAAGTTGTCTAAACCTCATATTTGATACCGACTATGATGACCCAAATCCTATTACACTTATATATATATATATATATATTATGATTTATTATCTAACAACCTGAGATCAAAAAGTTTTATAGTTTTAGAGAGTCGTGATACATCAGATAATTCTAATTATAACTAATTTAAAAGAAGGGATAAAAAATCTATTATTCTTCTTTACAAAAGTTATACAATAAATAGGGACCTTTTCCAATCACTCACTTATACATGTCCTTTTTCCCTATGAAAATGGTCTTTGAAAACATATGGTTAGAAACAAAAAATCTCAATAATGGGGTTTCAAAACATTTAGAAACCAAACAGGTATTTTCAATTCCATGTATAAGTAAAACATGTTATAAATTTCTAAAATAAAGTCCTTTGAAATCATGAGTACTTTTGAAAATAAACACTTTTTCTAAATACATTTAAACATTTAAACCTTTGGAAAATACATTTCATTCATTCATAAAATCATAAATGATTTTCTTGAAAACTCATAAGCATTCATAAAAAATTATCAAAGGTACCTTGGATCATAACATAAGGCATGCCATACTCCCAAAACAAAATAACATGGTGTACATAGTCCCATGGATGAATAGGTTCACTCCCTAATCTAATAGTGTTCATATCATAACCTCCCACATACCATACTTGATATCTCATGATATTAAATCATTGTCCAATGCATTAGAGCACAATATAATTCTGGGAACACCCATCACTTAGTTGGACAAAGTCACTTAGGGTTTGGGTTCACTCCCCATCACTTAGTTTTGCATGGAATGATAAACATACATATACATTAATATAAATATATATATAAATAATTTTACATAAAATTCTATGTATGTATATATGTTCATTTATTTACATATATATTTATATTTGAAAAAACATGTTTACATATTTATATACATATGTGTAGATATCAAAAATAAAAAAAATAGACAAAATGGCATGTATATATATACACATTATTCTCATATATATATATATATATATATTACATAGATAATAGTTTTACATAAGATGATACATATATTCAATCATTTAAATAAATTTATCTATTTATAGAAAAGTAAAAATCGATTTTACATAAAATGATACATATATATATATACATAGATATATATATATATATCCCTAAAATAAAAGTATTTTGTTTCTAATGATATATTTATGTGTGTATATATACTTGTTTTAAAATAAAATTATTTTATATTAAATTTTTTTTTTTGAAAATTCATTAACCTCCCTTATACTCATAGAGGGAGAATCAAAATTATTTAGGCACCAAAAAAAAATTTATAAAAATAAATCTCTAAGAATAAATAATTTTTATATGAAATGATGTATATATATACATATATACATATATTTTTAAATGTAACATTTTTATTAAAATAATAATTTTTAAAATTTAATAACTTCCCATGAATTTATATAAGCTTAATTAAAATTATTTAAACATTAAAAATAATTTTATAAAAGGAAATATATAGGAAGAAATTATTTTTAAAATAAATGATACATATGTGTGTGTGTGTGTGTGTCAGTGTCTGTGTTAATTTATATTTATAAACTTATGTTTGAAAATGAAATGTTTTTACTAAAAAATGATTTTGAGAATGTAATTAATTTTACTTCCATCCTAAGGAATAATAAAAATTCATTTTAAAAAAATATATAAATTAGAAGTTCTAAAAAAATTGATATAAAAATTTAATGCAGAAACCATTTAAAAATTAAAGTAGAGACTTTTAAAAAAATTCATTTATCTTTTACGTAAAATAATACTAAAAAATAATAATGTTTTAAAATGGTAATATGTAAAATACATATTGATTGTATAATTTCCATAAAAATAATTGCAATTGAAACAGTCCCCTTATTTTGGAAATACATAGAACCAGAATTTTAAAAATGGAAATCAAATTAACACACCCTTACCATAACAAAGACATAATTACAAATATTTATAAAAAAACATTTTAGACTTCAAATAATTTTGAAGATAAAATTTTAAACATAGAAACAACTTCAAACATTTATGTAGTGTTAAAAGACAACCCTACCTATATAAGGATATAATTAAAAAATTTAAACATTAAAAATAAATATCATGGGATAAACAAATTATACCTATAACATTTTAAATACAAAACCCACATGAATCATTGAGGAATAACATTTTTTTTAAAAAAAATTTTACCCTTACCATTATAAATTTAAAAAATACCACTATAAAACACAAAAATGATGGACCAAAACAATATTTCTTATAGAAATATTGAATGTTGAAACCAATTTAAATATTTAAGAAGATTTTTAACAAAAAATTATCTTACATTTAAATCACTACAGTAGATGGATCCTACCAAGATGTGTCTCAAGGCCAGTCCCTCTCAATGGTGAATAAATGACACCACAAAAGATCTTCTATGTTGGGAAAACAAAATTAAACTAAAGAAATTAGATTCAAGAAAACCACCCCCATTAGGCCCTCTTACAATTCCACGTGGTCATATATATATACCTGCACCCAAAATAATCAATATACACACACACATATATATATATATATAAAAGGTTTGAGCCACAATATTTCATTCCCAACATTAAATCTGTTCTTTCCCATAAAAAGTAAGTCTATTCTGAACATAACCTATATAATGTGGGAAACGGATACCCAGTATCACAATTTTATATACCAAAAATACTTATATGCGTCAATCTACATCCCTAAGATTCGAGTCACCCCCGAGTCTTGAGATCCCGAAATGAATAGTTTCACATGTAGTATGACCCTCAATGACCTTCGGTGGTGCACTGGAATCATGCTTTTTCGGCCTAGATTGTGGGTCACAACTCATATGGCTGAAGATGATGATGATAGCAGGGGGGGATTTGTTGTCTTCGACTGATCCCAAGAAACCTGATTCCCCCTTTTTAAATTTTAATTATTATTCTATATTATAATTATTATTTCATATTTATATATATATCCATTATTTTTATTACAATACAAATTCATATATATATATATGTGTGTGTGTGTGTGTGTACATTCTAACATAATAAAACAATATATATAATATTAGTAATTGTTTACATGTAAATAAAAACATATTATTATTATAATAAAATTTTATTGAAATTCATATATTTTATAATTATATTAAGATATTTTAATATTCATATAAAAATGTGACATGAATTACCTTTTGCAAGTAAGCCACCTAATTTTCATATATTTAAGTGTGCATTTTATATTTTAACATGTGTAATTCAATATAATCTATAAAATAATTTTATATTTAATATAATATTTATTTATAAAATAAATACTATTAAAGTTAGCAAAGAAATATTTTCCTTAAAATTATTTTTATATTTCTTATGTTAATTATTCATGAAGCAAACATATATACATTTTTATGGTTTATTATTTATCATCATAGCTAATAATGTATATTTAGGATAATAATTCATATAATATATATATACATTAATATATATATATATATATATATTCAAAACGGAATAACTGTTATTTTTGTATTAAAATACATTAATGATAATTTTTTAATATCCATATTATGTATAAATACATTATCTTAAGAAATATTGTTTTTAACCAATATTATCAAATTATATATCCTCTACCCATAAGGATGTTGCCTATTTTTATGTCCCTCTTTGGTCAAACTCTCATCCTCTTCTCTAGGTTTCTACTTATGAAAGATCCCAAATATGTTGTCTATAACCTTATTGTTATCATGTTTGTTATAAGTTGTCCTTGTTTACTAACGATGATTATTATAGGTTTAGTATTCTCGTGTCCATAGTCTGAGGAGAAGTTCTTTTACTAATTTTAATTTATTAAAAAAAATATCCTTTTGTTTATAAAATTTTAAAAATACTTTATTGCGTCTATGACAATGTAAATTATATAAAAAATCTTGAGATGCTGCATTTTTATTCACACTCCTTCCAATAGATATATGTCGAACAAATATGACTTCATTGACTCTGTCATCAAACTTACCCCACATGACTACTTTTGATCCTGATGTAACTAGGGCTATTGAATACCTTTAAACTCTTAAATTTAGGTTTCTTACCAAACAATATATATTAAGGTTTATTCACCAAATTGGGTTAAATTAAGAACTAATCCATGCTAATGATAGAGTATATTGTGGCTTGTACCAAAAAGTAATTTAATGTGTCATTATCTGATAAAATTATTCTTCCCATGTCCATAAAACTCTAATTACTATTCTTATCTACTCCATTTTATGGATGTATATAGAGAAATATATTATTTTCTTATTCCATGGTTCTTGAGATATGCATAAATGTGTATAATATTCAATTTAGATCCATTATTAGAATGAAATATTTTGATAACAAATCTAGTTTGATTTTAAACACACCTATAAAAATTATTAAGAATCCTATGATCTTCTTATTTAATCTATATAAAATAAACATAATTCATACTAGTAAAGTAATCAAAAAAATCATGAAGTACTTATATCCACCACCTTATGACTTTTGTTCAAAATATTTTTTTTTGGAATGTATCTCAAGTGTTGAGTATTTTAAGATTCCAATTCTATAGATTCCTTATATATTTATACTTTATTATGTTACTATTTTTATTTTTTCACAAAATGGACAAATTTTTTGTGCCTAAGATCATTTATCACCTTCACACCCATGCAATAACTCCTCCAGCCATTGTAAATTTTGAATAGATTTCTATATTCTAATATTTTCCTTTATGATGATTGTTTTACCCTTAAATCACTAAATGACACATTCACTCCTATCAAATATTAACTCATTCCCATTATTAAAAACTCAAAAAACACTTAAGAGATTATACCTCAACCAATCAAGAGATAGGATTTTACTGGATTCAATTTTCTTCTCAATAATTTTAGCATATACAATTCCTTTTAAATTGGGTGACCGATCATTTTTTAATATAATATCTCCACTATCATACCTTTGGTTATCCTTCAACAGATTATTATTTCTATTCATGAGTTATTAGAAACCAATATTAAGTATCCAAGTTTTTTAACCATTCACTACTTTATAATCCACTTCAACAACCATTGTTTTTTATGATCACTCCTCCTCGTAATATATTTGGATTTTTCATTCCTCTTTAATTAATTTGGTAGTATTTTTAGACACTGTTTTCATATGTTCTAATTGATGACACCTCCCACAAGTTTCATGTACAAAAACAAATGTATAATGAAATTATAACTTCATTTTTATATGTTTCCTCAGTTGGCCTCTAGATACTTTATTTTGGATTCCCATTGATTCATGGATCCTCAAATACATTTATTTATTATAAAAATAAATCGACATTGAGGTTATATTGGAACCAGAAACCCTCAAAAAAAGTAAAGACCATATAACCTAAACATCTGACCACCAAAATTTTAAAACCAATAATACACAGAAATTCCTAACACAAAATCACCATTCCATCTCCCCAAAAAACCAATTTAACCTAAAATCACCATTATAATCATTTAAAATCATGTCAAAATAAAAATACGGCAAGAAATATCCAACTATATTGATCGTCAACATAAAAACAACATATATAATTCATTGTAAAGTCTTTCATACTATTAAAAGCATCAACAATCCAAGCCATCCACTACAAAAGCATAAAATAGGCCACCACATCAGATTCCCAATGTTTCTAGTATAGAGAACCAGTATGACCCCTGATAAGAAAAATATCACAACACTATATCAATAAGAAATATTACCTGGAACATCCTTTGAAACACTACAGTGGCCCAAAACTCTAGTTCAAAAGTTATAAATATTCATCATAGATAACCAAATGATTTCTTAAGAAGATATCAGTGGAATTTAAAATTTTCCTATTGATTCACTTTAAAGATAGTGGTAATAATGTCAAGGACCTCCGGGTACATTCTAAAATAGAAATTTTAATATTTAAATTTCCTAAAGGTGTAGTAAAATTGATTTATAAAACAAGTCTAAATATCATCATTGAACCTTCAATGAAACTTCTTATAATTCACTTTATATAGATGCACATGTTTTAAGATGATATTATTTTTTCACCTTAATATAGTCTTCACTTATGGATTTTCTATACTTATCAAAGATGATCATCATCATTTTAGATAAATTCGAAGGGAATGATAAGTACCATTGGTTATAGTTTACCTAGGCCTTGGATCCATCATCATGAAGTTAGAGGTCCTAGATAAGATTTTTTTCCGACTCCTCATCAAAACTGGTTTTACCTGGTAACCCAAAAAATGATTATACTTTGATTAGTTTGTTGAGCATGTGTTGATTCAAAAATTTTGTTAATTTATTTTTTGTTTTAATTCTCAAAAACACCCACATTATTATTACTATAATTTTTTATTTAAGTGATTTTAAGAAAATTAATATTTATATAAATATTTATTCTAGAGTAATATTCAAGACTTTGATCTTTGGGGAACATTAACTAATGTATTTAGAAGATGTTTTATCTTGTTTTGAAAACATTTTTCATACCCTATGTGTGAAAGAATAATGTAATTATGGAACCCTGCATTGTTAGGAAAGTATGGATCAATAACTTTGTATTTGGATGGAACCTTACGTTTGAGAAAGAGGAAAGTATGGTTCATCAACCCTATGTTCAGAATCAACCCTATGTTTGAGGAAACATAAGTATAGTACATCAACCCTACCTTGGTAATCAATAATATGTTATGAAACCAATGTTCAATGTTTTTTTCATCATGTGAAGGAACACTAAGTTTTACTATTCAATGATAAAGTTTTAAATTATTGATATTATCAATGATTTATGCAAACGTCTTGACAGAAATAAATATTGATTCAAAGCTATTTTTCAACTGATTAAAAGGATTTTTATGATTGTTTTTATGTCTTGTATTCAACAAATTAAAATTTTAATACTATTATAGGATGTTATGACTCTCTTGAATGTTTTTGAATATAAATATTCATCATTCATTGTGTGATATTTCTGGAGCTAGTTTGACCTGGATCTGTTTGACCTGATGTATAAATATAGATATTCTCTTCCTCGTAAAACATATACTAAATACAATATATACAATTTCATATAGATATATATATAGAGATAGGAAAATATATGTGTCATTGCCTTTGGATCTACACATTGGAGACATGCATGTTTAGATCAGTCTGATTTACTCATTGTAGTTGTCGTCACTACTACTGAATTTATTTGTCACATATTGAATGAAACAATGATAATGATTTTGTTAAATATACACTTTGGATACATTCATGTTTAAACATATATCTATTGTTTTCTTTTATTTTGTTTAAATAAATACTATGTCGACATTGAAGATCTATTTTCTATCATACTACATTGAAAATATGATTTCATCTATTAGTTGTCACTACAATATATGAACGTTAAAATGTACCATCAATCAAATCAAAATATTTTTATTTTTTTTAGTTTTTGTTGCTCATACTTAGTCACGAGTAAGTGCCAACTTCTTGCACGAATCTATGGATTTATGGTTCCTTGTAAAAGAACCAGAAGGATCTATAAAGCCTTATTGTAAAGGTTTCAACTGCCTACACTCAGTTGTGTATTTTAAAGGTATTAGGATAATAGGACCTTGTGAAAATCACCACGCACATGGAGTTGAGTGTTTGTTGAGTGGACTAGGGGATCTTTGTTCCCTGAACCACTATACATCATTGTGTTCATTTCCATTATTTATTTTTGTTTCTCTATCATATTTTTATAGAAAAGGAAAAGAACATTTCTTTTCATGAGTGGTGTTCTGAATCAATCAATGTTTTGAAAACCACAATGCACCCCCCCCCCCACCCCCACATCACGTGTCTTTGTATTCGTTATATCTATCCCGACCTACCACAGTTTAGATGGAAGTACCTTAGGAACAATAGTGATCTCATACATATGATCCTTAGTGATAATAGATTTACTTAAGGACATAGTCATTAATGGTTTAGATAATTAGGATTATTCCTTTAGCCTTCTAGTCTTCCTCCCAAGAGTAATCCTATAGTCTACAACATCCAATATAACCTTCTTCCCTTTAGATGGTCTTGTATGAAAATACACATTAGTCTATGCATCCTCCTTAGTATTTGATGGATGCTATAAATCATAATATGCCTTTATATTATTGATAGTGTATAAAAATATAGTCTCCTCTTATGTATCATCTTATGTTATGTTTTCATTGGGAGATAAATAAATAACCTATTTTTTTCTCCGAGACTTTATGATATGCCACCCCTCCCTGTCAAAAATATTAACCAAAAGAACCTCAAAATGGTTCTTGACGTACATTCTTGAAGTTGATTCATTAAATAGAACTGAATGTTTTTATTGTATATCATTGTAATTTAATGCATCTCATTTAGATAAAGAACTCTAATAAGGATCAATGGTTAGGGAACCTTTATGGTCTCTCCGCAGCCTAGTAAATATCTCAGAGCCAATCAGAATAGAGTATTAAAAATATACCAAATACCTTAAATTAACATTAATTTCCCCCTCATATATCATATTTAAGACTCTTGTAAGAAACTATGGATTAACCACTACACTAGGATCACTATATTGGATTCAAAACTATAGTCAAATGGCTCACAATAATGAACCTAATCAAACTAGTCATTTGGCTCATCACAATCCTATATCCCCAATTAGTGGAAAATAAATTCAAACACTTGTAGAGTCAAAATGTCATGGATCAATGAACCAAGGATGAAGTTGATAGTATCAAAAATATGATAAGAATATAACTTGGAATTACATTCTATATTTTCAAATTTCTAATGAAAAATATGAGATATATAACACTAGAAAGAGTAGGAAAATAGAAACGGGTCACCAATTCCTTAGTGAAAAGTTTCTTATAGAATTATTACCAAAAATTTTCAATCCAAACAAATTATAATGGTTACCTTGAGATATTTACCTAAAATAAAAAATTATGGTCAATCATATGTCACATCAATAAATTAATTTTATTTAAACAGTGGAACCTACCAAGGGAATTACCAAATACCCGCAGTATAGACAAATTTTGAAAGGGAAGCAGAATACCTAGAAACTGCACCCAAATTGTTAGATATGATAGAATACAATTCATATGGAAATCATAATTCCATATCAATAAGGATAAATTAAATGTTTTAAATTTTATAAGGATGAACACAAAGCTCTTTACTAATCTTCTACATCATCAAACTAAGAAAGGATATGGTGGGGATATAGTAGTTTGACAACCATGTGATTATTTAAGAACAAAAAATCATTAATATGATTGTTGAATTAATAAACAATGGTTTTTCACTATCAATATCTCATAAATAGATAGATATTGAGTGGTCATGAATCCTCAGAAAACTCTGTATGAGATATCTACACTAAAAAATGCCTTGTAAAAGAACATTAACCCAATGGGGAAATGAAATATTTGGGATGATCAACTAGTAATCAAGATAAAAAAGTGATATAATCCATGAGTAGGATCATGATACCATAAAAAAAAGAAATACCCTCTCCTATCAGTGGGAAATATACCAAAATTATTGATTTTTGTGGCTGTGACATTGGATCCCTATATAAAGGGAAAATCCATGATGGAAAAATATAAATGTCTAATTGGATTCATGAACTATCTTCAACTAAGGGAGTTAAATTTTGTATGAGGTAATATATTATTTAAATATATAAAGTCCATAGTATGATCATATTCCATCAAAAATAGAATCTATATGGTTAGAAATAATATTCATCAGAATCTTTCTATTGACATTCCTTCTCATTTAAAATCAATTATTTCATTTTAATATTATCAAACTTATAAGAATACTAATTCACCTTGTAATTTCACTTTATTTTACCCTTAATATAAAATTGAGACTAAAAGTTTGATTTAGTAGAATAATGTTTATCATTAACTACTTTTTCCTCAAGAGCATTTACCACCAAATTCTTGGAAATTATATTTATTATCATAATTCAAATCATCATATCTCTTTATTTAATGATTTCATTTAAGATCACCTATATTCCCTATTAACTCCTCTTTTATCACATTAATCTCATTAACTACAGAGGGATCAAGAGACTTAATAAGGGATTCATTCCCACTCCTCAAGGTTGTCTTATCCTTTTCATTTTTTTCTTTAAAAAATGTTCTGTTATAAATTTTAATTACTATTTTGTCTCCTCATATTCACTATCCTCATTAATAGTTCCCTCTTAACTGCTTCTTTATTCTTTACTACTTAGTTATTTTGACTACTTTCAGTTGGATATGAAAGAATTTATTTCTTACTCTTTAAAATATTCTTCCTTCTTTTCACTTTCCTCATCAAAATATGTAGCACCATGTTTAGAAGTAAAATTCCTTTTCTTTGAAGAATTGACCTTTTCTTTTTGTTTAATGAATTTTACCCCACTTCAAGAACATTCCATATTTTCTCTTATTGATGGTAATTTTATTTGATCATACTCTTTAACCTTTTCAATATTCTTAGTAAAACTCAATAATAAGTGTCCAATATTACTATAATTTAATCTCTTAAAATGATTTTTAACCTTAAATTTACCATTACCTCACTACATGCATCTTGAAAATAAATATATAAAAACATTAATGTTCATGGATGCATCCTCAACATAAATTTAATAATCATGTGATCTCTTTGGTTCAATGAATTTTTATCCTTTTGATGCATTAAAAGTAGTCTCTTTAATAGATTTTCCTTTTATTATTATGGTTATACCACTACTAAATATGTAGGAAATCATGAAACTGTTGAGCTTATCAATGGTCCCTTATCAATGTTTTTAAACATTATGGTAGAAATACTCACATAAAATTTATTCATAAGAATACTTATCAGTTTCCTCACCCCTATAAAAATACTTTAAAAACTTCTTCATAACATCAAATTGGGATAAAAAAAATTCACTCGAATGAAGAGCTCATAAATTAATTCTTATTATCCCATATGAATGTACTCAAATTATGCCTGATAAATTTATGACCTTAAATCCTCCACTTTTAAATCTCCAAAATAGATATCAAGAATTTTCCTAAAAATTTTATTCATTGTTATTCCCCCAAAAGTCATTTTATCATATTCTATATGAGTGGTGAGAGTAACACACAACGTGATCTCCCATCAGCTTCAATATTCATCATGTGAAGAAAATTTCAAGTTTTCCCAACTTTGGATATATTTATACCACTCTCAATGATATAAATAATTTTCAAACCAAGAGATAAATGATATAAACCATCTTCTGCATCGATAGATAGAATCCCTTCCCATAAAATATGGGAAATATTTTATTTTTTATAGTGTTCATGAATTCCATAGATCTCTTGGATCAAAATATATTATAAAAAACATAAATCATCAAGAAAATACCTAGAAACACTAATATAAAAATCTATAATAATAAGTGTATATTTAATTGAAAACTATAGGATACTCAGATACTAAATGATAGGTGTATGTAATATTTCAACACTATTGAACAAGTAAAATAGTTATAAACAGTATTTTTGATCTCCCTATATAGGTTATTATCTTATTATAAACAAGATAAAGTATATAGTCATAAACATTAATTACATGAAATAAAGATAAGTGATTAAAAGTTTATCAATATTATATTTTTAACCTCATGTTCTTATAGAATTTAGATCATGTGTGCACCCTTGTCCTTCTCCTCAACCCCTTCCAAAATATCCCAAGAATGCTACCTATAATTTGTGGATGATTATCTCAAAGTTTTTTGACACCTTTATCTTGGAGAGGATCCTCATGTTTAAAGATGACTAAATAATCATAGTGTGATCATGTGTTCTGTGTTTTTATGGATAGATGTGAAATATATATAACTTATTTATTTTAAAATTCTAAAATAGTTACATAAATTTGAAACTTTAATTGTGGTGTGACCTTCACTCTTACAACATGGTATCTATTTCTATTTAATTCTTCTTCCATGTGGAATTTTGATGGCCATCTTTATTTTTGATGTGAAATAATCATCTTATACATGATTTCGTGGATCGTTTCATGATTACCTTTATCCCTAGATAGTGCATAAACAATTTCCCATGAGATATTCAGTATGAAATAACTTTATGTCCAAAACACCTCAAAAACATCTTCATGATGCAACATATATGAATTTAGAATTTTCCCTTAACATAATAGTAACTTGTTCCTATGATTCATCCCTACCATAGTGAAACATATAGGTATATATTGTGATTTTTCTATATAAGGGTATAATATTACTTCTATTCTTCTTAATCATGGTATAATAACTTCCTTCACATTTTCATTTCTCTTGCTCATAGAATCTTTATTACTTTGAATTTACATAGCATAAATTAGCTTTCAACGCATCTATGGTCCTATTTTCAATAAAAATAACATGAAAATACCTTTAACACACATAAATTAATTATTTAAATTAACTATTCATATAATTATGATAATATATATGTAATTTAGAATCGAAATCAGATGATAAAAAGTTGTATCTAGGAGTTATCCAACCTCTTAATGTAATGATCAATGTTTTATTAACAATGTATCAATTGAGATAAATTCATATATCTCCCTTTTAAATTGACTTTATGATTAATATTTACCTATAAGACTCTAAAACTTCTGTAATCATAAATTTATTTTCACATAATAATCTATTGAGGTTGACCTATTTAAGGGGATTGAAACTTTGTGGCTCATATAGAATCATTCCTTGACATTTTGATTCATTATTTTTATGAAATGAAGGGTTCATTATGGATGGGATTATGGGGTAATTATCGAAACATTTTATTAACTATGGAAAAGAGGATGTTGGTGACGGAATGGTTGTAAGGATACCCTCATCTCAGTAAATACACATATCTTTAAAGGTGGTATCATAATATCTAAATAAAGATTTGTCCTGGTCAGTGATGAGGGTTATAGTGGTTGAGAAAAAAACATCCACTACCTTGTGTGATGGTTCTATCCCTAGGAGTTTTCATTTATATTTTCAAATATTCATGCCTCTAGGGCTCATTTTTTAATATGTTTGGAGTGTATGGTATAATTTTTTAGAGGTTCTATCAACTTGGACAATGATGGTTTAATGGAAATCATTGAGGGTGTTGGTATCATCTTAATAAGTTTCAACCAATTCATATTTAAAAAAATTAAAACAACTTCACCAATTAATGTATGAATTTCTATATCTGCTTTGGAACATATCTTTTAAGAATTAGATACATGGATATCTTACTGAGTGAACTAATTGGTGTTGTTTGGAATCAAATTTCAGGTGAAACTAAGGGTGATAACATTTCATGCTACCTGATATTACTATTCCAATGAGGTTTTCATATCTCAATTCATATGATTTCTCTAACTAAAAATAAGAGAAGATAAGTAAAACACAATGTACCACACCCAAGAAATCATGTATACATAGGGGAAACTTCTTAAAATATTTTTCTGATCACTATAAGTTTATCTTTATAAACTCATTTTAGGAATTAAAATTCCCTACTATACACAGGGTTATATTCTATTATAAAGGAAATAATATTATCACACTGAAATTTTTCATCGAGTTTCATGATGTTACCATCATACCTAACATACAACATATGCTAGTAACGAAGGTGAATTAATATTTCCCATAAGTTATAATGGAGGCACAATATGTTTTCATCCATGATGATCTTGTGAAAATCATATTGATGGACAGTGAGAGGCTAGTCTATAACTGTTATTTTATCTCATATATATCATCGAAGTTATATCCATCTCTATCAGGTGGATCATTAAGTTATTTAAACCACATGGTTCATTTTATGGTCATTTGTTTATATAGTTCTAGTTATTTTCAATCATCATAGACATCACCCAAATTTAATTGATAGAATTTCAAGATCAGTGATGATCATTTTTAGAATACATATACCAACCAGGATTATGTATCTTGAGTCCCATGTTTTGAATTTTTAAACACCAGTTCTATTTTAAGTATATTCTCTTTATATCATAGAACCTTTGGGTTAACCATTATTTCTAATGATTTATGATGTAAATAATTTTTCTATTCTAATATAGGGAACCATAAATGTCTATGCTTAGTAAAATGGGTGTTTGGTGACACTAGTTCAAAACCCAACTCCTCTAGCCTAAAAGAACAAGGGTTAGAAACTACCCTTATGGTCCCTGCTGAAATGAATTAATGAATGGGAATGAAAATGGGATTCATCTATTAGTATGGAATTATTAACCTCATGAATCATATGTTTGGCTTCAAAATGGAGGATATAAACTTGTCAAAAAATTATTATTTATTTATTACTTGACTAAGGTGTAAAGGAAGTGGTGGAAATAATCCCTTAATGAATTCTATAAAATGGCACACATTGGTGGAAGAATTTCCCCAATTTTACCTCTTCAATATAATATTGTGGAAGTTATATACAAGGTATAATAACTTCATCACAAAGAGAACCTTCATGGTCATTGATGGATTAATTGGGAGGAACTCTATGGTAGTTAATGACTTCTTCATAACGAGGTCATACATGGTATTTTTTCACTTCATAGAAGGGAGGAACACCATAGTAGTTGATCACCCTCATATAGAAAGAGTTAGTTGGTGAGACTGTAAAGAAATTAATAATGTATAGATAGATCCTACAACTCAAAGTGACATTAAATTATCCTTAGGTTAACATCTGCATATAGTAATGAACTTAGGTTTATTAAAAGGAACCATGAGAAATTAGCTTTCCACTATATAATGGGGTTAGATTTCCCCTAGAAGTACCTTATTTTGGGTGACTAGGATTTAATTATAGGGTAAAGAGAATCTTCAAAATCCTCTAAGGAATTTGGGGTCATGTGATGAAGGTAAAAATCACGATGGTTTGGTGACCTTTTAGGTTACTATTACATGATCAATTAGACACATGTGGCTTCCTAGTCTTCCTATTATAAGAAATATAAGAGGGTGATTTCCCACTCAAGGGAAAGACATCTGAAATAGTTGGTAGTGATGATGGGGGATTCCAACCCTTTATTCCTTTTTTTATATTATTTACCTCTACTAATTCATAATTTCTAGGTTTTCCTAGGACTAAATTCAAGTTGGGATCATTTCAACCCAAACATACTCATATACTAGTGAATTAACCATATTTCATTGAATATATTGTATCAGTGGGTGATGATATCAATTATTTAGAGATGAATAAATTATGGTCATGGATGTAATAATATATGTATAAAAATTCATCACTTTATGGCTCTAACATACATAGGCACTAACATCATTTCGACTATCCATGTTACAATTAGGGGACATATTTATTTATCACCTAGTGGTAGTGGTTGTGATTTGGATTTGATTAGAACCATTGATAAATAACCTATCAGTGAAGTATTATAAATAAGGATGTAATATGGGTCAATATTTTCCATATATAAAGTATTTCATGTCCAGTTCACCTTTTTCATTTTCTTTCATTTCCATTCTCATCTTTTTCAATCCACATTTACTCATAGGGGGATAGAATGTTTGGTAATATTAGGGTGTACATGATGAAACTAAGAGGATGGGAGGTGAAATAATCTCATTAATATTTTATTTTTATATTATATGACTCTCTTATTAATTTAATACATGTTTAGGAAATCCTTCTGAGTAACAATACTAATTAATTACATCACTAACAACCTAAGTGGGGAAATACCCATGATGAAATGGATTAAATTATTTTTATGAATTTTTGGGGAAATATTAAATTAAATCATACCACACTCAAGTATAGGTTTTATAATGATTATTACTTGAGTAATGAGAGGTTATTATATATTATAAATTCATATTGGAAGAAATTTTAGATTTAAACAATATCCAGGAAGGTGTGAAATATTACATTGCAGTTTAGAGCTAGATAGGTGGGGGTTATATATTTTTTTCCTGGAATAAATCCATAAAGGAAGGTAAAAATTAAAGGCTATATTTTTTCACTATATATTAATGTTTAAATATTATGTCATAGTTTAAGGCTATAAAGTACATCATGAAGGGTATGTTATAGTTTTATATCATTTGTGAAGGCATAAATGTTATGTTTTAGTTTAACTTTCTCCAAGAAGGTAGAATATTATATTGGATTCTAATTATATTTTTGAATATTGAAGTGTTTCACTATAGTTTAATTTCATCCAGGAATATATAAGGTTTACATTACAGTTTAAGGTTATTCGAGAAAAATTAAATGTTACCGTTTTGTTCAAGGTCATCTAGGAAGAATTAATTGTTATGATGTATATTAGTAAAATCTCTTTGATAAATATATAGGTTTTTTTGTCAAAAAAATATTATGGGTTCTAATTAAAAAAGTTATTTAATGTTATTTGAAATTTTTCATTTCATCTATGGAAGAATCTAGAATGGTTTTGGTGAAGGAAACCTTCCCCATGGATTATAATACATTGTGGTGATTCTGTCTAAGCAATTTAGAATTTTTAAATAGATGGAATGGAGTTGTAGTTAGAATTCTTATTGATATTTTAAATTTTAAATTAACCTATGAGAAAATATAAAGACGGAAAAACCATATAAGTAGATTTTTTATCAATACTACCTACATAAATATATCTCCACTATTACACATCTCGTGTAAAGGTAACCTTGAAAGCAAATAAGGTGGGTAAAGGTAAGAGGTCATCTCTACTACTATGTAAATTTATTTTAATAATTATAATTCTCATGTAAAGGCAACTCCAAAATTCTTATACCTATTTAATGGTATGGTGTTATTTTATATATGGGTTATATGAATCCAAAATGACCATATGTTTGTAACCATATTTTACAGTGTGGTGTTCATAAGCCGAAGTGAAGCTTCATAAAGATCGTCCAATTCATTCATAATGTTGGATTTTAAATATTAAGACTACATAAGTGTTATTTGTAATCAAAATGGTCTACAGGGATGGAACACTCTATAATGGTCCCCAGGGTAAATTTTAAAATAACCTTTGAAATATAATATACCTTCTATGGGTGTTTTAGTGATTACAGTTAACTTTTTCAATGTGATTTTTAGATTTCTAAGGTGGAAGGTATAATGGTCAGTGATAATGGTGTTGGGATTTTCAAAATGTTTTTTTTCGTGAAGATAAACTACACCACATCACAGTGACTATGAAAAGGGTGTTTTGAAGGACATGGCATTTGATAACTAAAAGTTACAAAGAGTTTTGTCGATTTTTATCTTCAACAACATTTTGGTAGTTATGGATTGATTTTTTTCATCCTTGTTTAGATATAATCTTGATGATTCAATTAGAGATGATCCAAAGGTCATGTTTGAATGTGTGGAAGTATGAAGTTGAGTGAGATTTAAATTTAGAATATCATATTCAAAAGATTTGAAGGATTTATAAGTATAATTCATGTAGACTTTAAAATAGATAATAAAAAAAGGAAAAGTATATATAAATAATATTCTCAAAAAATGGAAGGAAGACATCTTTAAACATATTCATTCTATCAAATCTAAATTAGAGAAGAAGATAAAGGAAGTATAGGGATATTTTCTAGAATATTGAAGACAAAGGGGATATTAAAAACGTTATTCTTCATTAAAATATTATCAAGTCTTTGCAATAAGTGTCACACCATTTAAGGTGTACTTAATATCATATTTTTAATGTGAATAAATCTATCACAGAAGGATAATTAGATATATTTTTGTGAATAGAAGCAGTGTGTTTCCCATTTTGAAGAAGAAGAGGAGTGATCTTTTTATTTCTTATGTAGATAGTTAATCAGTGATACTAGTCCATTGTGTGAAAAATTACATGCAGTGTTCTATAGTGTTTCATTTTCATTAACATGTCATGGTTTTCATGCTCCTTGTACTATCCTATTTTGGGTGAACCAAGTAAAACAAACTGTGTTCTTTAATACTTTTCTTACTCAAGAGAGATTGTAAGAAAGATATAGAATTGTTACCCATATTGAAAGAAAAATATAATGATCAATAAAAAAATTGTAAAGTTGATAATACCTTGATTCACTTTTACACCCTCCCTCATGGTACAATTCATGGTAAATAACCATAAGTTGTATCAAAATGAGGTTTTGAGGTGATATTGTTTCTCTCTAAATATCATGGAAATGATTTCTAACCACAAGGGCATACCTTTCTTTAATGGAAATATTTTTCAAATATGGAATATTTGAATACAAAATTATTTCATATCATTTGCTATGAATTAATATATGATATCCAAGAATACTATTTCATCCCACATGGATAATGGAGGACTAATAATGGGAGATCATAAAGAATTGTTTTTAGATGCTAAAGATATCAATGGTTTTTTAGGATCCATGGAAAACTCTATCAACGAAAATTTTGTGTGTTATAAGAATTATCATGTTATATTGGAGAACATATTGAATATTTATGATGAATATTCGAAATTATGAGATATAAAGTATTATGTTTTTTGAAATAAATATGAATATTTGAGGGTGTTTTTGAATAAGATAGTTGATGATTTCTTTGATATACTCAATATGTTAATAAAAACAAATGTGTACATAGAGAAACCATTGAAATTTTTAAAAAAAATTAAAGGATTATTTGATGTTTTTCTCCTTGTTTTAATGAAAAATTATCAATTATTGAAGATAAATATGCTAAGAAAATTTCACTGGAAAACTTGCATAGTAACCTCTTCACATATGAAATAATGAATAAGTATAATGAGTACCAGAAAATGGATAGAATATTTGAAGTGGATTTTAAACTATTTAAGAAAAATGTGATGAAGAAATACCCTAAATATGAATACTTCAATGAGGTGATTTCATTTATATTATCTAATATAAAAGGAGTAAAATGAATAGTCAAATTCAATATTCCACTTACATAATTCAAGTGTAGAAAGGTGACACATATTGCGGCCAACTATTTTAAGAAATATTAAGTGGATAATGAAAAAACATCACATACTAAGAATTTTTTAAATAAATACAGGGAAATAAAGGCTCATAGTGAAGATTTTTTTAAAAAACGTTCTCTCATAATAAGAAGTGAGTTATGAGGATGGTAAAATTGAATATCATGAATATTATGATGATATTAATGAAGATTCATTGGTGGTTTTTGAAAAGATTCCACTAACTAGTAAAAGTGATGTTGACATCAAATAAGTATAGGGAAGATTTTTTATTCTAGAAGAATTATAAGAATCACTTACCTAAATATATATTTCTTTGGAAAATATGAATAAATAAAATGGAGTGGTAAGTGAATAAATGAATTAAATACAACAATATGAGGAAGATAAGTTAAAACTAAAGTCTGAAATTGAAAGAAAAACTCATATCTAAAATTTCTGGATTCCTAAAAAAAGAAGTTGAGTTAAAACTCAAAATTAATGATCATTACCAATTCATAATGTCATAAAAAAATATATAGATAAAAGGTTCAAAATAATTGACCAAATGAAAGGATAATCCATGTCATTGAAACAAAATTATGAAGACAAGGAAAGATTACTCACTACTAGGATAACATCATAAAGTTTAATTTCTTTGGTGATAAAGTTTATGGTGTGTCTAATTACTAATGTATACCTATCCCAGAGGTACATTGGTTCAAAAATAAGGGTAAATAAATTTTTGTAGCATGAAAACCATATTAATATATTCATAGTATATGTTAAAATTCAATCATCAATACCTTATATAAAGTTGTAACTACATAATTATTACATGATTATTAGTGTTTCCAAAAAATCCATGATGAAGACTCAAAAAATCATGTGTTATTTTTTGGAATGTTAAGACACATTAAAAAAAATTCCTTTCCAAAATAATTTTTTGAGGGAATGAGTACCAAAAATAGAAAAGAAAAGTTCTCACATTTACCAATATATTTAATGGATGTTATTATTTTTTTAATTTCTTTGGAATAAAGTGATTCATTATACTTCAAGGGTACACTTGAAGGTTCTTAGTGAGACTCATATAGATGGAACATAGTGGATGAGAGTTTTTTCAAACAAGTTAAAAAATTAAAATAGGATTTTATCCTTTTTATATAAAGTGGAATCTATAGAACTGAAAGATAATAAAACTAACCAATAATAAACTAAATTGTAGAAATAGTTATGGGTGAAGAAAATAAGAATTCATAAGGGAAATTTTTTGAAGACTAACAAAAGATAAATAGATTTATTTGAATCCCATATTTTTCATAGTGGGTGTTCTTCACATATGACGGGAAATTAAGACCTCATCTCAGGGATCAAACGTGATAATAATTGAGTTTTTAAATTTTTCAATTATTAGGGACTTAAAATTATTGGCTTCTAAAAAAATTCTTGGTTGAAAATATCTTTTAAAAATAGATGTTCTCTTATTAGAATATCTTATTCATAATATATAATGTTTGAGTTAGATGTGTTACTTAGGACATGTGGTGGAATTCAAAAAGGGATAAAACAATAAATTTAGAGATGGTTCATTCATTTTAATAGGAAAAATAAATAAGGAAAATATTTACATTTTTGGTAAATAAAATTTCAACATGTTTTCTATGGATGATAAAATCATGTTATAGAACAAATGGATTATATATTTGATCCGAAAATTCTTGAAGAAAGTGTTAAAGAATGGTGGATCTCAAGATATTCCAAGGCTTACTTATGAAACTCACATTGGTGATACATTTAAGAAGAAGAAGATTTTTTATAAAACCTACTAGCCTAAGAAAGTAAAATCATCCAAGTTACCTAAGTTTTTACATGTAGATATATATGGTTAGATGATACATAAGGAATCAAATCCAAAAAGGTGTATTTTTAGATTATTTTATAATACTAACATGGATAATTCTAATTACCCACAAAATAAAGGTATTCAAATGTATCACTCATTATTTGAGAGAAGATAAGAACATTATTGGTATAAAGATCCAAAATATTTGGACAAAAAATGGCACATAATTCAAAAATATTCAGGTGGAATAATACTCATAAAATCATGGAATTAAACATTAGGTATTGATGGTAAGAACTCTTAAAAAACAGGGTTTCTAATAGGTTGAATTGGATTATAAATTACAAGTCCTGGACTATGTTATTATAAAATATTTTATCATAGAAGTAAGGTAAATAATATGTTCTTATAGAAATAAATATATATAATAGATCCTAGTTATGTGATAATGAAGTAAAAACTCTTTATGAAATTATGTTTGGAAATAATCCCACATTAATCTACATTTGGGTGTTTAGAAGTGTTTTATTATAAATAAAGATATTAATCTAATGTTAAAATACCATGGTAAAGATGGTATTTTATTTGATATTAATCTAAAATAAAATCCTTCAAGTGTTTTAATAATATTCTCATAAAGATATAAGAATTTCATGATGTTATAGTTGTTGAAAATTTTTATATTACACATAAGAAGATTCCATATTCTGATAAGTAGATTTTATAAGAGAACAGTCTAGTATTTAATGAATTAAGTGATGTAGAAATATGAAAATTAGAAGGTTGTCTACAGGATATATAATACTCAAACCAAGATTCTAAAAATGAAGAAAGTATGGTGGTAATAGTAACTCCAAATAGGAGAATAAAAATGGAAGAATTCAGTGATAATAATATTATTAGTGGCCTAAAATATTTAGTTCAAACTAAAAGAAAATATTTTGAGAACAAAACATTTCTCTTACCTATGGTAGAACCAAAATCATTTTAATAAGATACTAGATGAGGAATTCGAGTCAAGTTTATGCATTATTAACTTGACTATGTTGAGAATAATCTTACTTAGGAAGTTATCCTAATTCCCAAGAATAATAATTTTATTAGAACCAACTATATTTCTAGAATAAGTTTAATTAATATATCTAAATAATAATTAATAAATAGTTTCATATAAACAAGGGTTATTCCAAAATAGAAATAATAGATGTAGATGAAACATTTTCTATTGTAGATTGACTTGGAACCATAATAATATCTTTAGATATTGTTGTGAAAAAATGGGAATATAGTTTTCTTGATGGATGTGAAGCCCTTATTAATATATGTTTTTCTTATAGAATAAATATACATTGAAACATTAGATGGGTTTCCTATAGATGAAGAAGAAGATAAAGTGTGTTGGTTCAAAAAGGATTTATATGGCCCAAAAACCTAGAATCTGGTACTCAAGGATGGATCTATACTTAAATAATATTGGTTTTCAAATATTTAGGGTTGGTCACAAACTCTATATTAAGAAAAATAATGATAATTAGATGGTGGGTATTTTCCATGTTGATCATATCATATTTGGATGCTCTTATTACACCTACTGAAATTTGTTTTTAAAACTCAGGAGGTTTGAATTCAAGATATCTCTAATTAGTGAATAATCATTCTTCCTTGGTACACATCTGATTCAAATATAAAATGAGAAATTGGTATCCCAAACTAAGTATGCTAATGAATTTCTGAAGAAAATAAATTAGATGGATGAAACAAAATCGATGGCCACTTCAAAGGAGACAGAGATGAAATTTTCCAAATATGTGGATAAAATAGATGTTTATGTGACTCTTTATTGATAAATCAATTTCATTTTATTATAATTTGTATCCACCCAACCAGATATTGTATTTTCTATATGTCAGTTAGCTTATTTTCAAATTATTTCCAAAGAATGTCATATGAAATCTATGAAAATATTTTATTTATATGCCAATCAAAACATGTATTGTGGACTTTTTTATTATTTTAAATCATATTAAAAACTCTTTAGATTCACTGATGTAGATTGCTAAGTTTTGTTATAAGACTAAAGGTCTACTTAAGGATGTTCTTTATATCTTAGTAGTTTCATTATTTTTTGGATATGTAAAAAATTAGGATTGTATATCCTTGATCATGGTTGATTATTATTATATATAAGCTACTTGAACATATACCCAATATTTATGGATGAAAAAAAACATGAAGAAATATTAATTTATTTCGAATATTCTATTCTTATAAAGTGAGAAAAAATAAGTGCTATAAATCGTAGAAAAACTATCATTCAATATTTGAGAACCAATCATATTAAGATCAAATATCACCTTATAAAGGATAATATTGAGTAATAGTTGGTTCGTATAGAGTATATGTATACTAGAAATTGATTATATAATATTATATCCAAGGCGGTACCCAATATAGATTTTGAAAGATATTATTTGTATCTTGAATTCCAACTGAATCCATCTACTTAGATGGATGTAAGAAAAATCACCCGCTCCCCATATGAAATTTCTTTATGAGGAATGGTATGTCTATGATTTTATAAAAAATTATGGGTTTTAAACTCTCTTTTATGATCAATTAAAAAAATTCATTGGTTTCATTAAAAAGGTGGAGAAGTATCCATTGATCCATTCAATTGAATAAAACGTATGCATGTGTTGAGAAATGGAAAGAAGTGGTCATTCCTATCAACAAAGGGGTGAGTCATTGAATGTTTATTTAAGGGTAGAAGTTATTGTTTTTATAATATAAATGTAAGTATTCATAATGATATTTTCATTTAATTTCTGTTTATCACATTGAGAATAGATTACATGGGATTATAATTAATTATTTTTAATTAATTGATTTACAACTTAAAGGATGGATATCCAGATTTTTATTTCTATAAAAATACTACATTTATAAAGAATATTGTTAGTTGAAGTTTCCTATAATTTTTTTATGGTTTTGAAATTATTAACAAATCCAAAGGTTAATATTGTTAGCAAAGTACCTTTAAGATGTGTTTTGATTATGTTTGTTAAAATGTTGTTTTATGAATTCATCTAAAAAATTCTTTGAAGTTATCTTAAATTTTTAGATTTTTGATTGAATAATCCTAAATGTTTTTTGGTTAAGGAAACCTTCGTTATGGTTTATACTATGTTGTGGTGACTCTGGTAAAAAAAGCTTTGAATTTTTAAAAGGAAATAATAAATTTTTAGTGGGAATTTTCATTGATGTTTTAACATGTAAATTCACTTATAAGAAATAATTAAGATGTCCATGACATAGATTTAGTTGTGTTGTATCTAGACAATATGCATAAATATATTTCCAATTTTATGCATCTCATGTAAAGGTAAACTTTAAAGATAAGAGGAATCATAAGGGTAAGAGATCAACCTTACTACAATGTAAAGGTATTTTTATAATTATAATGTACACAGAAAGGTAACACTAAAATTATTAGACCTATATAAAGATGAGGTTTTATGCTTGGAATGGGTTATATAAATCCAAAATGGCTAGTGGTTTGTGACCATATAATAGAGAATGGATTTTTGAGCTTGAGTGATGTTGGGTAAAGGTCCTTTAATTCGTTCTTAAAGTTGGATTTCAAATATAAAAACTACATAAGGGTCATTTTTAGTCAAAACGGGATATGAGGGTAGAACACACCATGATAGTCATATTATTGGATTTTTAAAGGACATGTGATAAACAAGAATCATCTTACATGAGTTTTGGATTTCTGATTTACAAAACAAAATGGCTAGTGGCCTTGGTTATAGAAATATAGATTGGAATTTCTCTCAGATATTCATTTAAAAACACTATAGTGTATAAGAGAACAGTGTTTTTATGGTCATGGTGTTTGAAAACTATAATTTATGAATATTTATGTGTATTTTGTGATTCAACAAACTTTTGAAAGTTATGAATCAATATTTATATACCTCAGTCAAATCTAATTGCAATTATATTATGAGATATAATAAAAAGGTAATATTTGAATTCATCTAAATAAAAGGATGAATGAAATTGGAATTTTGAATCTCATATTACAAAGTTATCCAGGTTTTATATGTTTAATTTTTTTATATTATAAAATAGACACTAATAGAGGAGGGGTGAAGATAAATAATATTCTCAAAAAACGTGAAGGAATAAATCTAAAAAAATATTAATTTTGATAAGTTTTAATTAAATAATAAGAGAAAGAAATTACATGAATATACTGTATAATATTGAAGAAAAATTATATATTATAGGATTTAGACTTTGTAGTAATATTGTCAAATTTTATTAAGTGAAAAAAAATTAAAGAAAAAATTCTTATCTTGTTTCAAAGGAGAATAATGCCATCATATGAAAAGAAGTGAGAATATTTTTATGAAGATGATAACGACATTTCAAATTGTAAATAAGAAGAGTAGTGAGAATATCATTGATTATGTATATAATGATATGGTAGAGTTAGTGAGACTACTCTATTTTGAAATGACATAAAATCAGTGTTTTATAGTTCTTCATGTGAATTAACACGTCATTATCTTTTTTCTCCATATACTGTCCCAATTTGGGTAAACCAGGAAAAAAATACATGTTTCTTTATATATTTTCTCACTCAAGAGAGTATGTATGGAAGATAAATAAGGGTTCCTCATATTTATAGAACATTATCATGATCAAGAAATAAATATTAAAATTGAAAATACCTTGATTCACCACCCCAATGGTACAATCCTTGATAAAGACCAATAATTTTGTTTAAAATTATTTAGTATTAAATAAGGTTACATTGGGTTTTTATTGTATCTAGGAAGATGGAAATTTTTTAGTAGAGTTTATGTTTTTCTAAGTGGACTTAATGGTTATACTGGAATTTACTATCATCCCAGAAGACAGAAAGGGTTTATGTTAGAGTTTAAGGTCATCCAAAAGATATAAATTTTTAAATTGAAGAGGTAGTTAAAATGATGTTTGGATTGAACCCCCATAAGTCTTTATAGATATCCCTATAAAGGAAATCACATCCCATATAGTTTAAGTTCATAGTTTAAAGATGTATGATAGGGAATGGGATTTGTCCTTTATAAATGAGGATTATAATTTTATGATAAACAAGAATTCACAACATTTAGTTTAATTTTGGTTAGTATATAAGGAAACTCATCCTTTACAATCATTATTATAGATTAATGAAATTTAAATGGTATACCATTTAGTTTAACTCCATGAAAAATGATGAGTATCGTTTAGTTTTAGGAAATATGATGGGAACCACTCCATGTGATTTATGGTTATATTGGATGGACCATTATATATTGAACTTATATCAGTGAAACACATGAAATAACCAATTCCCATAGAATATGGGAAGAAATCAGGGGTTCTAGTAGGGTCTTACATGAGAATATCACATTATATTCGTTAACCCAAAAATCTTGATACCAGATAAGTTAGGTGGGGATTATGATAAAGTAACATAGAATTGGGAACCTATACATAAAGTGGGAAATTGTGTGTGACTTACAAAAATAAATAAATCCCATGAATTTAACATTGGTTGATAAACTTGGGAAAGGTGTGGAAGTTCCATGTAGAAAGGTAGAAAGATGACATAATATAATTCCATCTTTTAGAGAACATACCTAGAGTGTGTTAGAGCTCAATAAACATTAAGGGGTTTAGTATTGACCATATTTGGATAACATAAAATATGAGAAAATTTTAAACATGTGTGTCCTAGAGTTTGTGTCTGATAAATCAACTAGGTGATGTTTTCCCATATATGGGACCTACAAATACATTATAGCCATGATTTTGGGTCTTATTGATGAAATTGGAGTGGATATCAGACCCTTAAGAAGATGGTCTTTGATACACCACAACTAGGGTGATCTTGGACCATTTATATTTGGTTTTCTTATCAGAAAAAAAAGATAGTGGTCCACCAGGGTGTGGAGGGATATAATGGAAAATACCATGGAAAATAAACATTTCTAGGAATAAAAGTTTCTAGTAGGTATAACATTAATTTCAAGGGGTAAATTTTGGAAAAATGTATTGGATTTTCTAAATTATTTGATCTTATAGATTATTAAGATATTGGTGAAACATGGAGGCTATGTGAATTCCTTGAGAAACTTGGTGAAACCTCACCCAGTTGAAAGGGGAATGGTGGGAATTCCCTTCCCCATGCCAATTTTAAAATATTTTTCAAAGTCTTTATTTATCTAAGTTCTAAATTTCAAACCATTTTTAAGTGGATACTCGTGAATAGTACATAATTAGAACATTTTTATGCCTATTATTTACCTATTCTTTCATTTACTAAAAAAATAGATTCACAAATCACTATTAAGAGCTTATCTTCTTTTTAAAAATTTATCATCCATATTGCACTAAGCCTACTATTTCATTTTTATTTTGAACCTTTAACGTCCCAAATTTTATTTTCCTTTTCTCTATTTCTTGTTTTTATATGTCTAAAATAGGAGGTAATAAGGCCAATTTATTGGTAAATTATCTCTATTATCCAAGCCTTGTCTTTAGTGTGTGTTGATATTTTATCTTGGGTACATTAAGATTTAATCATGGAATGCACTGATCTTTCACTTTAGAAAATGATGAAATTTGAGGATAGTGAATCATTCTTTATAAAAATTGAATTCCTTGAACTTTTTGTGGGTATTTTTTCAGTTGTGTTGATGAATGTTTTAGTGTGTACACATATCAAAGAAATGATATTGAGAAATAATCCCATTATAATATCATAAACAATCCAAGAGAAAATGGTGAAAGGGAAATTAAATATTTATAAAATAATAAGATATTGGGATAATATACTTCAAACATAGAATATATATGACATAAAATAATTTAAATGAAAAAAATATGGTTGAAATCAACAGTAAAAATATTGAATAAGATTTCCCTTGGCCCAATATTTGAATCTCTCGAAGGCACATATATATCCCTATATAAAATCTTTTTGTTTATTAATTATCAGTTTTAAAACTATAAATATGTTTCTCTTACTTATTATAAATAATTTATATTCATTTATTAATTGTTTATTAAGCATTAAATATTCATATTAGTCATTGTAATATTTTTATTACAAGTTTTCTTTGATTTATTAGGTATTTAGGTAACGCCCACCATTCATTTTCCATGTTTTTTATTTATAAAATATTCAAGTTAATAGGTTCTTAATAATCACATTATTTTTATAGTTCCATGAAAATTCTATAAAAGGAATAGGCACAGTTCTCAAAATCTATGGTTCATAATTTGTTCATTCATTTGGGTAGTTTTATCGATCTTGATGATTTGTTTTTAAAATTATTTAAATTTTAACGTTAAAACTAAAAAACCATAAATAAATATTAAAATAAATCATAAATTATATATTTTTATTTTAATCAATCTTATATAAAGTTGGTGATAACTATACCATAAAAAATTCTATTTTGGTTGTTAAACCAACACTAAAATTGGAGTCTTGAAAGAATTGAAGAATAAAAAGAAATCATTATGAGATTATTATATCTATATTATAAGACCATTATGAAATTATTTTTATTTTATTATATTTATTAATAATATTTAATAAATTTGATAATGTTAATATAAAATAAATATCATAATAAAAAGTAATTGACACATAGAATAAATTGATTAATTGAAAATTACATTTTTATTAAAAAGGCATAAAAGCATTAAGAAAAAGTTCATATAGGACTAAAATTATGATTCCTAAGAAAATAATCAAGTAAAATAATATTACAATAAATGGGTGGGTTCCCAAGATAGGATATGATAGTAAGAGGGTATGAGTCATCTCCTTTTGTTTCCAAACAATCTTTCACCCTATTTCCCTCACACTAAGTGTTAAGGATCATAACATAATGGTTGATCATCATTTTTCATTCACAAATTTGATAGATAAAAGACCAATTGGTTATAGGTAAACCCTACATGAAATTGATGAACAATTTAGAGTTAGATTCAACCACTAAAAGGGGGATTCCCCTATTTTTTAAAATTTTAAGACGAATATTCAATGCTCTGGTTTCCACTCTATGTGGGCACCCTTGCCATAGAACACACTGAAAGTGAGGATAATCAAGTCACCATGTCTATGAATAAAACCCACTCCTCACATGGATCAATTAAAAAATTCCTTGTTAGTGTTTATCTTGAATCTTATCTATGGAGGATTCTATGTAACCCACCAACCTAGCCCCTTACAGATCATATACTATCATTAATTAATAGTATATAGGTTGAGGAGGATTGATAAATAATTGAACCCCTATATGAGATGAGCCATGTCTTAAATAGTATAAAGATATATGTTATCATGTTAATATGTACTAAGATATGAAACACTATTTATTGTGTCATTATGGATTATCTAGATCACACAACATCTAACTTCAAAAGTGATATAAAAAGAAATACAAGACTATGAGAAAGATTCAGTGTTGTGGAACAAGGATGATATGAATAAATTGATCATGCCAATTTTTATGGAGTCTCCCAACAACTACCCATGAAATTTCAAAATAAAATTAATCTAGTCACCTTCCATAAATAGGTTATCCTTTGACTCTCTATGGGAGTGAAGGAATCATATGCATTTTGAATCCAACTTGATGTCATGTTTTTGGCTAGTAGAGTTGGAGGAAGTGATTTGTATGAAAAAAGACAACCCATAATGATGAGTTTATAGGGGTTATATTTATTACATAGTATCTCTCCCTATTCATCTAGATCATGTAAAATGTGAATTGACTTTTGGTATTCTTTTATGTTGAAGATACTGTAATGTTACATGGTGAATATTAAGAACCCCAAAATATCACTCCCAAGTTCAGTGATAAAAGAAAATTCTTTAAACACTAGATTTGATAAAAAAGTGAGATTAAAAAATCTAAACATATATTTATTTTACATCATTTCCATAATCTAAATGTCACATATCAAAAATAAACACACGATCCCAATAAAGTAAGTTTTAGGGTCTTTTAGTATCAACTAAACTGCCTACTTATTTTATGATACTTGTGAACATTTCTCTATAATCTATTATAGATATCATAAGTTGTAACCATATTTATAACCTAGGAAATAGAATCATAATAAATGGTTAATCTCAAAAACTATTTAAGGTAAAACCCGATCAACATTTTATCAAAGGTTATATCAAAATAATATGAGAAAACATGAAAAGGGGAAAAATGTATTATTAAAAATAACATAGAAAAATAATATTTTTCTATAATTCTTGATATAAAAATATGTCATATTTATTAAAAAAAATGTACCCTATCATAATCATGTGTGATAATAAACATGATATATGGATCAAAATCACATGCATACTAAAATATGGTATAAATACAGGCAAATGAAATCGTAATATTGATAACAATGTGAAGATAAATCATGTCCAGGAACAATCTTGTGAGTATAGAAAACATGATAATATCCATACACAATCATATGAAAAAAGATATATGTGATTATATCTATGATCTATTTTGTGAAAAAATATATATGTGATCATGACTATACACCATCATGTTGACAAAGCATAACTCGTTCATATCTACAGGCATACTTATTATCTCATGTGATATAAAAACATAACCAATTAATTGGAGGGAGATATAAGTTCCCACCCATTAATCATTTTCAAATATATGGTAAAATTTAAAATAATAATTTATTACATTATAAAGAATCCATGGAAATAAAAATAGGTTCTGTAATATTTTAATATGGTATCACCAAAATTTAAATCAAGAATTTAAATGGTTGACATTTTGTGGTGCCTTGGGTTTTATGGAATTTACTATCAGTCTAGATGCACTTTTGAGTTTTTTTGGTAAGCTCCTCTCCAAGGATGGATTAAATTTAATGTTGATGGAGCTTCTAAAGGATATTCAGGACCCTCAGGTTATGGAGTGATTTATAAGAACAACCTTGGGCATTTTTATGGTTTCTTATATGGAAGTTGTGGAATTCCTCATCTTTGGAGGTATAAATATTGAGTGCCATCCGTGCTATCACCTTTGTAAATCCACAAGGTTAGAATAGTATATGGGTTTAAAGTGATTCAACTTCCATCATTCAAGCTATCTAGAATGGTGTGGTGAATCTTGTGTGGTTTTCATAACTCGATGGATTGATTTCCTTCACTCACTCAAAGATATCAACCATATCGTCACTCATTCCTTTTGTGATGTGAACATGTTTGCGGATGGTCTTGAAAACAAGGGATTCAACAAATACATCACCTGGTTGGATGAACATCTTGTGGATTTTCTTCCCCTTTATTAAAATATTGTAAAGATATATTTTCTTTCAGACTTATGTAACTTTTATTTTAATAAATAAATGTGCCTTAGTTTTAGACCAATGCACCACCTGTTAAAAAACACAAAATTAAATCACCCCAAAAGAGTACTTTATAAGAAAATTTAGAGTGTGATTCATGAAAAATAATTTTCCAGGAAATAAATTCATTAGACATTAATTGATATATGGAAGACAAATCATAAAAATGTTTACCGAAAATGATTTTATATTAGGTTTATAGGATGAAGTTGCAATCAAATTTAAATGATAGTTTCAAGTGGATTAATTGAAAAAATTTAAAATAATTTACATTTAAAAAGATCATTAAATGTATATCCTTAAAAAATTAATATATATATATATATATATATTAAGTAAATTTGGACTAGAAGATAAAACAATGTAACATGGAAAGAAAACCATTTAAATATATTAAAATACATTTATTGAAATCCCACACCATAAAAAGAGTAATAAATCTTCATTTTGAAAATAGAAAAATGGAAATGTGATGATAATAAGAGATATCACAAAATTTTGTTTCATGATATAATGTATAACATGTTTTGGAATAAGAAAAATTATTATAAAAGGAAAAGAGCTTACTTGGGAAGGATGAGAATTATTATTAACAACACTATACATTTTATAAGAAAGAAATTAGTCATAGAAAGATATATCAATTAAAAATTTATTTTCCACCAGAGAAGAAGATAAAATATAGTATAATAAAGATTTATAGTTGATAGAGTAAAGAATGGAAGATATAATCCCATGAAGAAATATCGTAACTCAAACAAAGATGCTCTAAGTTATCAATATATTTTGTGGCTAAAGAAACCATTTGATAAAAAGCCCTTGAAATAGAGGGATTGAGATTCAACTTAAAATATCATTAGTAAAATTTAATTCATGATTTTATATATCTAATAGGTATTATACACACCATATAAATGAATTTAAGTGAATAAAAAACATGTCTACAAGAAAAAAATTGATATGAAACACCCTTACCTTAATTTCTAAATTCCACAGAAGTTATTTAACCTCCAATATAAAAAATATATCTTAATAATATATTTAAGAACCTTATTCATACCTATAAATTTTTATAAATTTAATTTAAAATCATTTATTACAAATATATTAGTTAGTTATATTTTAGTTTCACCATTAGGTGTTATTAGTTTAGATTGTTCTTTTACTACTAATATCATAATGGAAGTATATATTCTTGTTTATAGATTAAGATTTAATCATTAAGAAATAATTATAGTTATTTTAAAATATTTTTTTTAATTATTTATAACTTTATAATTTCATTTAATAATTATTTGGGCTATGATACGTGATAATGAAGTTGGAGATGACCATGTTTCTATAGTTTTTAATGAACAAAATGGTGGAACAATGATAAAAAGTTAAATTTTAGTATAAACTTCACATAAAAATAAACCAAAAATTGTTTTATCATTAATTTATAATAACATCGGTATTTAAGTTTCTATATTAATCCATGAAATAAATTTAAAGAATTCTTTAAGAAGGTGGTAACACCAACCCTAATATGAATAAGCGACAATATATGGGTGATTATTTTTAAGAAAGTGACTCTTTTGGAATAATATCATTTTTTCATAAGAATAATTACATAATTTATATTTTTTTATGGGGTTGAATCATATTTTTAGAGTGTTTTATAAAGAATAATGGGTTGGATAATAAATTAAATATGTTAATTTCATTGAGGTGGTAGTCTGTACATATGCACAAGTGATGCATTTATTTTTCATAAATATGGAGGAAGATAAAGAGTGGTTTATAATTTAAAAATAATAATAATTTTATAAATATCATATTTATCCATTAAATATGATTTTAGAACCATCCATGTGAGGTAGTAACAAAATATCAATCATGTTATCCATGGAGGTGGTAGTCCGCATGTACACATGATGATGTCCTCATTTTTTAAGTAGTTTTGGAGAAAGGTATAAATGGATATTTCATTAGTATAAAAACATTTAAAAATATTAGAAATTCTGAATTTCCCATAATTTAATTGATATAATAGGTTTCACTGTGTATAAGAAGAAAATAATTAATAGATCTCGATTGAAAACATTACCACTCCCTTTAGATGTTCTCCCATGGTTAACAACTTAAGGCTTCATAGATTTTCATTTTTGTAAGACTAAGGATTCAAGGAAATGGGTAGATAGTGGCACAGATAAAAGGGTAGAGTTTTTTACAATCTAATTATTTCTAATGACTGGATAAATGGGGTGTATATGACCTTCTTTTAGAGGTGAAGGGGGTGGTATTTTTGTAAATATAGATTCTTTATATAAAGACTACACATATTTCATTAAATGTAGAGAAAAACTGAAAAATAAACAATTAGGGTATGATTTAAGGTTGATAATACCTAAACAATTCATTTTAAAATATTTTTTCGACATTTTATTAAGTATTTTACTTTTATATTTTGTACTTTTACTATTTTTGGTCTTTACCATGGTAACTAATTTTTATATTAGTTATTTAACATTAATTATTAAAAATAAAATGAGACATATTAAATAATTTATACCTACTAATTAAAAATATGAAATCCATTTTATCACATGAAATTGATATGTGTAATAAAATTTAATTTTAGAATTATAACATGTAACATGTAAAAATTTGTTTTCAAGAAAATTGTGTTTTAAACATAAATGTTATATTTAGGAAAAAAAATTAATGGTGTTGATTTTAATGAAATTAACTGTTTTATTATTAACCAATGGAGATTTATGTGAGTTTAAATAATATCCAAACCCTAATTTCATGTAGTGAAAACTTAATGATAAGAGAAAGACTAAGAATAGTTTTTATTAAAAAAATATTACTCAGTTTAAAAAATGTTAAATATTGGTTTTATAAATTAAAAATTAGTATTTTAATGGAATAATTTTACTTAATAAATAATTTTTTTCATGAAAATAGAATAATAATTTTCTTTATGTTATACTTACTACTTTATATAGTCATAAACACTACGGTTTTTGTAAACACTATATTTATCACTATTCATTTAAAATTAGTTATTTAAAAAATATAAAAAATATATCCTAATATAATATTATTATACTGAATCCAAAAGAATTACTTAATTTCATAAAATTAAAATTCAAAAAATTATAAATTTATATGTTAAATGTAAAGTTAAAATATAAATAAAAACTGATTTTATTGCAAAATGGCCTTTTAAAAATTATTTTGTTGTCAACATTATTTCCTACTAATTTATAATTAATTTTTTGTTAATATATTAGTTCATATATTTAAATATTTTATATTATCATGATTATCATTTAAAAGTGGCCAATTAGATTTATTATTATTTTAAACTATTATTTGAGAATGAAAAATCATTTAAAATATTAAATCCTATTGATTATATATCCTCTATAGGTAATAATTTTTCATTATTTAATGTATTTTTCATTTGTAGAGGTTTTATTATTCTTATAGTTTTTTAATAATTTTCATGAAATATGTCATTACTCGTTTTTTTGGTTTTTCATGTGAAACAAGCTATTGAGCATGGTATTATTTATAGAGAAAAATATATTCCAAAATCTTGGGATGTTATATTCTCCCCCCATTAAATAAATTGCATCATCCCAATTTTAACACATACTAATGAAAATATCTAATGTTATAGAAAATATATTCATGAATCAAGGTATAATTTGAAGATATATATCAACTTTACAAATGAAGAGAATGTATTTTTACCTAGAATTGGTTTGTTCTTGATATTTATTTTTTCTCCAATCATTTGAGTTAAAAATCCCTAGTGATTAAGTGTCATAAATCCTATAACAAAATTATTTTCCCTAGATATATCTTATAAACACTTTAACTGGTAGATGATTATTGGTTGGTTTGAAATATGAAATGTGGTTTCTCTAATTTGGTATGTAATATAGTGTCAATGTGATGATGGTTAATATATTCTTGATATAACCTCAACTTTATCTAAAGGGAGAATAATAAGATTCACATTCCCAAAAAACTCAACTTGGGATACAACAATATTAAGACTATAATTTTATTATATTCATTCAATATCAAATCATTATTGTGGTGAATTTCTGCTCTTAAAAAAATTCATAGGGATACTAGAGTGTCTAGAACAAAATTTAATAACACATTTGGAAATCCGGGGTTAGAGTATTTTTATACCTTGCACCACTTAATTATCATTATCCATATTAATAGAAGCCTTTGTATAGTTTTTCCCTTATTATCTTGGTTTATGATGTTATTGAGGTTTATTATCCTTATTATCCTTTATATTAGGGAATTGATTTTCATAATGTATAAGATCCTTAAATTTTTAACATTGGACATTCATCACATTTATTTCATTGATTGGATTATTTATCCTATATTTAAATTCATGATCTTCATCTCCAATCATTACATCGTTGAAAAATTTTCTTATTCTTTTTAGAAATTCCTTTGGATTATTCTTTCCATATTTTTTATAAGTAAAAAAGTTGAATATTCTTTTTTGCATTAACTTCATCACCTGATATTATAGGAAACTCCATAATTCTCTTATTTGGTTTGTTCAAAGTTTTATAAAGACTAAATTTGTTAATTATAACTTGGGATAGTTGGGTGAGAATAACAACATTATTTTCAAGACTTGATTCTCTCCCATTTGGTTCTTTACAAGAACAACTATCTCTTTTTACATTTCATCCATTGTTAACTCTTCTATTTCTAACTCTAACCATTATTATAAATGAAAGGGTTAACATGAGTAATAACCATAAAAAATAATTATCTTAGATAACCACTTAATAATTTTAACCTCAATGTTTCTTATTCAATAAGATCGTCATGTTAAAATATAGTTCTTTTAGTTTAATCAATATCACTATTGGTTCCACCAAGATTAATTTACGTTGGGTTCTCTGAAACGTCTTAAAAAATTCCATAGCATAATAAATAATTCCTAATTACTCATAAATATAATTTGATTTACAAAATAATATCCCCCATGAGTTTTTATTCAAGTGTGTAGTCTTATGTCCACTCATCTTGCACCAAGTAAAGATAAATTTGACACTCAACTGGCCTTTTTAGATTGATTACTCCTTGGTGCATTTGTGACATAACTGTATCAACTTACTGGTACTTATAGAGGGATGTAATTTCTAGTAAACCACATAATATCTACATTTCCAAAAATTAACAATTTTTTCCTACACTTATACATATCCTTAGGTTTTTATCTAAATCACTCTAATAATATTCACTAAAAATAACTATAATAATAATAAAATATTACTGAACCATGATCTGATACCAACAGAGGTTCTCCAAACCCACACTCTTGGGACTAGTTCTAGGAACATATTTTTTAAACATTATCTTTGATATATATTGAGATAATACAAGATAAAAATATCTTTATTTTATACAATTAACGTAATTAAAACATTTTATCTCAGAAATAAATACACAATAACTAGAAAAAAAGGTTCAGTGTCATTTCAAATCAACTACACATGCTACTTTTTTTATGATGTTTGTGAACATTTATCCATAATTTAACCACACTAGACTCCGTTATAGGGTTATCAAAAATTATACACATATTCATAACTAGGGAATAAAAACATAATAAAGGGGTAACCTCAAAAACTATGTAAGGTAAAATAATAATAAACATTTCATCAAGGGATAATTCATAAGAATTTGAGAAAACATGAGTATGGGAGAAATATATTATTAAATAAGATCATACAAAATTATGAATTTTCCATAAGCAGTGATATAAAAACATGTAATCTCAATTGAACAAACATGTATCACAATATAAGAGTTTGAAATAAAAAATATGATATGTGAATCATGATCAATGGAATATAAAAAGATGGCTTAAACATAGGCATAAGAAATCATAATATTAAGAATAATGGTAAGAGAAATCATGTTCAAGAAAAATATTTTCAAAAAAGAAGAATGTTATAATTTCCATGAAAAATCATGTAAAAAAATTATATGTGATCATTCACATACACAATCATGTAAAAAATCCATATACAATCTTGTCCAAATGCTATCATGTGAAAAAAACACAACATGATTTTGTCCAGGCACAACTTTATTATCTCATGAGATATAAAAACATAACCAATGAATTAGAGTTAGATAATGGACCTCACTAATAAATCATCCATATATTTGTTTGTAAAATGAAAATAATCATTCATCTCATCACAAAGAACCCTTAGAAAGAAAAATGGGTTTGATAACATTTCAAAATGGTATGAAAAAATTGACCTCAACAATGTAAATGGTTGATACCCAAAATTCAATCACCATAAAAGAGAAAATTTTTCTTTTGATGTAAATTTTGTGGGTGATTTTTGAAAAATAATTTAAAAGTAAATAAATCCTTTAGAGATATATAGAAAACTGAAAGTTAAATTATAAGTGCTTTTAGAAAATTCTTTTATCATTGGCATAAAGATGAAGCTACAGTCACATTGAATGGTTATTTTTGAATAGGTGAAGTGAAATATTTTTTAGATAATTTACTTTTAAAAATAAATTTCAATATTGGATCCTTGAATAATTCATAAAAACAATCTCAATTAAATAAAAAGTTGATAATAAAATAAAGTATCATGGAAGAAAATGCTTTTTAATATATTATAATACATTTATTGAAATCCCACATCATCAAAAGGGTAATAAAAAAATAATTTTGAAAAGTGAAAATAGCAAATGTGAATATAGATATCACATAATTGGGTTTCATAATGTAATAGAAAAAATCTGTGGGAAAAGAAAATATGGATACAGAATACATAGAGAATACTTGGTAAGGATGGTAATTATTCATAACAGTGTTATACTTTAATGAGACCGAAATTCATCATGGAAGGATCATTGAATTAAAAATACATTTTCCTTAGAGATAAAGATAAAATATAATAAACCATAGTTTTACGTTGGAATAAACTAATCATGAAATAAATATTTCAATAAGAAATATCATAACTCAATAAAATAAGTTTCGAGTTATCAATATCATTTATGGTATAAGAAACATTCTAATAAACACCCTTGAAAGAGAGGGCTGGAAATTAAACATAAAATACCATGAATAAAATTTAATTCATAGTATTATATATATAATAGGTTTTATAATCACTATATAAATGAAAGTAGGTGCATAAACAAAACATGTCTCAAAGAAAGTATATTGAGATGAAAGACCCATACCCTGATTCCAAAATTCCAAAACAAATATCACTTTAACTTACTATATAATAAAAAAAATATTCTAATAACATATTTCATAATATAATTAATAACTATAATCTATTATAAACTTCATTTATAATCACTTATTATTAATATATTAATTAGTTTTATTTTATTTTCATCATCGATGTTATTAGATTTAATTGTCTGTTTAGTACTAGTTTCTTAATGAAGGTGTCGATTATTGTTTATAGATTCAAATTTTATCATTATAAGATGATAAAAGGTACTATAATATACAGTTTAAATTTATTTATTATTTTATAATTTCATTTCGTAAGTATTTCAGTTATAATTCACGAATTCCAAGTTGGTGATGAGCTTGTTCAGTAATTTTTAATGAACAAAAGGGAAGTACAATAATAATAAGTTAAATATTATTATAACCATTATAGAAACATAAAAAACATTATTTTCTCATTAATATATAATAACTCCATTTTTTAATTTTTTATATTCATCTATTTTTTAAATTTATATCATTTTCAAGTGGGTGGTCAAATAGACCCAACTAAGATTAATATATAATCTATGGGAGAGTACGGTTAAGAAAGTGATTATTTTAGAATAAAATCACTATTAAAAATAATATTGATTTTATTTAATTATTTTTAAATTTGTTTAATAATATTGTAGTATATTTTGAAAAATAATAAAGGACTGTATAAAAAACAAAATACATTACTTTTGTGGATGCAATAGTCCACACATAAACACGGGTGATGCATTTGTTCATTATAGATCGGTAGGAAGATAGGGAATGTTTTATAATTTAAGAATTTTAATAATGTTAAAAAAAACATATTAATCCTTTAAATATACTTTTATAACCATTAAATTAAGGCAGTGATGAGAAATCAGACATAATATTCATTGAAGTGGTAATCTGCACATACACATGATGACATCTTTATTTTTCAAATTGTTTTGGATGAAGGTAGAAAATAGATATTATATTACTATAATAACATTTAATATTTTTATTAATATTTATTTTATCATATGTAAATGTATATAATATCTTTGAGGGGTTATAATAAAAAAATAATTATGAAATCTCTGTCGAGAACATTACCTCTCACTTTGGATGGTCTCCCTTGGTTAACACCTTAAGGATCCTTAGCCTAGTATTTTGTAATTACCAAGACTTATTGAACATAGGGATAGATTTTATAAGGGACAAGGGTATATTTTTCTTGATAAATTTCTATAGAATTAGTATATGTTCTATTATAGGTGAATTGGATGACATTTTTGTAAATATAACTTCTTAATATAAAGATAGCACATGTTTCACATGGAATTTGGATCCAAAGTGGAAAATAATGGAATGGGAGATAATTTAAGGCTGATAATACCCCAAAAATTAATTTTCACACATATTTCAAATATTTTACGCTTATAATTTTTACTTTCACCATTTTGGTTTTAAACGTGATAAATAATTTTTACCTAAGTAATTTACTTGCAATGACAAAAAAATAAAATTGTATTAGTTAAATAATTTTTACCTTTTGATTCTGAATATGAAATCTATTTTATAACATAAATTGTGTATTTGTAATAAAATTAATTTTAACATTTGTTCATGTAACGCATAAAATCTTATTTTAGGAAATGTGTATAGTTCATCATAATTGTTATTTTTAAGAAATAATGATCAATGTTTTTTTACTTTAATGAAATTAATTAGTTTATTACTACCAAATTATAATTATGTGACATTAAAAAAATCCAAATCTTAATTTCACCATGTAAAGACATAAAGAAAATAAAAATACTAAAAATAGTTTTTATTATAAAAATATTGCTTAGTTTTCTTAATGTTAGACATGGGTTTTATAAAATCAAAATAGTATTTTTTTAGGAATAATTTTAATCCATAAATAAATTTTTTATCATGAAATGTTCTTTATAAGTTTTTAAGTTATACTTTCTACTTGATATAGTCTTAAATTCAATAGTTTTAATACAAACTATATTTTTTCACCATTCACCTAAAATCAATTATTTCAAATAAAATCCAACAAATTAATCATAAGATTATTTTTTGAATTAAAAAATGAAGTTAATTTTATAAAAATAAAATTCAAAAATTTATAGATTTAACTGTTAAATGAAAATTAAAAATATAAAAAAAAATCCATTATTGAAAAATGGAATTTTTAAACATTATGTGTTCTCAAATTTTATTTCATACTAATTTATTTTCTTAATAATTTTAGTAAATTGTTACATATAATAAAATATTATATATTATCATATTATTCATTTAAAATTGGTTGACTCATTTTATTGATTATTTAAGTAGTTATTTGAGAATGAACAATCATTTTAAATATTAAATCATCTTAATTATATATACTTTAAAAGTATTAATTTTTTATTGGTTGATAAATTTTTGTTTTTTAGTGGTTTTAGTATTATTATAAATTTTTTAATAATGATTATAAAATATGTCGCTACTTGTTTTAGTTTGGTGTTTCATTTCAAATAAGCTATCGAACAATGTATTATTTTAGAGAAATTTATATTATAAAATCATAGGGTGTTATAGCATAAATATCATACTGTGCTTAGAGGAAATTAGATATTCACTAATGATCATGTTTGTGTTTAAGACTTAACTTCTTTTAACTAGAACCTCTTAAATATGGTTAAGATATTTATAAGAGGAAATTTTGATGTATTTTTCTTATGAAATTTGAGTTTTATGATTTATTTTAAAATTATGGGGGATAAGTTAATTTATACATTAAAATGAGTAACATTGTTTTTAAAACAGACATTCCATAATAGTTAATAAATTTAATTTTTATAGAAAGTAGTCTAAAAATTAAAAAATGGAAAGTGGGATATTTATTCCTTATATATAAATTTTATGTATTTATTTATTTACTAATAATTTATACATTATTTTTACCATATATTGTATTTTGTCATATTTTTTATTTATCGATATATTTCATTATTCACCCATGAAATTTAATTTTTACTAAAAATGATATCTACCATATAACCTAATTTTCATGTCTTCATTCTAAATATAGAATCGATTTTATTAAATTAAATTTTGAATTTATTGAATTTATTTATTAAATAAAAACTATAAATTATTTTAAAATTATGTATTCTGAGTAATATGTATTTCTTTATTATATGAAATCCTTATTTTAATTTCAAAAATATCAATTTTAAAATCAATATTACTAATTATTTACTTATATATATAGCCAATATATTTTGTAATATGAATATTCTAATCAAAAAAAATTTAATTTCAAATTTAAAACATAATATTCTTAAAAATTAAGATTTATAAAAAAAATATTTTATAATTATAAAGATAAAATGTTATCACATTAATAATTAAACTTTAACAGCACCCAAACTTATTATTAAATAACTTTGTAACATATTTTTAAAGAATTTAAGGTTTGGATAATCATGGGTTGTATTTATTGGGGGTTATTTAGATAAATTGGATCATGAAAAAATATTTATTAACTTTAACATCCCTCATAGTATATTTCATTCCAACCACTCTTTTTTATATTTAGTTTGGTATTTTTATAAGGAAAACTACTAACACCAACTCCTTCCTAATATAATGAAAATTTACTTCATATGGAATGTTTTTACTACCTAATGTTAGGGGTTCTTCGATCTATATCACACCCTGATCTTTTATTTCCTTGTTATTTTATTTATTTATTGATAATTGAACTTTTACTTTAGTTTTGGGTTGAGTCCCAATTACTTTTCATGTTTATTATGTTCCAATGTAAAGATAACAGATGTCACATTATTAGTGTAAACTATGTGGAAATCATGCATATGTATCTATAGTTTAATAGATATTTTTTCACTATTGGAAAAAAAATTTCTTAACCATGCATAATTCTCCCCAGACCAACACTCCTAGATCTATTACTAAAAAACACTTGTTTGAACACTATATTTGATACAAAATAAGATAAACACATATTTATTTTAAATTATTCTCAAAATCAAAAAATTAAATCTATCTAATAGTCATAAAATTCTAATAACCTAAGTTTTACTATCTTTTAGGATCAAATATATAGGTAACTTATTTTCAATTACTTGTGAAGATTTACCCATAATAGAACTACACTTGACTCCCTTCTATACTCTTCATATGTTATACTCATCTTCAGGTCCTGGAGAATATAAACATAAGGAAGGCGCAAGCTAAAATGCTCAGTGAGTGAAAAATGCGTCAACATGTCATCAAGGGTTATATCATAATTATAAGAGAAAAAAGGTTATGGGAGAAATATCTTTTTTAGAATAGATATAAATAATAATATTTTCCCATAAGTCGTGATTGGAGTACATGTAATCTCAGATGAACTAACATATACCCCTGAAAAATATTATTTAGTCATGAGATACTAAACATGATCCATAGAGCATAATCATAGGAATATAACATATAAATATATCATTCCCTTTAATCATATCATAAAAAGGAACTTTGACATAAACATAAGCATAGGGAATCACTATATTGAGATCCGATTCAATATTTTCCTCACATTACATTATAAAAAATATATTTTCATGCATCATGTTATGAAGAAAAAATATTTTCCACTCTTCCTATTGTGAACAAAAAAATTTCCATGCTGTATGTTTTGGAAAAATAAAATTCTCACGTTTCATTTTGTAAATAAAAAAAATTATCATATTTATGTTGTGAACAAAAAAAATACCCATGATTCATGTTGTAAACAAAGAAAATTCCCATGTTGTATGTTTTTACCATAAAAAATTCCCACCATACATGTTGTGAACAAAAAAAATTCCCATTCTCAACATCATTATCCCTTGTGATATCAAAATTTAACCAATTTATTGGAGGTATTTAATAGTCCAAAACTATATTAATGTTTTATCATACCCAAACCATGACATAATGAAAACCATAAATAATTATTCTATAATATAATAAAACATTCATCATTTAATCATAGATTAATTCACACCTGAGAATGAAATAGGTCTTATGAAAACTACCTTAAAACATCAAAATTATAAGTCATCCAAAAATAATAATGTGGATAGTGTCATAAGAACATATCCCAAGTGTAACATAATAAATATCAAAGGCTAGTGGCATAGATTAAAAAACACCTTTTAGATTATTGGATGAATAACTCTGAAAAACACAAAGAAATATACGTTTTTTAAAATCAAGAATTCGTTTCTAAATCCATACATTTAATTTTGAAAAATATAACACTATTGAATTTTATTTTCAAAAATATTAAGAATTAAAATAATTTGGAAATCTATTTTTACATATTTAAAGTAATCTTCATAAAGAAGAAATCTCATAATGGTGGAATAAATCATAAAAGTTTTTTTAGAAAACATTTTTATCATTATCATAAAAAAAGAAGTTACGGGTCACATTATAAATCAATATTAAAAAATTTTAAGTAATAAATATTGAAAACTTTTACATTTAATAAGAATAATCATTAATGGATCTTTGAATAATGCATAAGTGTTTTTCAAAAGAAATGTGTAGTTGAAGAAAAAATATATGATCATAAAAAAGAATTTTTTTAATATTTTATAATATAATTATTGAAAACCCACATCAGAAAAATGGTGATACATATTTAATTTAGAAATAGGTAAAATGAATTTTAAGATCACTAAAAAAATATTTTTTTCAAAACCTGATACGATAAAATTAGAATAAATAGTGAATATGGACTTGGAGGATAAAGTTCTTATTATGAGAGGATATGAATCATTATCAATATCATAAATGTTTATGAATAAATAAATTGATAAATGTAATTCTGAATAAAATTCATTGGAAATGAATTATAATATCATCATACAATAGAAGAATATAATATTGTAAAACCATTTTCAAATAGTAATCATTATGACTCCAGAAAAGAAGATGAGTTATGAAAACACCTTACATTTTTATTAACTTTAAAATTGAATACCCATAGAATGTAGAACCTAAGATAGATATGTAAATACCTTAGATTAAATAAAAATTATGATAAATTAAATCCATGGAAAATTTATATACATTTAAAAATGTAAACAAGTTGTGAATACCTATCATATCTCAATGAAAAGTTAAGAGTGAAAATGAAATATGTCACTTCCATGGTGGAGATGGTCCACATGTATGCATGAATGACATATTTATATTCCATAGATCAAGAGGAATATAGGAAATGGTTTATAAGTTTATAATATTTATAATGTTTTAAATATAATATTAACCCTTTAAATACACTTGACTATTTGCATAAGGTGATGATGAAAAATTAATCGTGTTTTTCGTGGTGGTGGTAGTCCACATGTACACATTATGACCTCTTCATTTTTCAAATGGTATTTGAGAAAGGTATTAATGGATATTAAATTGTACAAAAACATTTAGATATATTAAAAATACTTATTATATCATAATTTCATAGATATTATAGGTTTTAGGGGTTAAAAAAACAAATAAGTTGGAGTGATTGGTTGAGAACATTACCAGTCTCTATGGATGTTCTCCCATAGGTAAGTCCTTAAAGAACCCTAGAATAGTCTTTTGGAAAAGGATTCTATAGAATAGGGAGAGAGTGGCGTAGTAACTAGGGTGGATATTTTTTCAAGATAATTTTTTATAATGAGTGGATTAATGAGGTGGTGGTGGTCAACATTTATAGGTTAAAGGAATGATGTTTTTGTAAATATGAATTCTTAACATAAAGAGAGCACATGTTTCACATAGAATGTGGATAAAAAGTTTACAATAATGGATGGGTGGATAGTTTATATTCTATATCCCTTAATATTAAATTTTAACACATGTTTTAAATATATTTTTATGTCTTTTTATCTTGGATTTTTCAATTTTCCTATTTTTGGTTTTTACCATGGTAATTAATTTTTACCGATGTAATTTACTTTTAATGACTAAAAATGAAATGAGATTTCTCACATAATTTGGATCAAATAATTAAAAATATGAAATTAATTTTATCATATAAAATTATAATTTATATTAAAAATTAATTTTAACATTATAACACGTAACATATAACCCCCATCCCCTTTTAAAAGAAGTATATTTTTAATAATAAATATTATGTTTATAGTAAAATTACCCATATTATTGATTTTATTAAATACACTCACTCCAGTATCCTAGAGCCATCGATTACTTTATTACAGTGGAAGAAGATACAATGTATCATATTTCAAATGATAGAATAGTTTAGTAGTCATAGTAAACTATATACATAATTGAATTTTACATTACATTTGAAAATATGAATTACAACAAACTGAAAGTAAACATTTTGCATCCTTAAACTCATTCAAATATTATTTATTCACATGATAGGAAAATAAAAAAAATAATGGTGATATTATATTCTCAATAAGGGTTGTGTAATATAATATTCTGATATTTTTAAAAGGAAACACTATAGTATATAAGATATGCCTCACCAAGATTAAACAAACAACAAATTTTTTTATTATTTAAATGTAACCATTATAATCTTGAATTTAAATTGTAAGTAATGAATAATAATTACTAATTTATAAAATAAATATAAATTTCCAAATCAATATGAATTTTTTTGTAGTTTCTTATAAAATAATCATATAATGTTTAGTAAAGTCGTTTTATATTAAAAAAAATATATTTTCTTCAAAATTGATTTTTATTAATTCTTATGTAAAAATAATATATGTAATTTATAGATAATATAAAATATTTACTTGATAAAATTAACTTCATTTTTTAAATCATCATACCAAAGTTATTCTATGGTGAAATTTTGAGAATTTTCTTAAAAAGTTAAATTTTTTGTGAATAGTAAAAATTGTTGATTTTTATAAAGCAAGTTATATTTTGTGATATAATAAAAACTTTAACAACCTAGATACTTATAAAATTATTTTATTATATTCTTTAATTATGTATTTAAATTAATTATAAATTTATAATGAAATAAGTGTAATTTATAGAAGTTAAGGAATCTATACAAATGGAATAGTAAACTTACCATTGAAATAATTTGACCGTTAGGAATAGTAATTTGGCCTTTAGAATAATAATCCTACCTATGAAGGTATAAATAAAATTTTGGTATCTCACAAATGAAAACATAATATATTTATATTGTGGAATAAGTAAATAAATTCTTTAAAAATGATAAATTAAGTGTTGGTATTTTTGCGAAACATAAATGTTTATTTGTAATTTTATAATTAATATAATGATTTTAAAAAAATATTTTCATAAAATAGTTTCATAAATTAATATATTTTTATTTTAATTATAATATAATTTTATGTGACCATAAATATTTTTTCAAAGTGTTATAAAATCGGTTATAATATTATAATTTGTATTTTTTGAATAAATGATGATTTTAATTAAAAATTAAATTTTCCAAATTTCGAATATTATTTTAGAAAAATTGAGTCCTTTTTTAACTCTACACATTTAAAAATAGTCATGTTTATGTTTTGATATTTTTCTAAAATAGTTGATTTTTTTGTGAATAATGAAAGACGGTAATTTACGGTATTTAACATTATAATACGAATTCAGGAATTTTTGAGTCATTAATAATGTGAGAAACCATTAGTATGAACTAATATGCACAAGTTACTTTAATTAGTCTCAATAATCAACATTAATGATATTATTGAGCCAAAATAATAAACCAATGAATAAGATAATCAAAAACACCTCTATCCTCTCCCTATAAATATCATCCTCTCACCACCCCTTCTCCTCACACCTAAAAAGTCTTTTATCTTGTATAAATTCTTCCCAATTCCCTAAAAATACTCTTCAATGCATCCTATAACTTCTAGTCTCACAAAAACACAAAATCCAAGTTCCTTATGGATAATCTCAAGGAGACGATAATCAAGAGGTAAAATCCCCTATTTCCCTTTTAAATTTTTTATTTATTATGCATTATATTCAACTAAATTATAAAATGTGACATGATATCTCCATTATAATACATATAATATAATATAATTTAATTTTTAATTTAATATCCATCATATAAAATTATTCTCTTGTCCATTTATTCTAAAAATAAAAACATCATTGCTGATGTGTCGCTTTACCACCTTCGTGGACGATGATATTTCATTATCATTTACCACATTAAAGGCTATTTATAAAACTATTATTTTGGTTAAATAATATTTTAATATGTATATTATAACTTACTATATGTTCTAGAACCAATTTATAGACATAATTTAAATAAAATGAAACTTATTTATGATGATCGGAATAACTGCAAAAAATAAACTAAACATTTATCATTAATGTTTTATCTAATAAATCATCCTCATATTAGAAAATAAAATTATATATAGGATCATTCAAAATTATGAAATAATATTAACACCATTTCATTCCACTTCTGGAGTTTTTTTTCTATTTGATACGAACTCCCATAATAAAGCTCAAGGGAACCGACCATAATTCCAGGAAAAGGAAACTCCCAGAATGTTAAAATTGACCTCTATAACTCATCCAAATAGCTATAAATGAACTTAATAAAATTGTAAAAAATAAAATTAAATAATAATAGGTTATGGTTTTATTAATTAATGACTCTAATTTTATTATATAGTACGATTAAGTACAAGTGTTGAATGCTTTCGAACATAAGGTAAGGGAATTCTTAACACAATTTCTATTACATGGGTTAACCTTATAAATCAATAATTATTTCATGCTAAGATTATTTGTGAAATTACATGTTATTATATATTTTTGTATTATATAGATATAGATATTCCATTTATTTTATTATTTCTAACTTCAATGACATGATATTTAGAAGGGACTTTCCTCTAAAAATCCTCTTTAATGTCTCTTTTCAAAAAATTTAAAAATAAAGTTTTTTTAATATATAGAATGAATATAATTACCTCTTTCATGAAGATTTAATGGTTTAAGGCTACATTTATAGTTTTAAAATTTTATTTTCAAATAAAAATTCTCTATTTATGAGTGCACTACTTTTAAAAAATGGAATGTGACTTCAAAATGGAAAAGTTATTTTCCTCATGAATATTTCTTTATTGCAAGCTTTATTTGTTTTGAATTTGTTATGGTTATTGGGAATTGTTACGATGATGGGTGGATCCATGATAAAACAAGGTCAAGTGATCCTATTATATATATGCAATTCATTGGGTAAAGGGATGGAGTTAACTAATTAGTTATCTCCTATGTTATTATGGGAATATACTGCGATGGTTATTCCAAGTCTAACCATGATGGTTACTCCCTATGTAATCAGGATAGTTGCATTACATGTAAGAGTGATACAAAAATGATTCCACAGGTTACATTTTATGATTTATTTATGCTTTATATGATTTTATAGGAAAATTATGAATTAATAAGGTAAGATAAAGAGCTAATTTTTTATGTGAAAAAGTTATATCTTTGTGAAAATGTTTTAATTCATAGACTAATAGTTTCTTTTAACCTTTTTTGTATTTTAGTGATCTTGTAGTGCATATCCCATGTTTTAAAATGTTTTTCATAGGGTTAATATATGTTTAAATGAAAATAATAATTCATGTTTCAATACATGAAGTTTTTTATGGAAAGAAATCTTGTTTAGTGTTTAAAGTTTCATATCGTGAAAAAATGAATATTGAGTAGAAGAGTCCAATTTATAATATATTAGTATCCATGTATAATGTATGAGCTTATTCTATAAAATTCTAAACCAAAACTTTCTTTTGGAATGTATGAAAGTGAATTCTAGTTGAATTTACTTGATTATATAAAGTTTAAGGATGGATCCTTACACGTATAGCAGAATATATCATGAATCAATGAGTCATAATCACCTACAACTTAAAACACAATCCATTTAATTGATTACTTGGGAACAAAGAATATTATGGATGGAATAAATAATGATCAGATAATTTCATATAAATAATCACATGATTTTGAAGATAATCCATAGATAATTCTAATATAGTAATCCAATGGATGATAATAAATAAATTATCAATGAATGAAATTATTAATATTGGATGTCACGGTCTCAGACATCATGCTATATATTATATCAAGACCTTTTACAAAGACAGTTTACAACTATGGGTAGAGATCAATTTAATGAAAGCTTTAAGATTTGTCTCATGATACCGACCAATTCATTTATGGGATATATAATTCTAGGTCCCACTCATCACTTCATGTCCAAATAATTCCTCATATATCAAATGATCGATTTAATTCATGAGTAATATGAATTATCAATTAATATCTATATTTATTAAAGAATATCGATTTAAAAATATTACTCAAGTCTTTCAAATAACAATAAAAATAAAATATCATATGTAAATATGTTATATGTTTTATGCAATAATCATATCCATGATACAAAGAATATGGATATTTAAAGGAAATTTAATGTCAAATGATCATAAGAAAGTGAATGTTTCAAGAGAAAGTTAATGATTACAAAATTAATCAAAAAAGTGAATTTTAATACTATCTTTTGTCAACTAATCATAATCTATCCAGAGAAATAATGATTCTGGTAACATTAAAACATATACCTAGTGTATTATATGTAAAATAAAGGGTGGTTGTTTTTATGAATAGAAATAAAAATATAATATCCTTAAAATATTATTGAGGAAAATATCATTTTCACTTTGAAAATAACTTTTAGAAATGATTAATTTATAGAATATTAAGGAAAAATTCTTTGAAAATAATATTTTAAAATTTCAAAGTATTATTAAAAACAATGAGTGGTTATGAAGGTGGTAATATTCCTTTCATGTCGAGTACATCAAAACAAATATTCATTTCACATTTTCAATAAAAAACTAAAAAGTACCTTATTCAGAAAACGATGAGAATATTCCTTTTTAACAATTTTGTGAAAATTAAATCATGGGTACAATTTTGTTTAATAAATCATTGGGTAAGATTAAAAATATTTTTTAACTAATTTTATGGAAAATATGGATATGGAAGAAAAATTATTTTTGGCTATAAAGAGAAATAAAGTTTCCGTTTCACAAAAAAAACATTTTTTCAATCATTTTATGTACTAAAGAAATAAAAATTGTAATATTAATTGAAAATTTCTTGAGTAAACATAGTATAATAAAAAATTTGTTTATTATACAATTATAAAATAATTCCCTTCAATGGAAATTCAATCGTAAACAATCCAGATTAAAAATATATTGAAGCATAAACCCATACCTCTTTGGTAACTTTTGAATCATAAACCCTAAGAAAGAAATAAATTCAAATAAAACATTAAATAACATGAATATAAATATATTCTTGATATCAAATATAAAATGGTAATTAAAGAAAACTCATAAAAATAAATAGGTGTATAATATCAAATATGTATCAATGGAGAGGAAATTGAGAAGAAGTGTCTTACAAAGATCATACCATTGAAGTAAAGATTAAACAATGAATTGATTATGTGTATAAAATATAAATACACATAAAAAATTATAAAAAAAATATACTCAAAAAAAATTAAACACATAATCTTATATTACCAATACAATAAATAATAAAAATAACCTAATGAAAAGAAATTGAGTTATGAAGCACTTCATCACTAGGTAAATTTTATGTCAAATCAACATGGTTGAAATAATTTGAATTTCAACATAAAATAAAATTAATTATTAATTATTAATTACATGACATGTAAAATGGTATTATATACTCTATTTAAAATAAATTGGTGCATAAAATTAACATATGTCTCACTAAAAGGAAATTCAGATGGAATCCATTACCTCATGTTTCCCTTTAGATGAACATTATTTAAAATAAATTAAAATATTTTTAAACATTTTATTAAATTATAAAGTAACCATATTAATATTTTTAATATCATATATGATCTTATTATAAAATCATATCACATTTTTGTTAATAATATTTCTTTATTTCTATTGTTTTGTGTGTTGACTGCTTTCTTTTCTCTTGCATGTTTTCTCATGAAAATTCTTCTTCTTGTCTATAGGATATAGATCCATATTTCCATAATTATATTAACATTATAATTATAATATTTATTAATTGGGTTCATTTCTAACCATTCTAAAAGGTTTTACATGGAAAATAAATCACACCTCTTCGTGGATATGGTAATCCATACATATGATTGAGCGATGATATCATTAACTTAATCGGTGAAAGGGTACATAATTAGATGATGTATTAATTTTAAAAAATTAATATCATGTCCTATTTATAATTTATGTTAATTATTTCCATCAATATGACTATACATGTTATTCTATGAAGGAAAAAAATTACATCAGTTCGTGAGGCGGTAGTCCGACATACTCATGGGTGATGGGTTTGTTACACATTTGATGGAGAAAGAGATGGGTAAATATTATTCCATAAATTTAATAAAATATAATTATATGGGATGTACTTGTTTTTTTATATTGTATTTTTAAGACATAATTGAAGGTGTAAAAATAATAAGTAAAAAAGAAAGAGCTTAGTGAATATATTTACTTTCTATTAGAAGAATCTCATTTTGATCTCTTATTAAGGGCCCTAAATTTTATTCCTTTGGAAAAAAAATTTATATATAGAATGTGGATAATAATATTTGGGAGAAATTTTATTAGTTTATGGTAAAGATAAATGTCTTGATATGTGTGAATAAGTGAGTGGAGGGGATTCCATTTTATAATTAAGGAGTGGTATTTTTTGTAAATAGATAAAACTATTCAATAATTGTTACTCAATCACCCTAAGTGACTAAAAAATTAATAAATAATGTATTGGATGGAATTTAAGGTTTACCCACACCTCCACCATAAAAATAAAAACATTTTTTAAACATATTATTCCCTTATCCTCTGAGTTTACTTATATTTACCATTTAATTTTTCATCATGGTAATTAGTTTTTTAAACCTAGGTAATGTGTCCTTTACGAGTAAAATAAAATGAGGATTATTATATAATTTAAAATAATTTATTCTTAATATTAAATCCCATTTGTCAATTAAAATTACATGTTTTTGGAATATTTATTTTAGCACAAGTGCATGTAATACACAAACCCCCATTTTAACCTTAATCGCGGTAAATAAATTTTACTGTCTTTAAGTATCATTATAACCAAAAAATAAGTTGGAATTATTATATAATATTTTATAATATTTATTAAAATATATAATACATTTTATGAAATTAAATTCACATAATTGTCAGAATTTAATTTAAAAATAAACCCACAAAACATATCGACAAACTATTTTTCAAGAAATGCATGTTTATAGCATATGATGATATTATATTAAATAGATGACTAGTAATAATAATTATATGTATTTAAATTAATATATTTATATATATATAATATAAATTTCATTTAAATAATTTCTTAATATGTTTTATTTTAATTAATTAAAATGGAGAAACATTATTTACTTAAAACAGTTTTCAAAAAACTATCTTTTAAGCTTGAAAATAAATTAATACCAAAATAAGGTATCAATATAATTCAAATAAAATTAATTATATTAAATGTAACTAAATATTACTTATTATACTTTTAAATCAAATTCAAATCATAATGGGACTTTAAAATTATTTAATTTAATAAAAAGAAATAATTGTATTTGAAAAATCAATATTTTTCACTATTCATTGAAAAATGAACCTTTTGGTAAAATATCAAGATTTCAAAAAAAGATAATTTTAATATGATTATTTAAAAAAATATATCTATTTTATAAAATAAAATTTCAAAATTTTCAAGAAATTAATAATATTTTCTCATACAAATTAATACAAATCATTTTTAATGAAAATATATTTTTAAAGGGTGAAATGACTTTACAAAAAATAGTGATTATTTAATAAGAATTTATGAATAAATTTATATTGATTAGAATAAATATATATATATATATATTAATTCATTTAATCTTATTCATATACCCCAAATTGATGAATAGGTTATAACGGTCATATTTAAATAATATATTTTGTGGGTTGTTTAAGCTCTGTGTTTCATGTCATATATGACACTAAACACAATGTTTCCATTTTAAAATATTAGGTTGTCACATTCTCACCAACTTCCATAAATTTTTTCCCTACAATTTGAAGTTTCACTTAGAAAATCAATGGTTTGATATTTTTTTATAGATTTTGGAAAACCCACATCATAAAAAGGTGATAGAACTCCCTATTAAAAGAGGTATATGGAAATTGAAGGTCATATAGAATAACACATAACTAGGTTAAAATGTCAGAGAACATTGCTGGGAAGTGAAAATATATACATGTAAGGAAAACACACATTATTATGGGGAGTGATAGAGATCATTGATCAAAAGAAAGTGAATGATCAGAAAAAAGTTCATGGCCACAAAACCATCAATCTATAATGGGTTAAAAGACCATTTTTTCATCAAATATAAAGAAAATATGATAAAATTTTTCTATCAATATCCATTTCATAGATTTGAGGTATTATTTTACTATCCAGATAAAGAACATAACAAAATATACTTAATTGATGTATTTTTATTTTATAAGCACAATTTCATCCTTTGGTTGTGCTTCAATCAATTTCCACTTCAAATATTACTCCATGAAATGAAAATAAAATATGGATTTTTTATTCCTAAAGAATAAAATTAATTTTTAATAGATCATAAGAACCATAAAAGACAGAAATTTTCTTCCACATGTCTCTAAATATTTCCCAGAATCGAAATGGTTAGCATAACTTATCCAATATAATATATTAATCTGTAAACCACAAAAGTAACACCCAAAGTTCATCTTAATATTTATATCAAATAATTTAAGTAAAAAATATATCATATTAACCAGAAATTCGTATAGTCCACTGGTAGGAACTACACCCTTGTCACCATTCTATTGTGGGTTCATACCCCATGGCCTCATTGGATCCAATGAGCTGTCACCCAACATTTATATTGTTCCTTTTTTAAAAACTATATTTATATAATTCTTATAAAATTCTAAAAAATATGATGAACATCCTCAAAAAAAATTATCACACACCAACCTCAGATACTCCTTTTTTTATCCTTTTATTGGTCTTAGATCTTTTGGTCGAGGTTCAGGATTGAGTCCCAGTCAAAATTTTGAGTTTTTGTATATTTTGGGGAGTTTTTAGGGTAGAGCATGGTTACTGCACAGTTAGTAGTATTCATGCATATAGGACTTTCAAAAGATCCAGTGGGATAGATCCGACTACATAGGTTCCACATGTCCATGTGATAGTTCCCAAGTATTTGTGCACTATTCCTTCCTTAGATAGAGAGGAACACAAGGTTACCGCAAGGTTTGGTAAATCATGCGGTCATACCAGGTCATTAAATTTTGGTTTTTCTCTTTCCCCTCTCTCCTCCTTATATTCCCAAATTGTAACCACCCCCTCTAGTTTTGGAACACTAAGGGGGTTACACAACCCCTATTCCTTGATCCTCATTCTCCATGGGAGCTTTTCCTTCAAATCTAAGGTGAGCTTTTGGGTCTTTTAGGTTTATTTTTATCTTCTCTTTCTATCCTCTCCCAATTATTTAGTTTTTTAGTGGGGTTTTCTCCTTTTAGTAGAACCCTAATGATAGGTTTTGTGTGAGGGTGGTGATCTATTGTGGCTAGGGTGTGCAAATCATTCATGGGGCTTAGATCTCCCTCTCCCTGATGTTTTACTCCATCCGCACTTGATTTAAGGTAGGTGTTTCCAACATTTTCATTTCTAGAACATTATTTGGGCATTAGAAAGTTTCTAATTAATTTATAAATTTTATTTTCACCTCTATTATACCTATGTTATGATTATATTATTGTTTTTATGTTGTTAAATTTTATTAAAATATGTTTTCAAGGATATTCATGTGCAACACCTAGGATTTTGGAACCTAGGATGTTTATTTTAAATAGTAGTGTTCTTCTAAAGTGTAATTAGAGGTTTTTATGAAATTTATAGCTTTAATTATGTTTTCATGGTATGGTTTGTTTTCATTTTTGGTTTGGTATGTAGATTTTGGGGGATGTTATAGTGTGGTTTTTGAAATAAAATCTTTAGAAGGGGTTTTTTGGTTTCAATAAGAGGAATTGGGTACTTTAAACCATGTGGGTGGTTGGATATGGGTTTTAAGAAAATGGTGTTTTATGGAGATTTTTATTTTATTGTTTCTTGGTTGTTCATTATGCCATTGGATGTTTTCACATCCATGGGTTCACTAGGTCCACACATGGATATTCCCTCAAATGAATATGGGGCTTTAAATTGGTGTTACCTTGAAATAATTGGAATTTAAAATGGTTCTTGTGTTCTGAGTGAGGTTGGGTCCTTTGTGTGGTTTCTAAAAAAGATATTTTTAAATGTGTTTCCCAGTTTTGGCTCATTTGGCCTTAAATTATGCTTTGGTGTGATTGTAGAAAGGATAAATGCATGTTTGTCAATTATGAAGTATTTGGGTGTGTGTTTGGAACTTAGGGGACCATTTTGTGTTGAAAAAGTGTTTTGAGGGTTTGTATGATGTTTTGGTAGGTGTATTTGGTTATATTAAGTTGAGGGCCCATTTTCCATCTCAAAAGAGTTGTTTGTGTTGAATTTTAAACAAGATTTTGTTTTAGAAAATGTGTGTGTCCGATCAGAAAATTGAAATGGTTTATGAAATTATTTGAATATATATATGGTATAGTGGATCGGATGGAACCTTTAAATGATATTAAATGTATATTTATATATGGGTCACCTTTATAAGAGGTATTTCCATTTTTGGGTTATCGTATATTTTTTTTCATGTTTGGGGTAGGCAAGTGTAGTGATGACAGCTGAGCTGAGTCACATGCACATTGGCCTCCTACTTACACAGTATTATTAATACCACCATGGATTCCTAGGAGTCTATTAGATGATCAAGTGATGGAATATCACCATCCCTGATTAGATAATTTTGTTCCCTCCTGGAGTTATAGATAGACCAGGTAGGATATTCCACTCGTGAGGCTAGGATTTATCATCTAGTTGGTTACGGACATTGGGGATTCATCGTATGCTAGTTGGTGGTTCCTAAACGAGTACATATATGGGTATTATAAGTATGTTTAGGATCACCCATGGTTATCATTTATATTGATTTTTTACAATTTTTTTTATTGGTTTCTTTTTTCACTGCTTATCTATTTCCTTTTGGCGTAGCCCTGGCTTCCCTTGTTTTGGATTTTTCTTATAAAATGAAAACTTGCTTTAGAAATAGTATGTGATGTGATTTGGATTTCAAAATGGTAAAATGATATTGTTTAACAAAATATGAAAAACCCTGATTTTATAATTGTATTTCAAACTTGTGTTAATGGAATATTTTGGAAAAGGAAATACTTGCATTATGTGGTTTATCCTTGGCATCCCTACTAATAATCTCAATACTCACGCCTATCCTATCATTTTATTTTCAGGTTTCCTAGATTAGGTTCCCATTATATAATAGGGTTGTTCTTGTGGTGGGTGGTGACTAAGAGGTCACATGGAGATCATGGTAGCATGATTTTGTTTTTAGTTTTGAATTATGTTAAATCATGTTTAGTTATATCTTGTAACTGAATCAATTGCCTATTAATTTGAGATTCAGTTATTGGTTTTTCTATGTTATTTGTTTTTTATATTTATTTATCTGGTCCTCGTTTTTTCCTTTGGTCTGAAATCAATCTCTCTTGAGTTGTATCTGATGCGCGACACTAGTTGTCATCCTATGGGGATCGAGAATTCCCTTTGGACCATGTCGCAGACCGGCTCGGGTGACTGGTTCAGGTCGACCTAGTTTGGTTCATAACAAAATGGTATTAGAGGAGGTTATTTCTATTTAGGATATCTGGTAGTTAGATATTATGATTTTTAGGTCTTGGTAGTTAGGTCATGGGTCGGTGCCTGATCACCACCACTCATCATGAAAACTGAGTTACTAGGGGTAGTTCGGGTTTTGATTCATTATCTTTTTTATGGATTGAGGTATGAAAATAGAGGTGATTCGGTGTCACATTGTGACCTCACATTCAGTAGTGACCCATGCTGAGTTTAATTACTCGGTTCAAGGTCCTCTTAGTGTCATGTTTTACTTGGGGCATGGCCCACTACCATGTCTCATAGTTAGGGGTAATCACTAGTTCCTCATTCTGGGTTAGTTTGGTGTATGTTGTGCTTCGTCCTAGTTTTTGTAGTGTAAGAAGTTCTGAAAATGAAAATGGTTTTAGGAATGAAATTGATTTCTTCAAATGATTTAAAACTGGTAAAGTGAATTCTAAAACTTAAATCAATTTGGGTTTGGGAATTTGGAAAAATTTTGGGTTTTGATTAGGAAAAGAGGCGAGTGACCTTTGGTAATTATTATGGATGATCACATGTGTGTGGGTAGGTATGTAAAGTGTGTGGGGAAAATTTTTCATGGATAATGTAAGTGGAGATGGATGGACACACATTTGATGATTCATGGGATTCCATGGATGACTTTTTGAAATATAAAGGATTTGGTGATTGGTTTTTCAATGAGGAGTGGATTTTTGAGTTACAAAATTTTTTTTTAGCTAAAACATAGCCATGGGATAAGGATGTTTTGGAATTTGAATGAAAAATGGTGATTTTGAAAAATATTATTTTGGTTGTGTCTAAGTTTTTATGGCATCTGTGCCAGTTTTTTCAGCTCAGGGTGTTTATTTTGATGGTGTTTGGGATTGATTCTAGTTTTTTCTTGTGTTCTTCGTGTTGTTCAGAGTATGTCACCCAAAATGGTTCCTAATGTTTCCAATGATACATGCCTAGTTCTCATTTCCCCGCAGGTTTTGCTTGTATTTTTATGAATCTTAATTCTGTTATATGTAGTGGAGTAGTTTGAGAAAAGAAGTGTGTTTTTTACGGTTGTTGGGAACTCTCGAGGTTCTTTAAATTTGTGTTACTTTAGTTTTGTTTGAGGGTATAGTTCTATAATAGTATAGGTTGGGTGTTTTATCATTATTGGAATTTTTGGTTAGGTTAAAAGGTAGTCAGATTTTGTGAGGGTTCCCCATATATTGAGCAGGATGTTCCATAGGAACTTGTTTCTAATGAATCTTGTTTATCAGTGTCGGCTACAAGTGTGTTGGATGGTTATCTTGTGTGCCATCAGTATAGTTGGTTTGGACATTTCAAGTCATCTTGTCGCATCCCTATTAATTCTTTCTATCGTTGTGAATGCTCAGATCACTAAGGAACATCTTGTAGGATGATTCATTTAAATAAGGGGTTATGATTGGGGGATGATAGTCCCTGAATTTTAGGCATAAGATGCTTCGGCTATCAGAGCCCACGCCTCAGTTCTCGGGGTGAAGCTCATGCATAGTCAGGAGTTACTGGTGGTGTGTGAAACCTCAGCTTTGTTCTTTTTTCCATAATGGGGTGGTAATATTTAATGTTTACTTGTTATCATCTTTCAACTGTCATAGTTTTTCTATTTTAAGTATGTCATTTCATTGTAATTTCAGAATGAACTTGTCTATTGTGACCCAAGGGGTTTTTTTCTTGGATGGATTTCCCTAAAATGCTCATTTCTTTTTGGGTGTGTTTGGTGCTAATGTGTGTGGTGTTTCGGTCTACTATTTGGGATTAGTTTGAATCTTTCTCAGGGGTTGGTTGGTGGTGTGGCTTTCCCAATCTCTAAGGGATTTTGGTTCTTATAGGAGGTTTCCTTTGTTTTGGTGCCCCGGTATGCTGAGTTGTTTCATGATAGGTCTTTTGTGTGAATCCTTTGGGTGGAGTTGTTCTACTTGAGCTATAGAAGTTGGTTTTGTCTGGGTTAAGAGTTTCATAGTTTATTTTTGTGGTGAGGTTGTTGTTTTGGTGGTGTGAAGAGGTTGGGTTAGTTTGGTTTGGGAGTTCTTGTGTTTCTCCCCACCCCCTGTGGGTGGTTTGTTGAGGTTTTGATGTTTTCAAGATATTTGAGTTCTTTTGGTAGGGGAACCCTCTCATGTTCTCCCATGAGTTTGGGTTACGGTTACTTCTTGAATTGGTCAGGTGTGACCTATGGAGAGTGAGGTCATCCTGGGATTCTCAGTTGTCCTTAGTTTAGTATGGTCATGGAATCAAGTTTTGGTAAATGTTTGACTCAGTGACTTAATAGGGAAAGAAATTATATGTGGTGGGGAGAATTGGCACACCCCAACCACAGATACTCCATATTTTTATCCTTTTATTGGTTTAGAATATTTTGGTTGAGTTTCAGGTTTGGAGTCCTAGTCAAAAGTTTTATTTTTTGTAAATTTTTGTGGAATTTTCAAGGTGGAGCACGGTTACCACATAGTCAGTAGTAACCATGAGGATATGTCATGTGGAAAATACATTGGGATAAAACTGACTGCCCAACTTGTTCATGGTCATGTTCCAAGTCCTAGGTAACTGTGTAATATTCATTCCTTAGGCAGAGAGGACCGCATGGTTTGGCCAATAGTGCAGCCAAACCATGCGGTCGTGCCAGGTCAATAAATTTTGAATTTTCTCTTTCCCTTCTCTCCTCCTTTTATCCCCAAATCATATCCCTCCCCTCCCTCTCATTTTGTCACACCAAGGGGGTTTTAAGACCCCTCTTACTTGATCTTCCTTCTCCATGGGATCTTTTCCTTCAAATATAAGGTGAGTTTTTGGGTTTTTTGGTTTTTTTTTCTCTTATATATCTCTCCTCTCCATACTCTTTGGTTCTTATTTGGGGTTTTCTCCCTTTGGCCAAACCCTAATACTAGGGTTTGTGTGTGGATGGTGATTTCTTGTTGCTAGGTTGTTCGGATCATTTATGGTTCTTAGATCTCCCTCGCCTTGAAGTTTTACTCCATCCACACTTGTTTTGAGGTAGGCATTTCCAACATTTTCCTTTCCAGAACATTCCAGGGGCACTTGCACATTTATCATTAATTTCTAAATGTTATTCGCACCTCTATTATACATATGGATTATTGTGATTAGTGTTTTCCTGTTGTTAAATTTTTTTAAAAATTTGTTTTCAAGGATATCCATGTGCAACGCCATGGATTTTGGCACCTAGGGTTTTTATTTTAAATGGTAGTGTTCTCATAAAGTAGAATTGGGTTTTTTTATGAAATGTGTATCTTTTATTGTGTTTTCACGGTATTTTTTTTGTAAGTTTGGTTTTTTTGTGTATATTTTGGGTGATTTTATAGTGTGGTTTTTGAGTTAAAATGTTTGGAAGGGGTTTTCTAGTTTCAATAAAAGGAATTGGGTTCTTTAAACCATGTGGGTGGTTGGATATAGTTTAAAAGAAAATGGTGTTTATGGAAATGCTTCTTTGATTTTTTTTCTTGGTTGTTCCTTCTGACATTCAATGTTGGAACATCCATGGTTGCACTAGGTGTACACATGTATGTTCCCTCAAATGAAGACGGTGCTTTAAATTGGTGTTTCTAAGAAAAAATTGGTTTCTTAAATGGTTCTTGTTTTCTAAGTGAGGTTTGGTTCTTTGTGTGGTTTCTAAAAAATGGTTTTAAATGTGTTTCCCAAGGTTTTTCCCATTTTCCTTGAAGTGTCTTTTCATGTGAAAGTGGAAATGATAAATTATCATTTGGTAATTATGAATTATTTGGGTTTGTGTTTGGAACTTAGGGGACTGTTTAGCGTTGTAAATGTGTTTCAGGGGCTTGTATGATGTTTTGCTAAGTGTATTTGGTTATATCAAGTTGAGGTCCCATTTTTCACTTCCAACTCAAATTTTATTTTTTTGTTGACTTTTAAAAATAATTGTATTTTGGAAAATGTGTGTTCCCGGTCAGAAAATCAAAATGGTTTATGAAATGATTTGAACATCTATATGGTATAGTGGCCCAATTTTCACTTTTGAATGATATGAAATGTATATATATGTATGGGGAACCTTTATAGGCGGGATTTTCCTTTTTGAGTTATCATATATTGGTGTCCATTTTTGGGGGAGGTAATTTCAGTGACGATAGTCAAACTGAGTCACGTGTGTGTTCGCCTCCTACTTACATAGTATTATTACTACCACCATGAGTTCCTGGGTGTATTTTAGATGATCGAGTGACAGTATCTCACCAGCACCTATTAGAATGGATGGTGCCCTCTTGGAGTTGTAGACATGACAGGTGGGATGTGCCACTGGTGAGTCTAGGATATAGTATCAAGATGGTTATTAACATAAGGGAATAACTATACGTATAAGGACCCAGCCTTAAACCTTACTTAATCTTGGGTTATTACAAGATTACACATTGAGGATCTTTTCAGGATTAGAGTTTTAGATAATTAGATCATGAAACTTGCATTACATTCCACATTTAAACAAAGTGGTTACAAAAAAGACAGTATTCATTTTTCCCATCAATGGAAACATATTTAAAATAAAACATGGATTCTTTCTTGACACATCCTTGACACTATCATCACATCATGTACCTTTCCCTTGACCTGTGAAAAACATTTCAAAAACTTGGGATGAGCATAAAAAGTTCAGTAAGGGTTAAAAAAATATGGAAAAGAAACATGAGTTCATATATACATAAGAATGAAATCATACTTTACCCATAAAACATAGGCACTCTAACATACCTCATCAAATCATGAATAAATCATAGAAATCATATGACATAAAAGGTAACTTGATGCATTCATAACATTCTTACGTAGGGAGTAACCCTCTTGGTTACGTTTGGAATACCCATCACAGTATATTCCCTAAATCTCTTCGGAGAAACCTTAACATTTCACTCCTTCGCATTACCCAATGCATTGGAGAGCTATATCGGGCTCACCCGCCCATATCTTATCATGGAACCACCCGTCTTCATAATAATGCCCAAGAACTATAACATAATTGTATCACATAAAACATACATAAAGGAAACATAACATTTCCACATTTCAAACACAACATATCAATAAAACACATTGATATAATAAAAACATTATGAAAACTATTTTCAATACCAAAATAAAAGAAAAGTAAAAGAGGGTATTTATTTTTCTTTTTAAAAAACGGTATGTCTTGTAGAGGAATCTGAAACTCAAATAATGGTCACGGCGGCGGAGAAGTCGTTGTCGCCGCATATGTACAACAAAAACATTCCCTTTTGTTGTTTAGTAAACACTTCGTATAAAAAAATTCCTTTTGAATAAATGAAAAAGTCAAAGGGGTTTATAAACCGTATAAAAGAAGGTTGTGTATAAAACAAAATATGCCTCAATGAAAGGAGATTGAGACGAAGTCCCATACAAAGACGCTGTCCTTGGATTAAGGATAAATCAATTACATAATTATGTGTGACAAATAAATACATGAAATATAAGTGGATATTAAGTGTAAAAAAATCAGAGGTTATTCACACATATTCATAGAATGACATATTCAAGGAGTACAAGTTTATCCCAAAGAATCAAATTTGGGTTAAGAAGTTCCCTTGCAAAAATTTGACAGCCTAACGGCGTCACTGCAAAATTCAGAAAATGAGTTGATGAGAGATAAAAAGGGTATATCATCACATGGACATAAAATTTAAATCAATAAGGATATATAAGAACATATCCCAACATAATATTATGTGAATTGAAAGACATAACAAAAGATGTCTTTTAAAAAGAGGAGGGTGAAAGGTTCCCTTACCGACATGGGTATCTTTCAAGACATGCACCCTGTGAAATATGGACAATACAACATTGATGTAAATACTCATAAATGAAATTATATTACACAATGAGTAAAATAATGGGCATTACATACACCACTCAATGGAAATTGAGGCAAATGTAGCATAAATCTCACGGGAATAAAAGTGAGATGAAAATCCCTTACAAAAACTCGGCAGCCTAACGACGCCACTTAAAACTTACAAAATTGGATTGATGAGATCAAATAGGGACTCTCATAATATTAACATAAAGTTTACAGAAAGAGGAATATAAAATAACATCCCCCAACATAAAAAATAGGATCTTAAAAGAAGTGACATAAAGGAGAGTACTTAAAAAGAAAGAGAGGGGTTAGATCTCTTACGAAACTTCGGCAGCCTAATGGCGTCACTCAAAACATCCAAAATGGATTGATGAGAGAGAATAGGGTCTCTCATAATATTAACATAAAAACTACAGTAGTATTAATATAAAATAACATCCCTATCACAATAAAGATGAGCTTAAAAGGAATGACATAAAAGAGTGTACTTAAAAAGAAAGAGAGGGGTAGGGTCCCTTACCTCAAGTCCAACTTGCCTTGTTCATTTCTTTATATTCCTGAATAATAAACTTTGGTCAATTTATAATTTCTTAAGGACCTCCTATAAAGATTATTATTCAGTTCATATCACATATTTTAATGTTATAATAATTGGTTAATAATATGAGTTCATATCAGACGTTTTTGTCGATGTGTGGTACATGAGTCAAAAATTGAACTTGTTGGAAAATAATTTTCCATGTAGTTATAGGTACATCATATCCAGAATAGTATTGATGTTTTAAATATCATATATATTCAGTATATATTCATTTTATACTATTCCATATCATTTGGAGATAAAAATTAAAAGCACCGTTCATGGAGACGGTAGGTCGTACGTATGCATGAACGCTACTTTCATTTTTTGTCATATTAATGGAATTAAAACAAAATAAGAGATATATATATATATTATAATTACATAATGATATCCATAATTTAGATGTAATATATTACATATATATCCATTTTATATATGTACTTATAATAGTATATAACATTTTGAGATAATAAATGAAATGTACCGTTCATGGAGATGGTAAGTCGTACGTACGCATGAACGCTACTTCCATTTCTATTTCATATTTAATGAAATTAAAACATAATGATACATAATATTATTTCAATTCCAGTATGGTATTATATATAATATCATTAAATATATCCTTTATGCGTACCACATATGGTATTAACGAATCAAGTCACTTTGAGGGGGCGGTAGTCCGCACTTCCTTAAATGAAGATATCACGTTTACCCATAATGGAAACCATAAAGGTATGCCATAAATGAAAAATATAGAATCTTAAGTAAAACATAAACATATTATATATCATATATAAATATATTGTCATCTTAATAACCACCTTTGAAGGTGTTAGAGGAATGTTGAACAATCATCGTTTCGTGAGGCAGAAATTCACCATCCACAGAAACAGTATGTTCTTTAACCATTAGATGTAGGTGTTCGTAAGTGTACCTCGAATACTTCTTATAAAAACATCCTAGTATATTTAAGATACTGTATTTGTTACAAAATAAACTAATAAAAAGAGTTTAGTGGGTTGGATAAGCAAAATAAAACAAAAGGATATAAGTGAAGACATTACCTTAAAATCGGGTAACTCCCTTTGGTTTGAGCTCAAAGGCTTCCTTGGGAAGACTTCTGCCCATAGTGAGGATTCAAGGAGTTATAGAGGTATGTGGAGAGACAAAATGGGTAGGTTTTGGCCGATCCAAAGGCTTTGTAAGTGTGGTTAAGGAGGTAGAGGTGGGGGCCTTTTATAAGAGGAGAGGAGGGGCACTCTTGGAAAGTAAAAAAAGGTTACTTTATTTTAGAATGAGTTTCGGATTTTAATGGTCCTACATTGATTTGTTTCGAGGATAAGGGGATAAGGTTCGAAATACACCCATAAAATAAGTTTTGGACATGTGTAGGTCTTAGATTTTACATTATCTTTCAATTTTATTTAAATAGTTAAATAATGAGGTCATCGCTGCATCATCATGATGTCATAAATAATTTAATTTATTTAATGTCTAAAAATTATAAAAAACTACTATGATGTAGGAAATCGTTTAATATTTCCAATTACTATTTATAGTCAAAAATCTGACTTGTATAACCCCATGTAAAAATTGTTTTAGTAAAACATCTCATGTTTGTGTCATTTTTACTTTAACATTAAATAAAAAGGTATTTCTGTCATTTCCCAACCAAAGTGGATCCATGGGGTCCCCAAGTTGACCCATGGATTGTCTTGGTCGGCCATGACACATCCAATGAGGGTTGGACATGTGTCTAGGTCATTTCATTTTATTAAAACATTATTCTTACCTTAAACTACACTAATTACCTCTAATCGCGATTAAAAACTTAATAAGTTACTATTCAACAAAAATTATTCTAATCCCATTGAACCACATTTTACTTCTTAATGAAAACCATTTATGTCATATTTTTGAAATTAAAAACACAAAGATGGAAAATTTTCATTTAAACGGAAAAATCAGTTTTTATAAGTACCACTTAGTGGTTTCACTATTCATCAAAAATTGAAGTTTTTCAGAAAATTACCAAAAATTCACCTTAAGCTATATTTGATATTCCAAATTCAAAAATGATGTATATTTTACTAAATTAAAAACATATAAGTTTAATTAATTAATTTAATAATTAATTCCCGTTGTCAAAACAAATAACGTGTTTTTATGAAACAAAATATATCAAAAGATTGACACTAGTTTAAGTCTGATTTCAATGTGAAATTAATTCCAACGACCACTATTGGATTAGATGGTAAAAATATATTCTAATTTCACTTTATAACCAATTAAAAATATAATCTAATCATATAAATAAATTAGATTAAAAAGAGGTTTTGAATTAAAATACAACGTTTTTCACTATTCATTAAAAATTGAACTTTTTCAGAAAAATACCAAAAATTTACACAAAGTAAATTTTGATGTCCCGATTCTAAAGAATAATTTTATTTTGTCAAATATAACACATAAAATTGTCAAAAAGTGGATTTAAAAGAGGTTCTCCATCAAAAGGTGGTTAATCGACCTTTTAAAGAATATTGGATTGTTTACGCTTAAAATTGGATTCATTCGCATTTTTAATCCTATAACATTTATTGTAAAGAGTAAAAATATTTTACAAAACATATATAGTCATTTTTTAGTTAGTTATTTTCATTCTCGCCATTACAATGTCTAGGCGTTAACTGGCATTTAAAATAATATTATTTTATTATTAGAGTGCAATGCAAGATTCCCAAAAACTCATTGTTGTGTATTGGGTACTCCATCGTACATAGTGTCCCCTTTAAAGTAATATTAATATTTTATTCAAAAATATGGATAAATATGAAAATTTCATATTCTTTATTTACCTGGGGTGTTACATCCTTCCCCCCTTTTGGGAATTACGTCCTCACAATTTTTAAAATTAGGCTTGGAAACTTTATTGAAAATCCCACATCAGAACAAGAGTCAGTAAAACAATCACTTTAAAATAAAGAAAGATAAGTACAAAGGTCCCCCAAGTTAACCCATAATAGGATTCAAATTATAAAAATATGGACATGGAAGAAAAAACAAAGGGTTATGTTCTGATGGAGAGTGATAGTAAACATGTCTATAAGAAAGTTAACCATAAGAAAATCACAAACTTGTGATGGGTTAAACGGTATTTGATTCCCCAGTAGGAAAAGTTAATAGACAACATTTTTGTTTTAAGTTACTCTTCATTGAGGAATTTGTTTTTGATCTTAAGGAAACATACTTACTTGTCATGTTGACTTTCAACTTTTACTAGATTTCTTACACAAACTCATACTTTCCCAAAAGACGAGTATTTAGGAAGACTTGTTCACATTAAGAGTACTATAATCAACTTCTAGAGTATCACCTAATCCACAAAAGAGAACTATATACTTCCCATATCTTTAGACTTTTACCAGAACCAAAACCAAAAAGGATAGTACAATATCAGATAATCCAGAAAAGGATAACCCTTTATAAAAGGAAAATCTATTCTTAATCTCCAAAATTTATCAAACAATACCCAAAGTTCAACAAAGACCATTAAATAAAAAAATTTTCCATAAAATACTTCAAAGTAAACCAAACTAAGATTGAAACCCAAATATTTGAAGGATTTAGTCACATAGTCTTCCAAGTTAAATCGTAACATTTATCTCCAAACAACATCAGTTGCTCCTAAAGTCTCGTATTGAAAAGTAATTAACCTAATCACATATCCTCCATGATAGGTTAATAAATTTCCATAGATAACCCAAAATCATTTTAATCTTAATTCATAAAATCATCTAACTAAAAAGAATTATTCAAACTAACCAGGGACTTCACGTAGCACAGTGGCAGGTGATAAATACCAGTCGCACTTTGGTTGTGGGTTCGATTCCCGCAGCTTTGTCTGGCGTGACGGGTTGTCAGGGTTGTCACATGGTCTGCGTGTTGTCCTTTTTCCAAAACTATATAATTCTTAAAACATTCCCCAAAATGAGATAAAATCTTCAAAAAAATCATAAAATATTTTAACCTCATGTTTATCTCATGCCTTTCATTTTCCATCATAACATGTAATAACCCATAATTACCTCAAAAGTGAGGATCATATAAACCCTAATGGTTACCTTTATAATTATTACCTGAACTTCCACATTTGTTGGTCATCTCGTACATGATGCATTACAGAACATAGCAAGGTTCAAGTGGATGATCATGACTCCTTGATAGTTGGTTTAGAACAACCATGAGTTTCCTCATTGAATACACCATTTCATCCAGTCTCTTAATCAGAGAACCACCACATTTTCCTTCAAACCTATTGTCACTTTGGTGCCTGCTAGATCCATCCATTCACTAAAAACATAAATGTCAGTGTGAGTATATCAACAAAACCACCATTTACTAATGAGTAAGATAACCACTAAGATATAATTACTTATTCACTTTATCTAAAACTAGGACTCTTTCTGAAATCCTAACCATTATGGTAATGTCACTAATGCTTAGAGGATACCTTAACCTCTAAAGTTATCTAAACCGACCTCTAATACCAACTATAAGGCCCCAGCCTTAAACCTTACTTAATCTTGAGTTATTACAAGAATACACATTGAGGATCTTTTCAGGTTTAGAGTTTTAGAGAATTAGATCATGAAACTTTCATTACATTCCACATTTAAACAAAGTGGTTACATAAAAGACAGTATTCATTTTTCCCATAAACATAAACATATTTAAAATAAAACATGGATTCTTTCTTGACAAATCCTTGACACTATCATCAAATCATGTACCTTTCCCTTAAACTGTGAAAAAAATTTCAAAAAAACTTGGGATGAGCATAAAAAGCTCAATAAGGGTTAAAAAAATATAGAAAAGAAACATGAGTTCATATATACATAAGAATGAAATCATACTTTACACATAAAACATAGGCACTCTAACATACCTCATCAAATCATGAATAAATCATAGAAATCATAAGACATAAAAGGTAACTTGAGGCATTCATAACATTCTTACGTAGGGAGTAACCCTCTTGATTACGTTTGGAATACCCATCACAGTATATTCCCTAAATCTCTTCGGAGAAACCTTAACGTTTCACTCCTTTGCGTTACCCAATGCATTGGAGAGATATATCGGGCTCACCTGCCCTTAGTTTATCACAGAACCACCGGTCTTCATAATAATGCCCAAGAACCATAACATAATCGTATCACATAAAAGATACATAAAGGAAACATAAAATTTCCACATTTCAAACACAAGATATCAATAAAACACATTGATATAATAAAAACATTATGAAAACCATTTTCAATACCAAAATAAAAGAAAAGTAAAACAGGGTATTTATTTTTCTTTTAAAAAACGGTATTGCTTGTATAGGAATCCGAAACTCAAATAATGGTCACGGCAGCGGAGAAGTCGTTGTCTCCGCATACGTACGACAAAAACATTCCCTTTTGTCGTTTAGTAAACACTTTTTATAAAAAATTCCTTTTGAATAAATGTAAAATTCAAAAGGGTTTATACACCGTATAAAAGAAGGTTGTGTATAAAACAAAATATGCCTCAATGAAAGGAGATTGAGACAAAGTCCCATACAAAGACGGTATCCTTGGATTAAGGATAAATAAATTATATAATTATGTGTGACAAATGAATACACGAAATATAAGTGGATATTAAGTGTAAAACAATCAGATTTTACTCACACATATTCATATAACGACATATTCAAGGAGTACAAGTTTATCCCAAAGAATCAAATTTGGGTTAAGAAGTTCCCTTGCAAAAATTTGACAGCCTAACGGCGTCACTACAAAATTCAGAAAATGAGTTGATGAGAGATAAAAAGGGTATCTCATCACATGGACATAAAATTTAAATCAATAAGGATATATAAGAACATATCCCAACATAATAGGATGTGAATTAAAAGACACAACAAAATATTCCTTTTAAAAAGAGGAGGGTGAAAGGTTCCCTTACCGACATGGGTATCTTTCGAGACATGCACCCCGTGAAAGAAGGATAATAAAACATTGATTTAAATACTCATAAATGAATTTATATTACACAATGAGTAAAATAATGGGCATTACATACACCACTCAAAGGAAATTGTGGAAAATGTAGCATAAATCTCACGGGAATAAAAGTGAGATGAAAAATCCCTTACGAAAACTCGGCAGCCTAACGGCGCCACTTAGAACATACAAAAATGGATTGATGAGATCAAATAGGGTATCTCATAATATTAACATAATGTTTACAGAAAGAGGAATATAAAATAACATCCCCCAACATAAAAAAGAGGATCTTAAAAGAAGTGACATAAAGGAGAGTACTTAAAAAGAAAGAGAGGGGTTAGATCTCTTACGAAAATTTGGAAGCCTAACGGCGCCACTCAAAACATCCAAAATGGATTGATGAGAGAGAATAGGTTCACTCATAATATGAACATAAAAACTAAGGTAGTATTAATATAAAATATAATCCTGATCACAAGAAATATGAGCTTAAAAGGAATGACATAAAAGAGTGTACTTAAAAAGAAAGAGAGGGGTAGGGTCCCTTACCTCAAGTCCAACTTGTCTTGTTCGTTTCTTTATATTCCTAAATAATAAACTTTGGTAAATTTATAATTGCTTAAGTACCTCCTATAAAGATTATTATTCAATTCATATCACATATTTTAATGTTATAATAATTGGTTAATAATATGAGTTCATATCAGACGTTTTTATCGATGTTTGGTACATGAGTCAAAAATTGAATTTGTTGAAAAATAATTTTCCATGTAGTTATAGGTACATCATATCCAGAATAGTATTTATGTTTTAAATATCATATATATCCAGTATATATTCATTTTATACTATTCCATGGCATTTGGAGATAAAAATTAAAAGCACCGTTCATGGAGACGGTAGGTCGTACGTATGCATGAACACTACTTTCATTTTTTGTCATATTAATGGAATTAAAACAAAATGAGAGATATATATATGTTATAATTACAGAATGATATCCATAATTTATATTTAATATATTACATATATATCCATTATATATATGTACTTATAATAGTACATAACATTTTGAGATAAGAAATGAAATGTACCGTTCATGGATACGGTAAGCCGTACGTATGCATGAACGCTACTTCCATTTCAATTTCATATTTAATGTAATTAAAACATAATGATAAATAATAGTAATTATAATTCCAGTATTTTATCATATATAATATCATTAAATATATCCTTTATACGTACCACATATGGTATTAACTAATCAAATCACTTTGAGGGGGCGGTATTCCGCACTTCCTTAAATGAAGTTATCACGTTTACCCATAATGGAAACCATAAAGGTATGCCATAAATGACAAATACATAAGCTTAAGTAAAACATAAACATATTATATATCATATATAAATATATTGTCATCTTAATGGCCACATTTGAAGGTGTTAGAAGAATGTTGAACAATCATCGTTTCGTGAGGCAGCAATTCACCATCCACAGAAACAGTATGTTCTTTAAACATTAGATGTAGGTGTGTGTAACTTTAGCTATAATACTTCTTATAAAAACATCCTAGTATATTTAAGATACTGTATTTGTTACAAAATAAATGAATAAAAAGAGTTTAGGGGGTTGGATAAGCAAAATAAAACAAAAGGACACAAGTGAAGACATTACCTTAAAATCGGGTAAATCCCTTTGGTTTGAGTTCAAAGGCTTCCTTGGGAAGACTTCTACCCAAATTGAGGCTTCAAGGAGTTAGATAGGGATGTGGAGAGACAAAATGGGCAGGTTTTGGACGAGACAAATGCTTTGGAAGTGTGGGTAAGGAGGTAGAGGTGGGGGCCTTCTATAAGAGGAGAGGAGGGGCACTCTTGGAAAGTAAAGAAATGTTACTTTATTTTAGAATGTGTTTCGGATTTTAAATGTCTCACATTGATGTCTTTCTAGGATAAGGTGATAAGGGTTCTAAATACACCCATACAATAGGTTTTTGACATGTTTAGGTCTTATATTTTACATTATCTTTCCATTTTATTTAAATCATTAAATAATGAGGTCATCGCTGCATCATCATGATGTCATAAATAATTTAATTTATATAATGTCTAAAAATTATAAAAAACTACTATGATGTAGGAAATATTTTTAGCTTTCCAATGACTATTAATAGTCAAAAATATGACTTGTATAACCCCATGTAAAAATTGTTTTAGTAAAACATCTCATGTTTGTGTTATTTTTACTTTAACATTAGATAAAAAGGTATTTATGTCATTTTCCAACCAACGTGTCTCCATGGGGTCCCCAAGTTTACCCATGGATTTTATTGGTCGTCCAAGACACATACAATGAGGGTTGGACATGTTTCTAGGTCATTTCATTTTATTAAAACATTATTCTTACCTTAAACTACACTAATTACCTCTAATCGCGATTAAAAACTTAATAAGTTACTATTCACCAAAAAATTATTCTAATCCCATTGAACAACATTTTACTTCTTAATGACAACCATGTATGTCGGATTTTTGAAATTCAAAACAAAATGATGGAAAATTTTCATTTAAACGGAAAAATCAGTTTTTATAAGTACCACTTAGTGGTTTCACTATTCATCAAAAATTAAAGTTTTTCAGAAAATTACCAAAAATTCACCCTAAGCTATATTTGATATTATGAATTCAAAAATGATGTCTATTTTAAAAAATTAAAACATATAAGTTGCAATAATTAATTTAATAATTAATTCCCACTGTCAAAACAAATAGCGTGTTTTTATGAAACAAAATGTATCAAAAGATTGACACTAGTTTAAGTCCGATTTCAAAGTGAAATTAATTCCAACAACCACTATTGGATTAAATGTTAAAAATATATTCTAATTTCACTTTAAAACAAATTCAAAAGATAATATAATCATATAAATAAATTAGATTAAAAATAGGTTTTGAATTAAAATACAACATTTTTTACTATTCATTAAAAATTGAACTTTTTCCGAAAAATACCAAAAATTTACACAAAGTAAATTTTGATATCCCGATTCTAAAGAATAATTTTATTTTGTCAAATATAACACATAAAATTTTCAAAAAGTGGATTGAAAAGAGGTTCTCCATCAAAAGGCGGTTAATTGACCTTTTAAAGAATATTGGAATGTTTACGCTTAAAATTGGATTCATTCGCATTTTTAGTCCTATAACATTTATTGTAAAGAGTAAAAATATTTTACAAACATATATAATCATTTTTCAGTTAGTTCTGTTCATTCCCGCCATTACAACGGCTAGGCGTTAACTACCATTTAAAAAAATATATTATTTTATTATTAGAGTGCAATGCAAGATTCCCAAGAAACTCATTGTTGCGTATTGAGTACGCCATCGTGCATAGAGTCCCCTTTAAAGTAATATTAATATTTTATTCACAAATATGGATAAATATGAAAATTTCATATTCATTATTTACCTGGGGATTTACAATACGTCACTAGGTGGTTCCGAACCGAGTACATCCATGGGTCTTCTAGGGATATTTAGGGTCACCTATGGTAATGATTTATATTTCTTGTTTACTCTTTGTTGTAATGTTTTTCTATTTTCACTGCCTATCTATTTCCTTTTGGAATAGCACTGGATTCTCTTATTTTTTATTTTTCTTATAAAATGAAAACTGATTTTGGAAATGTTATGTGGTGTGCATTGAATTTTAAAATGGGAAAATGTTGTTGTTTAATAAAATATAAAAAACTATGCTTTTAAATTTTTATTTAAAACTTTTGTTAACAGACTATTTTTGGGAAACGAAATAATTAGATTCTATGGTTTATCCTTGGTATCTATACTGATCATCTCAGTGCTCAATACTATCCTATTATTATAGTTTTAGGTTTCCTAACTCTGGTTTTCATTATGGAGCAAGGTTGGTCTTGTGGTGGGTGGTGACCAGGAAGTCCCAGAGAGATCATGGTGGCATGATTTTGTTTTCAGATTTGTATTCTTTTAATGCTTATTTAGTTGTATCTTGTAACTGAATCAAGTTTCTATTTATTTTAGATTTAGTTGTTGGTTTTTCTGCATTCTCTATTTATTTTATTTATTTATCTAGTCATATTTATTTCTTTTGGGATGAAAACATTCCATCATGAGTTTTATTTAATGTCTGACACTAGTTTTTAGCCTGTAGGGGTCGGGAATGCCCTTCGGGCCATGTCACAGACTGGATTGGGTGATCAGTGCAGGGTCGACCCAGGTTGGTTTGTGAAAAAAACAATAGTCATCGAATAACTTTTTAACCATAAGGATTTTTTAAATGAATTATTTTTTCCATGAAATAAAATTATCTTAATTTACTATTATTACCATAACATCAATGATCATATTAAGCCTAAGGGTTATTAATACCTTTAAACTTATGAATATATAATTATTTATAAAATAATAATTCATGTTGAGCCTAAGGTTTACATATACTTAAACCAAATAAAATATCTCCCAAAATTAAATTAATCTCATGAAAATCCCTTCACTTAAAACCTAAAAAGGGGTGTCAAAGACTTAAAACATATAATAAACCTCAAAATCAAAAATCAATGATGTTATCTATAACTATTTAGTTAATATTATATGAAGATAGATATTCTTCCAAAAATTAACACAATCCATAGATATTTCATGATTATTATAACCAAAATATCAATGATAAAATATCTTCTACAATATAATTCTTGAATCACAGTACATAGGCAGTTCGATCATCTAACTTTAACTATTGGAATGAAATACACCATTCCTTGGCTTATAAGTTAACCTTTATAAGAGGGAATTGAATTGGATAATACCTAGGTTCCCTAAATTTGAGACAATGAACTATTAATGGATCCCTAGGATGAATTTTATTTTTCTCCATTTAAATCATCACTTTTCATTGTCAATTCATTGTTTTATGCCATTATTTTCTATACATAAAAAATTCTCCCATTAAATTGACACATTCTCTTGGGTTTATTATTACACATTTTTTAAACAATAAAAATTGATCCTTCTTTTCACCCTAGTCTCCACCACACGATCTCTAAATGAACTCAGTTCTTCTCTTCTTTTGTGTGCTTGATAGTTGTTTAAGGTATATATTGTTAACCATGTATCATGATAATTTATTAGGAATAATCAAAATATTTTCCATGCCAATACTCATCCTAATTTTTATTTAATAATCACTACATTTTCCATCATATTCAATGTTAATAAGATTAATTCGGCTTCTACCCATTTACTAAAACCAAAGATCATAGTGTGAGCAACAATAATCATAGTGGAGAACCAAATGATCATTTATATGACATCTAAATCATCACACTATTTTTCAATCTATAACACCATAGGTTTAACCTATAAAATTCATTTTAATCATCTATTTAAATACTTTATTATTTTTTGTAATGAAAATGAGAATTAACCCAAACATATCCCTTGTGAGTATCAAACCGAATGTGCATAAAGTCCTGTTGTCGTAAACTATGTGACAATCGAGTCAAATCCTGATGTTCTATTTTCATAGTTATTACCCCTATTTGAAACTATGTTATATCCATATCCACTTTTAGTATCCATATAGGTATTTATTACTAGTAAATCAACATAATATCTACCTTATCAAAACATTGGGATGTTATCCTATACTTAAACTTATCCTCAAAATATATCATAGGGTTATATTTCTTAATATATGTTTCTATAAATTTAGTTCCCAGGGTTTCTAATAAACTTTATCTGATAACAAAAGTAAAGAACATGAATCCAAAATCCTAGAGCTAGTGATTACTTTATAACAATGGAATAAGATAGAAGATATTGTTTCCCAAAGGAATGAATAGTTTGGTAGTATTATTAAACAAGATACATATTGGAATAATTCATTATATTTGAATATAGAAATTACAGTAGTGTGAAATTTAATATTTTTAATCCTTTAACTAATTCAAATATTCCTTTATCATATCCTTGAGAAAGGAAACAAAATAAGGTGATCTTATAAGTGAGGGTTACATACAACAGAATATATCATGAATTAATAAGGCATAATCAATATGTAAAAGTAAATAACTGAAAACGCATACCATTTACTCAATAACATGATTACGAATAATAATATGGTAGGAATGGATGATGATCAAATAATTTCATATAAATAATAACATGATCAGGGAGTTAATCAATGGATAATATCAATTTAGTAATCCCATGTAAAATCTAAATTCTCAATGAAGGGAATTATTAATATTGGGCGTCATGATCTCATGCATCATGATATATATACTTTTATGGCCTTTTTCCAAGATAGTTTAAAACTATGGGTAATAACCCTTTTAATTCTAGCTTACTGATTTTTATCATGAAACCTATCAATAAATCAAGGGGACATATAATAATGGGGAACACCCATCATTTCATGTCCAAATCATTCCTTATATATATAATGATCAATTTAATTCATGAGAAATATTCATTATCAATAAATATCTTGATTGATTAAAGAATATGAATTTAACAAGATTTCCCCAATCGAACAAGTAACTTTCTATAAGAATCTGGTTTTTCAATCATGTATGTATCCTTTTAATTTTGTTCTAATTTTTTATTTTGGACTTAATATGGATTCCTCATGAGTTATAAAAAGTTTGTGGGTGTCTGAATCTTGTTCAAATCTTCAAACCTCATCCGGTTTGGAAAATAAACTATCCACACAGTTAGTAGAAACCATGAAATCTAGGTGATTTTATTAATTTATTCAAAAACAATTCTACTCCATTTAGTAATTTTCATGTAAAAGTGCATAATTGGTGTGAAATACCCATGTTTTAATAATAAATATAATTTATCAGCATTATTTGAATTAACCCAATCGAGTCAATTTACTATTTTAGATATAACTCTAACCATAATTATTAAAATTGTATGATTCTTGTTTTTTAGGGTTCTTTATTCATTTTCCTACAAATAATTAGACTCTATTTTGGGACAATTATGCCATGTTAAGGGTCATATGGACACAAGAAGGACCAAACAATCTTTGAAGAAATTGGACCATCCATGATTATTGAATTCTTGGGCTCAATTCAGAATCCAAAATTTTATGAAACTCTAGAATATGTACTTTATTCCCCAATAGAATCATGGATAAAAATTTTAAGTCCCAACTCCAACAAAAAGGGGTCCTACATATTCTTTTATGTTCATCCCACCATTATGTCCAGAATTTAAAACCAGTATATAATTGTTGACTTTTCTACTGATATAAGAATCAATTAGATATTATATTTTTCATTGTGAAATAAAATATATAGATGGAAGAATTTTTAGAATAAATGGTTCATATTTGAATGAATCTTCCTATTCAAAAACCCATTCATATTATTTCCTTTAAAACTATGGATTTCAATGGAAAGATTAAAATAATTTAATCAAACTTCCATAACATTGGCTCATTATGTCCAATGGTATCCAACTTTTAAGATATAATTTAAACATTTATATATACAAACTTAAAGAAGAATATTTCTCCAGATTATGTTGTATGGAAAATAAAATTTTGGATCCAAGTGGAGGGTTTCACACCCAGTTTTGTTTTCTTTTAATGTTTTGATTTTCATCTGGTTCATTAAAAATCTAGATAATTTTCATGTGATTTGGGTGAGATTAATTTTGAGTTTTGAAATTCCATATATTTCTAATAATCCTAATTTTGGTTCCCCATTTCTTGTTTGGGAGTTTTTTGAGAAAGGGTGGTTACTTCATGATTGGGGCCAACCGTGAGGCCGTTTCTATATTTTAAAACCATTTTCTTTTTATTTTATAAATCCTTCATTTTTCAACATTTTTCACTCATTCCACTCCCCAATAGGCCTGAAATGACATATGAAATCCACAATATCCTTTTCGACCCCTTATAAATTCATAATCATGGTGAATTCGAATTATTTATTAAGGTATTAGGCCAGCCCGTGGGCCCATTTCTAGTTTTAAAAAAATAGTATTTTTCTTTTATATATTATTCATTTTTTATACTTTCAGTTATTACACCTCACACTCGAGGAAAAGAACCCTAGTCACACCCCCATGTATTGTTTTACCTATTTGGAGCTCATCTTAGTCATAGATTAGGGGAAAACTTCTCAATGTTTCTCAAATATTCCAGATTTACAAAAGGTAATTTGTCTCATTAATAAATAATTCAATTCATAATATTTTTTCCTAAAATATTTTTTATCTGGTTCTTCCAGAACTTAGAAGCCTCTAAAATTAGTTTCAAGACATTAACGTTCCTAAAATGGTGCATATATACGAGAATACGAAGAGTTTTCTAGTTTCTAAGGTGATATTTCTTCACATTTCTCCTCCCCCTTCCTCCTCCTTTCATTATTTATTGGTTTTATATTCTACTCTAGTCATTATAGATGTATGGCTCTTTTATCCCATGATTTTTTATATGGTATTTGTTCATTTGGGTCTATTCGTCATAGGTTTAGGGTTTATAAACCCTCGTATGGTGATATCGGGTGTGTGTTTCCATTACGCTAAGGATATGAGGTAAGATATCCCTTTCACATACATTTATCATTTAAGTTTCATAATTTTATTATTTTTAATACCTGATATATGTGTTTATTATTTTTAATTAGCTTTTGGATAATTTTCTTGGTGTGAAAAACTGTTTTTTAAGCCTTGTTTTGTTAAAGGTAGTGTTATTTTTTCATAAAAGTGCACACCAAGTGTTTGTTTAAATGTTCTGTTATCTATTGAACCTAGTTTTTGATGTTTAGAACCCGGTTTATGTTATTTTGATAATTTTTCATTATCTTTAATAAAAAATTTCATTTAATTCGTTTTTTATTCCTTTTCAAGTGCTTCAAATAAATTGTTTTGTTGAAAATTGCATGTCATGTGTTCGGTATTTGCCTGGTTGGCTTTTATGTGTTAAGTGTGACTTAAAAAATTATTTTTTTTTTGGATTTTTAATGCATTGGAAGAATTAAAAATTTTATTTTTTGCTCCTTCTATGTATTTTCAATGTTTATTTGGTTTTACAAACAAATGGGTTTTGGTTTACAACATGATTTGGCCCGAGTTGTCGGAAAATAGCATGTTTCGCATCCTTATAAAAATAGTTGTGTTTTAAATATGTAACATGAGTGTTTTAAGGGATTTATGAAAGTGGTTTTCTACTGTAAATTCTGTGTATAAACCTCCTTAATTAAATTTAAATGCATACCATGGTCAAATTTTAGTTTTGAGAAAGGATTAAAGGCCCATTTGGCATTTTTTCTTGTAAAAATAGTTTCCATGAGTATTTCATGTTCTATCTTTTTGGACCATTTTATGGTCTATGAAATTGATTTATTAATTGTTTTGGGGGGTTCCAAATCTATTTTGATATGTAATTTATGGGTTTTTTTATTTAAAATATCGTTTATGAATGGATTTTATATGCAAGGCCTTGTTATACTTCTTAAAATTGTTTTATAAAAATTTAGGTGGTTTATTGAGCTGTGAAAGAAATGTGTGACATGTGTGTGGGATGTTTGGTGGGTGTGTAATTTGGAAGTGTTATTTTCATTTAAAAATTTTGTTTCATGGATTTTTGAAATTTTTATAATAGAATAGGGAAACCCAGGTATCTAGGTGGGTGGATGTGTACTAGTATGCTAGTGATCCTATGGGGTTTGGCCCCAGTTTCACATAGCAAGTTTGATAATGAAAACACTAACTAATCTATTATGATGATTATGATGATGATTTCCAGGAACCACTAGGTTATTGGTATTCTCCATACTAGTGGCTTTTGTTCATGAGAAAGGATATTCTAATGGTTATTTTCACCGAGATACGAGGTACCTGGGTCCCACAACAAACTAGGGCCTAGGGGTGTTCTCGAGACTTTTGCTCATTGGATATGTTTTACTCACCTTTGGAATACTGTGTGATTAGTTGGTAAATTTAGTAGGGTGTATGTTTTACTTAAAATTTTACCTTCTTTAAGGAATCCCTCTTGAAAACTATTTTCATTTTGCAGTTGCACCTCTTTGAAAAAATGTTACTAGAATTCTTGTTTATAAAACATGCATGTTTTTGTCTGATAATTATTATAGCATGGAACCTCATTTGAAAAACATACTTTTATATCTTGTATTTAAAACATGAAATTAATGTTTCTTTTATTTTAAAGGAAGTTCATTTGGAATAGAATATCGGGATAACCTACTGTGTTTTAATACTCACGTCTATAATCTTCTTCTATTTTTAGCCCTTGTGCAGGTTTCAGCTTGAGTTCAATCACCTTGGGCAATGTGTGATAATTATGTTGTAGAGTGACCAGAAGGGAAACATGGAGTTATATGGTTGTTAGGTTTGGTTAGTTAATTGTTGGTTTAGTTTTTTACTTTCAGTTTCTTGTACAAATATTGTTCAATTCAATGTTTTATGTAAAAGTATTTTGGGATGTCCATTTCTTTACACTGTTTGTTTGATTGTTTTTATTTGGCCTAAATTTTTCTCTTGTGTACTCTATTGATTCCCTAGGTGCTTGTTGTCATCCCAAGAGAATCGGGAATGCCTCTCGGGACTTGTTGCACGTTGACCTGGGTGACAAGTTCAGGGTCGACTCAGGCTGGTTTATAAAAAAATGGTATCATAGGGGGTCGGCTCTTATCATACCTTTTTTTTAGAGCACCATTTTTATTTTGGGGATTTCAAGGTAGATATAGTAGGTTTTTTGTTACTTTAGGGGTAATTATGGGAAGAGCATCACAAACTCTTGCTCATTCTTATCCTCAGGTTTCCATGGGATTTCTGATTTTATTAGTGTCCTTTGTTCTTGTTGATTGTTTGGTTTTAGGATATGGCAAGGGGGGTTGGACTAATGGCCTCCGTGATCTCGCAGGTCCTGGCAGTCCATGTGGAGTCAGTTCATGGTCTTAGTAATTCCCTTTGTGTTGGTGTTGTGTTTGACATATGTCCTGACACCATATGATCAAGTCACCCACCGACACTAGTTCCCTTTTATGGGTATCTTGGACCTTTCTTAAATTATGAATTTTTGTTTTTAATGCCCTTGTGTGATAATTGTGGAAATGGGTTTTAAAGGAAGGATTGGACTTTGAAAAAGTGTAAAGGGGGGTTTCAAAAATTAAATATAAGAATGGTTTGGGAAGGTTGTGTTTTTAAACAATTTTTTTAGGAGGAAGCGGAAATGATTTAACGTGATTTGATTATCCATGATATAAACTTGTGGTTTTTTAGAATAAAATGTTTTTTTTAAGTGTGAATAATTTTAAGGTGATTATGATTCATTGATTTAAATGGGGTGTTTTGGGATGTTGAAAAGTGTTTTAATCTGATGAATTGGTTTTTCAAATTGGTTTTGAGCTATTTGGGTTTTCCTAGAAAGGGAATTACTCTCAATGGCCATCGGATTATGAAAAGATACCTTGATGAATTTTAGTAAATGGGATGGGGTTTTTTTATAGTATCTTGGTTGTTTTGAAAATTGTAAAAATGAAAAGGGGTAGGTTTTTAAGAAAATGGTTCTTGGTGAATTGTGGTTTGTTTTGTGAAATCTACAAAGGGTTTTTACTTGGTGGTTAATGTTTCTTTGGAAGGTACATGATTTTTGGAATGGTGTTATTTTGTTTTAGCCTTTGGTTTTTTCATGGGTGCTCACATGTATAGTTTTTTTGATATCTGGAAGGATGGCCTATATGGTAGGTTGGTTGGGTGTTTGGGATGGAATGTAAATGTGTATGTGAGTGAGACTTGATAAAACACCATTGGTGAATGTAGAAATCCACCAAGTTAGATTTTTTTTTATCGAAAGTGTTTTGATATGAAACTTTGTGGAATTTGTTTATAAATCGATGTTTATGTGGATAGTTTTTTTCTATGTCTTAAAAATGTTGTTTATTCAGTATGGTTCCTTATGATCTAGAAGACATACTCTTGTTGTGTCTTGAGATGGGATATTGTTGGTGGCTTGGTTTTGGAGTAATGTTCAGTGGGTTTCTAAGGATGGTTTGGATGTTGTGATGTGGCCACAGATAGTTTTATGTTTTCCATATTTCTAATGGATCAACCTAAGGATTATTTCTCATGTTTCACAAGATAGATCCACCTCTTCAAATAATTCCTCATCCAGTTTGTTGAATTAGAGATCTCTTTGGGCTCGATTTATACTTCCTTCCAAAAATTATGATTCTCTAGGTTATAGAGGTTGTGTACGTCAATTCTTGGTGTGTTTCACCGTTTTCCTTGTTCATTTCATTCCTCACCCTAATTAAGTTAGAATGGTAGTGTGTATCCATCGGTCTCTATTGGGTATTGGTGTTTTTTTGAGATAGTGAATATCATGAGATAATGTGATTCGTAACTCCTGACTGCGGGGCAAGATATGCTTTAAACATTAGGACTCTATCCATAGGCCTCAGAGTGAAGCTTTTCACACAGTCAGGAAATCACTAGAGGTGTGGGGAGATCGATTGGGCTCCTACCTACACCCTTGTGGTAAGGTAGTTTCTAGTTCTATATTGTGGTTCCTCATCACTGTGAATTTGCTCATGTCCCAATTATCATGGTGGACTTACCCATCACACAGTGTCTATGGTTATTCCTTCATGTATGTTGGTTTCCGATCAATGTCTGTGTGTAGACCGCATGTGTAAATCGGGTGCGGCCATGGTGTTACTTGTTCGTAGGTGGATAATGTTGGTTATATTTTTTGTTTATTTTTCGGTTTCATTGGACTAATTATTTGGTCCCCTTCCCTCCCCTCCCCATATGGGGGAGGTCTCGATCCGTGCAGAAAGTGTTGTTCTAGTTCTTATCAGCTCTATTCAGGAGTGGGTGGTTTTGATATTCATGTTTTAACCCTCTTAAAATGGGTTTGTATGTTATTGTTGGATATTTTTGGTGGTCCTATGTTTTTGATACCCAATTCTAGTTCATGTTCAATTATTATTATTTTTCATTTCTAGTTGGTCTAATGGCGGAGAGACCAACTGCGGGTATGGAAGATCTGTCCTTTAAGGATTTCTCATATAGTAGTTGTGATTTAATGGTGGGTATCCCATTCTAGACTCCCCCCAAGTCATTGTATTTTTTAGTGAACATTATTTTGTGTGATCATTTGTTTTATTGGGAGAAGGCCCAACAATCTGGTTCTTGGCTTGGTTGTGGAGGTGGTGGCTTGACCTTTCTATTCATTTTCACAAAGTGGTTGTGAGTTGGTGTTTTGATTGGGAAAAAGGATTAAGTTCCATTGATGGTGAATGATATTTACTTGTATTTATAGGATTTATAACTTTTATATAGAATAATTAGGTGTTTTTCAAGTATTTTTAATGTTTTATGGATTTTCGGGGGCGGAAAACTTTAATGGTGGGGAGAATTATCACACCCAGTTTTTTTTCTTTTCATGTTTTGGTTTTGATCTGATTCATTGAAAATACCAATCCTTTTATTGGTATTGGGGTGAGATTAATTTTTATTTTTGAGCTTCCATATATGTATAATCAACCTACTTTGGGTTCCCCATTGCTTTTTTGGGAGTTTTTAGAGAAATGGTGGTTAATTCATGATTTGGGCCAACCATGAGCTTGTTTCCATAAATAAAAACCAAATTTCTTTATTTTATAAATCCTTAATTTTTCAAAACAAATCACTCATTATACTTCCCACTTGTCCTAAACTAACATATTAAAACCAAAATATCCTTTTTTACCCCTTATAAATTCATAAGCATGGTGAGTTCGGATTATTTATTCAGGTATTGGGCTAGTCCGTGGGCCCATTTCCAGTTTTAAAAAAATAAATTGTTTCTTTTATATCTTATTAATTCTTTTATAATTTTTTGTTATTGCACCTACCAATAGAGTAAAATAACCGTAGGAGAACCCCCATGTTCCATTGTACCTATTTAGAGCTAATCTTAGTCGCAGAATATGGGAAAACTTCTCAATGTTTCTCAAATCGCCCAGGTTTTCCAAAGGTAATTTGTCTCATTCATAAATAATTAAATTCATACTATTTTTTGCCTAAAATATTATATTTCTAGTTATTCCAGACCTTATTATCCTCTAAAATAATTTTCAATCCATTTCATTTCCTCTAAGGTTTCATATCTAAGGGAAGACGAAGAGTTTTCTAGTTCCTAAGGTGAGATTCCTTCTCATTTCTCCTACCTCTTCCTCCTCTTTTCATTATTTTTGGGTTTTAAATTCTCCTATAGTAATTATAGACCTATATTTATGTTATCCAATGATGTTTTATGGTTTTTTTTGTTCGTTTGGGTCTAGTAATCATAGGTTTAGGGTTTATAAACCCTTGGATGGTGATATCGGGTGTGTGTTTTCATTTCGCCAAGGATTTGAGGTAGGATATCCCTTGAACATTCCTTTATCATTTAAGTTTCATCATTTTATTATTTTTCACATAATATATATATGTTTATTATTCTTTATAAGCTTTTGGATAATTTCCTTGGTGTGAAAAATGGTTGTTTAAGCCTTCTTTTGTTAAAGGTAGTGTTGTTTTGTCATAAAAGTCCACACCAAGTGTTTGTTTAAATGTTTTGTTATATTTTGAACCTATATTGTGAGGTTTAGAACCTGTTTTATGATATTTTGAACATGTTTTAGTATCTTTAATAAAACTTGGAATTCAATTGGTGTTTTATTCCTTCTCAAGTGCTTAAAATAAATTGTTTTGTTTAAAAGTGAATGTCATGTGTTCGGTAAATTGCCCAGTTGGATTTTATGTGTTAAGTGTGATTTAAAAAATTACTGGTTTGGATTTATAAATGAATTATAATAATGAAAAATTTTATTTTTGGGTCCTTATATTTCTATCCAATGTGTATTTGGTTTTACAAACAAATGGGTTTTGGTTTACAACATGATTTGGCCTGAGTTTCCAGAAAATGTCTTGTTTCACATCCTTATAAAAATTGTTGTGTTTTGAATATGTAACCTGATTGTTTTAAGGGATTTATGAAAACAATTTATAAAATAAATGGTTTTTATACACCTCCTTAATAAAATTTAAATTCATAACTTTTTCAAATGTTAGTTTTGAGAAAGGATTAAAGGCATGTTTGTCATTTTTTTTATAAAAATGGTTTCCATGTGTATCTCATGTTCTATCTTTTGGGTCTATTTTGTGGTCCATGAAATTGATTTATTAATTGGTTTTGGGGATTCCAAATCTATTTTAATATGTTATTTATGGGTTTTTTCCCTTAAAGGATCATTTATGGATGGATTGTATGTGCAAGGCCTTGGTATACTTCTTGAAATTGTTTTATGAAAATTTAGGTGGTTTATTGATCTGTGAAAGAAATGTGTGACATGTGTGTGGTCTGTTTGGTGGGTATGTGATGTCAACGTGGTAATTTTATGTGAAAAATATATTTCATGGATTTTTGAACTTTTTTGAGGAGAATAGGGAAAACCAGGTATCTAGGTGGGTGGGTGTGGACTAGTATACTAGTGATCTCGTGGGGTTTGGCCCCAGTTTCACGTAGCAAGTTTGACGATGAAAACACTAACTAAAATATGATTATTATTATGATTATAATGTTGGTGAACCACTAGGTTATGGTTATTTTCCCTACTAGTGGCTCATATGCACCATAACAGATATTGTGATGGTTACCTTCACCAAGATACGAGGTACCTAGGGCCCACAACGAACTAGTGCCTCTGGGTGTTCCCAAGACTTTTACTCATTGGATATTTTGTACTCAATATAGGCCTATAGTTTTATTAGTTGTTAAATTCATCAGAGTGTGTGTTTTATTTAAAAATTTGCCTTCATTAAATTATCCCTCTTGAAAACTATTTTCATTTTGAAGTTTCACCTCTTTGAAAAATTTTTACGAGCATTCTTATTTATAAAACTTTCAAGTTTTTATCTGATAATTATTATAGCATGGAACCTAGTTTAAAAAACATACTTTTTATATTTTATTTAAAACTTGAAATTGATTTTTCTTTTATTTTAAAGGAAGTTCATTGGGAAAAGAATATCAGGCAAACCTACTGAGTTTTAATACTCACGCTTATAGTCTTCTTCGGTTTTTAGCTCTTGTGTAGGTTTCAATTTGAGTTCAATTACCTTGTGTGACATGTGATCATTGTTTTGGAGAGTGACCAGCGGGGTCACATAGAGTTATATGGTTGGAAGGTTTGGTTGGTTTAGTTTTTGGTTTAGTTTTTACTTTCGGTTTCTTGTACAAATAATGTTTAGTTCAATTTTTTATGTAAAAGTATTTTGGGTTGTCCATTTATTTATGTTGTTTGTTAGATTGTTTATATTTGGGAGAAATCATTCCCTTGTGTACTATATTTATGCCCTTGATTCATGTCACCATCCTATGAGGATTGGGAATGCCTCTCGGGACTTGTTTTGGGCTGGCCTGGGTGACCGGTTCTGGGTCAACTCGGGTTGATTCGTTAAAAAATGGTATCAGAGGGGGTCGGCTCTTAGCAGAAATTTCTTTTTAGAGCACCCCTATTATTTGGGGATGTCAAGGTAGATGGAGTAGGATTTTTTTTAATTCAGGAGTAATTGTGGGAAGATCTTAGTGAACTCTTTATCGTTCTGATCCTTAGGTTTTCACAAGAAGTCTAGTTTTATTAGTGTCATTAGTTTCTGTCGCTTATTTGGTGTTGGGATATGACAAGGGGAGTCGTACTAATGGACTATGTGATCTCTCAGGGCCTTGTAATCCATTTGGAGTCGGGGAATGGTCTTAATAAGTCTCTCTGTGTTGGTGTTGTGTTTGACAAATGAGATCCAACCATATGGTCAAGTCACCCACTGATACTAGTTCCCTTTTGTGGGTCTCTTGGACATTTCTTAAATTCTGAATCGTTGTTTTGAAAATCCTTGTGTGGGAATTGTGAAAATTGGTTTTAAAAGAAGGATTGGATTTTTAAAAGTGTAAAAAGGGGTTTTCAAAAATTAAATATAAGAATGGTTTTGGAAGGTTGTGTTTTTTAATAAAATTTTTTAGAAGGAAGTGGAAATAATTTAACGGGATTGCATTATCCCTAATATAAACATGTGGTTTGTTGGAATAAAATGTTTTGAAAGTGTGAATAATTTTAAGGTGATTCTGAATCATTGTTCTAAATGTGGTGTTTTGGGATGTTGAAAATCATTTTAATCAGATGAATTGGTTTTGTAAAAAAAATTTGAGCGGTTGGTGTTTTCCTAGAAAGGGTATTAGTCTCAATGGCCATAGGATTATCAAAAGTTACCTTGCTAAATTTTAGAAAATAAAAAAGGGGTTGTTTGGAGTATATTGGTTGTTTTAAAAGTTGTAAAAATGAAAAGTGGTAGGATTTTAAGAAAACGGTTTTTGATTAAGTGTGGTTTGTTTTGTGAAATCTGGAAAGGGTTTAGACTTGGTGGTTATTGTTCCTTTGGAAGTTACATGATTTTTGAAATGATGTTATTTTGTTTTAGCCTTTGGTGTTTTCATGGGTTCTCACATGCATGGTTTTATTGATATCTGGAAGGATAGCCTGTATGGAATGGTGGTTGGGTACCTGCGGTGGCATGGAAATGTGTATGTGAGTGATACTTGATAAAACACCATTGGTGAATGTGGAAATACACCAAGTTAGATTGTTTTTTTCTCAAAAGTGTTTTGAGCTGAAACATTGTGGCATTTGTTTATATATCTATGGTTATGTGGCTAGTTTTTTTATATGTCTTAGAATAGTTGTTTATTCATTATACTTCTTTGAAATCTGGAAGTCACGCTCTTGTTGTGTCTTGAGATGGTATCTTGTTGGTGGCTCGATTTTGGGTAATGTTTAGTGGGTTTCTAAATATGTGTTGGATGTTGTGATGTGGCCACAGATAGTTCTATGTTTTCGAGATTTCCAATGGATCAACCTAAGGATTATTTCTCATGTTTTACAAGATATATCCACCTATTCAAATAATTACCCATCCTATTTTTTGAATTAGAGGGATCTTTGGCCTCAATTTATAGTTCCTTACTGTTATGATGATTCTCTCAGTTATAGCGGTTCTGTTTGGCGATGCTTGGTGTGTTTCACCGTGTTCCATGTTCATTTCACTCCACATACTAAGTAAGTTTGAATGGTTGTGTGTATCCATCAGTCTCTATTGGGTATTGGTGTTTTTTTTTGAGCTAGTGAATTTCATGAGATAATGTGATTCGTAGCTCTTGACTGCGGTGTAGTAGATGCTTCAAATATCAGGGCTTCATCCATTGGCCTCAGAGTGATGCTTTTCATGTAGTCAGGAAATCTCTAGAGGTTTCGGGAGCTCGACTAGACTCCAGCCTAAACTGTTGTGGTAAGGTGGTTTCTATTCCTATATTGTGGTTCCTAGTCACTGTGAATTTCCTCATGTCACAACAAGTATGGTGGACGTATCCCTCACACAGTGTCTATGGTTATGCCTTCATGGATGTATATTTCTGATCAATGTCCTTGTATGGACTACCTGTGTAAATCAGGTTTGGTCTTGGTGTTACTAGTTCATAGGTGGATAATGACGGGTATATCCTTTGTTTATTTTGTGGTTTCAGTGGACTAATTATTGGGTCCCATTCCCTCCCCTCCTTGAGTTGTGGAGGTCTGAATCCATATAGAAAGTGTTATCCCAATTCGTATCCCCTCCATTCGGGAGTGGGTGGTTTAGATTTTCATGTAGTAACCCTCTTAGCATGGGTTTGTTGGTTTTTGTGGGAGAGTTTTGGTGGGCCTATGTGGGTGATAACCAAGTCTATTTCATGCTTATTTTTTATTATTTTTTATTCATTTCTAGTTGGTCTCTAATGGTGGGGATACCCACTACGGATCTTGAAGATCTTTCCTTTAAAGATTTCTCATATGGTGGTTGTGATTTAATGGTGGGGATCCCCTTACCCCACCCAAAAGTCATTTTATTTTTTGAGTGAACATTTTTTTTGGTTGATCTTTTGGTTCATTGGGAGAAGTTCGAACAATCTGGTTCTTGGCTTGGTTGTGGAGGTGGTGCCTTGACCTTTCCATTGATTTTCACAAAGTGGTTTTGAGTTGGTGTTTTTTTGGGAAATAGAATTAAGTTCCATTTATGGTGAGTGATATTTTGTTTTCTTTATAGTATTTATAATGTTGATACAAAATACTTAGTTTTTGTTCACGCAATAGTAATGTTTTATGGCTTTTCGGGGGCGGAAAGTTTTAATGGTGGGGAGAATTGTCACACCCAGTTTATTTTATTTTCATGTTTTGCTTTTGATCTGGTTCATTGAAAATAACAATCCTTTTCTTGGGATTTTGGTGAGATTAATTTTGGTTTTTTAACTACCATATATTTATAATCATCCTACTTTGGTTTCCCCAGTGCTTGTTTGAGAGTTTTTTGCAAAAGGGTGGTTACTTCATGATTTGGGCAAACTGTGAGCTCGTTTCTAGATTTAAAAACCAAATTTTTTTATTTTATAACTCTTTAATTTTTCAGAATTTTTCACTCATTCAACTTCCCACTTAGACTAAACGGACATATTAAAACCAAAATATCCTTTTGTACCAATTATAAATTTATAATCATGGTGAATTAGGATTATTTATTCAGGTATTGGGCCAGCCCATGGGCCCATTTCCAGTTTTAAAAAAATAATTTGTTTCTTTTATATATTATTTTTTTTATAATTTTGGATTCTTGCACCCCCCCAATAGAGGAAAATAACCCTATTATAACCCCCATGTTCCATTGTACCTATTTTGATCTAATATTTGTCACAGATTAGGGGAAAACTTCTCAATGTTTCTCAAATCGTCCAGATTTTCCAAAGGTAAATTGCGTCATTCATAAATTATTAAATTCATACTATTTTTTGCTCAAATATTCTTTCCCTGGTTTTTTCAGATATTAGGAGCCTCTACAAGTAGTTTCAAGCCATTAAATTTCGTCTAAGGGTGAATATCTAAGGGAAGACGAAGAGTTTTCTATTTTTTAAGGTGATATTCCTTCTCATTTCTCCTCCCTCTTCCTTATATTTTCATTATTTCATTGTTTTATATTATTCTCTAGTAATTATAGTACTATGGTTATATTATCCCATTATTTTTTATTGGGTTTTTGTTTATTTGGGGCTGGTCGTCATGGGTTTAGGATTTATAAACCCTCGGATGGTGATATCAGGTGTGCGTTTCCATTACGCTAAGGATTTGAGGTAGTATATCCCTGTAATGTGCCTTTATCATTTAAGTTTCATAATTTTATTATTTTTCACACCTGATATATATTTTTATTATTTCTTATCAGCATTTGGATACTTTTCTTCGTGTGAAAAATGGTTTTTTAAGCCTTGTTTTGTTAAAGGTAGTGTTGTTTTGTCATAAAAGTTCACACTGAGTGTTTGTTTAAATGTTCTGTTATCTTTTGAACATGATTTTTGAGTTTTAGAACCTGGTTTATAGTATTTTGAACATGTTTTAGTATCTTTAATAAAACATGTAATTCAATTGGTGTTTTATTCCTTGTCAAGTGCTTAAAATAAATTGTGTTGTTTAAAAGTGCATGTCATGTGTTCAGTAAATTTCTCAGTTCGATTTTATGTGTTAAGTGTGATTTAAAAATTTATTTTTTTGGATTTATAAATGAATTTTTATAATGAAAAATGGTATTTTTGGGTCCTGATATGGATTTTTAATGTGTATTTGGTTTTACAAACAAATGGGTTTTGGTTTACAATAAGATTTGGCCTGAGTTGCCGGAAAATGGAATGTTTCACATCCTTATAAAAATGGTTGTGTATTGAATATGTAACCTGAGTGTTTTAAGAGATTTATGAAAAAAACTACTATAAATGGTGTTTATACACCTCTTTAATAAAAGAGAAATGCATGCCTTTTTCAAATGTTAGTTTTGAGAAAGGATTAAATGCTCGTTTGGCATTTTTTTCTTGTTAAAATGGTTTCCATGTGTATTTCATGTTCTATATTTTTGGGACATTTTATGTTCAATGAAATTGATTTATTAATAGGTTTTGGGGCTTCCAAATCTGGGTTTATATGGTATTTATGGGTTTTTCCCTTAAAATATCATTTATGGATAGATTTTATGTGCAAGGGCTCCTTATACTTCTTGAAATTGTTTTATAAAAATTCAGGTGGTTTACTGATCTGTGAAAGAAATGTGTGACATTTGTGTGGGATGTTTGGTGGTTATGTGATGTGGAAGTGGTATTTTCATGTGAAAATTATATTTCATGACCTTTTGAACTTTTTTGAGTATAATATGGAAACCCATGTATCTAAGTGGGTGGGCATGTACTAGTATGCTAGTGATCTCATGGGGCTTGGCCCCAGTTCCATGTAGCAAGTATGACGATGAAAACACTAACTAAACTATGATGATTATTATGATGATTTTGGGGAAACACTAGGTTATGGGTATTTTCCATACTAGTGTATCATATGCACGAGAACGAATATTGTGATGGTTACTTTCACCAAGATACGAGGTACCTGGGGCCCACAACGACTAGTGCCTAAGGGTGTTCCCAAGACTTTTTCTCATTGGATATTATGTACTCACCTTAGGCATACAGTGTGATTAGTTGGTAAATTAATTAGATTGTGTGTTTTATTTAAAAGTTTAACTTCTTTAAATCATCCCTCTTGAAAACTATTTTCATTTTGAAGTTCCGCCTCTTTGAAAAATTGTTACTAGAATTATTATTTATAAAACATACAAGTTTTTGTCTGATAATTATTATAGCTTGGAATCTAATTTGAAAAACATACTTTTATATCTTGTATTTAAAAATTGAAATTGATGTTTCTTTTATTTTAAAGGAAGTGCATTGGGAATAGAATATCGGGGTAACCTACTAAGTTTCTAATACTCACGCCCATAGTCTTCTTCTATTTTTAGACCTTGTGAAGTTTTTAGCTTGAGTTCGATCACCTTGGGTGACATGTGATAATTGTGTTGGAGAGTGACCAGTAGGGTCACATGGAGTTAGTTGGTTGTCATGTCTGGTCATTCAAGTTGATGGTTTAGTTTGTACTTTCGATTTATTTTAAAAATAATGTTCAGTTAAATTTTTTATGAAAAAGTATTTTGGGATGTCCATTTCTTTTCCTTGTTTGTTTGATTGTTTATATTTGGGAAAAATAGTTCCCTTGTGTAATCTATTGAATCCCTAGGTGTTTTTCTCCATCCCTAGAGGATTGGGAATGCCTCTCGGGACTTTTCTTGGGCTGGCCTGGGTGACCTGTTCAAGGTCGACTCGGGCTGGTTCATGACAGAGGGACATATTTAGAAAGAAAATAGTCCACCTCCTTAGGCTATAAATACATTCCCCGCTTATCCTTGCAAGGGTTTGGAATTTAAAAACATAAAGAGTAGGTTTTTCATGAATAGAGCCTTAATAAAGGCATGGTAGGACATTCCTTCATCTTGTTTCAATAAGAGATACCTCTCCTCTACTTTACTTTTCATGTTTGTTTATGGTTGATTTCAATTGTAATCATTTAAGTTTGTTGTTTTTATTTCAGTAAAATATTATTTCTTGATTCTTTATCTTAATTTATAATTTTTATCCACATTCTTTTGTGATATATTAATCGTCTTAAAATATTTTAAATCAGGTTAAAATATCGTTCATATTTTTATTTCTCGTTCAATTGATACTATGTTTTTACCTCTCTTCACATTTTGTGTGTATGTTTGATGCACCACTCTTTTCTAATCCCGTGATTTTCATTTTCTTTTAACTCATCACCATAAAAATATTAAACCATATTAATAGCCATCTCAATGGATGAGTAAATATACCATTGGTTGAGTAATTATTTGGGTATATTAATTGATTGAGGTCTTTTTCTCGTTGAGTATTCTTTAGGTTAACATTGTGTTTGTTGAACTTAAAATGTCATGGATTAATTACATGTTTTGTTTAACATATAGATTCTATGGATTATTGGAACCATAAATACACTACTATAAACAATTTATGATTTAGATTATAACCCTAAGTTATGTTAAGGCTTGGAAAAAAAACTGAACACTTGGGAATTCTGATCAAAACCATCTTGTGAAGTGGGTGATAATTTAATACAATATAAAGAAAAGTTCAAGGATATCATAAGATTAAAATAACCAATAATTAACTCACCCTTATATTTATCAAATTTTTAAATAAAAATCATATATTAATCAATTTAATTAAACTCTACAAATAAACCATCCATTAAAAATGAAAAAAACAATCAACTATTAAAAAGTACCATCATTGAGGATTCGACCAGAGTGCTGAAATACACATTAGTAGAGCATTTAATCCCTGAATGGTTGATAGTAAAAAATCATCCACACTTAAAATGGTGTTATTACATGGGATGGTTCATTAATTAGTCAATAGTTTTTAATTTTTTGTAAAAAAAAATAAAAAAAATAAACTAAAAATTTTTAAAAAAAACCACCTTCCTCATCCTTCAAAACATATCTAAATGCCCTGTAGCCTCCCCAAAAATCCCTTGTATCTTTTTGACACTAAAATAGAGAAAAATATTCACCAACTTAGGAGTAACATTAGAGATAATCAAATCACTCAAGAGCCAGACATTGTCCAACCAATTGAACTAGATATGGTCAATCATAGGGAACACACACTTAAAGACTCACTTCCCCTGATACGATTTACCAACCCCTTAGTATTCAATATCTAATATTGAGTCTTATTTCAAACTCAAATTGGGTTTTATTCTTATTGTACCACATTTACATGGGAAATCCAGTGAATATCCACATATTTATCTCAAAGAGTTCTAAGTGGTGTGCTCTACCTTGAAGCCTCAAAGGGGTTTCTGAAGAACAAATAAAATTTAGATTATTCCCTTTATCCCCATTTGACTCTACGAAGTCAAGGATCTAATACCTCCCTACTGGTTCCATAATCACATTGAATAACATGAATTGAATCTTCTTAGAGAAATTCTTTCCTACTTCTCATAATAATTCTATTTGAAAGTAAATAAGTGGTGCTTGTCAATTCCATAATGAACCACTCCAGGAGTGCTGGGAGAGGTTCAAAAATATTGTGGCAACCTTCCTACACCACCAAATCCATAACCAACTCTTTATCCAATACTTCTATGTGAGGTTACAGGATATGGAGATAAATATCATTGATGTTTCAAGTGGTGGTGCTCTTGTTGAAAAAACTCTTATAGCTGTATGAGTTGTCATAAGAAATATGGATGAAAACATGTACCAATTATATACTCGAGACTAGATTATGTGAAACAAGTAAAATATAATCAATCCATAGAGCCCAACAAGATGACCAAGTGGATTAGTAAACTTACATGTCTTGTGAGATAATGAGTTGTGGATTACAAATCCCCAACCTCATATTCTCCACAATCTATGTTCCCTATACCTATCAAAAACTTTGTATTCTTCAACTCACCAGCTCATCTAACCGACAAAATTCCATAGCTTCAAGAGGATCCATATGATTTATCTTGACCAGTGGCGCTTAATGAAGAATATTCTCAGTGGAACACTAACCCTCAACAATTAGTTTAGATTATTAGAAACTTAAACCAACACCACTCTGAGCCCTTCTCTTCAACCTTTAACCCATGATTGAGGTATACTAATCTCGTTTCACATCCCCCTCAATTCCCTCCTCAAAATACAAAGAAATTTCAATATAGTCAAGGTGGTGGTAACTTCAAAAAACCTTATCCTTTTGTTCCTCAACCTCAAAGGATCAATACTCCTCTTTCTCCTCCAGGATTCCACTATCCTAATGAGCCATCCTGATTCCCCACCCAATATAAGCACTTTACCAAGTAACAAAATCAAGATAATCCTAATGTGGGATATTCCTCCTCTTCCAAGAAGCCGTGGGAAACTGTTGTGGAATATCTTTCCTCCTTCACTAGTTATAGCCTTAAAAACATTGAAACCCGAATTATACAACTTTCATCCCACCTTATCTAGAAGCATCCATCCAATTATTTCTAACTCCCAGCTCAACTGTTTCCCAACCCAAAGGGTAATGTAAATGCAATTTCACTTATATTGGGAAAACAAATCTTCAAGACTCATGATGGATCCTCAAATGAAACTTTGAATGTTGATCTTGAGAATGAAAAGACCAAAAATCTATAAAATGAACCTGAATCATTTTCCTCATCTCCTTCTATTCTTCTAAAGAACCCAATTCATTTTCCTCAAGTTATCACTAATCCAAGGAAGTCCTTTGAACCCGATCCTATAATTCTTGACATTTTTAGACATGTTGAATTCAACATTACCCTCTTAGATTCCATCAAAAAAATACTTACGTTTGAAAAGTTTCTTAAGGAATTTTTCTCTCATAAGAGACAACTTAGGACCAATCAGAATGTTTCAACACAACATCCCATACCCATGAAGTGAAAATATCTAGGGACCTTTACGGTTCCATGCCAAATAGGGATTTGCAACATTGATTATTAACTCATAGAACTAAAATCCTTGATATATGTCATGAGAAAATACATATTCTCCAACCTTATTCTAGGTATCTTAAAATCGACAGGTGTTTTCATCCAATTAGCTAGTTGAAGAACGGCAATCCTGAGGGAATAATTTAAGATTCCCTTATCTAAGTTAATGATATTATACTCCTAGATTATTTCTATGTCCATCACATTGAAGGTGAGATGACCACTTCTTGATCTCCACTAATTCTAGGAAGAAAAGTCTTCCTAATAGAAATAGATAATATTTATTTCCATGCGGGCATCTTATCCATGGAATTTGGTAAACAACTGGCCAAGTTCAATATCTTTCAAGCCATGTGATACCCATCAGAGGATCACTCAAAATTATTAATCCATGCTTTCAAGGAAACTATTGATAGTCAATTAAAACCCATTATATCATGGTCATAATGTTCTAATGAGATTAGAGCTTATGGAATTTTCACCATGATTAACCAAGTCATTAATGGGGAAGTTGATGTTGAACATTCATTCATAGACACAATAAATATAGATGATCTTGAAAACTCTCTTGAACCCCATATCAACTCTGATCTCTACATTTCCACCATGGAAAGTATTAAGGAAAATTAATCAAAACCAACTAAAATCCCTTCCTCCATAATTGAGTTGTCTAGCCCACAAATAAAAGATGAGACTGGTCTGAAACCTCTTCCTACACACCTGAAATATGCATTCCTTTTACATGATAACTTATATCTTGTCATTATCACTACCAAACTTACTGAAACTGAGGATTCCAATATTTTTTAGGTGTTAGAAGAAAACAAAAAGGCCTTAGGTTGGAATCTAGATGACATACCAAGAATCATCTTTTCCCTTTTCATGCCTCACATCCATCATGAGTAATCATCCAAACTAATCATACAACCAAAAAGAAGACTCAATCCACTAATAATTTAGTTAATTAGAGAAGAGATTACCATGCTTATCTGATCTGGTATTATCTACCCAGTTTCTGATAGTGAATGGGTTAGTTTGATTAAATTTTTACATAAGAATGGTGAGAAAACTATTGTCACAAATGAAGGGTGGGATAAATATTGATGGGGCTTTCAATAGAGCCTTAATTTAACTAAAAAATTTTCTTACATATACGACGATAATCCAACCTCCATATTGGTTATTACCCTTTTAGTTGATGTATGATTCTTCTAATAGGTACATTGGGTCCATTCTTCGTCAAAGAAGAGAAAATATTCCTCATCTCATCTATTATGCCTCAAAAACATTTGATGCAACTCAATCTCACTATACTGTGACTGAGAAGAAACTTTTAACTATGGTTTTTTCCTTGGATAAATTTTACCCCTATCTTTTAGGTTCCAAAATCATTATCTTTACAGACCATTTAGTATTAAAGTTCTTAATTAAGAAAATTTATTCCATACTGAGGCTAATAAGATGGATCCTAATTCCCCAAGAGTTTAAAATTTTGATTAAATATTTACTTGTAAAAGAAAATATTGTGGCTGACCACCTAAGTAGAATTACTAATTATTCTCATTATGAAATAATTGATCCTAAATTTCCTACTGAAAACCTATCATCCATCAATCCAAATATACCATAGTATGACCCAATCATAAACAAATTGGTTACTGGTGTTTCCCCTAAAAAAATTCAAAAGAAAAAAAATTGAATTTGAAAAGTGATTCAAAATTCTATTTTTGGGAAGATAATGAAATTTGGAAAAATGGGTATGATAAGGTAATTAGAAGATGTGTAGATGAAGATGAACATTTCTCTATCTTGTAATTTTGTCACTCAGTTCTTGGTGGTGGACAAATTTGACCACAAAGGACCTTTTTAAAGTTCCTTGACTCAGGATTCTTTTGTCCTTCACTCTTCAAGGACTCACATGGGTTTTGTAAATAATGTCCAACTTGCCAAAATTTTGGCCCAATTTCTATAATAATTGAAATACCTAAAAATCCCTTAATATTTTTTGAGATCTTTAATGTTTGAGGATTTTATTTCATGGGATTGATTCCACCTTCCAATGTATTCTCATATATTCTTCTATTTTTTTACTATGTTTTAGGAGAGTAGAGGTTAAACCCACTAGGAAGGATGATTCACAAACTGTTAGTGAGTTCTTGAAAACCCACATTTTCCATCAATTTGGAACATTGTGTGCCTTGATAAGTGACTTAGGAAGTTTTTTAGTAATAATTCTATGGAATATATTCTAAAAAAGAATGGTGTTGTAAATAAAACATTAACTTCATATCACCCCCCAAACAAATGGCATGGATGAACATTCTAATAGAGAAGTGAAAATAGTTCTAGAAATAATTGTTAAGCGCACCAGAAAAGATATTATTGAGAGACTTTGTGAAGCACTTTGGACTTATCAGACTCTTTATAAAACACCCATTAGGATTTCTCCATTTAGGATAGTTTTTGGTAAATCATGTCATTTACTAGTTGAAATCCCAATATAAGTCATTTCGGGCTGTCAAAACTTGTACTTTTGATTATGAAAAATCTGGTGAAGAGAGAGTATTGCAGTTAAATGAACTATAAGAGCTTAGACTAGATTCTTATGAGAAATACAATCTCTAAAAATAATAGTCTAAGTCCCTCCATGACAAAAAAATCCTACGAATGATATTTCATGAAGTTGAAAAGGAAATACTCTTCAATTCTCGATTTTGGCTTCAACTAGGTAAGCTTAATTCTCATTGGGAAGGTCCTTTTATTATTACTAATTTTTACCAATTTGGTTCAGTTCTATTCCAAGACCCCTCTTATAAAAGGACAATCATGGTTAACGGACATCAGTTAAAGCAACTCCATGAGAGGACACAGATCTTGGGAACTTCATTGACTTCTAATGGATCCCTAACTTCTACAGTTGACCCACCACTAGATAGAGATGGAGACCCACTAAATCCAAACCAGGGGAACCACTTTCCCTTTAACTCTCTCTCTCTCTCTCTTTATCCACCTATCCCTTTATTCCTATCTTTCTATCCCTCTTATTCTTCCTCTCTCACTTATATTTTTTTTCTTCATCAACCTTTTTTTCCTATTTCCCTTTTGTATGGGTGTGTATTTTAAGAACACTGAAAAAACTAGAAAACAAAAACAATAAAAACAACCAAAAAGAGTCATAATTACTCACCATATTTTATTGATATTTTGTCAAATAATTTTGGGGATTCAAAATAAATGTTTTCATCTAAAAAGTTTTGTATTTTCATTAAAAATTTGGATAAAAAATCTTCTCTCAAAACCAACAAATTTTGAATGATTAGTTTCTAATTTGAAAAATGATTCTTATCTAATCATGAGGAACAACATTAGATTTCATGCCAAGGTCGTATATGACCATATTTTCATTTTGTGTGTTTTTAACCCTAATTGTAAGTCTTGATTTTGTGTACCTTCAAGTTAGATGTCATACTTTGGTGTGCATTAATATGATAGAGGCGTTTTTTGAACCATGTGACAATCACAATAGAAAAATAGCCTTCCATTACTCTTACATTAATCATCCTTTTGAAATCCCCTTAAATCCTATGAAAAACTTTTTATTTATAATCACATTACAATCCCAAAACATTTTCCCACCCAATATCTACATGGATTTTCATTGCATAATTTTTTTAAATTTAAGTGTGGGGGAGAATTGTTTTCATTTTGGGTATCCATTTATTGATTTTTAGTGTGTTATCATATTCTTGAGGGAAATAATCTATTTAATTTTGGGTGGAAGGTTGTAATTCAGTGATTTTGGGGAATGGATTTTCATTTATTTAATTTTTTACATCTTTTTTAAGTGTTTAAAAAAATTAAAAAAATTAAAAAAAATTAAAAAAATGGTTTGTGTCTGGGGAAGGTCAAAAATCATTTTTCATTAACCTTTTATCTTATTATAACCATTAAAATTAGTGTTTTGAGGAGATCAAACATGGTTTGGGAGATTAGTGTGAAATTTTTTCAAGTTCAACTTTTAGAAGAAGAAAAAGAAAAAATGAACACTTTCATTATATATTCTTGTGTCATTGGGAGAAGTTTTGTGTCTTGTAAATATTTCAACTTTTTATCCCCTTAAAATTTTATCCATTGTGTCATCCTTTAAATAAAAATTCCCTTGAAAATATGTTTTTACATAACCTTCTATGTCTTATTTCAAATTGTGCATTTCGTTTTCCATGTTAGTTTCTTACCCATCATTTCCTATCTCTTGGACATTAAATCCATACCATCCCATAGCCACAGAAAACACCTAAAAACACCTCTTTATTGTTTTGAACTTTAGGATAGGGAATGGAAGATTATATTTCTATCAAACTCTCGGATTTTCACTTTTTGGTTGGTGAATGAGTGAACTTCCATAAATAAATTTTTTTCATATTGACAGGAGTATGTTATGAGTGTCTATATTTTACATTTATAATTTTGAGCATGAAAAATGAATTATTTTTATAACATTGGTTTTGTATCAATTTTTGGTGGAATTCATTATGGATTAGTGAACTATTCTAGACCCCCCTGATTGGTGAAAACCAAATTTTAATATTTGTTTCAAAGTGAAAATGATTTAGTCATGTTTTTATATTTTTTGTAAAAAAGGAAATGTAAAAGAATAATTGTGTACAAGTTTATGTTATTCATTTATTGATAAATTTTTGTCTAATACCTTCAGTAATTTTCATGTAAAAGTGCATAATGTGTGTAAAATACCCATTTTTTAATACTAAATATAATTTTTCAGCATTATTTGAATTAATCCAATAGAGTTAGTTTACTATTTTAACTATAACTCTAACATTACTTGTCCAAATTGTATTATTCTTATTTTTTAGAGTTCCTTATTGAATTTCATACAAATCATTAGACTGGAATTTGGGCCAATAATTCCATTTGAAGGGTCATATGGTCCACACAAGAAGGCCCAAATAATCTGTGAAGAAACTAGACCATACATGATGATTGAATTTGTAGGCTCAATCCAGAAGCCAAAATTTAATGCAACTATAGAATATGTATTTGATTACCCAAAATAATTTTAGATAAAAATTTAAATGCCCAACTCCAATAAAAAGGGGACCAACATATACTTTTACGTATAGCCCACCATTCTATCTGAAATTTAAAATCAGTACACAATTATTGACTTTTCTCCTGATATCGATATCCATTCTAGCTGATATTTTTTAGTTTTAAATACAAGATATAGTTTTCTAACTTTTTAGAATAAATAGTTCATATTTGATGGCATCTTCCTATTCAAAAACCCATTCAAATTATGGCTTTCTAAAAATTCCGGATTGAAATAGACATATTAAAAGTTTTTAATAAAACCACAATAAATTTTTATTCTTAAGTCCAATGGATACCAATTTTTTAGGATAAACTTTAAACATTTATATCTAAAAATTTGAATTAGAATATTTATCCATATTTGGATTTCTAGAATATCACACTGGTGATAAAATTGGAGTGACATATTAGGAAAGAAAACAGTCCACCTTCTTGGGATATAAATACATTCCCCTCTTCTCATTGTAAGGGGTTAACATTTCAGCACTTTTAAGGATGAGATTTTTAATTTCTAGATCCCTAAAAACGGCTTTTAATAACTTGCCTTGATCTTGTTTCAACAAGAGAGACATCTCCTCCACTTTTCATTTCATGTTTGTTTATGCTTGTTTTCAATTATAATCATGTATGTTCGTTGTTTTATTTAAATTAAATATTAATTCTTGTTTCATTATCTTTCTCTCTAATTATTATCCATGTTCAATTGTGACATATTATTTGTCATAAAATATTTTAAATCAAGTTAAAATACCTTTCCTATTTTTATTTCTCATTCAATAAAAACTGTATTTTTACCTCTCTTCACATTTTGTGTGTGTGTTTAACCACTCTTTTCTTATATAATTATTTTAATTTTCTTTTAACTCATCACTGTAAACATATTAAACCATATTAATAACCATATCAATTGGTGAGTGAATATTCCATTGGGTTGAGTCATGATTTGGGGATATTAAGTGATTGGGGGATTTTTCTCGTTGAGTGTTCATTAGGTTAACATTGTGTATGTTGAACTTAAAATTTCATGGATTAATGACATGTTTTTTTTAACATATGGATTCAATGGATTATTAGAACCATAAATAAACTACCATAAAAAGTTCTAATTTAGATTAAAACCCTATGTTTTGTTAAGTATTAGACTAAGGCCTCAATAGTTGGTAGTACCAATCAAAATCATCTTGTGAATTGGTTGTTAATTTAATGTAATATAAAGAAAATTTCAAGGATGTCATAAGCTAAAAATCCCCAATAATGAAATTAAACTAATATTTATCAATTTTTTAATTAAAATATCATTAATTAATCTATTTAATTAAGCTATGCATACAAACCCCCCATTAAAAATACAAACAAAACAAAAAAATCAACTATTAAAAAGTATCATCACTGTGGATTCGACCTGAGTGCCACTATACATATTAGAAGAGCACCAGATCCTTGAATAATCAGTAGGAAGAAAATAGATGCCACTTCACCAGGCCACATGATCATTCCTAACTATGTGGTTACGGATAGTGGGGTGTTATGGAGAACATTATTTTTCCTAACTGTGCGCTCGGGGACACAAAATAATTCTAAAAACTGAAGAAACAAAATTTCAGAGATGATTAACATAGTTGGCACATGATTTCCCTAACTATTCAACCCAACTCTATAGGTTCCCCCTCTCTATAGCAGAAGAAACATGATTGGCACATGGTTTCCCAAACCGTGTGGCCAAACCATGTGAGGCTAGTTTTTCAAGATTTTAAAATTTTCCTCTTAAGTTATGCTTTAATCAAACCCTTATTTACTATTTGTTTCTCCAGTATACAGACACCTCTCATTTCATCTCTTTGATTCCTAAAATCCATCCAATCTTGTAATTGATACCGATCTTTGATATGGTGTTCCTTTTGATCTCCGTTCAGTATGTTGGATGCATATCAGTAAGTACTCGATTCCTATTTAGTTTTTTGTCATTATTATTTATATAAATGACACAATTTAGATGCATTATCATATACCATATTTTCATGGCATTGATCCATTATTAAAATATATTCTGATCTAGGCCAAACTAGAGGCTAATACTAGATGGGGTAATCTGTACGAGTATTAGGTAGGTGGTCTATGACTTATCCCTCAAGATTCGTTGTTTTATAAATTGTCATGTGTGAATTTCAATTTCATTGTGTGTTTCCTATTTAATTAATTTTCCTTTATTATAGTTATTAGAATTTTATTCTAATACTCTCATTAAATGTTTTATCCATCATTAGAGGTTGTTACCTCAGCAACAACCACCCCATTTAGGGTTATTTTCATAATTTGGATTTAATGGTTTGTTATGATTTTTACTCCACCTTATGGATGTGTGGATTGAACCTGCTAATGGTAATCCCCTTGAATTTGATAAATAGATCGTACCATGTTTCTTTCCACTTAACCCACCTAATGTAAGTTTTTTAATTTGATAAATCACTCTAAAATGGAAATGGAATGTATATGGTATATATATGACTTGGCCTAATTGAATATAATTGAATTGATTGGTTGGAAATATATATAACCAATTTCTATATATAAAGTAAGGTATCGAAGTGAACATTATTAAATGATTAAGATTTATATGAAATAAATTAAATAGTTCCATTCCATTGGCCTTGCTACACTAGTGAAACGAAAGGCTTAAACCAAATGAACTTATTAAATGATATGACCATTACATAAATTAATTAAATAAATGAATAAATTCTAATGTACCTTGTATATGGACCTTGACATCATTATAGGAGTGGTTATACTCAAGATAGTTTTTGGATTATTGGGGGAATTCCTTGATCACTCAGGGATACCATTATTATTCAAGGATGTTAGTTTCCTTTGTTGACACCCACCTTAGAACCAGATCCTCATCTATCAGGGGTACCCAATATGACATCATATGATCCCTCCTTTAATATTACAGGATGACTTGGATACACTCCTTAAATCCATCATGGATTCTACGGACATGAGGTGCCTTGGTTATATCCTTGGTCCTAGCCATTACTTATCTCGTTTTACCTTGTATGTTTTCCTTGAACTTAGTTAGATTCATTATTGTGGAATAACTTGGATGACTCTCCATGGATTACACTCTTAACCCTTAGCTAGGATGCAGTTACTACTAAGTTGGTGACCATTGAGGTCAAGGTTTCCTTGGTTATTACCTTGGATCCTCATCAATATTGTTTTCATTACAGGATGAATTTCTATGTCTTGGATCCCTTAATACCATTATGATGCCAGGATTTTAGTTTTTGTATTACCTCATGTGAACTATATATATAAAATGGAAAATTATTAATAAAATAACTGGTTACATAATCAAATGCCGGCTGTGGTTGAAGTAGGTACTTGTGTATTTACATTATTATACTCATTTACTTTTATATATGCATGATTGAAAACTGTTACCATTTATATTACAAGGATAGGATGTTATAGACTCTATTGGTAGTGGCCTATTGAGATTTACCTCACACCATATCTGGGCCTCTATTGGCACCTGGGAAGACTACCTGTGTGCAGGTGATGATAAAGGAAAGTTTATCTCTTTGGACATTTGATTACTAGATTGCTTATGATAGAGCTGGTAGTAGATGAAAGAGTTAGAGATCGGGATACTGAGGATTGTTTTTAGATTCCTTTTTTCAACTTTTATATAGAATGTATTATTTCTACCTTGTATCCATGTTTTCTTGTTTCATTGAAACATGATATGTATCATTATCAACTTTTGTATATCATTATCAGTTATTCCAGTTTATTATTATTTTTCCTTCTTCTACTATGTCATCTAATTATTCATACTGCTTCTGATATTTACCTGATATTTCATTTATCTGTTGTGATACACTTTGTTAATGAGGGAATAGTCTACCCATGGACAAACATTGGACCTTCTCTACTGTTTGGTAGCCTCTGGAATTCGAGGATATTTCCTTGAGTCCATGTGGCCAGCTGGGCTTGGGGCACTTCTAAGTAGCATCCGGGACTGGGATGTCACAAAGTGTTATCAAAGAAGTTCATTTCTTATATTACTATTTGGAGACAATAGTTAAAAGATTAGGAATATTTGGAACTTTTTATAAGTCATTCTTGGGCATAACTAACCCATGTTTGGGGTAAATTCCAAGTTTCCTAAAATATGATTATTGATCTGGTTTTTTCTAGTGTAGTTGATATCATTTCACCATTTGGTGATGCACATGTTTTGTTGTGGTTATTATTATTGTGATTGAGAGATTTATTTAATCCTTGTATTGATTCTATGATTTAAAGTATCGTTATTACATTCATCATTATAAGAACCTAGAGTTCACACTTCACACATATTACTAATTCCATGTATGTACATTTCACTGTTTTTATTAATTTATATTCTTGTGATTGTTTAGTGATATTGTGGTAGTTATAATAGGATTTTGTTATTCCATGGCTATGTTTGAGTGGTTTCTAGTTTCAATTCATGAGGTGTATGGTTCCTCATGGGTTTTAATGGATACTTTATCAAGTCAAGCCATTATAATGTAATTGGATGGATGTCAATTTCAGTGATAAGGTGTATGGTCCCTGATTCACATGAAATGACTATCCGTTTTAAATGAAAAATGATAAATGGAAATAAGAAAATTTAAACTGTAAAATTGAAACTTGACATGTAAATGAAGTGGTTTCAGTAAATGATGAGGTAAGGTATAATTGACCATTCATCTACTGAAACCCATGTAATAAAAACTTGATCACTTACTAATACTTGGACTTCTAAGTGGGTATTTGTGGTAGTATAACATGGGTAGTTAGCCCCTTCCTTTCAAACATCTTTATTTTATTCTATCTATATGCTTTAAGCATGTTCTGAAGTGTATACTTTGAATTTTTAGACCAATGTCACCACAACGCCTCATGTCGTGCACCAGGAGGGTGGCGACGACCATACTCTAGATGTGGTGCGCCCTGAGACGCTAGTATTATGGGAAGGTGTGACACTCTTGGAACTAACTATGATACCTAATATGAATATTTATTCTCAGATTTGTGATAGTTTCTTACATTTAATTCATTCCATGAAAGTTTCTCCATGACCTGAACCTATGATGACTAATCTGACTCATGAGTTTCAATAACAGCATCCTCCTACCTTCTTGGGGGATGGAAGTCCATATGTTGTTGAGTCTTTGATGGAGGCCACCATATCTATTTTTGAGTATCTAGAGACACCTCCAGAGTAGAGTTTCAATATTTTTACTTATATGTTGTGGGATTCATTCAAGTGATGGTGGGATGTGATTACCCAAGCTAGTCATCATCAAGGCATGGAATGGGATAACTTCTAGAATTTCATCTATCATTAGTTCTTTCCTTATATGTTGATATCTGATTGAGTTAGTGAGTTCATTCATCTTAATAAGGGTTCTATTTTATTCTTGGATTATTTAGTGCATTTCTCTGAGTTGTATCACATTGCACCGCTTCTAGACGGTGATGAGATTTCACATGCTAAATTATTTAAGTATGGGATCATGTATTCCATTCATACTTAGGTGAGTTACTTTAATCTACCTACCTTATATTAAATAGTAAATCTGACTCTTATCCTTGAGTGAAACCTGAGGGAATGCGATAGTACCGAGCATAGGGGACCAGTGTCGTGGTGGGCCAATAGTACTTCTGGAAGAAGAAAGTGATCTATTGAGGTGTATTGTCAGGGAAGTGGCATCCAGAGTACCTGTATTAATATCTATATGGCGTTTCATTAGTGTAGAAGATAAGGGAACTTGAATCCCAGATATTATAGAGACCTAATATTGTTTTGGGATGGCAGCCATATAGGGAACATTCAGAGATTCAGTTGGACCTTTCCATCTGCTTCTAGTGGAAGAGGTTCCACACCAACTCCACGTGTAGGGGAAGGTTAATTTATTGTATGTCAGGTGGGGAGTTGGGGTAGCACTAGTAGGAATGGCTAAGGATGAGTTCATGACTATAATAGAAATACTTCGTATTATTAGTAGCACTAGTAGAGCATTCATGGTCATGGAAGTCCAGTTGTTGTGCAAGGTGGATCAAGTTAGTTGCATGCACTACAGCAAATACATGAGGATCAAAGTGTAAAACAGTCTATAGTATGATGAATTTTTCTAGTATCATCTAATGTTTTATCTACTTTATTTGATATAGTTACTTCTCACTCCTTCATTTCCTTATCTACAATGTAAAGTCTTGGGCTAGAAATGTATTATTACTATGGTGTAATGACTCTAGATACATCATTGGGAGCACAATCATAGGCAATATGCCAATATAGGGACTTCCCCTTGAGGTAGGTAGTTACCCTTTATTGTAGGAATTCTTTTTTATTGAGATGACTGGATTAGATTTCATCCTTGGGATGGATTGGTTGGTTCTATATCAGGCCTTTTTAGGCTGTTATCCTTGTAAGGTACCATTTACGTCACCCGAGGGCATCCGTTATCTACACAAGGGTGAGTGGAGTTTCTAGGATAGTAGAGCTTGACTAGATAAAAATAGGGTATGTGGAGTGACCTCCCATATTTCTAATCTCTTAATAGAGAATTAGGGTTTACATCAGGCAGAATTCCCTCCATTAGTAGATCATTTTAGGGGAGACTTTCCCAAAACAAATCGATCTTACCTTCTGAGAGAGAAGAAGAGTTTATGATTGATCTCATTTTGGGATCATATCCAATGTATGTTCCTCAATATAGTATGGAACATAATGAGATATATGATCTCAATAGGTAGTTAGGAAATCTAGAGGCTAATGTTTTTATACCTCCCATTACTTCCTCTTGGGGTTTGTCTATGATTTCTGCTAAGAAGGCAGATAAGACCCTATTAATATGCATTGATTAAAAATATTTGTACCGTATTTTAGTCAAGAATGAGTCCCATATCCTCATATTGATGATCTATTTTACTAGATCCTATGATCTAGGGTATTCTCTAAGATTAACCTGAGCTCAGGATATTGTTAGGTGCGAGTCAGGACATCAGTTATAACTTTTATAGATTTCCATAGTAGGAATGGTTTGTATGAGTAAATTATTATGTTGTTAAGTCTTATGAATTTCCCTTCTGTTTTCATGGATTTGATGAATGGGGCGTTCCACCCCTATTAGGATTATTTTTCATTAGTCTTTTTGGATGAAATATTGGTGTATTAGCACCCTCATAGAGACCATGATAAGCACATTGAGATCGTTCTGAGTACACTGAGAGAGGTTCATCTTTATGGAAATCTTGATTAGTTTCACTTTTGGATTGACCAATTTCACTTATTAGGTCATATTATCTTATAACCATGAGTCTCCATTGACCAATAGATGGTTAGTACTATGGCCTCCTACAAAAATCCTAAAAACATGTTTGATATATGGAGTTTCTTATGCCTATATGGATACTATAGGCATTTTAAACAGGACTTCACATGCCTTGTTTCAACCCTTATAGATCTTACAAGGAAGGGTGTTGAGTTCCTATGGTTAGAAGAGTGTGATATATCGTTTAAAAATATAAAATAAAGGATCGTATTGGCACCTATTCTGATTCTTCTAGATCCTGGAAGAGGAAATTCATTGTTCTGTGATGCATCCAACATCAGGATAGGTATAGTGTTGCTTTGGGAGGATATATGTTTTGTATATGGGCTTTAAAATTTGATGCCTCATAAGAGAAACAATTTGATGCATGACCTTGAGTTTTCAGTTATTTCCCATGCCTTATGTTTCAAGATAAAATATCCGATGGGTGAGAGATTTGTGGTGTATATGAACTAAAATAGCCTCAAATATAACTTTAAATAGTATGATATTAATCTCAGATAGTAAATATGGGTCAAATATCTTTATTCCTTCAATTTTGATCTTTCCTATATGCCTGGAATGCGAAATGTAGTAGCTGATGTGCAGAGTGAAAAAACTGAGGCACAAGACGTATGGGAAGCCAGTGATGAATGGAAATTTATGGCCCTCTTTTCTGAGTTACATATAAAGTTTCATGATAGACATGATTAGACTTATATCTTATCATTGATAGTAACCTCTTCCCAACTTGAGAAGAATAAGATCATGCAATTTTCAGATCTTTAAGGCTTGGTTCTCTGTGGAGGTATTTCATGAGATGACCTACTTCTAGACTTGTCTCTGGAAAAAAAAGACAGCATCCTACATATACATGGACATGTATGGGTTCACAAATATATGAGAGAAGAGTTAATGAAAGAGTACCATACTTCTCAGTGATTAGTTAATCAAGGAATCCCAAATATGTATCGAGATATGCGACACCGGTATTGGTGGCTTGGGATGAAACATCAGATAACAGGTTTTATCACTAGATTTTCCACATTTTAGTAGGTGAAGGTGGATAACTAGAAACCTGTTGGATTTTTATAGCTGCTTCTAGTCCTATATTGGAAATGGGAATACTTTCCCATAGAATTTGTATTTGTCTTACCTATGTCTCCTAGAGGTAGTGATGTGGTATGGGTAATCATTGACTAACTAAAAAAGGTTGCCCGCTTCCTATATAGGAGACTTTATTAGTTGATGAGATGTAAATATTGTATATCTGTGAGATCATCTGACTACACAGGGTCCCTTGTACTATCATTTTAGATAGGGACACTCATTTTATTTCACGGTTCTAGCTAGGTTTAGAGAAATCTATGGGTACACTGGTTCTTATGAGCACAATCTTTCACCCTCGGACTGATGGATAGTCAAAATAGACAATAATGGTTCTGGAGGACATGTTATGAGCATGTTTCCTTGACTTTGGTGGTTTTTGGGAGAATAATATCCATCTTGTTGAGTTATCCTATAATAATAGATTTTTTGGAGACATTTCAAATGGATCCATTTGAGGTTTTATATGGTAGATTGTTTCTTTCACCTTTATGCTGGATAGAGGTTGGTGAGGTGGTGCTACTAGGTCCTCATCTCATGTAGGAGACTTTAGAGTAGGTTTAGATTTTCAGGAAGTGTGTGTCTACTTCTCAGTCTAGAAAAAAATACTATGATGATTTTCATCGATGATCTATGTAGTTCGAGGTCAGGGATCATGTTTTCTGGTAGTAATCACTCATTATAAGGCATAGATGGATATGGAGTCAATGGAAGATGCCAATGTGTTTTTTTAGGACATTTGATATTCTAGAGAGAGTTGGGTTTGTAGCCTATCAGTTGCTAATACCTTAAAGGTATTGTTCCATGAATGATGTCTTCCATGTTTCATAGATTCATTGGTATCATGACAACCAGTCTAATACTTTTGATCTTGAGGAAGTTGAGCTGGATGTCGATGCTTCCTTTGAGGAGTATTCTATACACATCGTTAACAAAATCAAGAAGGATCTTCAAGGCCAGTATGTCCCTTTAGTATGGGTGTTATGGTAGCATGGCCATGTATAGGACGAGACATGGGAATGGGAGGCTGATGTACATGCCCAGTGGCCAGAGTTATTCTCATATAGTGTTTTGATTCCCTTAGAAGTTGAACTCATGGAAGAGTTCCTTTAAGTTGGTAAGACAATAAGAACCCGGTTTTTTACTCACAAATGTATCCTTTTAAATTTGGTATAATTATTTATTTTGGAATATGGATGCCTCATGTATTAGAAAAGGTTTCATGGGTGTCTAGAGTTTTTTCGGAGCCGAGAATCCTGGATGGTTTGAATAATACACTGGTCATTGGGTTAGTAGAAACCGCACGAGCTAGACCACATGATCTTTCCTAACCATGTGGTGCTAGATAGTGGGGTGTTATGGGGCACATGTTTTTCATTAACTATGCTCTAGGGACCATACAATCATGATAAAAACTACAAAAAAATTAAAAAGGTGATTCGCATGATTGGAACATGTTTTCCCTAACCATGTGGCCTATCCTTGCAGGTACCCCTATCCATAGTAGAAGAAGCATGGTTGGTTAATTGTTTATCTAACCATTTGGCTAAACCATGTGAGGCAATTTTTTGGGTGATTTTATGATTTTACCCTTATGTTATGTTTTAAAAAACCCCTTGTTTCCAATTTGTTTCTCCATTGGACATACACCTCTCATTTCCTCCCTTTAAGGCCTAAAATCCATCTAATATTGGAATTGATCTCCAACTCTGATCTAGTTTCCATTTTGATAAGAATTCATCCTGTTGGATTGGTATCAGTATGTACTTTATTCCTTTTTATCCATTCATCATTATTCTTTCTATCGATGATGTTATTCAGATGCAGGATTATATGCCCTATTTTTAGGGATGGTATTTTTTGTTAGAACTCTTCTAATCTAGGAAAAACTAGAGGTTGTTACTAGATGTGGAGAGTCATATGACTATGAGGTAGGTGGTCTATAAATCATCCCTTATGATTCATAGTTTTATAAACTATCATGTGTGTGCACCGATTTCATTAGGTGTTGCCTTTTTAATTAACGTGCCATGATTATAGTCATTAAAACTATATTATAAGGTTCTCATTAAATTTTTCACCCATTTTTTGAGGTTGTGACCTCAACAGTGACCACCCCAAATAGGGTTTTTTCTATAATTGGTCTTTAATGGTTTTTTGTGACTTTTTCTCTACCGTTCGGATATGTGGCTTTACACTAATCGTGGTAATACCATTTAATTTGATGAATTTTGAATTGATAAATGGATTTTATAATGTTTCTTTCCACTTGAATTGCCTAAGGTAAGTGATTTAATTTAAAAAATCAATCTAAAATGAAAATTTCAAGTGTATGGTATATATATGACATGGACTAATTGAATATAATCAAATAGATTGGTTGCACATATTTAGAACCCCCTTCTAAGTCTAATGGAAGGTATCAGAGTAAACCTTATTAAATGATTATGACTTATATGAAATGAATTAAATCATTTCATGCATCTGGCCTAGTCACACTAATGAAAGGTAAGGGTTAAACCAAATTAACTTATTAAATGGTATGACAATTACATGGTTTAATTAAATAAATGAATAAATTGTAAGGTTCCTTGTATATGGACCTTAAAATCATTATAGGAGTGGTTAGACTTGAGATAGTTTTTGTAATATTGAGGAAATTACTTGAGCACTCATGGATGTCATTCCGATTCAAGTATGTCGGTTTCCTTGGTTGAGACCCACCTTGGAACCTTATACTCATCTATTAGTGTATGATTAGTATAGCCCTATAGGATCCCTCCTTTACTATTATAGGATTATTTAGATACACTCCTTGAATCTATCTTGGATTCTACAAACATGAGGTTCCTTGGTTACATACTTGGGCCTAGCCATTTCTTATCCCGTTTTACCTTGGATTCTTTCCTTGGACTTGAATGGATTCATTATTTTGGAATGACTTGGATGGATCTCCTTGGATTACACTCTTAATAATTATCCAGATTGTAGTTACTACTGAGTTGGTGACCCTTTAGGTCAAGGATTCCTTTTTTATTACATTGGAACCTCATCAAAATTGTTATCATTACAGGATACCTTATTATGTCTTCGATCCCATAATATCATTATTATGTGTAGATTTTAGTACTAGAATTGCCTCATGTGACCTATTTATATTAATTGGAACATAATTAATAAATGAACATGTTACATGCTCAAACATCGGCTGAGGATGAAGTAGGTATTTGGGTATTTACTTTACTATAATGCTTTACTTTTATATATTCATGTTTGTACACTATTAAAATTTATATTACCCAGAATGGTTATTATTGATCTCATTGGTAGTGTCATATATAGATTTATGTAACAACCTATCTAAGATTCCATTGACACTCAAGCAGACTATATGTATCCAGGTGTTGATAAAGGGAAGTGTATCACTTCTGACACTTGATTGCTTGATTGATTATGATGGACCTGGTAGCAGATAACTGAGATGGAGCTCAGGATTATGGGGATAGTTTTTTGTTCCTTTTTTCTAATTTTGTATAGAATTTATTTCTTCTTCCTTGTATCCATGTTTTCCAATTTTATAGTGACATGGAATGTATCATAATCATATTTTTTATATTATTATCTATTGTTTCTTTTTATTACTTTTTATTCTAATTACGATGAGCCATCTAATTATTTGTACTACATCAAATATTTACATGCTATTTAATTTATCCATTATGATACACTCTAGTAATGAGGGAATAGTATCCCCATGGACACACCATAGGCCCTTACTACTGGTCGACATCCTCTAACATTCAGTGAGATGTGGTTGAGGACATGTGGCCAACTGAGCTTGTGGAACTTCTTAGTGGAATCTGGGTGCGAGACATCACACTTTCAAGATAAAATACCATATATAAAAATGGTATATGTTTTAAGAAATAATCATATACATGATACAAAAAATATGGATATTTAATAGTAATGTAAGGTCCAATGATCATAAGAATTTGAATGTTTCAATAGAAAGTTAATGATTATAAAATTAATCAAGAAAGTGATTGTCAATATTTCTATGGTCAACTAATCAAAAAAGATATAATGAAAGAATAAAGATGGTATCATTAAAACATGTCCTCCAAGGATTATAAGTAAAATAAAGGTTTTTTTCTTTGATGAATATAAATACCATAATAATATTATTAAAACATTCTTATAGAAAATATACTTTTCACTTTGAAAGTGACTTTTAAAAATGATAAATTTCCAAAACATTAGGAAACAAGTTATTTTAAAATAACCTTTTAAACTTGTAAAGTAATATTTAAAATAATATGTTTTCATAATGTAAATAATATTCTATTCATGTTAGGTACGTTAAAACAAAAATTCCTTTCACATTTTCGAAAAACTGTAAAAAAAGTACCTTGTTCAAAAATAGATAAGAAAATTCATTTCAACCCATTTTGTAAAAAGTGAAACATGGGTAAAATTTTATTTAATAAATAATTATAGGGTATTAAAAATATTTTTTAAAACGTTTTAAGTAAACAACGGATGTGGAATAAAAAATATTTTTGACCGCAAAGAGAAATAAAGTTTACTTTTCTTAAAAAACATTTCCTTAATCATTTTAATTACCAAATAGAGTAAAATGGTACTATTACTTGAAATGTTCATGAATAAAACCATGAAAAAAAAATGAAATGTATTTATCACACAATTACCAAATAATTTACTTCAATGTAAATTAAAGAATAAACCATCCTTATTAAAATGAGATTGAGGAATAAACCCTTACCGCTTTTGAAACATTAAAATCATAACCACCATGAAACAAATAACATAAAATGAAACATTAAATACCTTGAATATAAAGAGATTCATGATAATACATATCAAAGGTGTAGTAGATACACCTTGTAAAAATAAATCAGTGTATATTGTCAAATATGTCTCGATAGAGAGGAAATTGAGATGAAATCTCTTACAGGGATCATACCACTGAAGTGGGGATTAATAAATTAATTGATTATGTCTATCAAATTTAAATAAAAATAAAACAAATGGAAATAAAATATACTCAAAATACATTACACACATAATATTAGATTATCAAATATAATGAATAAGTGATATACCATAATGAAAAGAAATTGAGTTATGAAACACTTTACCACTTAGTAACTTTAAATTCAAATCACCTTTGATGAAATAGTTTTGAATTTCAACTTAAAGTACCATGAAGTATTAAGGAGTAATGATATAATTTTTAAAAGGGAATTATATAGACCATATAAAATAAATTGGTTCATAACATTAAAATATTCATTAATGAAGGGAAATTGAGATGGAATCCCTAACCTCACATTTCCCATAAGTTAAACATGCTTTAACCTCCTGTATAATTGTTTTAAATATATTATTAACTTATAATAGACAATAATCATATTTATAATATCATATATTATCTTTTTAAAACATTATATCATTGATTAATTAATAATATTTCTTTATTACCATTGTTTTGTGTGTTAACTACTTTGTTCTCTCATGCATGTTTTGTCATGGAAGATCTGGTTATTGAGTATATGATATAGATTCATCATATAATGAATGATATTAATATTATAAATATCTTATTTATTCATTGGATTCATTTTTATAACCATTCATCAAATTTATACATGGAAAATGAATCGCATCGCTTTATGAAGACGGTAGGTTATATGTATGCACGTGTGATAATATAATTCCATTTATGGGTTAAAGGGTAAGGAATTGGATGATGTATTAGAATTAAATAATTAATATAATGTCATATTTATCATATATATTCATTATTTATATCATTATTACTATCCATGTGAGTTGATGACGGGAAATAAATTACATCGGTTCATGGGGTAGTTATCCATCGTACACATATATGATGGATTTGTTTTCCATTTGATGGATAAGCAGACAGATAAATATTATTCCATAAATATAATAACATCATAGTATATGGGAAACAAATTTGTTAATATATTTTAATTTTTAAGACAAAAATGAAGGTGGGAAAGAAAACGTAAAATGAAGGAGCGTAGTAAAGATAATTACCATTGCTTAGAAGAACCTCCATTGGATCTCTTATTAAGGACTATAGGGATGGTCTTTTGGAAATAAAAGAAGCTCTAGAATGTGGATATGGATGTTGCGGAGATATTTTGGTAGGTATTGGATGAGATAAATGGATTTAGATGTGTGAATAAGTGATGGGATGGGATGCACTCACTATTATAAAAGAGGTCTTTAATAGTGCTTGCATTTATCAGCACTAGCAAAAAAACACTGATAAATGTCACCTTTATCAGTATGTTATTACTAGCCCTGATAAAGGGTACCCTTTATCAGCACTTTGTTTTTAGCATTGATAAAGGGTATCCTTTATCAGTGCTCATATAGCACTAATAATGGTCCAGAATAAAATGAAATAATTAAACAAATAAAAAATATATTAATAATGTTATTAATTAAATAATTATTATTAAAAATGAATAAATTGAATATAAATATATATAAATCATAAAATTTAATAAATAGTATAAATTAAATATATAGATATGTAAAGTTAATAAAATGAAATAATTAAACAAATAAAAATTAAAAATGATTAAATTAAGAAAAATATTAATCATTTTATTAAATAAATAATTATTGATAAAAAATAAATTTAATATATATATATATATATATTATAAATATTAATAAATAGTATATATTAAATATAGATATAGAAAATGAATAAATTGTAATAATAAAACAAAAAATTAAAAATGAATCAATTAAAAAATTATTTAAAAAATTAATAATGGAAAAATTATTAATAAAAATGAATAATTATAATATATATATATATATATATATTAATTATAAATAGTAGTGAATAATATTTATTAAATATAAATATATAGAAAATTAATAAAATGTAATAATTACAAACATATTAATTTCTTATTCATTATTAATGTTGTTTGATTTTTGAATTTAACATATATCCAACGTCGTGTATTACATTAATTTGACATACATATATGTAATTAATAAATTTTTTTGTACAATGCACACACACAAATATTTATGCAATTAATGAAATCTTATATAGAAACACATACATCTAATATTTTTATAATTTATTAAAATTTTAGTGTATTTTAGAATTTCAATATAACATGATGCATTTAATATATTTTGTTTTTAATCGGTCAATTTTATTTATTTATTTTTAGTATTGTTACAGTTAGGTATTATTTATTCATTTTAATATTTTTTATTTTTTATTTTTTATTTTTTTATTTTTAAATTTGATCATTTTGTTTTATTTATTTATATATATTTATTCAATAGGTTTTATAATTTTCAAAATATATTCATATTTACTTCAATATATATCCATATTTATTTATAATTTATATTTAATTAATAAAACTTATCTAATTTTTCAATATTTTTAAAGTGTACTCATTTTGAATTATTCAATTTCACTCATTTTTAAAATGCATATATTTGAGATTATATATCCTTTAATAATGTTAAAAATATATTTATAAATAAATATTTATAAATAAATATATTTATAAATGTATATTTACTATGTTTATAAATTTATAAATTTATAATTATTATAAATAAATAAATATTTTTTTTAAAAGGTATTTATATAATTATAAATATATATATATATATATAATTATAAAACCTTAATAAATTTATTTAAATAATATAATTAGTGAGAATTGAACTCAAGACCTCGTCGAGACTCATAGGGGCAGCTACCACTGATCTGCACCATGGGGCTATATATATAATTTTATAATTTTATAATTTTATAATTTTATAATTTTATAATTTTATAAATATTATTTTTTAAAAATTATTATTCTTATATTTATAAATACATAATTATATATTTAAAGAATATTAAAATTTATATAAATATATTTAAATAATTAATATTTTTATATTTATATATAAATATATATATTATATATAATTATATAAATATATGTAATGATATGAATATATTTAAATAATGAATATATTTACTATATTGTATTTATATAATTATTAAATATATATAATTATATAAATATATTTATAATTATAAATAATTAATTATAAATATATTTATAAATATATATTTACCATATTTATAAAATTTTATATTTATAATTATAAAAAATATATAATTTTTTAGAAAATTATTCATGTAATTATAAATAAATATATATATATTTAAGTAATTATAAAATTCTAATAAATAAATATATAATTATATAAATTCTTTGACAAATTATTTTATTTATAATTAAATTAATAAATATTTTATCATCAAAAAAGTTTTAGCACCGATAAATGTTAATTTAATCAATGCTTTTTAGAGCTGATAAAAGAAATCTTTATCAGCACTAAAACGTTAGCGCTAATAAAGATCAATCTTTATGAGCACTTTTTTGAAAGCACTAATAAAAGTGTCCCTAGATGATTTAAAAGAACCCTAACTGCGACTCATTTAGTCACATTTCACAACCTCTCATGGAACTCCCTTGCTGATGAGACTACTCCTCTACATTCTCTTGGACAAATAAATGCTATAATCTAATGTATGTTATTTTCTCTTTTTCCTCTCTCTCATTGTTTGGTTTTTTAGGTTCTGTAGTTTATGTTTTTGTATTTTTCTTAACCATGACAAATCCTACTTCTCATATCTCCCTCTATCTCTCTCTTACTTATACATACACAACACCACCCCTACTCTGTAAACTCATTCTGGCTTCATATGAGACCGTTGTGAATTGCATCTCCGTCCACTGTTGCAACTGATGGTGATTTCTTTGATGTTTTTGTTATATCATTTATTGTTACCTTTTAGATAGTTTGTTTTTTTCATTGTTTGAATCTTTTTTCCATGGTATTACATGCACATGATGATGAAAATATGTTTAACATTATATTGGACTAACTTTAGAGGGAATGTTATTTGATATGAATAATATAAAGTGGGTTAATATACATATTATTTTAATGTGAATGGATTCAACTAATTCAAGGAACAAAAGTTAAAATTTTGTTAGTTTATATTTGTTAACATTATCAATATATTATATAGATATAATTTAAAACGGAACAAACTATTTAAATATTCATTGAAATCAAAATAACCATACTTTTTCAGTTTTTTATTTGATCCAATGTCGAAATTTGTGATGTATTATCAATAAGAGGTGTGTTTATAATTTATTGATAGGTTCCTAATATTATTACATTTTTTGCAAAAATATATTCACTAAAAAAATAAATTTATTAGGGAATATGATATTAAATGGGTTAGGGAGATCATTAGAGGATATACCATTTATTTCCAATATCAATGAATGGTTTATAATAATTTTACATTCCCTTTAAATTTATAAATACATAAAATAAATTTTTAATTTTTATAAACTAATAGTAAATACATTCTATAAATTTACTTTATTTTAAATTTATAAATGAAAACATGTCATAGCACAATACACCAGATCAGATTCCAGTAGAATAGTTTCCATATGTGGCGTCATCTATAGAAGATGTTATATATAAGTTTACTTTTCTACAAACTCATTTTATAAATAAATTCCTCTCCAAGAATGAAGTTATTTTTGTTGAAGTGGAATGATTTAAGAAAAATAATAATTATTTATTTTTGTGTGTGTGTGTTATCTTATCAATAAATTTCTCTTTTATAAAACTCTAACATCATAATATAGTCCAACTATTCATAACCTGAACTGACCTGAATCAAAATGTTACTCAACCCTTGGAAGCATCAACTAAATTCCAATAGAATGATAATAAAGATGTAGTGTTCAATATGATCCATGAGAAATGGTTTTAAAAACCAACTCACATGACAAGTGAATCTATGTAAAATAGTAAAAAATATAATCCCATGAATATAAATGTCTATAGGGATAAAAACAATATTAAGTTGATAAATGATAGGTAAAAATAAAACCTTGTATGAATAACCAATCTTTCATTGATGACACAAGCTCTACAAGTCTCCACTGGCTATCATTTGATACTTTATCCCTTCCAATAAATAATAAATCCTTAGAACCTTCATCCTAAGGAAACATTATCTATATGTGTACCAAGATTCACATAAAGTTGTTAAGTAAGTGACTAGGTAGGTTTTTTTGATGATTTTCTATTCCCCTGATCCACATGAAAACCATTTATCTCATTTTTATTTTATGAAAATATTCCTAATGTATGATAACTGAAAGAAGCATACAATATATAATAGTCGTAATAAATATAAATAACTTTTCCAAAAATAGGACCATGAGTTTCCCAAATAAGGTTGTGTAAATAAGGATTCATTTTTATAAGATAGATATACAATACGATATAATTCATGCATAAAATTCCACATGTTCATGCATCTTGCATGAAAATTATTATTGTCATAAATAGAGATATAATACATCAATACTCTAGTACAAGTAACCTTCACTACCTTTATTTAATCTATCCTCATAAGCTTTATTTCCTTCCATGTCATGATGATGGATTAGACTCCTTATTTAAAATTATCCTTCCTCCCATCATTGTGGTTCTAAAGTTCCTTGATTACATACCTCCTGCTAAGATTGTATTTATTAAACTTCATCAAATCCAATTCCATGGATTTGAACACCACATCTCCCAACTGATTATTCAACTCTTTCATCCTTTCTTCCTCTTTATTTACCACTTCATGTGAACAAATAAATGAAACCTAATAATTAATAAAAATATAATCAATTATTTTTTTGGTTTTGTGATCTGTATTTTCTTATATGACTCACTCAGATAATTTTGACATCACTTAATCAAAAATTAATTTTAATCTGGGTATAGTCACATTGGATCCTATTAAAACTATGTATTTAAGAATACTTAGATGATAATATTACTATGATGTGTGGCCTCCTAAAAATACTCATGTTACAATTTTTTGTGAAAAAATATTCCAAAAATACCTTTTGATTCTTTTCCCCTTTAACCTTGATAAATTTAAAAGGGTTCTAATCTTATTCTCGAAGGTATTATACACGTAATGAGAAGAGCACTCCAAAACTAAATTAAACTTCATATTCATGGTAAATTATCTTCTAATATTTGAGAAATGGATGGTTTTAAATCTCTCTCATCCTCCTCACACCAATACCACCACAATTTTTTATCTCTTTTAATCCCTTCTAAAAAAAGAAACATTTCAGAGGAAGTGGGAATCAGTAAATGTTTGTGAGTTGAAGTATATTAATGAGAGTGGAATTAAAGTGGATATGAATGTTAATTAATTAATTTTTAAAATTTAATATTTTATAATCCATTACTAAAATTTCATTTTTGTTATTTTTAAACCGTAGTGGATATAGAGCTCTTCTATTTGTGATACAAGTGAGGAAAAGAACTATTAACATAGGTTAAATTAAATTTTGCTCAGTGGGAATGATTTGATGTTATCATGGAATTTTTAGGGACCTTTAATCTCCTTATTAGTTATTATTTCATTTTTTATACTTTAATTTAAAAATAAACAAGCAAAACCTGTCAAAAATAGTTTTTCAAAAAAATGAATTTTCAAGCATAAGATGATCTTACATTAACCATATGGCTAGTAATAATCATTATATGGATTTATATTCATATATTTGGATATATAATTTATAAATTTAATATAAATCATTAATCATTATGGGTTATTTTAATTAATTAAAATGGGGAAACATTATGTACTTAAAAATAGTTTTATGGAAAATGTGTTTTTAAAACAAAAAATAAATTTATACCAAAATTGGGTAAAAAGATGATTAAAAATAAATTAATTAAATTAAATATTTCTAAATAATACTTATTTTAATTTTATAAAAAATTAAAATTCTAAGGGTACTTTAAAATTACTTAATTTAATGAAAAAAATAGTATTTAAAAAACTAGTATTTTTCATTATTCACTAAAAAATCATCTTTTCAGCAAAATATAAAATTTTCACCATAAGATATTTTTTATATTCTGTTTTAAAAAATTATATCAATTTTATGAAAAATATTTTTTAAAATTTAGAGAAATTAATAATATTTTCTAAGAAAAAAATTAAAAACCATTTTTAAAGAAAACGTATTTTTGAAGGATAAAATGAATTTACAAAAAAATGAGTGATTATTTACTAAGAATTTATCAATAAATTTTTATTGATTAATACATATATATATAACATAATTTATTTAATCCTATTAATACCATATAATTCAATGGCTAGGTCATAATGGATATTGAAATAATATATTTTGTAAATCATTTAAAATCGGTGGTGTGTGTCGTATACACTATCGAACATAATGTTTTCTTTTAAAATATCATGTTAATACAATTGGTATGAAATTAATTAGATTATTATGAACCAAAGGAGTTTTATGTGACTTTAAAATAAATTAAAAACTGAATTTCACCTAGCGAAAACATAATTAAAAGAAAAAGACAAAAAATAGTTTTTATTAGAAAATATTGCTTAATTTTAAAAATGTTATTAATGGGTTTTCAAAATTAAAAATAGTATTTTTTTCATAATTTCACTCCATAAATAAATTTTTAATCGTGAAAAAAAATTAATTTTTTATGCTATATTACTTTTTTATATAGTTATAAATACTTCAATTTTAGAAAAAAAACACTATATTTTTTACTATTCACCTACAAATAAATTATTTCAGAAAAAACCCAAAAACATTATTATAAGATAATTTTTTTATTTTTAATATAAAAAATAAGTTCATTTTGTAAAATTTAAATTCTAAAATTTATATAATTATCTTTGAAATTAAAATCATAATTTAAAAGAAGAAAAATTAAAAATAGCCCATGTAAACATTATGTGTTCTCAATATTATTTTATACTAATTTAAATAATGTCAACATATTAGTTAATATATTGAAAATTTTTATTTAATAATCATGTAAAAAGTGTTTTATTTAATTTATTAATACTTTTAAAAAATATTTTAGAATGATCAATATTTTTAAATATTAAATCATATTAATTATATATCTTCTAGATGTAAGAATTTTTGATTGATTAATAAATTTTTATTTTGTATATGTTTTATTATTATTCTTGTAATTTTTTACTAGTGATCCTAAAATATTTCACAACTCAATTCAGTTATGCTTTTCATGTGTAAAAATCTATCAAACACATTAGGTTTTTTAAAGGAATTATATATAATAAAATCTTGCAGTGTTACATTCTCCCTCCTTAAATAAATTGCACCCTCACAATTTTGATTACTACTAAAAAGTAAAATATTTAATGGTGTCTATAAGTGTGGCATGCCTAGCATGTTTCTCCATCACGTGACTAAGATGAGTCACCACATGATCTCAGTAGCGCCTCCTCATATGCCAAAGGTTGTCGACTCACATCAAGGGTTTAATATATATAGTGGGGATACTATAACCTCAAGTAACTGATGAAAATAATAAAGGAAAACTTAATAAATAATAAATATAAATAAACATAAATAGATAATAAATCCAATTAAAAATAAATCCAAACATAATAATCTATGTGATTCCATACTGTATGACAAACTAAATGTTGTGCTGAAATTCATACAAGAAAAAAACTAAAAGACAGAAATAGTAAAGACTCCATAAATTGGTTTTGAACCCCATGCTTAGTCATATATCCAAGATCCAATCCCATAAATAAATCAATCAATAATCAAGCACAGGTACCCTTTCCTATGTCCAAACCTGTATCCATGAAGTCTGTCTGGATACCATACAGTTGCTTGAATACGGTATGAGTAAAACTTAGTTGGATGCCAGTAAGGGTTCCTAAATGAATTTAGTCTGAGAAAAAAATATTACTTGAAATATTATGATATGTAATTAAATTAATTAATAAATTAATGTAGAACATAAAATTAAACTAGCCAACTCTCGATCTCCAAGATGACACTTGGTGTTAGCCTAAACCTACCACGTCATAATTCCATATAGTCTATCCCTGAGACCAAATGTAATTAATATGTAAGTGATACCATGTCTTTCCTCCACTATCACACTCACACATCACCTAAAACCATACATCACACCCTCATGAATTAAATAATCAAAAAATTATCCCTAAGGAATCACATATACCATACACCACACCCTTAAGAATAAAGAAACTCATCCCTTCAACCACTAGAATCAAGTAACCTTGTGTCTCTTCTTCAAGATACATATATCAATGTATCTCACCCTCAGGTATCATGATAACATGTATATCAACCTTAGGAATCAATAAAAAATGTGTCTCTCCCTCTGGCACCATGAAAAAACCAAAGCACATAAAATTACCAAACATTCCAAACATTCTACATTTTTCATATTGGTTAATTTATTCCAAGTTATCAATTCACATAATAAGTATGAAAAATTTGATTCGCATTCCAAATAAACCCAATTACCATTTTACAAATCATTAATTCATTATATCACCGAGCCATTATTTCCTTTACTAAATCAATACAAATTATCCATTCACAAGCCATGTGATCTAAGTATATTACCAATATACGAGTTAATAAAATCTGTATCCAATTCCCCAATTTGGTTATAAATTTTTAAGGCCATAATTAATATTTTTCAAACAAAGTTCAAGGGTATACACACCTATCAGGTGTCCATAATTCTAAGTCTCAATAATTATCAAACCCAAGGGGGTAATTGGGGGGCCTAAGGACGATAAATAAATCTATTGTAGAGGATTACAATTAATAGAGTTCATTTTCATAGTGTACTATTGTGATCACATAGGTTGAACATACTAGAGAAAAAAATAAGATCTTAGGGAGTTTTTTTACACCACCTACCTCAAGAAATGAATAGGAACTTCAAGGATAAATAATATGGTTCAACAAAACAAACCATTATTCCCTATGTATAGTGATGGACACACCCCATAAAAGTTAGAAAAAAGAGATCCAAGAGGAGTATAACTGGAAAACACTAAAACCAAGAAAAACTCATTGATTCAAGTTGTCCGGATTAAAGAATGAATCAAATAACAAAAGAAAGGAGTTAGAGTATAAAAATGAGTCTTGTTTAACCCTTTACATTCATAAATACTGAATTTTGGTCAAATGAGGCTTAATTATAAATTAAATGGGTGTTTTGGGTGCAAAAATATGATTATGCCACTCCAAATTCTGGACCACCCCAACACCATAGGTTAACCTCTAGCTATCACTAGCAATCTAGTGGTGTCTACCATACACACTTCATGGCTAGAAATCCCACTGGATGGATAGTGGGTTCCACCAGTAGGTCGTTTGGATTACTATATATTTTCCATGCTACTGTTTACCCACCGGCTATCTGGTGTCACTACATTATCTCCATCGTTGCATGCCACTACTATATATTGGTAGGAAACTTCTTATGATCCCTCATGCACATCTAAAAACATTATTTGATATAATAATGGGCTTCATAATGGATACTAAAATGGTTCAAAAAGATTAAATAGAGGTTGTACCTAGGTAAAAAAGGTGGGATCTCACAACCTCCCCACATTATAATAACTCTTCCCCAAGTTATGCTCACATTCATCACTAAGGGGGATTAGAGAAAAATATAGGATATTATTCCCACTTTTTTGACTCCCTCTTTTAGGTATACTCTAAATCATTACCATGTTTCCACTATACTCACAATAAAGGAATGGTTTTCCTCAGATATTATTCTCACTACAATCTATGAAACATATCCAATGTTATTCAATGGAAATATCAACATCAAAGTCAACATCATCAATCACTATCACATGAGAAGTATTAGGGTGATGTATCTAAAGATATGAAACATGAAACACATCGTGTAAGGAACTATATTATTTTAAAAGATTCAATTGGTATGCCACTAGATAAATTCTCTCTAATATCTAAAATGCCCTGACAAACATGGGTGCTAAATTTCCCTACTTCTGGATATAGATTTTCCCTGACCTAGGAGACACCCAAAAAAACCTGGTGACTGACCTTGAACTCTATAGCTTATCTTCGATGATTATTATAAGATTTATTCCTACTATTTGAGGTTATCAACCACTATTAGATCAACTAAACCTTCTTATATATCTCTTATATGAGACAAGGTTCAACAAGTGTTGACATGTCCATCTCTAACTAGAAAAAAGGTGAATAAAATAAACTTCCATATAAATCCTCAAATATATCCATTTGGATAAATTACTAGAATATATTATTATAAGAAAACTATACGAGTGAAAAATGATTCTCCAAAGAACCACCAATGTCTAGAATAGAGCCTCACAACATATCCTCCAAATTTGAATTGTTTAGTCATATTTTACATCAGTATAAGGAAGGTAGGCTATACTTAGAAGAACATTTGATCTCATCGCCTTATAAAGACCCTGATAGAACCATGACATAAAATGGGTATCTCAATCTGAAATGATACTCCATGGAATACCATACAACTTATCTATATATTTAACATACACATTTCCCATATCATCTATGGTGAGGGTATATTTGATAGTCAAGAAGTGGGATGACTTCATTAGTCAATCCATGATCACCCACACTACATAATTTTTTCAAGGTTTCTGGGGTAATCCTATCATGAATTCCATGGTGATATTATCCAAATTTAATTATAGAATGAGTAAAGGCTATAACAACCTAAAAGGACACTAATTCTTGGCCTTAAAATTATAATAAATGAATAATAATGTCAAAAATACAACTAAATCCTTCTTCATCTCTAGAAACTTGTATTTTCTGTGGAGATCAAGATACCTCTTTGTCAACCCATGATATAACACACATTTAGAATCACGGAATTCCCTCATTAAATTCATACACATTCCCATAGAAACCCATATGCGATCATAGACATGAATAACCTTGTTACTATCAAGGGACCATCTGTATAGTGCATCCCCGCCATAAATTATGTATCTTAGGTCCAAACCCTCTGAATAAGATAAATTCCTCTTCTTGATCTGATCAATAAGTATTGGAACAACCGATGTTAATGTCAGATTCTCTCACCCCTAAGACTCCAAAACCTTCTAAATAGAATTACTCATAGAGTTCCATTAGTTGCAACTCATCATAATATTCCTAAATTGCCTCTAACTAGCTATTCCGACTCAAAGCATCAGAAATTACATTTTCCTTTCTAATGGTATATTCCAACTCAATGTTGAAGGATTACAGATACTCAACCTATCACCTCTACTGAAGGTTTAGTTCCTACTATGATAAGATGTAATTCAATATCTATTGGTCCAAATACACCAAAAATATCTCATACATAAAATAATTCCACCAAAATCTAAAGAAATACCCCACTACATCTAACTCCATATAATAAGTTGGATAATTACACTATTGAGATAATAGCTATTAGAATTCCTAAGAAACAACTCAATACTCCTACATATGAACTACTTAAGCAATGAATCATGATGTTTCAAAAAATATGGTATACTATTTACTAATCTTAGGTAAGGTGAGGATTGGTGTTGATGTTAACTTGTTCTTCAGTTCTTGGAATTCCTTCTCACAATCATCGGACCAAAAAACATTCACCCCTTTCCTAGTCATTCTTGGCATTAGAGATTTTGGATGGGAAAAGTCCTGGATGAAATATTGGTAGTGGCCTAATAAACCAAAAAGTATCTAAATCTTGAATACATTCATGGGTTGTTCTCAAAATACCACAGTTTTCACCTTCTCTGTATCCATTGACACTCCAGCCTCTAAGATAACAGAACCCAAGAAGTGAAACTTTTATATCTGGAAATGAAATTTAGATAGCTTGGTGTATAGATGATTCTCTATCAATATACTCAATATGATTTCAATGTTTTGGGAATGATCTTCTCTATACTGTGAGTATACCAAGATTTAATCAATAAAAACCAGCACAAACTGGTCCATATAGGATAGGAAGATCCAATTCATCAAGTACATGAAAATTATTAGTGAATTCTTTAGACCAAATAGCAACACTATAAACTTGTATAGGCCATATTTTATCCTAAAAGTATTCTAAGGTATATCATATGGTCTCACCCTCAACTGATAGTACCCTAAACATAACTCAATCATAGATAATATCTTGGAGCCTCTCATTTTATTTAATAGATCATCACTATATAGAAGGGGAAACCTGTTCTTGGACTTCATCTGGTTTAGTCTCTGGTAATCTACTCAAAATCATAGAGCCTCATGTTCCTTCTTGGAAAATAATATAGGTTAACCCCATAGTGAAGTACTTAGCTGTATGAATCCCTTAGCTTTCATATATTCTAACTAAAATTTCAAATCTCAAAAATACATTGGATCCATCCTATAAGGTGGGATATATATAGGTTTGGCTCATAAAACCAACTTGATAGTAAACACAATCCCCCACTCTGGTGGTAAGCTATATAATTCTTTAGAAAATACATCATGAAAGTGGTCAACCAATGGTATAAAATTACCATGTTGTGACTCACCATAATATAGAATAAGTCTTTCTAACTGAGAAATGAGACAATCCAATCTTTAGTGAATTGTTACTTTATGACCAACCTAAGGATCTCACTCTCTGTGATGGGTATAGATTCCACCTTATGGAGAGATAAAAGTCACTCTCCTTTGATAACAGTCGATAAAAACCTGTTATATAGCTAGAAAATATATATCTAGAATCAAATTCAATACTTTTATTTCTAGCATAAAAAGGTCCCAAAAAATGGTAACAATCAATTTTGAGAGAACTCTCATTATAGCATTTGATACCCATTGATCGCACTCCTAATGTAATGTCTATAGATATAACTCTAAATATATACTCCACAATAAAACCCAAGACATGGAAAAATTGAGAAGATATGAGAGAGTGTGTTTCCCCTATATCAAAAAGAGAACAACTGAGGGTATATACTAATAAAATCATACATCAAAAAATGGGCAGTCTTGTATCCAAAGTGGTATGAGTAAACTATATGTAACTCATCTGAATCACCCCACTACCCTAGGATCTAGAATGAATTTGATGCTCCTTATTAATGATATTTTCACTCTTTTATTGGGTTATCACATCCCCAACCCCAACCCAATCAACTAGTTGAACTCTATAAACCTATCTACTAAGGGGTAGATAAGTCCTTCCTCGACTTGGGTGATTTATATGTTTCTCTTATATAATTAAACTGCTAAGTTCTACTACAGAATCTCAATGGGTGTCCCATATTATTAAAAGTGTGGCAATCCACTAGTGGTTGAGAGCACTGATCTCACTTGTGGTCGGGCCATCCACATTGTAAGTAGAACTCTTGTTCATTGATTGGATAATATGACCCACTAACTTGAATACTCTACCTATTTTTTTCCCAATGAAAGCTCTCAAAACAATGATTCACACAGCCCTAGGAAGTTCTAATAGACTACCTAGCTAAAACCAACTACCCATCACTTGAGGACTTCCTCATGTTCCATTTAAAAGTGAGATCTAAATTCCAAATTTTCATGACATTATCTAACCTGAGGGCATTCACCTTAGACACAATATCATATCAAAAACCCTCCTAGAATCACTTCACCCTATTTTCCTCATCTCCATCCAATAATAGAGAAAAACAATACTAATCCATGAAATTACTAGAAGAGTACATAACTTACATGCTACCCTATGTTAGGTGATTCAACTCTTGAGCTATAACCTACCTCAATGTATCCAAATATAATTATTCCAAAAACCTCATTTAGAATCTCTCCCAAGTAATTCCCTCATATTAATTGGCATAAACTAATATGTCCCACAAATTCTTGGATAATCCCCGCAACATGTATTACACAAGCTTTACCCACATCTTATTGGGTGTTTCTAGATGATTGAATATATTTTGGATAGAATCAATCCAAAAATCTACTACCTAGGAGCCACCCTCCCCAGAAAACCTGGGTGGGTGTTGTAGCCAAAACTCCCCCACTAGGTCAGATATATAGGGAATGGTTTGAGTGGTATCCCTCTATATGGGTCACATGACCCACAAGAAACTATCATGAATTAGATCATCCATCATATTACTTAGAGCCACAGGAAGTTATGACTCAACTGCATGAGTTGTGTGTTGTTTACCACTCTCTTAACACTCAACTAGAATAAAACGTGTAAGAATTATCTCTATAAGACTTAACACACTCCTTAAATCATAGGATATATAAAAATATAATCCTCAAAAGGAAAAAAGATACAAGAGATAACCATTGTCACAATATCACTTTAGTTCTTGGATTAACAAGTGAATTGACATGTTATAACAACTCCATTAATTCCTTTCTTAAAATCTTTCAAGGATTTTATCTCACTATTTATATAGGTAGATATATCATATGGGGTAAATATATCCCTAGAATGAGTAATGAATGTCGGCATGTTTCCCCATATGCCAACAATGACACAACTATACATATTTCATTACACACCATCCCACAATTGAAAACCCTCAAAAAATTAATATCACACAAAAAATGAATTACCCATGGTGAAATAAAATCACAACTATAATAATAAAATCGCAAGAACCTTGGTAACATGGATTTACCCCACATATGGGTTAGCTAATCCCAAGAATGAGCTCATTACTAATCCTCTCCACATCCTATTATCTTGTATACTTTTCTTAAATAGTAAATAAATATAAAACAACCACCTTTAATACCACTTTTTAACATCTCCAGCCTGGTTCTCCCTCATGTGACTGAGATGGGTTTCCACATTACCTCAGGCACACCTCTCTATAAACCAAAGGCTTCTTACTAGCAATGAGGTTCTAATACGTATAGTGGGTAGACAATATTGCATTAGTATTCCACAACTAATACTAATTAGGATCATAATAATTTTCTTAGATGGCTATAAATACAAGAGTGGTGAATTTTAGTTAAAAAACATAGTTTAAAAGAAATAAACTAAACAATACACTAAGCCACTTAAATTATGTTATCGAACTTGGTCCTCATTCTGATGATCGTAATCATAGTAATATAATAAAAAACAATATGTTTAAGTTAGAGTGTAAAATATTGGTATCACTATGTATCTAATTAAACAAAGATTTTTTATTTTAATCATAATAATACAGAGAAAACAAATAGAATAAAAAGATGAATATGATGTTTCACTTTTTATTATATGTGCAGCAAAATATAAAACATATAAGAAACAAGTAATAAAATAGCTAAAAAATATAATAATGAATTATATTCTATTAAAATAATAAACATATTTTAAAATAAAAAAATAAAGGTATCCTATAACCTAGAGTAAAGGTATCCCTTATTTTATACTTATAAGAAATTATGTCTTACCTTACCGAGGAAGCCCTTGATATGATGATCGGAATGGATCTATCTTTCTATCCTTATAATCCCTCGATATGATGATCATATTCTATTTCTATGCTAGCCTCAGTATCCCTCAATCTGATGGATTAGATTCTTTGTCTCCCTATCCTCAGAAGTACTCATTTGTTAAGATGATCGAACACATATTAAAATGAAAAAGTTCATAACGAGATAACTTAAAAAGGTTTCCTTAAAACTAAAAAAATCTAAACAATTTAAAATACTACGAACAAGATGTTCATGCTAAGTAATCATCATATCTCTTTCACAATGAGAAATTGAATATTAAATCACATCAACAGTAATCGGTTGTTATCATCTATCTCTCTTAAAACTTTTAGAATGACTTGGTATTTATAAGCATCTTCCCAAAAGTAATATTTCTCTCCCAATGATCATATTTCTCTAAGTATTTCCCAACAACATGTACATTAAGAACTTGAAATCCCATAATGACCTGGTATAAATGAATTTCGAACATCGTATTGGTTTGCACAATTATAGTGTAAAATAATTCCTTAGATTAGAAACAAGTATTCTTAATTTGATTATAAACAAAATTCAATCCGATGAAATTCCTTATGATTTTCATTAAGATAACTTTTATGAGTACTAATCTAATGTTATTAGTACTGGTATCAGAATAGTGTTTAATACATTGTTAGTATGATAGACAAGGAAAAAAGTTTAACACTTGATTTGATAAAGGTGAATCTGATGTTTATCAAATACATACTTATTATGATGATCATAATGAAGAATATTAATTTTATACCCATAATACTTAATAACATATTCTAAGTATGGTAAAATATAATTTTTTCTAAAAACATTCTAAAAACACTTTCAATATAACATTTCTTAAATATTTTTTAAAGAAAGTGTTTTTTATTTTAGAAACCAAAATAATGGAAAAGTAAGAAGTAAAACATATGACTCAATATTCTCCCCCTTCTTGGAAAGTACAAACCCGAAAACAAAAATAAAAAATATATTGGAAAAAATTACAGTCCATTTCTGTAAAGTAATTCATATTCAAAATTAATCATTAATACTTTAGTCACCCTGAGTTTATAACTCTTCTAAATATGATGGAGATTATGATTTTTTTAATATGATGAACCCCACCTTAGGATAATATCTCCCTCATGGATTGTATTAAACCTTTTAAGGAAATAACTCTCCCATTGTAAAACTTCTCTTCATTTAGAAAAAAATTCCCATTTCTATAAAATATCTCCCCCTTTTTTATTTTAAAAAAGAAATGGGGAATGATTTGAAGTTCCTTGAAATGTTATAAAAACATACAAAATAATACAATGAACTAATTCATCATCCAAAAAATAAATATAAAGTAATATCCAACCAATCATAATTGGAAAACATTCAAAAGAATATTAATTTCTTGAATAAGTAATTCATTTAAAAATAACGAATAAAATGTTTTTCAAAAGAAAACAAGAGTTAAAAATGAAAATTATTCTTCCTTTATAAAAGTTTTCACAAAAAAAATCATATTATGGAATTATTTTCTTTCATGTTCCAACTTTACTATTCTTTCTTCTTGAGTCCCAACCTTCTCAGACAATTATTTTTTCTCATTCCTTTATAAGTTAATTTATTCTTTATAATATTTGAGTCTGGTTAACTCCAACTACATATATCAATTTTTTCCTTTCATATTATTTACTTCTTTTTAATGATTATTAGTTTTATCTCTAAAACATTCAAAAAAATTCACCCTTTCTAAAAAAATATTTAGATAGTTGATTGAAAGAATTTTTTGATTCATTCATGGGATTCTTCACATATTCAAAATTATCATCATGTAAATTGATATTGTAATAAACTTGATTAGACCATTTCACCATCTTATTACATTAATTTTTCTGATATTGATAACTTTCTTGAATAAATTTCAACTAAGATTCAAGCTTAATAACTTTATTTGCTAAAATATTTATCAATTCTAAAATGTCATTCAGACCTTATTGAATAAGTTGGAACTAAGATTCTAGGTTTTTAAATTAAATATTGTTTCCTTCTAAACTATTTTGAGCATAGAAAATTTAATCAACTCCTAGTATTGTAATTTTTTTGTCTGAATCTAACTCATCTTTTTGGATCTCATGAGGTTTTATTTTGCTTGTTTTGGTTTCCAATTATTTTCCTTTCTATTTACCTTTATTTGAAAATATCTTTTAAACTTATTTAGAAACCTTGTAATCCACTTCCTTATCCTCATATAATTTAATGATCTTATAATCCTTATCAGTATCAATTTTTTCATTAGCTTTAGTTTTGAAATTCCAATTATCTTATTACTTTGATGAGGACTCATCTTACTCTAATGATGATGCTTATTTTTCCAAACTTTCATCTTTTCTTTTAAGGTCATTCTTGGAAAGAATGTATGATGATGATGACTCTAAGGATGAATTTTATGAATTGTTATTAGATTTAGTTTTTTCATTATCATATCCCTCTTTATTATCATCTTATTTATCTTCATTCTCTTACTCATATTCTTCTTCTTCGCCCACTTCTTTAATTTCTTCTTCTTTAACTATTTATTCATATTTTTCTTGTTCAAAACATTATTTTTCTTATTTATAATTACCTTCAGTATCTTCATCAGTTGATTTATCAATATCCTCCTCGATCTTTCTAGTAGTTATCAAAATTCCATTTTCTAATGGATCTGGTTCCGATGGATTTTCCTAAATAACTGGAACTAATTCTTTATTTTCATCAGTTAGAGATGATTCTTAAGCATGAACTTTTTGTTATCCCATATCAGTACTATAAGTGACTTTGGAATGAACTAATGATGTTTCTTTAATAGATAAATTAGTATCCAAATTTTATTGATTAGTTTGAGAAATAGGTAAAACAATATTTTCAGAGGCCCTTACAACTCCTTTTAGAAAATTTTCACAAAGAACAGATTTTTTGTAATTTTTTATAATGTTTATTATTCTTCGATTTCTCTTGAAATGTATTTCCAACAAGAATTATTAAATCATTTTCCTTAGTAGGATCAATTCCAATTACTGGATCTCCGATTTTCCTTTTAGATTTCTTTCATATCCACTCTTTATATATTTCATCAGAAAATATATATTTTTTTATTTATTTGATAAGGAAGTTTCAACTTTCCTTTTATTCTTCTTCTATAACTTTCTTGGATTTATAAAAGGTTCTGCCTTTGATGCATTACCACCAACCTTATCAACAATTTTCAAAGATTTGTCATCAAAAACAAATATCATCTTATTCATTGTATCTTCACGGATGAGTGAAATATTTTATCTCATTGGAGTTAATTTATTGGAAACTTTGAATTATGGAATTTAATTTTAAACTAGATTTATTATGAAAACTGTAAACATGATAATCTTTTATTTTATTATTCTATACATTATGTTCTCCATTATTGATATAACAAACTTTAACTAGTCAATATTTCTCAATTTAAAAGGGAAATCCAAAACAAAAACATCATAAAATTTTAAATTATCACGATCTCATTTCCTTGGTATGGGAAACCCTTTCATAAAAAATAAATTACAAGGTTATATGGAATGAGATGAGAAACTTTTATAATTTTATCATAATTATCAAATAAATAATATTCATCATTTATTCTATCAAAAGATCCAATTTCATTAGGGAATTTTTGTGTTGGACAATGTTTCTATCCTTCATAGGGTACTACTACAAGACTCATGGATTTATTAAAAGACAACTTATATCTCTTCCATATATTAAAAAAGAAAAAAATTCATTCTATATTTATTCAAAAACATAACGGATGCATAGATTTCATGAACGAAATTAGGATAAAATAAAACAAAATCTTTATCAACTTTATCTATATAAATGGATTCTTAGCCTTGAAAATCAATAATCTATTTCAAAGTGGAATTATACATATCATAATAATCCTTTTCTATTATCATTTATATGAAAATTTAACATTTTTAAAAATCAATTTTTTCCATCATAATTGCAACTGAATATAGATAATCAAACACAAATATGATTTTTTGGACTGGCGATCTTAAAGTTAGCAGCAACTCATGGGAAAAAAGAAGAGGACAACTGATGTGGGACACAGGGGTTCCCTATATAGATTAGTTCTTAGGGTTTTAGTTCAACTTCTAAAAGAAATCCAACAGTTGATAATAAAACCAACCTGATATGACAGTTTATATTTATCTAAAAAAATATTTAAAAAAATTAACTCTAGAGGTTTTAAAAAATTTATCATATTGAGAATGAATACAATATGAAGAAAAAATTAATAAAAAATAGCTTTTTTATTTTAAAATATGAAATTATAACAACAACAACAATAAAATAAGTAATGTGGTGAGATGGTGTAAAAATTAAAAGGAATAGATAAGTACCTTTTAGATTGAAAAAACTTATCGGTATGACTAATATATTCTTATTGATATTTTTTAAACTAAATAGATTAAAATAGTTTGATTACAAAATATTAAATATGATATTTTTGATTAAAAAAACTTAACTATAGTAGTTTTTAGTGAAAAATAATTACGATACTTTAATAAAGAAAACAAATTATAATTGTATAATTAGAAAAAAAACATAATATGATATATTTAAAATCTGAAAACTCTTGTAAAAAAATCAAAGACTGTAAATTTTTATGACATTTTTAGAGTCTGTGAATCATTTTCATAATTTTAAATCCAAAAAATTTATAAAAACTATTTGACTTTGGAAAACTCATTACGATGAAATCTATATAAAAATTAAAATTTTGAAAACTAAAAGTTTTTATAAAATAATAAACTTATGTAATCGCCCTATAAAAAGGAGTAACATAATGTAATAAGATAAGTAGAAAAGAAGTAGATAAAAATGATTAATTTACATTGATAATTTTTAACTTCTATTTAATTCATTCAAATTATTCAAAAGGAGGAGGTTTTGTAAAAATGTCACCAATTTTTTCATGCATTCTGATGAATTGTAAAATTATATCTTCTTTAAGTGCATGATCCTGAAGGAAAGGGTGTCTTATATCTGTGTTCTTAGCATGTGATTGATTTGGTATGTTTTTACTCAAGTCGATTGAACTTATATTATCACAAATTATTTTTGTTTTTTAAAACACATTCCATTGTTAGTGAATATGTGTTACATCCACAATGATTGATCACAAAAATTTCCAACTTCTACATATTTGGCATTAAAAGAGGAAAGTGTCATTGAGTGTTGTTTCTTATAAGAACAAAAACTAGTGAATCTTCTAAGAAATTTCTTGTTCCAGATGTATTCTTCCTATCCATTCTGCAACCACCAAATTCAGCATCTGAAAACTTTTTATTTTGAAAATACTTCCAGAATAATAAACAATTTATAAATCCATGGTTCCTTTAAGATAATGAAAAATTTGTTTTATAGGTTTTCAATGAGATTAATTTTATTTTCTTTGTAGCGTGTACATATACATATAGAAAACATTAAATTTGGATGAATAATAGTTAAGTAAAGTAAACTTCCTCTCATACCTATAAAAATATTTCGATCAACTGGTTTCCCAGCCTTATCAATGTATAATGTATTTAAGGTACCAGTGGGAGTACTAATAATTTTAGTATTGTCATATCTAAATTTATTGAGAAGATATTTTACATACTTATGTTGAGATATAAAATTTCCTTCTGGATTTTGTGAAATTTTAAGACTAATAAAAAATGTTAACCCACCCATCATACTCATCTCAAACATATATTTCTTAAGATCCCCCAAAGAATCTGTTAATAATTATTGAGTTAATATAAATATAATTTCATAAACATAAATTTTTGTAATCGTAATGTTTTTATTATCTTATTTTATAAAAAGAGTTGGATCTTCATCTCCCTTAACAAAATTGTTTTTTAACAAAAATCATGTTAATATCTCATACCGGGATCTAGGGGATTGTTTAATTCTATGTAAATCATTGATAAGTTTATAAAAATATTCAGGATGTTTTGTATTTTCAAATACATGGATTTTTTCAACATAAAATTGCTCCTGAAAAAATATGTTGAGAAAATAACACTCCACATCCATTTAAAAAAAAATTGAAATTAAAGAATGCTGCAAAGGCTGAAAGTATAAGAATAGCTTCAAGTATAGCTACCAGTGCATATGTTTCAATATATTCTATGTATTCTTGTTTATTATAACCCTTAGAAACAATTATATCTATATTTATAAAAATGAAACCATTTTCATCACATTTTTTTCTAAACCCCATTTTACTCCAATTATAGAATTTACTTTAGCTCATTCAACTAAAGTACAAGATTTATTCTTCTAGAATTAATTATGCTCATCTTGCATAGCCTTAATCCATTCATACTAACCTAAAGCCTATTTAGGATTCTTAGGTTAAAATTGGGATAAGAAAGTTATATGTTTAATTTTATTCCTTGAGAAACTTCTATTCTTAACTAGTTGATCAACATCACCAATGATACTATCACTAGGATGATTCCTAAGAAAAAACTGACTTATTGGGTTTTGAAAATCCTATTATTCAACAATAAGTAGAAATTATTCATGAGTAATAAATTCAAAGACAATTTATTTAGTTATATCCTTGTGAGAATAGCTTTCAAACAATGGTTAAAATCAGTTTTAGAAACCACATATGAGGATGTTGGTTGAGGTTGTTTAAAAATAAAATAATCGGTTTCATCAAACTTAACATGCATTGTTTCCTCAACAGTACAATAATTTTTATTAAAATATCTATAAACCATATAAGTAGTTTAATAACCTAAAAATATACCTTCATCATATTTTGGTTCAAATTTATATAAGATATATTTTGTATTCAGGATGAATACTTTGCAACCAAATATTTTTAAGTAATAAAATTTTGGTTTTTGACCTGTCCATAACTCATAAGAAGTTTTATTAATAAAATTTATAATTAAAAATTGATTTATAGTATATTAGTAATTACTTAACACTTTATTGCAAAAAAATTAGCAATTTAGAATTCACTCAACATGGTTCTTTTTATTTCTTAAATAATTCTATTTATTTATTTTAATAAAACTTTTTTCTAAGGGTTTCAAGGATTTGAAAATTTATGTTCAATACATTTCTTACTACAAAGAGTTTTAGAATCATAATTTACAAATTTTACAACATCATCACTATTAATAGTTATCATGGGAAGGTTTTTATCATTTTTAACTTAGGATAAGAAAATTAAAACAGAAAAATTCTTCATATTTCTTTATGAGAAAATAAACCCATGTATATCTAGTGTGATAATAAACTAGAAAATACATATATTAATTTAAACTAATACTTATTTTTTTTGTAGGTACAAATAATTCCATGTGCACTAACTATAAACAATCAAATGTTGAGACTTCATTAATAGATTTAAAAATTTACTTATGTTGCTTACTCTATTTACAAGGGTCAAAGTCTTTTGAATAATCAAACTTAAGATCTGTTAGATCCTTAATAAGTCCTTTATTAGTAAACTTGGATAAGTTTCTAAGGGTACAATTTCCTAACCGTCTATTTCATAACCTATATTGATCTTCCATTTCACTAATATAAGGTAAGTCTTGTCTCATTAATTCTTCTATGTTAAGTGTATAAACATTCTCATACTGATTGGAAAAAATAATGAATTCATCCTTGGAACTATGTACTAAATATTTATCATTTATAAAGTTCACAATGTAACATTCACCACATAACTAACTTATTCTTATAAGGTTATTATTAAGTATTTTAACAAAAAAAATTGAGTTAAGTTCTTTTCCAAAAAGAACAATATTACCTATACTAAAATTCTCCCATTGAGTATTATCTCTAAAAGTTACTTTTCCCCCATTAATTTTGATAATATTTTAGAAGAAACATTTATTTCTAGCCATGTTACTAGGATATACACTATCAATGTACCATAAAATTTCATTTTTGCTACTTTATTTTTTTTCCTGAAAAAAAAAGATTATATTTTTGGCACTCAAACCCTCTTGGGTCTGATAATGTTAAAAAATAAAACATTAGGAATCCATATTTGTTTTGAAAAATAATCTTTTTGAAATACTTGGGATTGAACATTATTTAAGGTACAATTATATTTCCAATGACCACCTCTTTGAAATTTAGTACAAAAATCATCATTTTTAGGAATAAATAAATTATTACAAAAAACTGGTTTTTTATAAGTATAACCCATTCTAGAACCATTACCATGAGTACCTATTTGTTTATACATTTTATTAAAACATTAATTTCAAGTGTAAAAGTTAGATAAAAGATCTCTCAAACTTGAGATCTCGTATTTTAGTTTCACAACTAAATATTTAACCTCATTAGTATTAGTTTTATAAGTATGTTCATTTTCTAAAAAACATTTCTTAGAAATAAATTTTTCTAGATAATAAGAAATAGTTTCTTTTCATAATTATTTTCATTAAGATCTTTTGAAAGATCTGATAATTATTTTATCAAAACATCAATGCTTGAATCATCCTTAGAAATTTTCTCCTTAGCACTATCATGTTTTTTTATAATTTTACAATTTCCATTCTCTAAAATTTTAGAAAATAAGGAAACTTATTCATAAGAAATAAAATAATTATCATCACTAGTTGAGGAATATCTTTCATTAGAAGATGTATAATCCCTCTCATCGGGATAGTTTTCACTTAAATACATTTTGGTAAGTTTTCAAAATTTCATACCCTATCCATGAAATAATGATTAGCATGAGCTACTTTGGAAAAAAGAAATGTGTTCCTATGACTATAACTTCCATTATCATAAGTATTCTTAGAAGAATCACCTCCACTAAAACTACATGTGTTAGAATATTTCATAATATTCTTCCATTTTAATTTATAATACTTCTTGGAATTCATTTTTTAATTATTATCCTTTATATATTTACACTTCATCTTTTGGAAATATAGTCTGATGTCCAGATTTCTTGCATTAATAGCATGTAACTTCATCTTTCTTGTCACTTATATCTTCATTAACTTTCTTATATCGATATTGAAAATATTTCTTGTTGACTATATTGTTCATCCTTCTATATAAGTTAGATATTTTGTTCCTTGAATATTCAAAAACACTAGAATATTATTTTGACAACTACTTTATTGTTTCTTGAACTATTAAAAACCTTCTCAACAGATTCAACTTAAGAAGGTAAGGTAGTAGTATTAAAATAAACTCATACATTTTTATTTTTCTATTTTTCAGGATCTCTTCTTAATATTCCCTCATACAGAATATTAGTTACAATAATATCATCCAAGGTAATATTATTTAGCTTTGTAGTCTCTTAAATAGTGGTCCTCTTTGATTCACACTCATTGGGAATGATATCTATTATCTTCTTAAAAAGTATCCCATCATCATGTCCTTTCTCACCAATAACTTATAAATTATTTATGATATTCATGAATCTTTAATGAATATTTGCAAATTATTCACCTAGTATGATGTTAGTGGCTTGGTGGTCTACTCTTAACATAGCTCTATGAGTCTCAAACACTTTAGATCTACCAAAATATGTGATCTCAAAATTTTTCCATATACTTTTGGTAGCTTCACAAGAATAAATTTGACCATAAATGCTTCTTTTCAGAGTATAAAATAAATTATTCCTTACTCTGTAGTTTAACTAATATTCCTTTTTTCTTGATGAGTAAAATCAGTTATATCCTTATTAGGGATTTTATAATCTCTAGTTAGCATTAAAAAATTGTCAACTCTTGTGTTGATAAAAAAAGTATTCATCATATCTCTCCAGTATTCATAATCAGAACCATCAAATATGGGAGGTATATTGAGATTAAAATTTTTATATATGTGATATTCATTATTTTCATCTTTAAAACAAATAAAAATATTATTTTCCACACAACATGCTAGTGTAAAAAAGGTTTTATACAAAAAAATTTAAAAAAACTTTAGCAACTTTCAATAACAAAAAAAGTAAAAAATCCAACAAGTATTTCAGTATTGGAATCCTACTTTAATACTAGTTTTTTTATCAGTATTATAGAACTAATACTAATTAGGATCATAAAAATATTCTCAGATAGATATACTTATATGAGGGGGTGAATTTTAGGTAAAAACTTAGTTTAAAATAATTAAACTAAACAAAACAATATGCTATCAGAAGTGTTCCTCAATATGATGATTTTAATAAAAAAATATCATAATAAAAAATAATAAAATTAAATTAGAGTGTAAAATATTAGTATCACTGGGGATCTAATTATATAGTTTTTTATTATAATCATAATAGTAACGATATAAAAAATAGAATAGAAAGATGAATATGATATTTCACTTTCTATTGTATATGTAATATAATATAAAACTTTTAAGAAAAAATTAACACAATATCTAAAAAATATAAGAATTACTTAAAAGTGATTAAAATAATATACATCTTTTAACCTTAAGATAAAGGTATTTTGTAACCTAGACTAAAGATATACCTTGTTTTATACTTACAAGAAATTATATCTTCCCTTACCAAGGAATCCCTTGATATGACGATTGGAATGGATTGGTCTTCCTATCCCCATGATCTGTTGATATGATGATCAGATTCTCTATCTACCTAGCCTTGGTATCCCTCAATTTGAAGGGATTGGATTCTCTATCTTCCTATCCTCAAAATACCTCGATCGTTATGATGATCGTATGTATATAGCAATACAAAAGTTCATAATGAGATAACCTAATAAGGTTTCCTTATAATAATAAAAATATAAACAATTACAAAGACTAGGAAAAAGATCATAACTCTAAGAAATCTTCATAGATCTTTCATAATGAGAAATTGTAAATGAAATAAAAACAACAGAAATCATCCTCTATCATCTATCTTGCTTCAAACTCTTCAAATGAACTCATATTTATATACATCTTCCCAATAGTCATATTTCTCTCAAAAAATTCATATTTATCCAAGTTTTTTGTAATGACTTGGACACCTAGAACTTAACAACTCATAATGATCTGGTATAATTAAATTTCCAACATCGTATTGGTTTACACCATTCTAGTGTAAATTACTTCCATACATTAGAAACAAGACTTATAAATATGATTATAAACTTAAGTTAGTCTAATGTAATTCCTCATGATTTTCATTATGATAAAATTTATGAGTAATAGACTGATGTAATTGTTACTTGTATCAATCTGATATTTAATACATTTTTAGTATGATAGAAAAGACAAAAGTCTTTCACATGATTTTATACAGTTGAATCCGATGTTTATTGGACACATACTCATTACAATGATCATAATGAAGAATATGAAGTTTATACTCATAACACATAAGAACTTATTATAAGTATAGTAAAGTATAATGTTTTATACAAAAACATTATAAAAACAATTTTTAAATGGAAATTTAGTAAATATACTTTCACGGATGTTTTTTTGGTTTCCAAAACAAAAGGAATAGAAAATTAAGAAGTAAAAATTCTGAATCAACAGACTATACCCTCTAGCACTAAATGATAAAAACAATGGAAGAAATACTAAATAATAAATATAAATAAAATAAAATATATAAATTGGATAATAAAAAATCAATCTAAACATAATAATCCATTTCATTCCATGTTTTATGTCAAACTAAATGTAATGCTAAAAGTTATAAAAACAAACAAATAAAATAAAAACTCAATAAATACAGCCAACACCAGTCCCAAACCCCATTATTAGTTCTACATCCATGTTTAAATCCCAACAATAAATAAATCAAAAATAAATCATAGGTACCCTTTCATAGGTATAGACCTACATCCATCAATCTTTCTTGGGTACCAGGATATGGCCCAAATAGGGTGTGAGTAAAACTTAGTAGGCCAACATGAATGGTATCTAAACAAATCCAGTCTCCAAAAAAATAGTGAATAAAAAAGTATGATATACAAGGGAATTAATTCATAAATTAATGAAGAACAATGTGAACCTACTAACTCTCAAACCCCAAGATGACACTCGGGGTCATCCGAAACTTGCCTTAGTATGATACCGGATGTGCCTATCCTTGAACCTAAGTGAAATTAACCAAAAAGGGATGACATGTACTTCCTCCATTATCTCCCTCAAGTACCACCTAAAACCATACATCATTACCTCAAGAACCATGTAATCATGTAATTCTGCCTTAGGCATCAAATACACTATACACCTTTCCCTAAAGAATCAATCAACCCATCCCTTCACTCATTAGAATCAAGAAGCCATCCATATCACCCTCAAACACCATATATCCATGAATATCACCCTCATGTGTCATGATAACATGTGTCTATCCCTCATGTATGAATCCAACATATTTCTCTCCCTCGGAACTAATAAATACCAAAGCATATAAAATTACCCAATATTCCAAAAATGCAACATATTCCAAATTGGTTAATTAATTCGATGTTATCAATTCACCTAATAAGTATGAAAATTCTGATTCTCATTCCAAATAAACCCAATTACCATTTCACATATCATTAGTTTATTATATCATTAATCCATCATTCCCTTTACAAATTCCATACTAATTATCTATTCACAATCCATGTGATCTAAGTAGATTGTCAATATCTGATCCATAACCAATTCTAAAATTTTCTTATACAATTTTATGCACACAATTTCTAGTTTTCAATCCAAGGTCATGGGTAGGTGCACCTATCATGTGGCCACATGTACAAGTATCAATTTTTATCATACCTAATGGTATTTTTGTGAGGTATAAGGATGATAAATAAGTCCAATATATAGGATTAAAATTAATATAGTTCAGGTTCAAGGCATGTCATTGTAAACACATTAGTTACACATGATAGAGAAACAAATCAGGACTTGGGGGTTATTTTTTACTACGTACCTCAAGAAACAAAGAATAACTCCAAGTATCAAGATTCTAGTTAAGTGAACCACACCATGATCCCATATGTAAAGTTATCGATACACCTCATCAAGGATGAAAGAAGGATATCCAAGAGGAGAACAAGAGGGAAAGCCCAAAATTGAGAAAAACTCACTAATTCAAGTTTTTCAGTTCAAATAATGGATCAAGGAACAAAGGAAGGGTGTTGTAGATTCCAAAGGATATTTAGATAATTGTTAACAATCTTAAATCCCAAATTAGGATCAAATTATGGTTAACTAAAACTTAAATTGGGTTTTCAGGAGTAGAAATATGGTTATGGACCTCCTCATTCTGACCCTGCCTGATTCCATCAGCTAGCCCTACCACTGGTTAGTTAGTGGTGTCATCCAAATCCACTTCATGTCTAGAAATCCTATCAACTGATTAGTGGGTTCTACCAACTATCTAGTGTGATTCGCATATATTTTTCATTCTATTTTCCACCCATCGGCTAGCTGATATAATTGTAGTATTTTCATTATTACAAGCCACTACTATATACCAGTAACCAACTTATTTCTAGCCCTCACGCACCTATGAACCACTTATTTAATACAAGAATAATCCCAACACTGTAAATTAATATTTTTCAATGAAATATAAATATATAACATACCTGGGTAAAAAGGTGGGGTCTTAAAACCTCCCCCATTTATAATAAATTTTCCCCAATCTATGCTATCATCCATCACTGAGGGGGATTGATGTACACCTCAATCCATCGCACCCACATATCTGAATCCCTCTATTAAACCTCCTCCTAAAAACATATGTTCCTATTTCAATAAAACTATGGGAATGATATTTCCTCGTAGATTATTCTCACTATGGTATACAATATGGATCAGATGCTCCTCAATGGATGCAGTAGCATCAAGATCAACATCATAAACATCTATCATGTGATAAGGATTGGGGTGATATCTCTAATTTTTTGACATATAAAATAAATCATGTAAGGAACTATAGTATTTTGGAATATCCAATTGGTATTCCACTAGATTGATTCTCTCCACTATCTCAAACATCTCAAAACATCTGGGCAGTAGCTTTCCCTACTTCCAGATACAATGTTTCCCTAGCCTAGGAGAAACACATGTAAAAATATTGTGATACACCTAAAGCTTTATATGTCATATACTATGGTTAGTGGAATATTTATAACTTGTCTTCATGGTTACCAACTTCTTTATGATCAACTGAACCTACACATACATCTCATACAAGATACTAGGTCCAACAAATGCTAACTCACCCACCATTAACAATCACAATGGAAAGAAAGAATGTATTCTATATAAATCCTTATGAGAATCCATTTGGATAGATTCCTAGAATATATTATTATAAGATAAATCCTTGTGTTCCAGATATTGCTCCCATGAACCACCGAAGACTGGAGCATAGACTCATAACATATCCTATAGAATCTAAATCATCTGCTTAGATTATATGTTAGTATGAGGATTATAGGTTATACCTAGAATAACCTATGATCTTAGCACTTTATGAATAGCCTTCTTGGACCACTAAGTAAAATGGGGATCTTGATCTAAAATGACACTTTGTGAAAAAACATGTGACCAAATTATCTTTTGGACATATATATTTCTTAAATCATCAATGGTGAAGGAATACCTAATTGGAAATAAATGGGATACCTTCATTAGTTGATCTATAATCACCCATACTGAAAAAATATTTCAATGTGTTCTTGGTTATCATGTCACAGATTCTATACTGATAACATCCCACTTCTATTCTAAAATGGACAGGGCTATAATTACCAAGAAAGTTGATGATTCTTAGCATTCACCCTCTGATAAGTGAAGTATCACACATTAAATCCCATTACCTCCTTCTTTATCCAATTTCCACAAGTATTACCTATGGAGATCATGATAAATTTTTCCATCCCAGGATTTACCACCCATTTAAAAGAATGTAATTCTCTTATCAACTTTGCGCACATTCCCTTAAGAAACCAGATGCATCCATAGACATAAATAACCTAATCAATATCAATGGACTAGTCACATGGTGGCTCCCCACCATATATATTATCCTCATGGATAAAACCTATAGATTATATAAATACCTCTTTATGATATGATCCATAAGAATGGTAAAAATTAATATTGATTCAAATTCTCTCATCCCTAGGAATATTGAACATCCAGATGAAACTTCACAAGGAGTTCTGTCAGTCACCACTCATCATAAGATTTATGTGCTACCTCTGAATGTATCATCCTAATCAAAGAGTCAACTATAACATTTCCATTTCTAGGATTATATGCCAACTAAAAGTTAAAAAAACATTGGATACTTAACCTATATCATCTTATGAAGTTCTAGGTTCTACTATAAGATTTAATTCAAGACCTTAATGTCCTTATACATCAAAAATAAAAACCCATCAGATAATGTCTATATCATCTCAAGGGGTTCACCATTATAGCTAACTATAGATTATTAGTGGGATAATTATACTCGTTAAGTATCAACTGTCTTGATCCATAAGTAATAACTAAATATTCATATATCAAAAATAATCCAATTATTACTCTTTATATGTCCAAAAATATGGTATATTCCTTACTTGAATCAGGTAAGGTGAGGGTTGGTGTTGCGAACAAGATGTTGTTCAATTCCTAGAAATCCTCCTCACAAGAATATGATCAAATAAACATCCCCACTTTCTTGGTTAGACATAAAATCAATGTTTTTGGTTAGGATAAGGCCTACAAAAAAAATAGTGGATTTATAAACATAGAAATATTGGAATCTCAATTTTTTTCTTGGGTAATTCCCAAGATACAATAACTATAACCTTATCTAGTACCACTGAAACTCCATCCTATAAGATAACATAGCCTAATGAGTAAAAAAATTCAATCTATAAATGAAATTTAGATAGCATGTAATATATCCAATTCTCTCTCAACATACTTAGGATGATGTCAAGATTTTAGTCATGATTATATCTAGACTGAGAGTACACCGAGATTTTTTCGATGAAAAACACCAAAAACCTATCTAAATATTGATGTAGGATCTGATTAATAAATTCCATGAATACCTTTAGTGAATTCATATGACCAAAAGGAATTACCATGAAAATTTATAGGACATATATGCTCCTAAAATAATTTTGGAGGATATTATATAGTCTCACACTCAACTGATGGTACCCTAACCTCAAGTCAATAATAGAAAATATCTGGCCACCACTCAGATAATTAAAGATATCATTAATGTTTATAAGGGGATATTGGTTCTTGATTATCATCTAGTTTAGTCTCTAATAATACACATATAGGGGTAGAGTCTCATATGCCTTCTTGTAAAATAACACACAATAACCCCATAGTGAAGAAATAGGATTTATGAATCCCTTAGCTTCCATATATTCCAACTGCACTTTAAACTCTCAAAGATCCACTAGTTTTGTCCTATAAGAGGGGATAGATACAGGTTTGGTTATTAGTACCAACTAGATAGTGAACTCAATCCCCTGATTGGGTGGTAAGATATAAAATTCTTTATGAAATAAATTTTTGAAAGTGTTCCACCACTACAAATAAAATTAACCTATTGTGACTCACCATTATTCAGTATAATACATTATACCTAGGTTTTTATACATTCTAGTCTACACTAAATAGGTCTCACATGACAAGCCTAAAGATCTGATTCACTATGATGGGTATAGTTTCCACCATCAAGAGATAAGAATGTCACACTCTTCTTATAACACTTGATATGATCCTATTATAGAACTAGTAATTATATACCTAGAATAAAATTGAATCCTTTAACTTCTAGTGTGAACATATCTCAAAGAAAATGGTAACCACCAATTTTTAGAGAACACTTGTTACAGCATCTGAAACCCTCTGATATCACTTTTAATGGCATGTACATAGACATAACCTTGAATCGATAGTCCATGATCAAACCCAACCCATATAAATATTTGGAACATATGAAAGATTTTGATTCCCTTGTATTAAAAATATCAAAAGAGATGGTAGTTTCAAATAAAATCGTACCTCAAACAATGGATGGTCCCATATCTAGACCGGTAGGAGTGGACTATGGAATTCTGATAAGTCTCACCACTGCCCTGGAATTCATTATAACTCCCTTGTGATTCTCTTTCATATTAATATTTTCACTCCTTCATCAGTGTACCATGTCTGACACCCTATCCTGGGGGACTAGTTGAACTTTAGCTACCAATCTTATGAGGGGTAGTTTAGTCCTTACAAGAATATAGTGCTTTCCATGATACTTTGTCATTGATCGACTGTTGAGTTCCCATACCTGTGTGTGTGGCCCATCATACTAAAATCACGGAACCCCAATAGTGGTCAAAGGGAACTATTCTTGATTGTGTCTGAGCCTTCCATATAAGAAATGGTTCACTTGGTCACCACCAAGATAAGATAACCCACTACCTTTGATACTTTTTTCATTAGTGTTTTAATGGTGGTGCTCAAAATTATACTTCCTTATATAATAAGAAGTGATACAAGACTACCCAACCAAAAATTATTACCCACCACTCAGGGCCTTCATTAGGATCCCTTAAAAATGAGAATCTGATTCATGATGTATGAGAATTTGGTCAGCCAAAATACATTCACCTAAGTCTTTATCTCATATCTAATACCCATGCAAGTTATTATCCCTAGAAAAATCATCTATATAAAATATGAAATAAAAATTTTATGGGTCCATGAAATGGATATCATAGTACAACACTGACATGCTCCCCTATATTAGGTGAATAAACTCATGAGATCTCTCCACCCTTGGCGTCTCCGGGTAGAAGATGTCTAGAAACCTTTTTCAAAAACTCTATCAAGTCTATCACTTAGGAATATTGTCTTGAACTAAGATATCTCATCAGTGGTTGGATAGTCCCCACATTATGTATATTATAAGCTTCACCCTCCTCTCATTGGGTGTCTCCATATGATTTAATTTAATCTATAGATACTCATGAAAAATCTCTACTCCCTCAGAACCACCCTCCCTAGAAAACATGAGTGGGTGTTTTAGATGAAAATACATCATTAGATTATACATATATGGAATGGTCAGAGTAGTATCCAAATGCATGGATTGAATGAACCTTAGGAAATAGTTATAAATTTGATCATCCATCAGATTCCCTAGAATTATAGGATGTTTTGGATCAACTATGTGAGATGTTTTCTGATTACAACTCTCCTAATTCTCATTGAAAATATTATGTGGATGAATTATTTTTGTAAGGGTCAATACACTCATCATATCATAATAGAATAACAATATTAACATCATAAAGAAAATTAGACAAAAAATAACCACGGTCAAAATATTAATTTATTTATTGGCCTAACAAGTGAATTTACATATTTTAATAGATTCATTCATTCCTTTTTATCAGATTTTTCGAAGGGTTTTATCTCAATGTTTAGATATATGAATATATCATCTGTGGTAAATTTTTTTCTTTGAATGATAAATTCATATCAACATGTTTCCTTACATGACTACCATGATTCATGCATCCACATCTCATACCACACTAACCCATGAGTAAAATATTCTAAAATAGTAACATAACAAAACAAGTTCATCACATAATTTAAAATAACATCACAAATATAATAAAATAGTCTCAAAAAAATTAATCTCATCCCAAGTAACTTGGAATATTCCTTACACATGGGTTTGTTTCTCTCATGCACTATCTCATTACAAAGCCCCACCACATCGTATTCTTATGTCTAACTTTCTGAAATAGTAATGGAATAGGAAAAGACATATTTTGATACTATTTTGTAAAATCCTTGACCTGATTGTCCCTTAGATAACCGAAATAGGTTTCCATATAGCCTCAAGCATGCCTCCCCATATGCCAAAGGTTACTGACAAGTAGTAAGGGTCTAACAGCTATAGTGGGGAGACTATACATTATGGTACAAAATGATAAAATTAGTGTAAAAATAATAAAAATCAATATAAATAAATTCAAATAGAAAAATAATTCAATTATAAATCAATCCAAACACAATAATCCATCTCATTCCATGTTTTATGAAAAACTAAATGTTTTGTTGAAATTAATACAAGAAAAAACTAAAATATGGACTAAATAAAGACTCTCAAATTTAATACCAAACCACATTCTCAATATCATATATAAGATACAATCCTAATAAGAAAGTAATCAGTAATAAAGTGTCAATCCCCTATTCCTTTTCCATATCTATATCCATGAAGTATGTTTGGGTACTATATGGTGGCCTAAATAGGGTCTGAGTGAATCTCAGTAGGACACAACCAACGGTGTCTAAACAAATCCAGTTTGAGAAAAAAATAGTGCATGCAACTATATGATATGTAGGTTCATTAATTCATAAATTAACATGGAACATCAAGGTAAACATGCTGACTCTCAATCTCCCATATGAAATTCGGGGTTAGGCCAAACCCACCTCATTGTGATGTCAGATATTTCTATACTTTCACCCCAGTGAAATTAATTAAAAATGGATTATATGTCATTTCTATATTATATCACTTAGTAATAACTTAATACCATACATCACACCCTTGAGAACCAAGGAACCAATCATTTCACTATTAGGAATCACATACACCATACACCTCTCCATCATGCATCAAGAAACACATCCCTTCACCTAATAACATTAAGAAACAACAGGTATTGCCCATAAGAACCATATATTCGTACATTTTACCCTTAGTTATCACACTAACATGTGTCTCAACCTCATGAATCCATCTAATATACATCTCCCCCTCAAGCTCAAAGAAATATATAAATAATATAAAATTACCAAACAATCCAAACATGATATATATTCCATATTGGTAAATTTATGTCTAGTTATCAATTCATATAACAAGTATGAAAATTATGATTCTTATTCCAAATAAACCCAATTACCCATTCACAAATCATTAGATCATTATACCATCAATTCATTATTCCTTTCACCAATTCCATACCAATTATCCATTTATGGGCCACATGATCTATGTTGATTGTAAATATACGAGTTAAGTCAATCTATAACCAATTGCCTAATTTTTTTATTCAATTATAGAGGAATAATTAATAGTATTAAATACAAGTTAAATGGTAGGAACACCTTTCAAGTGGCCACAAGTCGAGGTCCCAATCATCATTATACCTAACAGGATCTATAGAAGGTCTAATGATGATAAATAAATCCAATATAAAGGATTATAGTTAATAGAGGTCTCACATTTGGAATATTGGAATGATCATATAGGTTTCACATAAAATATAAAAAAATAAAAGCTTAGGGATTCATTTAAAACAACCTATCTAAATCAATGAAGAATAACTCTAAGAATCAACTGTTCAGTTCAGAAAACACACTATGATCCCCTACGGGTAGTGATTGACACACATTGTTAATGATGGAATAAAGTGGTCCAAGAGGAAAATTAGAGGAAAACACCAAAAACAATAAAAAAAATCATTGATTAAAGTCACCAAGATCAATTAAAGGTGTTGTCATGGGTGATCTCAAATGATATCTGGTTTCAGGTTATTTAGGTGTAGTGGAGTTGCTAACCATGGTCATCTCTCATAAGAGAAAGTAATTTAAAACAACATATTAAAAGTATTTTGAAAATAAAATAAAATAAAATAAACAACATAGAAGTGTGGGGGTTGTTAAATTTTTATAAAATAATAATAATAAGAATAATGGAAGAAGATTCTATTTTTTTGTTTTTGTTTCTGAAATGAAATTTTATTAATTAAACCCGACGATAAGAAGTTTTTTTAGAAAAAAATTTAAAATGTGTAATAAATATAAATCTACCTCTTCAATTAATTATTAATAATTATCATTTAAATAAATATCCACTTACTTATGATCCTTTAATTTTTTCATTCTCTAACCCTATGATAAAAAACTTTACCACAAAGATGAAGTGAATTAAACCCTAGGTTAGCTTCAGATCATGAAATCATAGAACCCTACTTTGATTGATGTTCTAAGTCTAGATTATGGTTAGTGGTTAATTAGGGCACATATACATTATATAAAATGAGGATTAATTGTATTTAGGTATAATATTTTAACTCTACAAATTTATCGTGTGTGCTTTTGTTTCACCGATTAAGATTCCACTCTCACAATTCACACATCACTCGACCTCGCGAGTTTTGTGTTAATTGTTCAATTTATTTTTTTGTTTATTTTAATTTAAAAAACAATTCATAAATAATTATATGTTAATTAAAGTATCCCATTTATTCAAAATAAATAAATGAAGAAGGTAATATGTCGATCAATTACTAATAAAACTACTCTTCCATGGGTGGTGTAGTCATTGTAGAAGCAAATTAAATTTGCAATGGTTTAGAATGGGTATCACCAAATCATACTTTTACTCTTGATTTACAGACAATATAGGAATATTAAAGAATAATAAAACATAATAAAATATAATAAATATAATAGGAAGTGATAATTTTATTATGCAAACACCAATATTATAACATAAAGAAGAAGAAAAAGGATTCAATGAAGGGATACTTGCTTCAAGAGCTAGCCTTCTTTAAATTCTTGGATTATTGGAGTTGAACCACTTATCCTCTTTCATAAAATTCTTAATTTACATCCTGAACCCTCAAAATTAGGAAAACACAAATTTATATAGTGGAGGAGAGAGTAGGTTTTAAGAGGTTTCAAGTGTGAATGGGTAAATTCGTACAAACAAATTAATCCAAATTGAACTGCATGTTTAACCACAAAAACGCATAAACTGGGTATCCGTCTAGAATAATTGTTTATTAAAAAATGGGCCCTAGAGATTATCTACAAATTTGGACCACATCCAAGAACTAATGAAGAAGTTATGGCCTAAATAAATAACTGATGTCCAATCTATCGATTCCAGCCAATCTTTGACTTCATGGACCTTTTACAACAATACAATGCACAATTTATCTCCCATGTCCTGAATGAAAGTTTTAGAACATTAATTCAAGAACAAATTTACAAAATTAAAGTTCAAATAATTAATATATAAATAGTTATGTCTGAATTACTACAGTTCACTTGAAAGTGTAAAACTTGAATTTTCATCAAATTTTCAAATGAATGATCTAATCAAAAATATTTTACAAATGAACACTTTTACCACATTGTGAGGAAATTATATAATTTATTATTAATAAAATATTAAATAAAAAATTTATCAACTCCCCCACACTTACCCTTTTTCACACTTGGGAAAAACCTTGTATCATGTAATCCAGAAAATTATGTCAAGATATGAATGTTTATATTTCTCAATCCACAGTATAAAAATAAGCAAAGTAAGAATCTCATCAAGAGTCAATTTTAATAAATTTTAAATTCATTGTCTTTTATGTTGTGTCAAAACAAAATCTAGTGAGATTAGTAACACTAATCAGAGTAAAAACAAGTCATGGGATTACCATGCCACTAATTCCCCACGTGTGTGTGTGCCAATCATTTCAAGATTGTATCTCAACCATTTATCCAGTATATTCAAATAAATTAAAACAATTATTCTTACTTGGCTTAATTCACTGAACATGTTCTAAATTCCTTTGCAATCAGATTTCAAGAACCACTCACTTAAGCATTCTCGAAAGTCAATCCTTAAGCTCCCGACCTAGATATCCCCACGTGTTGATCATTTCATCACTACCCTCTTTATTAATATATATATTTTTTGATGATTTATTTTTTAGGGTGTACAACAATATAATATTTGGTACACACACATAGGTCAATTCAGTACAGTAATGAAATTTTTTAGAATAGAAACAAATGTATGAACCAACCATTGATATAAGATGAATTTTCTTACCTAACATGGATAAACCTTCAATTGAGTAGGAAAAATTTAACAAGTCATGATTGTGCGAAAAGATATGTGGAAAAATCAATAACACAATTTACCATGAAAAAAAACAAAAATAATGGTGTCAATGTCTAAAGGGTTTCATTATGACTCAACCAATCATATCATCAGAAACTTCAATTTTTATAAAAATCACCCCTTGATGATGAAATATTTCTGATCCTTTTCATTGAACCAATGAATTTTGCAAACATGAATTTTCCATATATTCCATATCTAAATGAGCATGTTACATGATATTTTTTTTTTTGTTTTTTTTTTGTTTTTTTTAAGATTTTACATAAAACATAACACAAAACACTCAAAAACACACCAATGAAAATCATAAATATGTACCCAAAAATGTTATCCCCTACCCAACACTTAAAATGATGAATTGTTATAAATTTTAACCTAGGAGATGATATGTGAATATGAAATGTATAATTTTAAATATGTCAACTAGTATAAAAAGTGAAAGGGTTAGGAATAGACTGATATTCTCAAGTAATGATGGGGTTATGTTGTGTGATTAAATCAATTGCAACAGTAGGAAGTCCCTCAATGTATTTCTTAAAATGTTTATCATTGACTGTAAAGATCCTTCTAGTGTCCTATTGTGTGGTATCCACTAAACCATAAGAAAAATCTTTAGATACAATATAAGGGACTAACTATCTGGAATGAAACTTAGTAGGCATCAGCTTCAGTCATGAACTTTAGAGTATAAATTTCTTTCCTACATGAAACTCCATTTTTTGGATCATTTTGTAATGAGATACTTTTAATCTTTCCTTTTAGAGCTTTGAGTTATCATATGATGACAATAGAATCTTCTCAAGCTCTTGAATTTGCAGCTTCCATTAAATTCCAGCATGGGCCAAATCCATGTTGCATTTTTTTATATCCCAATAATCCTGATTATCGACCTCCACATGGAGATGAAAAGCTTTCACAAAAATAATCTGAAATGGGGATATACTGATGGGGGTCTTATATGTTATCCTATAATCCCATAGCGTATCATCCAAGTGCTTTCTAAAATCCTTCCTATTTAGCTGCACAGTTTTCTCAAAAATGTGTTTCAAATCATGATTTGAAACTTTAGCCCGGCCATTTTTTTATGGGTGGTATGGTGTTGATGTTTTATGTGTCACCCCATACTTTTGAAGGAGGGAGGCCAAATTATGATTGTATAAGTGTGTCCCTTGGTCACTGATGATGTCCATTGGTACTCCAAACCTACAAAAAATATTTGTCTTGACAAAGTCCACTACAACATGACAATCAATAGTCCTCGTGGCCTTACCCTCCACCCATTTACCCACATAATCAATAGAAACCAAAATATACAAAAAAAATGAACTTGGAAAAGGATCCATAAAATTGATTCTCCATACATCCAAAATCTCACCGAATAATATGGGTTTTGGGGAATCTTGTGTCTCCTATAAATGTTCCCAGATTGTTGGAAACATTAGCACGACTTACAAAACACATGAGCATCATGTAATGAGATAGTCCAATATAATATAGAGTCTAAAACTTTCCTATCTATTCGTAGGTGTCCAAAGTTTCCTCCATGTGAAAGTGTATGAAAAAACCATAGAATAGACTCAAACTCATGATTAGGAACATACCTCTTAATAACATGATCACTACACATGATCTAGAGGTAGGGATCATCCCACATATAAAATCTAGACTCACTCTTTAATTTTTGGACTTTATGTTTCTTTAAATTTGTAGGAATTTAAAAGGAAACAAGGTATTTAACTAAATAATCATACCAAGGATGTGTACCTGAGAAGGAATAAAGATACTCATTAGGGAATGTGTCTCGAAGTGGTACTTGGTCCAATTTTTTAACCTATAATTTGTGATTAATCCTACCCACGTGGTCCACTAAGAGTTTTTCTAAACCCTTCTTATCATTTATCTCAGTATAAAATTCTTTAAGAAGAAGCATCCATCAGATAATCATGGGCTTTGCATCTGGATTCTTTAAGAGGTACCTCAGAGATGCATGGTAAGAAAATGAAAAAAATTTAGAGATTAATAAATATAAATAAAACTTATCTAAAGAAAATATGACATAAAGAAACTCTTTTTTCGTAGTTGTGCAGTTTTATTGGGATGAATCCAATGTCCTTGATGTATTGGAAATCACATGTAAATGTTCTTCCACCCTCTGAGATAAGACATCTCCAATGGCGAAGTTGGACACATCACACATAAGCTAAAAAGGAAGATCCCTCCATGGGGGTTGTATGATTGGTGGAGTATTCAGACACATATTTAGTTTATCAAAGGATACCCTACATAAATCATCAAAAATGAATCCAATATCCTTTTGAAGAAATCGAGATAAGGGTAGATAATTCTTACTAAAATCTTGGATAAAGCTTTTATAAAATCCTTCTTTCCCTAAGAAAGATCTAACATCACACACACATTAAGGATAGGGTAAGGATGAAATAATATCTACCTCATATTTATCAACCTCTATCCCAGGTTTTGACATTACATTCCCCAAGACAATGCTATTCTCTACCATGAAATGACACTTTTCAAATTTCAAGACCAAATTCTTCTCAATACAATAATTCAAAACATTTCCCAATCTAATGATACATTCATAAAATAAAGATCCATACACTTTAAAATCATCCACAAATACCTCCATAAAGGTCTCAATGAAACCTGAAAAAATACTCACCATGCATATCTAGAAGGTACCTGGGGCATTGTAAAGTCCAAATGGAATCCTTCAGTGGGAAAATGTACCGAATGGATAAGTGAATGTTTTCCTTTACTAATCCTCCAAATATATAAGAACCTAAAAATATCCAGAAAAATCCATCCAAGAAATAATAATGTGTCTTCCCAGCTATTCTCTCAAAAATTTGATCAATAAATGGGCAGGTAAATGGTCCTTACTAGTGGACTGGTTTAGTTTCCAATAATCAATACACATGTGAAAACTATTTTATACCCTCATTGGAACTAACTCTTCTTTATAATTTTTAACAATAATAACACCACTTTTATTAGGAACAACATAAATAGGATGCACCCACTAGGAATCTGAAATAGGATAAATTATACCAACCTCGAGTAATTTTTCAACTTCTTTTTTAACAACTTCCAGAAGAGTTGGATTCAGTATCCTTTTTATCTGCCTAACTGGTTTAGCCCCATCCTCCAAAAGAGTCCTATTCATGAAAATGGAGGGTCTAATACCAGATATGTCATCCAAGGTCCGCCTGATTTCCCTAATGTTCTCCCTAAAAATATTCAAAAGTTTTTCTTTATATTCAAAAGGGATATTGTCAGCAATGATAACAAGAAATTTCTCACCACTCAACAAGTATGAGTATTTTCAATTTAGTGGTAATGGCTTGAGTTCCAATATAGGGGGCGACATATGGATTGATACATTGAAGAAAATAAAATATGTGCATGATGAACATCTATACCAGAATAAACATCGTCAAAATTAGAGAATAATGCATCAAAACCATCAGCATACTCAATAGGCAAGTCATAATTTGAGTGAAAATGATCAAAATCAGAATATGAATCTATTTAAAAATAAAATATAAGATAGGTTTGTGCATTAAAAACATGTGTGAAAGTTCTCTTAGACATCAAACTAAAACCAATACTCATAATATCCCTAAGAATCGGACAATAAAATTCCCTAGGGTTTTTATTTGGTGGTTCAAAATGGGAGATAATAAAAGTAGAATGGTTCTATCAGGGGTACTTCATGGAGTCTATAACATTAAATATCATAAATTCATCTCTAAATTACATCGAAAGTGTACCCTCATGGATATTTATGATCATTTTTTAGTTTTGAGGAAGGTCCTACCTAAGATAATGGGAGAATGAGAACTTACCTAATCATACACCATGTTAAGCATGTAGAAATATACTGGAAAGATCATGTCTCTTACCCGAACAAGTACATCCCCAAGGAATACGACTGGATATGTTGTAGCTTTATTCCCTAACTACACCACTACTCTCATCAGCTTCAACTCCCCAACCTATAAATAAGATAATAAAGAGTGTGTCATCACATATATGGAAGCACCTAAATTGCATAAATCATTAGAAAAGTGTAACTCCTCTATAGTGCATGTTATGGTGAATGTATCAGGATCCTTTCACTTTTTTGGCATTACTAGAGTTGGTGTAATGAGTGCTGAAACATTCTTTCAAAGATTGATCATATAATTTCCCTTTAACCTTCTTTTATTGGTACAAAGTTCTTTTAATAATTTGGCATACCTTTTCTTGATGAATTCAAATAGAGGGATGTTGATCTCAACACGCTTAAATATATCTAAAACCTCTTTTTTCATTGAATATTCATCCATATTATTGGTTTTTATAACTATATTGGAAAAGGGAAGGGGTTTAAGAGTAACATAATCAATCTTTTTCTTATATTTATCATTCTTATTGGGCTGCTCATCAGTGGTTCTTGAATGGGGATTCTCTGGAGTTGAGGTAAAGCCTGGTGGAATTGTAGGTGAAGATGCATCGGTTGTTTTCTTACCACTTTTCAATTTTATGGTATTGACATTCCACTTTGGATTTGGAGTAGGATGGGAAGGAATATTTCTAGAGTTCTTACTTACTAGTTCAAAGAGGGTGGTGGCAATCTGGCTCATTTGCATCTTCAACTCTCTCAACTTAGAACCTTGACTCTTTAGCTCATTCTATTGATTAAGAACAATTTGTTTCAAAATACCATTAGTATTAGAATATACATTTGTTTGAGAATTCCATTTTTGTTTACTTCTTGATTCTTGGGCTTCTAATCTCCTTTGGGCTTGTTAGAAACCCTGTTGGTAAGGCAGAGGCTACTGGAAATTTTGTTGAAAAGGGGGTCTTTGTTGTTGTCTAGATCCATACCTCATGTCTGATTGATCCTTCTATCCTTTGTTGTATATTGGTGAAAATGAATCATACTTATTCTAGGGATGTTGTTGTTGTTGCTATTGATATGTCCTCTCATGGAATACGGTAGCACAATCCTTTGTCTCTTGTAATTGGGGGAAACAATCGGTTGGGTGGTCTGTTTTAGTGAAAATTCCACAAGGCCACGTAGGAGTGGGTTGATCCAATGAAACTTTCCTCACCATAGTGGTCCATTATTCCAATATGGTATCAATTAAATGACTTTAAAGAGAATTTGGACTTACCTGATTTACTCCCCTGACATGTTGTGTACCTCGATCACCAAATTTTTGGTAGTTTTGTGCCATCTTATTGATCAATGCACGTGAGACTAATAGTTTTTTTCCATAAATTCTCCTCTATCCATGGCTTATTCCATGATCCTCTCCATAGGTGTGAGGCCTTCATATAATTACTAGATGAGGAGTTCCTCACTGATTTGGTGATGCGGGAAGCTTGTATATAGCTTCTTGAATCGCTCCCAGTACTCATAAATTGACTCCCCTTGTGCTTTCTTGATCCCTGAGATCTCGTTATGAATAAAAGTGGTCCTTGATGATGGAAAAAATCTTTGGAAGAAAATACATTTCAAATCATTCCAACATGTTACATCTTCAGGTTATAAATAATACATCCAATCCTTTACAGCTCTATCAATTGAAAATGGGGATGCTCTTAGTTTTATTTGATCTTTAGAAAAATTTCTTTATTTAAGGGTTGAGAAAACCACATTAAATTATTTTAAATATTTTTTTGGATGCTCACCAGATAATCCATGAAATTTTGTAAGTAGGTGAATTAACCCATATTTTAGTTCAATGTCTGATTCAAGATTTGGATATACAATACAATTTGGTTTATAGTTAATATCTGGTGCAGCCAATTCTCAAATAGTTATATTAATTTCATTATTATTATTTTCATACATTGGTTCTTATTTTATATTATAATTATAATTTCTTCTAATTTCAATGTTACCAGAATGGATAAATTCTTCAACTAGTTGAATTTTGAAACTTCCCATAGACTAAGAATATCATATTCAAGCCCTAAAGATGCACTTAATCTCTAGGTCAAGATCTAAGATATATTTAAAATTATTTCATGTAATAAATAAAATAAAAATGAAATTATGAAAATTAGACCATAATAAAGTAAAAATAGGAAGTTTGAGTTGATGGTCCAAAAAATAAGAAGAATACAAAAGAAAAAGAAAAATAAAATAAAAAATCAGATTTGATAAAGAAGGAAGAAATAATAGAACAAGATAATAAAATGAAAAATAAAATAAATAACTCTAATTGATTGAAATAATTACTTTCACCCTTGTAAATGACACCAATTTGAAAGGTGTTATCATGGTTTCTCTCAAATGATATTCAGTTTTGGGTTATTTGAGTGCAACATAGTATCTGACCAAGGTCGTCTCTCAAAGAAAAAAGTAATTTAAAACAACATATTAAAGGTATTTTTAAACTAAAATAAAATAAAATAAACAACTTATAAGGATGGGGGGTTGTGCAATGTTTATAAAATAAGAATAAGAAGTATGCTGGAAGATGATTTTTTTTTTTGTTTTTTTTTTAAAATGAAATTTGATTAATAAAACACAATGGGAATATTTTTTTAGAGAATATTTTAAAAGGTGTAATCGATTTAAATATACCTCTTCACATACATATTAATCGTTATAATTTAAATTAATATCCACTTATTTATTATCCCTTAATTTTTTAATTCCTGAATCCTATGAGAAATAACTTTACTACAAAGATGAAGTGAATTGAACCCCAGGCTAGTTTTGAAACATGGAATCATAACACCCTTATTTGATTAACATTATAAATCTAGATTATGTTTAGTGTTAAATTAGGTCGCATATTAATTATGGAAAATGATGATGAATTGTGTTTAGGTATTATATTTGAACTCTAAAAATTTATCTTGTGTGCTTTTGTTTCCCTGATTAAGATTTCACTCTCACAATTCACACATCACTCAACCTCACAAGATTTGAGTTAATTGTTCAATTACATTATTAATTTATTTTAATTTAAAAAAACAATTCATATTACATAGTATGAGAATTATAGTATCCCATTTATTCAAAATAAATAAATTAATAAGGTAAGAGGTAGATCAATTACTAAGAAAACTACTCTTCCATGGCCAATGTAGTCATCGTAGAAGCGAATTGCATTTTCAACGGTTTAGAATGGGTATACCCCAATCACACTTATACTCTTGAGTTATAGACCAAATAGTAATATTATATAAGAAGAAAATAGAAGAAAATATAATAAATATAATAGTAACTAAGAATTTTATCATGAAAACACAAATATTATAACATGAAGAAGAAGAAGAAAAAGGATTCTATGAAGAGGTACTTGATTCGAGAGCTAACATTCATGAAATATTTGTAGAATTGGTGTTTAATAACTTCTAATATTCCCAAAACTTCATAATTCATGTCCCCATCCATCCAAATGATAAAAACACTGATTTATAAAGTGGAGGGGAGGATAGATTTTAAGAGGTTTCAAGTGTGAATGGGGAAATTTGGCCAAATAAATTAAGCCAAATTGCACCACCAGTTTGAAAACCAAAATGCATGAAATGTATGTCCTTCCAAAAATATTATTTGTGTTAAAATGGGTCTTAGATATTCTCTCCAAATTGGGTCCAAATAAAATCATTAATGAAGTTATGTCCCAAATACAGAACTGATGTCCAATAAGGAGATTCCAACCCATCTTTGACTTCATGGCCCTTTTAAACCAATTCAATGCACAATTTATCTCCCTTGTCCTGGATGAAAGTGGTGTCACATTAATTCAGAAATAAATTTATAAAATTGTAAGTTCATATAATTCATATAAAAATATTTATGTTAGAATTACTACAGTGAACTTTAAAGGGTAAAACTGGAATTTTAAACAAGTTTTCAAATGAATGATCTAATCAAAACTATTTTACAAATAAACACATTTACCACATTGTGATGAAATTATATCATTTATTATCAATAAAATATTCAGTAAAAATATGTTTTATTAATCAATGAATGGATAAAGGAACCAAGGAAAGGTGTTAGAGAAGACAACGGAGCCTTGGAGAACCCTTCACAATCATAAAACCTGAATTATGGTAGAAGGAGGGTTAATCAAAAATTAAATGGGGATTTATAATGCTCCCAATTTTGAACCATCCCAATACCACTAGATAGCCATTAGATACCACTGGCTAGTCGGTGGTTTCATTCATACCCACTGTACAATTGGAAACCCCACTAGTTGGCTGATGAGCTTTTTGTAACTTTTCCAAGCTATTACCCACCCACCAGCTAGTTGATGACCCTACCACATCTCCATTTTTTCATACCACTTCTATCTACCAGTTTATAACTTATTTCAAGCCCTAATTATCCTTCAAAACATTTATTTAATACAATCATGATCTTGACTATGGAAACTAAAATGGTATAACAAAACTTAAAGAGTGAATGTACCTGGGTAAAAATGTGGGATATTATAATAATATACACATGACTTAGGATTTTATTTTAATGAGGTATCAACCTTAGTAACATGGGTAAGTCTAATAAATTACTTTATTCCTTCATAATAGGAATATCACAATTTGGAATTTCTCCCAAACCATTTAAGCTAAATACTCCTCATGATTGGGTATTAAGTGTTATATAATGGAATTAATTTTCCTAGAGAATTTATATTCATCCTTAAAGTGATTAGTGATCATAAGTTTGTTTGAGATATGAAATATGGTTTCTCTATTTTTTAATATGGAATTTGTATGGATATAGACAATACATTTCCAAAATTAGATCAAATTCATCTAAATAAGGATAATGAATAATATTCCTACAAAATTCAACTTGGGATAAAACAATCATATAAATTTTCTACTACAATATCAAATCATTAAGGTATTAATCCGATTATATTATAAATATTCCTAAACATTAAATAGTGGATAAAACCATAAATCTAGAGTGGATGATAATATAACCCTAATATTAATGATTCACTTCAATAGTATTCATTGTATAGTTTTTTCCTTATTAACATATAGGTTTTTCATACTTATTATCCTTGTTATCCCTTAATTTAGGGCATTAATTTTCATAATGCCCAAACTCCATGAATCCTAGGAATTAAAGTGTTTGTAGAGCATTGGTTGGGAACATTATACCTTTTATTGTATTGGAATACCTCTTTATATATCTTATATAATCATGATCTCTATGGCCAATACTTCCACACATGAAAAAAAAATCTTTTTACTTTTAGAAATTAATTTGTGTGCTTCTTCCCATATTTTTGACATGTAAGAAGCAAAATATTATTTATTTAACTATATTTATCACTTGAGATTATATATAACTTCGTCATCTTTTTATTTAGTGTGCTTTTTATTCTTTGTAATACTCAAGTTGATAATTATAACTGAAGATATTTTATTGATCATAATCAAAAGTTTTTTAAGTACCATTTTCTATCCGATTGGGTTAATCATTAGGAAAATTATTGTATTGTCCTTATCAACCATTGTTAAATTATTTCCTCCTAGATCCAACCATTACTAAAATCAAGTGTGATTAACATGAGTGATGAACAATTAATATCATAATATAATTATCATAAATACTCTCATGGAAAACTCAATTATGAAATATGAAGACAACGCCTTAGCTTTCAGCTCAACCTATGTCACTTTTGGTTCAATATAGCTTCCTTTAAGTTATTTTATCTTATATTTCATAATATAATCCCAAAAAATATATCTCCCCCAAATTATCATGAACTTTCTAAAATTATTCTAAACTATAAAATCATTGAAATCTATACTATAAAAATTAAAATTTACCTTTATGATTAAATCAAAAATCAATTAATATATACCTTAACTTATAAATCTCTATATTTTAATATAAGTTGTCTATAATTATTTATTATTAGATTTTATAACCTAAATATATTCATATCCATTATAATGTTTCACAAACAAAATGTGAATTAGTTAAATCATATCCCTCAGGAGTTTCTCCCCAATCCTGTAGTCTTAAGCCCACACATCATGTAATGTTATTGATCAAGTTGATAATCAACCAAACTTTTTCAAGGTGGTTAGACTAATTTTCATTTGTTCCATATCTTTTTTCACTTTCTGGTATCCATATAGGGAGGTAACTTCTAGGAAAATCATGTACACAAAATTTTACAAAAATTTCATGATTTTATCATATACTTAAACTTATACCTAGGGTCTTTATTAATTTTTTCTAGTATTAAAATCCAAAAATAACTAAATTAATCTAAAAAAATAACTAAACCTTTCTATCATACAAACTGAGGCACCTCATACCTGCACTCCCAAATCCAGTGCTAAAAACAATTTCTTAAACTCTATATTTGATAAAAACCAAGAAAAAAATATATTTATTTTATAACATTAAAATAAGTTAAACATTACATCTCACAAATAGTCAAAAAATAAAAATACTAGAAGGTTTAATTTATTTGGGGATCTGCTACATAGGAAAATTATTTTATGATACTTTTGAATATTTTCCTATAATCAGACTGTAATAGAATCCCTTCTAGACTCCTCATAAGTTATACTCATCTCTATAACCTTGGGAATGGAAACATAAGTAAGTGGTGAGATCAAAAATTTAATAAGTGGAAACCCGTCAATATATCACCAAGGGTTATGTCATAATCATATGAGAAAACCTGATAATGGGAGAAATATATAATTAAAAGGAGAATGGAATAATTTTTTTTTCATAAGTCATGATAGAAAGACATGTAATCTTAAATGGAAAGACATATACACTAGAAAATGTCTGAAAATAATATGATAATAAACATGAGACATGGAGCATAATCACAGACATATAAAAAAGAAATGTGACATTCCCTAGAATTATATCATAAAAAGTAACATTTTCACAAATATAAGCACATGGAATAATCATATTGTGTGTCACGACCCGTCCTTGGGGCCTGTGCCATGACTACCCCAAGCCCTCCTTCCGTAGGCTAGGGTCTAGAGACTAGCACCAAAGGCGTAAATCCCGATAACTGGGAAGGAATTGCCTTTATAAAAGTAAACAAAAACCACAGAGTACAAGCGAAAGTAAAACACTAAGTACAAAAGAAAGTGTTGTAAAGTAAAAAGGGCCAGAATACAAACCCAACTGAAAAGTACTGCTACAACTGAAAGGAAATACCACAGAAAAGGAAAATAGCTAGAAGAAAAGAAATAGCTCCTGGGTCTTCCACCTCAGATCCTACCTGAAGGGTAGGTACAGATAGCATAGCTCCTGGATCGTCCACCATGGATCCTACCTGAAGGGTAGGTACAGATAGCACAGCTCCTGGATCGTCCATCATGGATCCTACCTGAAGGGTAGGTACAGATATCCTCCACAACACTCTCGCCCGTCAACCTCCTCTGAGTATCGTCACGTCGTGAAGTCCACCTCCGGATACTGACTCGTCGTGAGATCCACCTCTGGGTACCGTCCAGCCCTCAAACACTCGGCCACTGTCAGCGCTACCCGTCTTCTACAACCAACACAATGAGGTGCGGGCATATCCCATGTAGGGGTGAGTATAACGATACTCAGTAGGGACCCCAAGACCCTCATGGTCTCTCTAAATCCAACAAGGATAACCACAAAGAAAGATCTCAACAGATAACCTCTACTTAGGTATATACCCATACATATACCTAAGTTATCAAGTAACCCATCTCAATCATGAGGAAACACAAAGATTATGAAATCAATGGATAAACACTACCCAGGTATATTCCAATACATAAACCTAAGTTATCAAGTGACCCATCTCAATCATGAGGAAACACAAAGATCTTGACTCAGCTCAAACCAGGATTTTCATTATCAAAATCATAACTGTTGAAGAGCCCGTCTCTGGAGTGTATAGTGGTCTTGTCACGACTCTGTGGTACTTCTCACTAACCTAAGACTGCTGAGGTACTCCTCCTGTCGAGTATCGTGGGTCATCCACCCAAACACAGTAGTGCTTCCCGCCGGGGTATGCAACCCAAACACAGTAGTGCACACCCCCTAATAGCCTGCAGAGGTACTCTCCGGACGAGTATCATGGGTCTGCACCTAAACTTAGTAGTTCTCCATCCGCCATGGGTCTGCACCCAAACAAATTAGTGCTCCGTCCACTGGGCTAGTCGACTCACTCCAAGTCTAGTCAGTCAAGCAGTCGTCAGGTCTCAACTGGCTACACGGTCTCCGTACTCCGCACGCTCGTCTCCGTACTCCGCACGCTCGTCTCCGAGAGGGTCCGCTCCACGAGCTACTGGTCAATAATACACGTATCATAAAGTCCCACGAAGATGTATCTCAAAGGATTGTCTCGTCATAGGGGTCTCAACGCAACAGACGACGTGTCAATCGGACGCCCGGTCTGTGAGTTATTAGCCTTTTCATCCTAGGGACCCGGTTGGTTTCGTGTGCGAACCAACCCGACTGTATCTCAACTGTAACCTGAACTCTCATATGGTATACTCATAGGGACCGTTTCTCAATGTGATCACCAACGTCGCTGACGGTTCGTCAAACGGAGTTCCGGTCTGAAAGTTATCAGTTTTTCCGTTCTAGGGGTCCGGTTGGATTTCAGGTACAATCCAACCCAGCCATACTCCAACTACATCCAAATATCAGGAGAGGTATGCCAAAAGTTCCTTCTAATCAAGAGTAATCCAACAAAGTAGATGGAACGTCAATCGGACGTCCGGAGCTCGAGATATAAGTGTTTCTGCTCCGAGGTCCTGGTTGGTTTCGTGATTGAACCAACCCGGACGTACACAATGTTTTCGGAAACCTTGAGTGTAATATACCAAAACGACATTCTCGATCTAAGGATCACATCACAACTGACGGTGCATCGATCGGAGGTCTGTATCCCAAGATATGTGTGTTTGAACAATAACTGCCTGAGAATAGGGGGTTCGGGCCCGGAACGACCTGGCCCGATACCCCCCCGGGTCGACCCGAACCGGGTCCGGCTCCGGCCCCCTAGGGAACGGCCCGGCCCGGCCCAGCCAGCGCGGCCCAGCCCGGCCTGGGAAGTCAGCTGGCCTGGCGCCCGCGTGGCCAGCGGGTGCGGGGGGTTACGCCCCCCCCCCCCCCCAGTTGAAGAAAAACCGGCGCGGCTTAATGCCGCACCGCTCTACCTCTGGAAAGTCTTAGCCGTTCTGGTTTTTTCGTCGCCGCATATTAGTCGTGGCGGTCCTGTTTCGGTCATCGGCGCTGCCACCGCCTTCCGTGGACCACCGAACGCGCTCCGGTGGTCCGTTTCACCTCTCGTCTTCACTAATGGTATTCCCGGGACCCGACCTTTACTGTGAAGGCTTCAAAATGACTTTTCAGCCCCATTTGTCATCGCCCGACAATCTGCGCACAATGATCAACCAGCAAAGTATTCAAAATGACTCTGTGGTCCCGACTTCGGCCGCGGGTTAGTTCGGCCTCAACGGCGCGGCGTGACGGCGCTGCACATCCTTGCCATATTTCTCCATGATTCCGCGCGGTACCTTTGCACTGCGCCATCTTCTTTTGAACCGCAACATCGCAACAACAAAAAGGGGAGGAGAGTCGGTCGTGTTCGTGTGGTCCGACCTCCTTCCGTTAAGTAGAGCGGGCCAAATATATAGACGAAGAACGGCAAAGGATAATTCATGAACAAAAGCAATTAACCCCTACCTCGAAAAGACGTCGCATGTCGTCGAGCCGCAGGAAAAAGCAAGCATCGCGATGATCGGTCGTCGCGGAAGATCGGTGTCGATTCTGTTGTCGTCGGAGGAAGAGTCATCGTCGATAGTGATGTTCCCCACGGTGGTTTCTCCTCCCTTGACGCGGAGGAAGAAGAATAGAAGGCACGTCGTTGGTGTCTTCACGTTCTCCATCGGAGGCGTTCTTCATCGAGAATGTTCTATGTTGAAGGGGAAGGGTTCTTCGTCGAAGAAGAACCGTTATTCGATGAAGATGCGTCGTTCTTTGTCGGAGGGAAGTTCTCTTCTTCTTCACACCAAAGTTCTCCCAAAAAGTCCAGAACGTTGTTAAGGTTTTCTCACACACCAAAATCTCCAAAATAATATCCCATGATATTATTTTTATTCACACCTCAAAGATTTTAAAATTCAAACCAAACCACATAATTAATTAAAGTGAGTTGGCATGAATAAAGAGGAGAGAGGGGGAGGTGAGTGGTCTCACATTAAAGGGGAGTTTCAAGGGGTTATGGGGAATGTGAAAAGGTGGGGTCTCGTGTGGGCCCCACCTCTCATTTATTCTCCCAAGGGTAGTTACCAACCCAACTTCCACACAAAGGATAAAACAACTTAGAAGGAAAATAAAATTGGATTACAAATTTTATTTATTCTTCACTTACACCTCAAAATTTAAACAACTCCTCCTGAGAAAATGCAACTTCGAAAAAGGTCTTCTTAAGCAATTATTGGTGATGTGAGTTCATCGGTGCCCACGGATTTCAATTTCGATCACCGTTTTAAAAGTTAGAAAAACCCGCTCATTCGTTCACTGAACGTACCCGATCCTAACTTCAGAAATTAATTTTGGGCACACTGGGCCTCAGAATCAGGTGCCGTCAGAAACTACGTTCTTGTAAAATCCCAAAAAAAATAAAGAAAAAATTTCCCTTGAATTTTATGGGTCTTTGCATTACTCCCACCTCAGATCTTTACGTCTCCATAAAGTTATAACACTAACTAGGGAAACAAAAGTGGTACTGAGCATGCACCTGAGCCTTCCACTCCCATGTTCTCACCTGGAGGTTCCCGTACTTCCAGTGAAATCACACCCAATGAATTGACCGTCCTCATAGGATCCACTCCTGTCGATCCTCAACCTCTACTGGAACCCCTCAAAAGTCACCCCATCGCCAAATTCCAGTTCCCCATGGTCGATGATATGCGTCGGGTCAAGCACATATCTCCCCAGTTGAGATACGTGGAAGTCATCGTGCACCTAGTTCAACTGAGGTGGATGGGTCAAGCGGTAAACCACCTCGCCTACCCAGCTGAGGACCTGAAAAGGCCTGCTGAGCCTCGGAGATTACTTGCCGCCTTGGCCACATCTCCATAAACCTCGTCGAGGTGAGACCCGTATAAGGACGTGGTCGTCATCCTTGAACTCTAGCGGCTTCCTGTCAGCCCTGTGTAGTCTCATATACTGTGATCCATAGGCGATCACTACCCACTCCTACATCAGGACACACCTGAGTCTGGTCCTAATGCGTCGCAATGAACTATGTAACCAACGCTCAAAGGTTGGGCGTACCGGTCAACCCATATCCTGAAAGCTCTACTGGAAGTGGTGCCGCAACTATAGAGAATTCTGGAATAAGGGTAAGTTTGGCCATCTCCTAAGTGATCGAATGCACCACCTTATGCATGATTCCATCCTACGTTGCCTGGTTTTTCCTTTTCTCTGACCAAGGAAAACCTCATCCCAACGTTGTAGATAAACCACAACCATTTTGCCTAATACAGTCAATCTTTGTATGAACTGTGGATCCAATCCATACTCAGACCAACATCGTAAGGCCTCGACGCTGCCACCAAGAGATTCCAACTGAAACTCTTGCCGCATGGGTTAGATCACACTATCAGCGTAAGTGTGATTATCGAGTCTCCTCCAAAGTTATCTCCAGACGTGAGGGTCAAGTCTACGGCTTACCGGAAACTCTAGGTTTGGAACAACATTCGTGGAAGGAAGGAATGATTCGTATCAACAACTATTACTATGGAATCTAGTAGTGGACACAGACTTCCCCTAGAATCATTCTTAGAGTCATTGGGTCACTCTCTTTGACTGCATGCAACTACTCTCTTCCCCTTCCATTTAGCTCCCTGAGCCTGGCAGGGACAAAAAAGGCGGTTGGTTGTAACATGTTGAAATGTACACCACCACATGCTTCTCTCCTAGATCTGCTTCCACGTCTATTGCTTTGCAGATTCATCTTTGCTTGACACTTCCTCTTCTTGAAACATTTTACACGTCCAAGTCTCTGATACTGACGTCAATTCGCATCTTCCCACTGCTAACATTCACTGGCTATAACCGATCATCCAAAGAACATTCAACCACAAAGGTTCTCTCTAGCACCCTAACATAAGTAGGAATGCATAGAGGAAAGAGTGCTTACTCGGATATCATTTAAACACACCTCTCTCTGAGGTCCGAGCTCTAAAACACTGATCATATCGTAGTCATCAAGTACCAAGAACGATCGATACACCTCAATGAATACTCAGCTACTGAAACATCGTCCTTCCGAAGCTGTATAAGCTCTAGAAAACTCTCATCCACCTCCTCAAGCCAGTTCTCAGCTGCCTGTGAGTCGGGCTCGCCTTGAAACTTGAGGGTATCTGATGTTGGAACACATGTAAGGTAGTAAGCCTACATGTGTCACCTACTGGTACCGCCGGTTGTAACTGCAAACCAACAAGTAGTGATGTATAGATGGCACACTACCCGAAGGCACTATCTCAGGCATCATTCCACGTACCGAAGCCTTATCGCTATGCGGACCATCCTCATGGGCACTCACTGGAAAACACTAGTAGCCAATAACACTATCCACTCTACTAATGTCTTAGTTAGGCAGGAAAACACTAGCAATCGCCTCCATCCAATGCTCTGTTGTCTGGGAATCTGCCTCTCCTCGTAACCTTGGAGGTCGCTGCTGGTGGAACTCGCGCAACACGCTCTGTCAGCGTGCACAGTTCGCTAGTAAGGCTGGTGGCATCTGCTGCCCAACAGGTGGTGGTGCTGCTGGTACACCACCCGAGGGTGCCAACATAGTAAAAAGGGCCCCACACCGAAGCCTCGCCGCTCGGTGGGCCATCATCGAGTACTCTCTCAGAACTCCAACTGACTGTCTGCGTGGAGACATCCTGAATAGATGCGACACGGTCAACGATTTATACCTGGTGAGCTGACCTGGTTTGAGCTGACATTAAAACTCTTGGAAACACACACGCAATCAGTGTTTTCGTGCACAAAGTCGGAAATCAGAAGTCAAGGTCCTAGTGTACGGATACGTTGGTCGCCGCACCAACACTGGACTCCCTAAACTGAAAACCACACTCGGTACCCTTAACACTATTGTTTCACAGAAATAAAATATCAGAGTCCTAAGTTCTGTGGTAGAACCGACTCCTTTGATACAAATTTGTCACGACCCGTCCTTGGGGCCCGTGTCGTGACTACCCCAAGCCCGCCTTCCATAGGCCAGGGGATGGCGACTAGCACCAAATGCATAAATCCCGATAACTGGGAAGGCATTGCCTTTATAAAAGTAAACAAACACCACAGAGTACAAGTGGAAGTAAAAAAACTAAGTACAAAAGAAAGTTATGAAAAGTAAAAATGGCCAGAATACAAACCCAACTGAAAAGTACTGCTACGACTGAAAGGAAATACAACAGAAAATACAAACAGCTTGAAGAAAAGAAATAGATCATGGGTCGTCCACCTTAGATCCTACCTGAAGGGTAGGTACAGATAGCGCACCTCCTGGATCGTCCACCACGGATCCTACCTGAAGGGTAGGTATAGATAGCGCATCTCCTGGATCGTCCACCACGGATCCTACCTGAAGGGTAGGTACAGAGAGCCTCAACAACGCTCTCGCCCGTCAACCTCCTCCGAGTATCATCACATCCTGAAGTCCACCTCCAGATACTGACTCATCGTGAGATCCACCTCCGGGTACCGTCCAGTCCTCAAACACTCGGCCACTGTCAGCGCTGCCCGTCGTCTGCAACCAACACAACAGGGTGCGGGCATAGCCCGTGCAGGGGTGAGTATAACAATACTCAGTAGGGACCCCAAGACCCTCAAGGTCTCTCTAAATACAACAAGGATAACCACAAATAAATATCTAAACAGATAACCTCTACTTAGGTATATACCCATACATATACCTAAGTTATCAAGTAACCCATCTCAATCATGAGGAAACACAAAGATTATAAAATCAATGGATAACCACTACCCAGGTATATGCCCATACATATACCTAAGTTATCAAGTGACCCATCTCAATCATGAGGAAACACAAAGATCTTAGACTCAGCTCAAAACAGGATTTTCATTATCGAAACCGTAACTACTGAAGAGCCCCGTCTCTGGAGTGTACAGTGGTCTTGTCATGACTCTGAGGTACTACTCACTAACCTAAGACTGCTGAGGTACTCCTCCTGTCGAGTACCACGGGTTAGCTACCAAAACATAGTAGTGCTTCCCTCCAGGGTATGCCACCCAAACACAGTAGTGCACACCCCCTAATAGCCTGCGGAGGTACTCTCATGACGAGTACCGCGGGTCTGCACCTAAACTCAGTAGTGCTCCGTCCGTCATTGTTCTTCACCCAAACAAAGTAGTGCTCCATCCACTGGGCTAGTTGACTCACTCCAAGTCGATTCAGTCAAGAAGTCATCAGGTCTTAGAGGACTACACGGTCTTCGTACTCCGCACGCTCGTCTCTGGGAGGGTCCGCTCCATGAGCTATTGGTCGATACTCCAAGTATCAAAAATTCCCACAAAGAAGTATCTCAAAGTACTGCCTCATCATAGGGGTCTCAACGCAACAGACGGCACGTCAATCGGATGCCCGGTCTGTGAGTTATTAGCCTTTTCGTCCCAGGGGCCCGGTTGGTTTCGTGTGTGAACCAACCCAACCGTATCTCAACTATACCCCGAAATATCATAGGTTATACTCATAGGGACCGTTTCTCAATGTGATCACCAACTTCGCTGACGGTTCGTCAAACGGACGTCCGGTCTGAAAGTTATCATCTTTTCCGTTCTAGGGGTCCGGTTGGATTACAGGTACAATCCAACCCAGCCATACTCCAACTGCATCCAAATCTCAATAAAAATATTCCAAAAGTTATGTTTCATCAATAGGAATCCAACAAAGTCGACGTCACATCAATCGGACGTCCGGAGCTCGAGATATAAGTGTTTCCACTCCGAGGGCCCGGTTGGTTTCTTGATCGAACCAACCCGGTCGTACTCAAAGTTCTCTGAAACCTTGAGTGTAATATATAAAAACGACTGTCTCGATCCACGGATCACATCGTAACTGATTGTGCGTTGATCGGAGGTCTATAGCCCAAGATATGGGCGTTTGAACAATAACTGCCCGAGAATAGGGCGTTCGGGCCCGGACCGACCCGGCCCGATACCCCCCCCCCCCCCCCCGGGTCAGCCCGAACCGGGTCAACCCGGACCGGGTTTGGGTCTGGCCCCCTAGGGTGTGGCCCAGCCCGGTGGGCATGCCCCGGCCCAACCGTTGAGGCTCGGCCCGGCCTGGGCAGCCGGCTGGCCTGGCGCTGGCGCGGCGCCCGCGTGGCCAGCGGGTGCGGGGGGTTACGCCCCCCCCCCCCCCCCCCCGGTTGAAGAAAAACCAGCGCAGCTTAATGCCAGGACGCGATGTCTCCAGAACGGCTTAGCCGTTCCGGTTTGTCCGCCGTCGTGGCTCAGCCGCAACGGTCCTGTTCCGGTCGCCGCCACCGCCGCCCCCTTCTGCGGACCACCGGACGCGCTCTGGTGGGCCGTTTCACCTCCCGTCTTCTCCAATGGTCCTCCTGGGACCATAACTTTACTGCAAAGGATTCAAAATGACTTTGCGGCCCTGTTTGTTGTTTCCTGACAATCCGCACACAGCGATCAACCAGCGGAGTCTTCGAAATGCCTCCGTGGTCCCGACTCCGGTCGCGGGTGAGTTCGGCCTCAATGGCGCGGTGCGACGGCGCCATGCATCCTTGCTATATTTCTCCATGATTCTGTGCGGTGCCTTTTCACAGTTTCATCTTCTTTCGAACCGCAACATCATAACAACAAAAGGGGGAGGAGAGTCGGTCATGTTCGTGCGGTCTGACCTCTTTCCGTTAAGTTGAGCGGCCCAAATATATAGACGAAGAATGACAAAGGATAACTCATGAAAAAAAGCAATTAACCCCTACCTCGAAAAGATGTCGCATGTCATCGAGCCGCGGGAAAAAGAAAGCGTCGCGATGATCGGTCATCGCGGAAGATCGGTGTCGATTCCGTTGTCGTCGGAGGAAGAGCCGTCGTCGATGGTGATGTTCCCCGCGGTGGTGTCTCCTCCCTTGATGTAGAGGAAGAAGAAGAGAAGGCACATCATCGGTGTCTTCGCATTCTCCATTGGAGGCGTTCTTCATCAAGAACGTTCTATGTTGAAGAGAAAGAGTTCTTCATCGGAGGGAAGTTCTCTTATTCTTCACACCAAAGTTCTCCCAAAAACTTCAGAACGTTGTTAAGGTTTTCTCACATACCAAAAGCTCCAAAATAATATCCCATGATATTATTTTTATTCACACCTTAAAGATTTTAAAACTCAAACCAAACCACATAATTAATTAAAGTGAGTTGACATGAATAAAGGGAGAGGGGGGGAGGTGAGTGGTCTCACATTAAAGGGGAGTTTCAAGGGGTTATGGGGAATGTGAAAAGGTGGGGGCTCGTGTGGGCCCCACCTATCATTTATTCTCCCAAGGGTAGTTACCAACCCAACTTCCACACAAAGGATAAAACTACTTAGAAGAAAAATAAAATTGGATTATAAATTTTATTTATTCTTCACTTACACCTCAAAATTTAAACAACTCCCCCCGAGAAAACGCACTTTCGGAAAAGGTCTTCTTAAGAAATTACCGGCACTGCAAGTTCATCGGTACCCACAGATTTCAATTCCGAGCACAGGTTTAAAAGTTAGAAAAACATGCTCGTTCATTCACTGAATATACCCAAGCCTAACTTTGGAAATTAATTCTGGGCACACCGGGCCTCGTAATCAGGCGCCGTCAGAAACTGCGTTCTTGTAAAATCCAAAGAAAATTAAGAAAAAATTTCCCTTGAATTTTACGGGTCTTTACATTGAGACACAATCTAATCATTCCCTCATATTACATTAAAAACAAACAAAATTTCCATGAATCATCTTGTGAATAAAAAAATCAACACTTCACATTGTGAAAAGGGAAAATTTTGATGCTATATTTTTTGAATACACATAATTTTGATCATTCATAAAATTCCATGTTTCAGGTTGTGAAGAATCAAAATTTTGATGATACATGTTGTGAATAAAAAAATTTCCATGTTGCATGTTGTGGATAAAAAAATTCCCACACTGCATGTTTTAAATAAAAAAATTCCCATGATACATGTTTTGAAAAAAATGATCACACAAAACATTAGGATCACATGAAAAATAAAACATTATCAATTAATTGGAGAGACTTAATGGACCTAAACCATCTCCATGATTTATTATACCCAAACCAAATCATAATAAAAACCACGCATATCATTTCCACAAGATCATAAAACATTCTTCATTTCATAATAACTAATTAGAAAATAAAAGAGGATAATATTTATTGTTAATATTTTAATATTCAAGTGGTTCAATGTCCATAAACAATAGTTTTATTACATTTCATAAATTGAACTTTATTTAACATCATTGTGAATTTCACGTCTAAAGTGTGACAATTTGGGCCCAATTAATAATCATCATGTGGAATTAATTATTTTCATCATTTAAATTTGATATTTCGGGATATCATTTATCACATTTATTGGAATATTTTGTCTTTTATGTTAAATAGATGAATCACCTAGGAATATAGACATTTCTAGCCAATGATTCTTAAATTTCAGATCAAAGCATAAGGGGCCTTAGGCCCATAAAATAAAATTGGATCCCATAATTAAATCTCAATGAAGCACAAATTTAAAACGTATATAGAGAAAATTATGGTGATTATTTCAATAAACTTTTTTTTGAGATAATTCTGAATTTTTTAAGGATATACGTGGATCCCAAGTTTACATTTGAATTATGGGACAAATTTGAAAGCCCATAAAATCATCCCACCAATTTCATCATAAACTCCATATTTAATATCCAATTTGGATGAAATTTATAAATAAATTATAGGTAACCTAGAATAATATATTTATCTTCTAATACCATAAAATATTCATCCATATTCATTTCCATATTTTAATACTAAAAAGGGGGTGAATCTAGTCTTATTCTTGTGGTCAATGTTGAGAATCCTTCTTTCCTTTTTCTTCCCATCAACATTTTTCTCTCCTAATTAACGGGGAAGGAATTTATTAATGGGTTATATAAACTAGGATCATAATATTCCTATTTAAAGTGGTGGTGGTAATGTAATACAATTATTCATGTTTTTCATTCAATTGTACTATTACGTTGTCCTTTTGTAATCACTTAATCAATTTTTTTCATGTAAGTTGTTCAGATCACAGTAGTTTCTCAATAAAATTCCTTCTTATTAACTTTTTATATTTCATATTCCTATAACATTGATACCATTGCCTTAGGGAGTGAATATATTCACATAATATTTTTTAAAATTATTCAAACAATGGTGGAGTGATATTTATTTCAATGTTTTTCTTATTTAATTTCCCCCCGTAAGTCTACTTCCTACTTCTATTGGTAGAATAGCATCAATGGAGGGATAACCCTCTTGTGGTTTGATCCAAGGGAGTATCAAGTGTCTATATTGGATTTTATTTTATGATATTAAATTATTAAATTATTTCATTATTTTAAGAGTTCCACTCAATGATTTATTCTTTTCTTCATCTTTATCAACTTTAATGCTGACACATTTTGAGTACTAGTATGATCTGATTCCTTATTAAAGTGATCCACTAAGTTAATTGGTGATTATCCTTGTAATTTTTTGGGGATTAAATTTTTCAATGATTTTGTGTAATTATCTCATTATTTAGATACATCTTGAATTAGAGATTTGATATTATCTAACAAAATAAATACATCTATTCAAGCACTAGTAACAACCTAGGATTGACCCATGTCCTTTAAATTTTATCCATTCAAATAATTTTTTGTTTAATTTATAAATCAAATCCATTCACTTAGGTAGGTTGGTTTTTTATCTTAAATGCAATCAATAACAAATATTTCCACTTCATATCCAAATCCTCCAAAGAATGCATGTGACTCTAGGTTTCTTGTTCAGTCCCTGTGTATTTGATCCCTACCTATACTACAAAAACTACCTCTGCATGTCAGGTAAATTTGGGCACCACCAAATTTTGGTGTCATTTTATAGGAATGAAGTAAGCTATCTTAGACACTCACATCCTTTTCTCACCCCCCAAATTCTCTATTCTCACCCCATATCTCTTATCTTTCCCTTTATTTTTTGTGTGTATCCTGAAAATCTCAAATTCAAATTTATATCCACTCCAATGGAGTATCTTCAACATTACCCAAACTTAAACCCAAGATTGAATAAAATTTGAAATCAATATTGGGATCCCCTAACTTAAAGAATTTATTTTATCAGCCCTTTAATTAATACCCCACACCCGATGACATGTACAGTCATTTAGATGATGAATTATTAAAGGATAAATTTATAGCCCCCTAAAATATGGTTAAAGAGATAAATATTAGGGATTTCCATGACATTTAGAATCCTATCCAATCTAATTCCCAACAAATTCTTGAAAAATTGTGTGAATAAATTGAAAAAATGAATACAGAAGTTTCATCATTGAGATTAGAACTACAAATAATTGAAAGGGTTATGGAACCCATTCCCACTAATGTTTCCCCTTACTATTCACTTATAAAAGAATATTTTATCCCACAAACCACTCATTAATTTACGAAATAAACAACATTTGGATTTTTTTTATTATTGAATAGGATCATGGAATTGTTAAAGGGTCTTTAAATTAGGAGGAAATTTATTTTTTGGATTCAAAAAAGTATAATTTGACATCATGGATTGATTCTCTTGAATATAACTCCAATTTTTATTTTTAAGAAACACCAATCACTAAAATATTGGAAGAAATCACAAAATTTTATTCCATACCCTTTTATGAAACTGATCTATCCAATTTTTTGGTTTAATATTCTATTCAAAATGAACCAATTCTACTGATAAATTTTCAAAATGAAATTGAGTTCTATTTGATGTCCCAACCTCTATCTGAATGTTCTATCAAAACCTGATATAAAAACTATTGTACTTACTTCAATGCTAAAGTATCCATTTATAGGGTATAACCATTACATTTCTATTGGAATTCATACTTCTCTTGAAATAGATAAATTATGAATAATCATTGAGGTCTTAGAAAATAATACAGAAATAACTGGATTAACCATTTCAAATATTCTTTGGATTTTTCAATTCATTTTAGAATATAGAATTATACATGAAATAGAATCTAAATAAATAGTCAATCTTAATCAAGTATAAGTGTATAAAAACTTGGTTATTAAATTTTTTAAAGTTGATATTGGATAAATTGGGGGGGTCAAAGTCAAGAAGAAACTTTAAATGAAGTTCTTTCTGGGAGGCAACCCGACTTTTGTGTTAATTTTGTTTTTTATTGTGTGTGATTTTGTTTTGTTTTTTTGTTAAGGGAACCCCCTTTGGGTTTCCAATGTTATATAATGTCACTTTTTTGTGATATTTAGTAGAAGAATAATTTTAACATTATCCAATGAAACCTATGCATTCTAATGTTAAAACTCATACATCAATCATCAATAAGGATTCTACTTGTGACTTAAGGTGAAAGTGACCAATTTCTTATTTATGGATAATCAATTGAAAATCAGTTGTTTCTATTATATGATTTTATTTCAAATCATATCTCCTCCTCTTTCTTCCCAATTCTAATATATCTCTTGTCTTCTCATTCAAAACTGAGGGTAGTTTCCTTATAAGTTGGGGGAAGTGAAAATCCCTGATTTTATGAAAAAAATCTTATTTTATAGAAAATTTATTTAAACATGAAAATGATAATAAAAATTTAGAAATTTTAATCTATATGTTAAATAATTTTGAATTCCTTGATTATGATTTTAATTAAACTTTAAGTACATGATCATAGCCTTTGGAAAGTGTGGTTGTCTTATGTGATTTTTCACTGAAAACATTTTCATTCATTTAATCAAAATGACACAACACACGTCTATTGGATTTTGGTCATACTTTTGTGTTCTTTGGTCACTTTGATCATATAATATGGTTTGAGGGAAATTTTAGTTTAATTTGAGTTTCCAAAAAAATGAAAAACAACCACATAGAGAAATTTTTTGTCCAAATGTGTGGCATTCGGCACTTGAAAATTGTGACTTCATAGTTTTCATTCCCATAGTTAGGATTTACATATTTATTATAGAGAATGTAATTGAAAATATGTGTGGCATTCGACACTTGGTAATCATGATTACATAGTTGTGTTCCCCAGAGTTAGTATTTTTGTCTCTACAAAGGTTAAAAATAGAAGAAAAACAAAAAAATGAAAAAAAAAATATTTGGATACTTATATTAGGGTTTAATGTGATTCCCACCTAGAGCTTCCAAATATTATCCCCTTGAAAAAGAAAATTGGCCCCATGCCTTTTGTGATGTACAACACATCATCATACTTAATTAGAATTGGATGAAAAGGGATGATAAATTTGAAAAAAGTAATAGTCTTACACTTGGGATATTCTTGTGAACCTATATTGTTTTAAATTATTTTTGATAGGTTTCGTGATTATTTGGCATGATTTCTTTTTAGGATAATTTTATGTCAAAATTTTCTGGAAAAGGGAAATTCAATTTCATATTTTTGAGATAATTTTTGCTCGAGACCAACAAAACTCAAGTTGGGGGTGTTATTAGCCACTAAATGAGGATAATATTAAATTTTAATATTTTAATATTCATGTTATTCAGTGTCTATAAACACAAGCTTTAGTGAATTTCATAAATTGAACTTCATTTCACATCATTATGAAATTCATGTCTAAAGTGTTCCAATTTGGGCCCAATTAATAATTAGTTTTTGGAATTCATTATTCTAATTATTTGAATTTTATATTTTGGGATATAATTTATCACTTTAAGTGGAATATTTTTTCCTTTAGGTTCAATGGATTAATCTCAGGGGAAGATAGATATTTTTTCCATTGATGTAGAAATTTCATATTAAATCACAATGGGCCTTAGGCCCATAAAATATAAGTGGGGACCACAATTCAAGACCAATGAAGCTCAAATTTTAACTGTATATAGATAAGAGTATGGGGATTGTTTTATTAAACAATGAAAATAGCTAATTCTGAATTTTTCAAGTATATCCATGGATCCCAAGTTAAAATTTAAATTATGCTATATATTTGAAGGCCTATAAAATTATCCCACCAATTTTATCATAACATCTGGACAGAATATCTAATTGAGATGAAATTTATTCTAATATTAAATAAAACCTATAATAATATTTTTATATTCTAAGACCATCCATTATTTTTCCATCTTCATTTTAATATTTTCATGCTAAAAAGGGTGATGAATCTAGCCATATTATTTTGGTCATTGCTGAAAATTCTTCTTTCCTTTTTCATCCCACCCACACATTACTCTCTCAATTAATAGGGAAGGAATTTATTGATAAGGGATATACCTTATGATCCTAATATTCTTATTTAAGGTTTTGGTGGTGATGGAATAATGTGATTAATTTTTTATTTCAATTGTATTTTTATGATGCCCTTTTGTAATTACTTATTCAATTTATTTCATATAAGTTGTTTGGATCACTATAGTTTCTTTATAAAAGTTATTATTATTCACTTTTTATATTTATTATTCATATCAAAATGATATTGTTTCCTTATTGAGAGAATCTATTAACATCATATTTTGTGAAATTCGTCACACAACAGTGGAGTGGTCATTATTTAAATGTTTTTCTTCTTCAATTCCTCCCTCATGAGTCTTTTTCCCACTTCCATTGGTAGAATAGAATCGATGGAGGGATAAACATGTTATGGTTTTATCCAATGAAGTAGAAAGGGTTTTTATTATGTTATTTTATGATCTTAATTTCTTAAATCATTTCATTATTTTAATAGTTTCATTCAACGAGTTACTCTCTTCTTCATCTTCATCAACTTTAACGATGACACATTTTGAGTGTTAGTGCTGTCCAATTCCTTAGAGTGATCATTAAATTGATCCTATAAGTTAATTGGTGATTATCCTTTTAATTTTTTTGGTATTTAATTGGTCAATGATTTTTTTTAATTATCTCATTGTTTATATGAATCTTGAATTAGTGATATGATATTATCTTAGAAAATAAATACATCCATTCAAGACCCAGTGATAACCTAGGATCAACCCATGTCCTTTAATTGTTTATATTCAACTAATTAGGTTTTTAATTCATAATTTAAATTCATTCACTTATTTAGGTTAGTTTTGTTTTATTTCAATTGTAATTAACACCAAAGTTGTGCACTTCATATCCAAATCCTCTAAAGAATGTACATGTCTCAAGGTTTATTCTTAAATCCCTATGAATTTTATCTCTACCTGTACTACAACAAATAATTCTACTTGTAGGGTAAATTTTGTAGTTACCAATATCTTAATTATCCCATAGTAAAGAAATAAGTTTCATGGAATCTTCCTTAAAACATCATCATAATAATACAACTAAAGAAAGAAGGTGGATAGTATCATAAGAAAATATCCCAATTGTAACATAAGGAACATCAAAGGATACTTACATAGATAAAACATTTCCTTTTTAGATTATTGGATGAATCACTATGAAAAAAAAATATGAAATATCATTTTTGAAATTAAGAATTATTTTTTAAAAATAAAATATTTACTTATAAAAAATATAAAAATATTTAATTTTCTTTTGAAACCCATTAGGAATTAAAAACACATGGAAATCCATATTAAACCATGGAGAGGAATAATTTTAAAGAAAAATGCTCATAATAATGAAATAATCCATAAATAGTTTTAGAAAACATTCTTACCATTTATGTAATAAAAATTTGTGGGTCATATTCAAAATTCATCTTCGAAATTTTGAAGTGAGAAATTTTGAAAAGTTTTAATTTTAAAAATAAAATTCAATAATGGATCCTTAAAAATATATATAAAGGTTTCAAAATAAAATGTGGAGTGAAAGATAAAACATATGACCATGAAATGAAATCATTTTGAATATTTAAAATACATTTTTGAAAAACTCGCATCATAAAATGATTGATAAATAATTCATTTGAAAAGAGGTAAAGAGAAATTTTAAGATAACTTAAAATAAAAAATATTTTTATTTCAAAGAAATAAAAGAGAAAATTGTAAAAAAAAGAGTTAATATATATATATGAAGGGAAAAGTGATTATTAGGATAGGATGGGAATAATTCTTAACATCATCAATATTTATGAAAAAAGAAATACATTAATGTTATTTTTAGTGACCTCGACTCAGTAACCGAGATCCAGTACCTGCTTTATTACATTGGCATAATATACAAGGAATCTTATCCTATAGGACCAAATATTTTACTAGTCTTGGTAAAATAGATACATACATGAGTCACATATTAAATTAAAATACAAAAAATAAAATATAATTTTTTTGAAAATAATTATATTCCATCTAGAGTATCCCTATATATCAGTCATAGTAAACTTCATGGAATCCTGGGGAAAGGAAACAAAATAAGGGTGAACTCAAATGATCAGTCGAGGTTATTTTAAGTCGAAGATATCATGAATCAATAATAATAATCAATATGTTAAGTTAAAAAACTAAGAACGCATTTCATTTAAATAACTTGAATATCATGATCAGATAAGGAACAATCAATATAGAAAGGTAAATAACTGATAACATATGACATTTAATCAACAAGGTGAGAATAAAATGCATCCATAGATAATATAATAGAGAAAATATCATGGATAATAATAACTGAATTCTAAATGACAGAAATTCATAATTATCATATATCATGTTTCCTAGGAACATGATACCTTTACCATCAAGTCCTTTCACAATATGGTTTAGAACATACTAGGTGAAAAACTATTTAACTATGTCTAGTCAACTGATTCATCTCATAAGATTACTGATGCATCAAGTTGAATTCTATAAATGTTACCCAACCCATGAATTTCATGAATGAAGCATTCCTCATATATCTAATAATTTATTTAATTCATAAATAATGTACTTTATCATCAAATATTTTTATTGAGTAAAGAATACGGATCTATAAATATTTCCCCAGATTGAAAAATAACTTTAAATATAGAACACCATATGTAGAAATGATATATTATTTAAAAAATAAACATAAACATGATAAATAATATGTATATTTAGTGTAAATTTAATGTTCAATGATCATGGGAAAGTGAATGATTCTAGGGGAAGTTAACGACTATAAAAATGAAACATAGGAGTGAATGTCAATACTATCCTTGGTCAAAATAATCATAAACCATATAGAGGAATAATAAGGATGGTATCAATAAAACATATCCCTAGTGGATTATCTGTAACATAAATGGTTATTTTCATTGATAAATAAAATGGCCTTTAAAAATATTCTTGAGGAAAATAACCTTTTCATTTTGAAAATCACTTTTTAAAACATAAAAAATTTTGAGAATATTTTTCTTTAAAAATAAATTTTACGAAAACTAAGAATTTATAGAATATTTGGAATAAAAAATTCATTAAAAATAACCCTATAAACATTCAATGAAAGCTACAAATAATTTATGGTCATGTCAGTAGGTAGTAACGTATATGCGGTACAAGTTAAAAATAACATTATTTTTTCATAGTAAAAAGGTTATAAAAGTGCCTTGTTCGAAGAGAGATAAGAAGATTTCTTTGAAAGAAATTACAAAGATGAAATAGTAAGAAAATTTTTAATAAATAGTTTTTCAAAGATTAAAAACATATTTATAAAACTTGGTTTTAGAAGAAAATAGATTTCCGGCCAAAGAGAGAAATGATGTCATAATTTCATAAAAACATTTTTTCAATTATTTTAAATACCAAAGAGAAGAAAAAGTGTGATATTAAATGAAAATATAATGAATATTTAGAGGATCAGAAAATTAAATGGGTTTATTTAGACAATCATAAAATAATTTCCTTTAACTAAAATTCATGAATAAACAATCATGATTAGAATGAGATTGTGAAATAAACTTTTACAATGATCATAATGTTGAAGTGAGAATTAATCCATGGATAGATCATATTTATTGACTATAAATACACATAAAATAAATGTAAATAAAATTTAAGCTAATAAAAATTCATTATACACATAATCTTAGAATATCAATGACAATAAAGAAGTAGTATAACCCAATCAAAAAAGAAATTAAGTTATGAAATTCTTTACCACATGGTAATTTTCAAGTCTAATCCCCTTGAATGAAATAATCCGGATTTAATTTTGAAATAACATGAATAATAAATTTTTCATGACATTAAATTTAATATGGTTACTATATACACCACATAAAAGAAACTATGTGTGTAACATTGCAATATGCCTTAATGAAATTAAATTGAGATAAAATTTCTTGCCTTATGCTTCTTTTTGGTTGAATGTGATTTAAGATATAGTATAGTGATTTAAAACATGTTATTAACTTATATTATAACCATATTAATATTTAAAATATCTTATATGATCCTTTTATAACATCTCATCATCCATTCTTTACCAATATATTATTATTTTCATTGATTTAGGTGCTAATTGTCTGATTTTATCATTCATGTTTTTTCATTAATGATATGATTCTTGCACATATTATAGAGTTTAATCATATCTAGAAAAATAATCATGAAACAATTATCATATTAATTATACTTTTAATACCAATCATGAAATATGGTTTTGATAAATGAATTATGTTACGATCATGAAGATGGTAGGTTGTATGTACAGATGAGTAACATTTTCATTTTCCAATGATCATTACGAAAAGGAGGTTTATAGTATTTTATCCTTCTATAATTATAATAATATCATAAATACCACATTATGTATTTAAATATACATAAATATATTATCCACTTGGTGTGGTGATGAAAATAAAGTAACATCATTTCATAAAGGTGGTAGTCCCCACATTCACAAACGACATTATCATCTTTCATTGAGTGGAAATATAAGAACGAAATTGATATATATTATATTTAAAGAATGATAAATATGACATAAATATAATAATTATTTAATTTATATAACATATATTGATTAAATTTTACCTTATTACATTCCATGTAATGAGTTAGTGAAAGACGAATCACATTGCATTGTGAGGTGGTAGTTCGTCGTACATATGAGTGAAATTATCGTATCACCTATAGAATGGAAATTAAAAATATATATTATATATAATGACTCCATAGGTATAATTATGTTATAATATCATATATATAATTTATACCCATCATCATACCCAACTGTGAAAGGTGGTAATGGAAGAATGAATGCCATTGGTTCACGAGGTGGTAGTTTTTCGTACATACGAATAATGATTTCCTAACCCGTTTGATGGAAGTGGAGATGGTTGTAGGTAATTAAATTATTATAATAGAATCATAGTATATTTAATATTCTAAGTTTATTAAGTCATCATATTTTAATAATAATTTAATGATTTCGATAATAAAATAAAATAAAAATGCACATTGGTGAACGTTACCACTTCTTCAAGTATCCTCCTTATGTTTTCACTAGAGTATTACTTGGTTGGATTTATTCTAAAGATAAGGATTTTATTATCTTTTTAGGAAAGTTGGGAAGTGATTATGTATGTTTTTTTCTGAACCAATGTTGTTTTAAGGTGTGAATAATGGAGGAGAGTGGGTGGCCTTTCATAAGTGAGGTGAGTGGCATGCTTTTAATGTTTTAAAAAGATTCAATTCCACCCATTTTTATATCATCAAAAAAAGCCAAAAATTGGCTAATTATAGATCCTATATGGGATAAGGTTGGAATATGTCCATAAAATGGGTTTTTTACAAGTCAGTAGGTCATTTTTAACCCTAATATTCTTTTTTAACCCCCAGTAAATTTGTTTTTACCTTATAAGCGGTAAATAATTTAAACTATTTTCACAATTAATTTTGGTCAAAATTGTGTTGGAATTATTATAAATTATAAATTATGAATATTAAAAATATGTAATACATTTTTCCAAATTAAATTCATATAATTGTGGAATTTTAATTTAAAACTAATCTCATAAAAGCGACGGGAAAGCGGTTTTTTGAAGTGAAAATGTTTAAAATTTTACAATTTTTTAATATCAAAATTCAATATGAAAATGATTCAGATTACATAAATTGGATTAAATGATATAAAATTGAACTAATTATACTTTAAAATCAATTTAAAATATAATTTAACATTATAAACAATTTAAACAAAAAGATGGTTTTTAATTAAAATTCAGTATTTGTTACTATTCATCAAAAAAACTAAATTTCCATAAAAATCCCAAAAATTTCACTCTAATATAATTTTGGTATTCTAGTTTCAAAAAATATTATTATTTATTCAAATAAATTTTCTAAAATTGGTAAAAATTAATTGTAAATTATTTGTGCAAAGTACGACTAATCCATCTTTTAAAAAATACAATTTTTCCGAAAACATTTCTCTTTATTTTAAAAGGTTATTATTTTATTACTAATCAATAGATAACTAATAAACTTGTTTAAAATATATATTTTCATAAGTTATTTTATATTATTCATACCCTCCATTTAACGGAAAGTTTATAGTTATTATAATAAATAATAATATTTCAATAATATTTCACATTTCTCTTAAACTCGGTGTTGCATGTTGTAACACACCAGGATTTTATGTTATGTACCTTTTTAAATTTAACAACTTCGATATCTTATGTTGTACGAAAAATAAAATCTAAGACCACAATATACTATTAAATATTATTATTTTAACCTGACCATTATAACATAGTCGTTAATTTGGCAGGTGTAAATAGTAATAATTTTATTATTAAATATATATATAAAAAATTATTCTTATGAAATAAAAACTTAATTTTTAGTAAATTCATTTTATTCTTCAAATAAAAATTTTAATCAAAAATTAAATTTATTGATTTATATGTGAAAATAAATATAAATAATTTTTGAACATTCAGAAAATGTATTTGGAAAAATTAACTTCATTCTTTTAATCTGCGTATCAAAATTAGTTAATGGTAGAGTTAGATAATTTTATAAAAAAATTATTTTTTTTTTGTGAATAGTAAAATAAATACAGTTTTTTATGAAATACGATATCTTTTATGATATTTTCAAAACATAACTATGATATAAAAATTTATTAAACATATGTAAAGACTCATGTATGATAATATAATAAAAATATCATACAAAAATAATCCAGAACAAATAAATTATAAATTATTTCATGATAATTATAAAAATCATTTCCAGTACTGACGTTGTACCCTACGCAGTGTTGGAAAAGTCAAATTTGGTGCCTTATAGATAATGATTGAGAGTTAAAAATTCTTTTCATTACTCTCTTATTAAATATAATTCATAAATTATGATTTTTTACTTATATTTTTTAATTTTTTACTTATATAAAAAAAATCTTATTGAAATGGTTGTGCAATGCTTGTGCAAGGATAGAAAAGAAAAATTAACAAATTAAATAAATTTTCTTGATATGAATATGATTAAATTTACATAATGAATGAATATAAAGGATTATATTTAGTATAAATAATATTTTATATATATTAATTTTTTTATATGATATAATTATCTTTAATGCTTATACAATGCTAACGTAGTGCTTGTACAAGAAGAAGAAAAATCGATAAAATGATTTTAATTAAAATTATAAGTTCCATTAAATAAAAAAAATTACTAAATCTTATTTTATGGGTAAATTTTTACCATAATAATCATTGGTTCAAGTTTATTAACCTTTGGAGCCACATGGTTCACATTAAGTCTCTTATAGTATTTTATTTAATATAAAGTAAAGCAGTTCACATTATGGTTTCTAATTTGAATAATATTTTAAATATATGGTTTTCCATAAGATATGTTCAACAAAAAATAGTAATTTTAAATCTAAATGATTTATATTTATCATGATAATTTATTTTTAATTTATAAGAAAGAAATAAATACCTTGAATTCTTATTAAATGATGATGGATTAATTATTAAATTAATGGGAAAATCAAATAAATGGTATTAATAATAGTAAAATAAATATAATTTAAGATAATTAAGATTATCCAAGAATTTTAGAGAGTATTATGACATGTATAAGATATCATAAAACATTTTTTTTTAATTTGACTCATTTTTTTATGTTTTAAAGTCATAATAATGAATAGTATTAAATTTTACAATAATGATATTTTATAAGTATAATATTTTATTAAATTATTTAAAAATCATAAAAATATTAAATGAGACTCTATAGAATAATATATGGCCTAAAAAATAATCTCATATAAATTTAGTGACCATTTGGAAGCATTTTCCTCTAGAATTCATTTACTATATTTTAATATTTTTAGTATTTCAAAAAATTCCATCACCTCAATTATAAAAGGACACCTCCTCCCTCACTTCTTCATAAAAAATTTATCCTTCTAGATCAACCAAACATATAATATTTTTCCTCGAAGCAACCTTATCAATTTTTTGTGGTTCTTTTCTTCAAAAAATACCAACTTTATATCTCTTAAGAATAGATCTAAAGGTAGTCTAATTAAAAAGAGGTAATCGTTTTTACCAACTCATTCAAATTAATTTCTTCTTATACTTCCTATTAATGGGTTTCTTATATAATAAAATAATAAATCTAGTATAATGTATATAATTAAATGTTGTTATTATTATTAAACAACCCTATTATAACTTTTATCCATCCTACGAAAACCGAAAGCACTGCATGTGCATACGTATGGTTTACCGTCTCCACAAAGAAGTCTAATTTTTTTTTCATCACCACCTCACCTGGATGGTTTTAATGATCTAAATAATGTGTATATATGATAATTAGGATATGATATTTATTATTTAAAATTAATATAACAACCACTTCCATACCCTTTCAACCATTTAGAAATGATATCATCGTTCATGTGTTTGTACGACTTATCATCTTTATAAAGTAATGCGACAAATTTTCTATGATCAACAATAAATAATGGTTATAAAAGTGTATTTAATGATTAAATATTATATTTATGACTTTAATTTTATTCTTTAGATGTTTTATTTATACCGTATTCAAGAGAACCCATACTTTTAAAAAAACCAGCATGAGAAACAATGCAATAAACACCCGAAATAGTGAAATTAATAAAATATTATTAATAAGAAAGTGGTAAAATGTTATAAAGGTATAATATATGATGTCATAAATATTAATATTATTCTATTAATAATATTTTTAAAAAACTATATAGGAGGTTTAGACATGTTTTAATGAAGTCAAATCTGTGGTGAGGGAATTCTTAATCCAATTTCTATTATTTAGTTTAAACTTCTACTCCACTGATTATTTCATGCTATTATTAAGTTTGAAATGACTTTTTTTTTCTTAAGTTTCATTTACACATTTTTTATGTGGATTTACATCTTATACATGTAATCAATTCATTTTATTAACTCTCACGTCAATGATATGACTATGCTTTTTGATTGAGGAAAGTTATTAACATTTCTTATGATAGTTTAAATATGAATTTATATATTGAATATGTTTCACACCTTTCATATGAGAAATTAATTGGACTTATTAAGTTATGGGTGAGGCCTACTATATCACTTTGATGCATTGATAGGTATCATGAGACAAACTAGTTTGGGTATTGGTTGATGTCCTATCCATTTTGGTATGGTGTCATGGTCAAAGCCTTGATGATGTGTTTATGATATACCACATTATTTATTCCCTCATTATGAGATTAGTTATTTATAATACATGTGATTATTAAATTAATAGAATATACATTTTTAAGTTTAATTCTCATGTGATTATTTATATGAAATCGTTTTATTATCATTTATTCTTGCCATATTATTCTCAATATTATGTTTATATAAGGCCCCAGCCTTAAACCTTACTTAATCTTGAGTTATTACAAGATTACACATTGAGGATCTTTTCAGGTTTAGAGTTTTAGAGAATTAAATCATAAAACATGCATTACATCCCACATTTAAACAAAATGGTTACAATAAAAGATTGTATTCATTTTTTCCCATCAACGGAAACATATTTAAAATAAAACATGGATTCTTTATTGACACTTCCTTGACACTATCATCATATCATATACCCTTTCCTTGACCTGTGAAAAACATTTCAAAAACATGGGATGAGCATAAAATCTTAGAAAGGGATATAAAAATATGGAAAGGAAACATGACTACATGTATACATAAGAATCAATAAAATCATACTCTACTCATAAAACACAATCAATTTAACAGACCTCATCAAATAATGAATAAATCATAGAAATCATAAGACATAAAGGTAACTTGAGGCATTCATAACATTCTTACATAGGGATTAACCCTCTTGGTTATGTTTGGAATACCCATCACAGTATATTCCCTAAATATCTTCGGAGAAACCTTAACGTTTAACTCCTTCACATTACCCAATACATTGAAGAGCTATATCGGGCTCACCCGCCCTTAGTTTATCACAAAACCACACGTCTTCATAACAATTCCCAAGAACCATAACATAATCGTATCACATAAAACATGCATAAAGGAAACATAACATTTCCACTTTTAAATCATAAGATATCAACACAACACATTGATATAAAAACATTATGAAAACCATTTTCAATACCAAAATAAAATAAAATTAAAATATGGTATTTATTTTTTTATTCAAAAAAGGTTATGGCTTGTAGAGGAAGCCGAAACTCAAATAATGGTCGCGGCGGCGGAGAAGTCGATGTCGCCGCATACGTACGACAAAAACATTCCCTTTTTTCATTTAGTAAAACTCTTCGTATAAAAAATATTCCTTTTGGATAAACATAAAAGTCAAAGGGTTTATACACCGTATAAAATAAGGTTGTGTATAAAAAAATATGCCTCAATGAAAGGAGATTGAGACGAAGTCCCTTACCTCGGGTCCGACTTGACTCGATCATTCTTTAACGTCCTGAATAATAAACTTGAGTTAATTTCTACTTGCTTAAGAACCATTTTCAAGTTCATTATTCCTTTTATATCACTTATTACCATGTCATGAACACTATGTAATTATTTAAGTTAATAACGGTCGTTTTAACGATCATTGGTACTTGAGTAAAAAATATGCTCTTTATAATTACAAGTTGTTCATGTATCCATTATATCCAGAGTTATAATCATGATGTATATATCATATATATCATATATATCCAGTATATACATGCATTTATAATATTACATAACGTTTAGAGGTAAGAATTGAAATGCACCGTTCATGGAGACGGTAAGTCGTACGTACGCATGAACGCTACTTTCATTTCTATTTCGTATTTTATGGAATGGAATCATAATGATATAAAGGTATATTATAATTCCAGTATAATATCATACATAATATCATTAATTAAATCCTTTATACGTCCCACATATGGAATTAACGAATCAAATCACTTTGAGGGGGCGGTAGTCCGCACTTCCTAAAACGAAGATATCGCGTTTACCCATAATGGTAACCATAAAGGTGTGACATGAATGAAAAATATAGAAGATTAAGTAAAACATAAACATATTATATACCATATATAAATGTAGTTACATCTTAATGGACACCTTGGAAGGTGTTATATGAGTGTTGAACAATCATTGTTTTGTGAGGCAGAAATTCTCCATCCACAGAAACAGTATGTTCTTTAACCATTAGATGTAGGTGTGTGTAAGTGTAGCTCTAATCCTTCTTATAAAAACATCCTAGTATATGGAAGATACTGGTTTTGTTACAAAAGAAGTGAATAAAAAGATTTTAGGGGTTGGAGAAGCAAAATAAAACATAAGAACACAAGACAAAATACTACCTTTAAAACGGGTAACTCTTTTTGATTTGAGCTCAAAGGCTTCCTTGGGAAGACTTCTGCCCAAAGTGAGGCTTCTAGGAGTAATAGAGGGATGTGGAGAGACAAAATGGGCAGGGTTTGGCCGAGAAAAAGGCTTTGTAAGTGTGGTTAAGGTGGTAGGGGTGGGGGTGGAGGCCTTTTATAAGAGGAGAGGAGGGGCACTCTTGGAAAGGTATAAAAGGATACTTTATTATAAAATGATTTTTGGATTTAAAAGGTCCCAAAATTATATATTTAGAGTATAAGGTGATAATAGTTCTAAATCCACCCATCCAATATGTTTTTTACATGTGTAGGTCTTAGATTTTACATTATCTTTTCATTTTATTTAAATCGTTAAATAATGAGGTCATCGCTGCATCATCATGGTGTCATAAATAATTTAATTTATTTAATGTCTAAAAATTATTAAAAAAATTTCATGATGTAGGAAATATTTTTAGCTTTATAATGAGAATTTATAGTAAAAAATATGACTTGTATAACCCCATTTAAAAATTGTTTTAGTAAAACAAATCATGTTTGTGACATTTTTACTTTTACTTTAAATAAAAGGCATTAATGTCATTATCTTACCCAAGTTGCTCCATGGGGTCCCCAAAATCGACCCATGGGTTTTCTGGGTCGTTCATGACACATCCAATAAGGTTATGACATGTTTCTAGGTCATTTCATATTATTAAAACATTATTTTTACCTTAAATTACACTAATTACCTCGAATCGCGATTAAAAACTTAAAAGTTACTATTCACCAAAAAAATTATTTTAATCCCATTGAACCACATTTTACTTCTTAATAAAAACCATGTATGTTGTATTTTTGAAATTCAAAACACAGAAGTGGTAAAGTTTCATTTAAATGAAAAATCAGTTTTTTAAGTACCACTTAGCGGTTTCACTATTCATAAAAAATTGATGTTTTTCAGAAAAATACCAAAACTTCACCCTAAGATATATTTGATATTATGAATTCAAAAATGATGTCTATTTTAAAAAATTCCAAACATATAAGTTGCAATAATTAATTTAATAATTAATTCCTGTTGTCTGAGCAAATAGCATGTTTTTATGAAATAATAAATATCAAAAGATTGACACTAGTTTAAGTCCAATTTCAAAGTGAAATTAATTCCAATGAACACCATTGGATTAAATGGTAAAAATATATTCTAATTGAACTTTAAAACCAATTTGAAAGATAATATAATCATATAAATAAATTATATTAAAAAGAGGTTTTGAATTAAAATACAACATTTTTCACTATTCATTAAAAAAAGAACATTATTAGAAAAATACCATAAATTTATCCAAAGTAAATTTAATTGTCCCAATAATAAATAATAAGTTTATTTTGAAAAATATGGCTTATAAAATTGTCAGAAGATAGATTTAAAAATGGTTTTCCATCAAAAGGCAGTAGAACAATCTTTTAAAAATATTAGTGTATTTCATGCTTAAGATTGGATTTATTCTCATTTTAAGCCTCTAAAACACTATCTAATTCATTAGTAGACATAGATAAAAATATATATTATTTATTACTTACTTGGGATGTTACATCCTTCCCCCCTTTAGAAAATTCCATCCCCACAATTTATTTACTTATCGAATAAGTGGGGGTATTTAGTTCTCATTGCATTTTCAAATTCCCATGTGGCCTCTTCAATCATGTGGTTTTTTCACAAAACCTTTACCTGATGAATCACCTTATTCTATAACACTTTCTCCCTATGGTCAAGAATTTTTACTGGTTGTTCCTCATAATATAGGTTCTCTTCTAGCTGAACTACCTCTGGACTCAAAACATGAGATGGATCTGACATGTACTTCCTTAACATTGAAACATGAAAAACATTGTGTACCTGAGATAAACTTGGAGGTAAATCCACTCAGTATGAAACTGATCCAACTCTATCAAGAATTTCATATGGTCCAATGAACCTTGGACTCATCTTTCTTTTCTTACCAAATCGCATCACACTTTTCCATGGTGAGACTTTGAGAAAAACATGATCACCTACCTCAAAAGATAGATCCTTCCTCTGGTTATCCGCATAACTCTCTTGCTTGCTCTGAGCTATTCTCATGTGTTTCTGTATCAGATGAACTTTTTCTGCCAACTCTTCTACCAATTCTGGTCCCATCAACTTCCTTTCACCCACATCGTCCCAGAAAGCTGGAGTTTGACACCGCTTCTCATATAATGCCTCAAATGGTGCCATCTGTATACTGTAATGAAAACTGTTATTATTTGAAAATTCAACCAAGGAAAGATGTTGGTCCCAACTTCCCTGATAATCAATCGAACAAGCACGTAGCATATCCTTCAAGGTCTGAATTGTTCGTTCTTACTGCCCATCTGACTGAGGATGAAAAGCTGTACTAAAATTTAATTCAGTACCCAACGACTTCTGAAGGCCTTTCCAAAAGTTAGAAGTAAGCCTTGGATCACGATCAGATACAATGGAGAGAGGAACTCCATGTAACCTGACTATCTCTTTAAGATACAAATAGGAAAGTTGATCTAGGGAAAAAGTATCTCTTATAGAAAGGAAATGAGCAAATTTAGTCAAGTGATCAACAATAACCCAGATTGCATTATTACCTATAGATGTATTCGGTAATCCCACAACAAAGTCCATGTATATATTCTCTCATTTCCACTCTGTCACTGGTAATGGATGAATCATCCCTTTCAGTAACTGCCGCTCTGCTTTAACCTGTTGACAAGTCAAACACTTCACTATAAAATCAGCAATATCCCTTTTCATTCCATCCTACTAGTAATACTCCCGCAGATCTCTGTACATCTTAGTACTGCCAGGGTGAACTGAAAACGGAGAACTATGAGCTTCACATAACAAATCTCTCTTCAACTGTGAATCACACGGCACACACAATCTCTTCCCAACTCTCAAAACACAATAATTATCAATGTTGAATTCAGGCAACTTACCCTTCTCAACCAGCTCTACCTTTTTCTGCAACTCACTGTCTTGCTTCTGTGCTTGCTTGATTCTGTCTGATAGAGAAGATTTCACTGATACCTGAAACAAAATAGAAGAACATCTTGCACCAACAACTTCTTTGCCAAAGTTCATCAAATCCTTAACCAAAGGATCACATCCCAAACGCAACATTGTTAATGAAGCATTACTTTTTCGACTCAAAGCATCAGCCACTTTATTTGCTTTTCCTGGATGGTAATGAATTGTACAATCGTAATCCTTGATTAATTCTATCCATCTCCTCTGTCTCATGTTCAATTCTTTCAGAGTGAATATATACTTTAAACTTTTCTGATTGGTATATATTTCACACTTTACTCCATACAAATGATGCCTCCAAATTTTTAAAGCGAAAATAACAGTAGCTAATTCTTAATCATGTGTAGGGTAATTTACCTCATGATTTTTCAACTGACGTAAAGAATAAGCAATTACCTGATCATTCTATATTAGGACGCAACCAAGTCCTTTCAATAAAGCATCACTATATATAACAAACTCACCATTCCTAGAAGGTAGTGCCAAAACTAGATCATTCACCAATCTTCTCTTCAGTTCCTGAAAACAATCATTACATTCTTTTATCCAGATAAACTTAACACCCTTCCGAGTTAGGTTCGTCATTGGACTAGATAATCATGAAAAATTTCTAACAAACCTTCGTTAATAGCCTAGCAAACCAAGGAAGCTACGAATCTCAGTTACATTTGTGGGTCTTGTCCATTCTTCAACAACCTTTGTTTTTGCAGGATCAACAGTTATCCCATCTTTAGAAACAATGTGACCAAGGAAAGAAATTTGTTGCAACCAAAACTCACACTTTCTGAATTTCCCAGAAAATTTCTTTTCTTTCAAGGTTTGAAAAATAACCCTTAAATATCTTTTATGATCCTCTTTACTTTTAGAAAAAACCAAAATATCATCAATGAAAACCACCAAAAACATATCCAATAACACATGGAAAATTCTATTCATTAATTCCATGAATACAGAAGGTGCATTGGTTATCCAAAAAGGCATTACTACAAATTCATAATGGCCATATCTAGTATGGAACGCAGTATTCGGAACTTCTGCTTCTTTTACTTTCAGCTGATGGTACCTCGATCTCAGGTCAATCTTTGAAAAATACTGAGCTCCCTGGAGCTGATCAAACAAATCATCGATATGAGGAAAAGGATATTTGTTCTTAATAGTGATGTTATTAAAGGCTCTATAATCAATGAAAAGTCTCATTGAACCATCTTTCTTTTTAACAAATAATACAGGAGCATCCCATGGTGATGTGCTAGGTCGAATGAAACCTTTCTCTAATAAATCTTGAAATTGCTCCTTCAACTCTAAAAGTTCAATTTGAGCCATTCGATAAGGGGGTTTTGAAATTGGCTTAGCATCAGGAACTAAGTCAATAGTAAATTCAACTTCCTGATCTGGTATTATTCCAGGAAACTCATTAGGAAAAACATCAGGATACTCATTTACCACTGGCACATCATTATTCTGAACAGTTCCTTTATTTTCAACGATATGTGGAAGGTAACATTCATTTCCATATTTTACAAGTTTATCAACCTCTTGATATGTTATCAACAGTAAGGGTTCATTCTTGTACACAAACTGAAAGTCTTTCTGAAAAGAAACTTCTTTAGCTCTACAGTCAATCTTAGCATGGTAAATAGAGATCCAATCCATACCCAAGATAACATCAAACTCTACTAGTGGTAAAACAATACGTTTTGCAAGTAGGTTCTTTCAACGGATAAGGATAAGAAGATTCTTATAAATTATTTTTGCCGTAACATTTCCCACAGGTGTTTTTACCACAAGTTCAGGAGTCATTTCTTGAGATGGTATTCCCATTTTACTAGAAAAGGTTTCAGAGATGAATGAATGTGTAGACCCCGAATCAAACAACACACTGGCATAATCGAAAAAAAAACAAAGGGTCTGATACAACTTCATTTGATGGCCCGACATCTTCTGAAGTAGTTGCAAAGGATTTCACCACCCCTTTTTTCTTGTAGTCTAACTGCTTCCCATCACTCAAGCTCTTTGTCGGACACTCATTTGCATAGTGACCCATCTCATTGCACATAAAACATTTCTCTAACTATAAATAAAATTTGGACTTACCATCACCTTGATCTTTTTCAGTGCAATCACGAGCCTTATGTCCCATCTTACCACATTGGTAGCACTTTCTAGAATTCAGAAGACATTCCCCAGCATGCCTTTTACCACATTTATCACAAACTGGAAACTTAGTTTTCTTACCATTAGACTTTTTTGAAAAATTCGTCCCTTTCTCTTGCCACCTCGGTCTTTTCTTCTGTTGGTTGTTATAGAACACTTGATCATCGGTAAACTCCATTTCCACCTTCTCATCACATCGAACAATATTTTCATAACTTTTGAACTCACAAGAAGCTAAATCCCATTGATATTTTCACATTAATCCTGAGTAAAAATGATTGATTTTACTATCAAGGTCTTAGATAAAATTTGGAGCATACCTTGCCAAACGAGTGAACCTTTCATCATAGGCAGCCACTGAGTCTTCCTCTTGCCTCAATTCCAGGAATTTTTTTCCATCCTAAGTCGAACAGCCTTAGGAAAATACTACTCAAGAAACATACCTTTGAATTCATCCCAGTCGAGAGTATCAATCTCATCAGCGTCCCTGATATTTTTAACCATGGACCACCACTGATCTGCTTCACCCTCCAAACGGTAAATAGCAAGACTAACCTTTTGATTGTCTGAATACCCCATGACATCAAAAATCTTATCCAGTGCTTTAATCCACCCTTCAGCTAGCACAGGGTCAGATGATCCTCTGAATGATGGGGGATGTTGCCTCATGAAATGTTTCACTACTGACATGTTCCTCTACGGTTGATCTGGCTGATCTCGTGCATGGATATCACCACCATTTATCGCTTGATTCAACTGCGCAATTACTGCAACAAACTGTTCAGTTCCAATTCCGACCATCTTAGGATGCTGATTTGGAAGGTTATTTCCTTCTGTATGCCTTCTTAGCACTACTTCTCTGTTTCTTCTGCAGAAAACCATTCTGAACAAACATGTCTTAGATGAAGCAACATGGTAATCTTCAAATGCCATATCATTTCAATTTGACCATAAAAAATATTTTTGGATAATCATTTAATATAATTCTAACTCCTAAAGTTATCTAAACCGACCTCCGATACCAACTATAAGTCCCTAGCATTAAACCTTACTTAATCTTGAGTTATTACAAGATTACACATTGAGGATCTTTTCAGGTTTAGAGTTTTAGAGAATTAGATCATAAAACATGCATTACATCCAACATTTTAACAAAGTGGTTACAATAAAAGATAGTATTCATTTTTTCCCATCAACGGAAACATATTTAAAATAAAACATGGATTCTTTCTTGACACTTACTTGACACTATCATCATATCATGTACCCTTCCCTTGACCTGTGAAAAACATTTCAAAAACATGGGATGAACAGAAAATCTTGGTAAGGGATATAAAAATATGGAAAGGAAACATGAGTACATGTATACATAAGAATAAATGAAATCATACTCTACTCATAAAACATAAGCACTTTATCATACCTCATTAAATCATGAATAAATCATAGAAATCATAATACATAAAGGTAACTTGAGGCATTCATAACATTCTTAGGTAGGGAGTAACCCTCTTGGTTACGTTTGGAATACCCATCACAGTATATTCCCTAAATCTCTTTGGATAAATCTAAACTTTTAACTCCTTCGCGTTACCCAATGCTTTGGAGAGCTATATCGGGATCACCCACCCTTAGTTTATCATGGAACCACCCGTCTTCATAACAATTCCCAAGAACCATAACATAATCGTATCACATAAAACATGCATAAAGGAAACATAACATTTCTAATTTTCAATCACAAGATATCAACACAACACATTGATATAAAAACATTATGAAAACCATTTTCAATACCAAAATAAAATAAAATTAAAATATGGTATTTATTTTTTATTCAAAAAAGGTTATGGCTTGTAGAGGAAGCTGAAACTCAAATAATGGTCACAGCGGTGGAGAAGTCATTGTCGCCGCATACATATGACAAAAACATTCCCTTTTGTCATTTAGTAAAACGCTTTGTATAAAAAAGATTCCTTTTGGATAAACGTAAAATTAAAAGGTTTTATACACCGTATAAAATAAGGTTGTGTATAAAACAAAATATGCCTCAATGAAAGGAGATTGAGACGAAGTCCCATACCTCAGGTCCGACTTGACATGATCGTTCTTTAACGTCCTGAATAATAAACATGAGTTAATTTATACTTGCTTAAGAACCTTTTTCAAGTTCATTATTCCTTTTATATCACTTATTACCATTTCATGAACACTATGTAATTATTTAAGTTAATAACGGTCGTTTTAACGATCATTGGTACTTGAGTCAAAAATATGCTCTTTATAATAACAAGTTGTTCATGTATCCATTATATCCAGAGTTATACTCATGATTTATATATCATATATATCATATATATCCAGTATATACATGAATTTATAATATTACATAACGTTTAGAGGTAAGAAATGAAATGCACCGTTCATGGAGACGGTAAGCCGTACGTACTCATGAACGCTACTTTCATTTCTATTTCGTATTTTATGGAACGAAATCATAATGATATAAAGGTATATTATAATTACAGTATAATATCATATATAATATCATTAATTAAATCCTTTATACATCCCACATATGGAATTAACAAATCAAATCACTTTGAGGGGGTGGTAGTCCACACTTCCTAAAATGAAGATATCGCGTTTACCCATAATGGTAACCATAAAGGTGTTACATGAATGAAAAATACAGAAGCTTAAGTAAAACATAAACATATTATATACCATATATAAATATAGTGACATCTTAATGGCCACCTTTGAAGGTGTTATATGAGTGTTTAACAATCATCGTTTCGTGAGGCAGAAATTCGTCATCCACAGAAACAGTATGTTCTTTAACCATTAGACGTAGGTGTGTGTAAGTGTAGCTCGAATACTTATTATAAAAACATCCTAGTATATTTATGATACTGGTTTTTTTACAAAATAAATGAATAAAAATAGTTTAGGGGGTTGGAGAAGCAAAATAAAACATAAGAACACAAGAGAAAACACTACCTTTAAAACGGGTAACTCTTTTTGATTTGAGATCAAAGGCTTCCTTGGGAAGACTTATGCCCAAAGTGAGGATTATAGGAGTAATAGAGGGATGTGGAGAGATAAACTGGGTAGGGTTTGGCCGAGAAAAAGGCTTTGGAAGTGTGGGTAAGGTGGTAGGGGTGGGGGCCTTTTATAAGAGGAGAGGAGGGGCACTCTTGGAAAGGTATAAAAGGATACTTTATTATAAAATGATTTTCGGATATAAAAGGTCCCAAAATTATATATTTCGAGGATAAGGTGATAATAGTTCTAAATACACCCATCCAATAGGTTTTTACATGTGTAGGACTTAGAGTTTACATTATCTTTTCATTTTATTTAAATCTTTAAATAATGAGGTCATCGCTACATCATCATGGTGTCATAAATAATTTAATTTATTTAATGTCTAAAAATTATAAAAAACATTTCATGATGTATGAAATATTTGTATCTTTCTAATAAATATTTATAGTCAAAAATATGACTTGTATAACCCCATTTAAAAGTTGTTTTAGTAAAACAACTCATGTTTGTGACATTTTTACTTTTACTTTAAATAAAAGGCATTAATGTCATTATCTTACCCAAGTGGCTCCATGGGGTCCCCAAAATCGACCCATGGGTTGTATGGGTCGGAAATGACACATAAAATAAGGGTAGGACATGTTTCTAGGTCATTTCATATTATTAAAACAATATTTTTACCTTAAATTACACTAATTACCTCTAATCGCGATTAAAAACTTAAAAGTTACTATTCCCCAAAAAATTATTTTAATCCCATTGAACCACATTTTAATTATTAATGAAAACCATGTATGTTAGATTTTTAAAATTTAAAACACAGAAGTGGTAAAGTTTCATTTAAACGAAAAATCAATTTTTTAAGTACCACTTAGTGGTTTCACTATTCATCAAAAATTGAAGTTTTTCAGAAAAATACCAAAACTTCACCCTAAGATATATTTGATATTAATAATTAAAAAAATATGTCTATTTTACAAAATTAAAAACATATAAGTTACAATAATTAATTAAATAATTAATTCTCGTTGTCTGAGCAAATAGCGTGTTTTTATGAAACAATAAGTATCAAAAGATTGACACTAGTTTAAGTCCAATTTCAAAGTGAAATTAATTCTAATGACCACCATTGGATTAAATGGTAAAAATATATTCTAATTAAACTTTAAAACCAATTAAAAAGATAATATAATCATATAAATAAATTAGATTAAAAAGAGGTTTTGAATTAAAATACAACATTTTTCACTATTCATTAAAAAAAGAACATTATTAGAAAAATAACATAAATTTATCCAAAGTAAATTTAAATATCCCAATCATAAAGAATAAGTTTATTTTGAAAAATATAGCTTATAATATTGTCAAAATATATATTTAAAAATGGTTTTCCATCAAAAGGCAGTAAAACAATCTTTTAAAAATATTAGTGTATTCCATGCTTAAGATTGGATTTATTCTCATTTTAAGCCTCTAAAACACAATCTAATTCATTATTAGACATAGATAAAAATATCTATTATTAATTAATTACTAGGGATGTTACAGTTTAAATGGAATGTGTTTCAGTTATTCATCTTGTCTTATTATTTATTCTTATTTGTTCATGATAGTTTCCATTATACGCTTACACTTATTGATCATCTGAGATCACCCATTTCCTATTTTTTATTTTTCCCTAGGATTCTAAGATGTATATTATGATTGACATGCAGGGATAAGATATAATAATAATGGTGTTTTAAAATGAATTACTATGTTTTATTTTATGTTTTCAATTTTAATGTAAGATCAAAGTATGTATCTAGTTTTCCAAAATGACTAAACTATGCGGTACTTTGGGATGTGATCACTTTTACCTAGTAACAAAGTAATAAAGTGACCACAAACTCTAGGATATTGGGGTTGGGTTCTTTATAGTTGGTACTAGAGAAATTTTATTAGACACTTTGGAAACCAGATTTAGAACATATATTAGGGAAATATAACCCTATAATTGACTTTGATAATATTCCCAAAGTAACCAAGATTATGATTTTGAGATTAGTTATACATAGAATTTTAAGTGTTTCACTAGTTTCAAAATTTCAAAATCTATTCTAGTGTATTACATTATTTAGAAATGTCACATAATGGAATAAATGGAAATCATATCAACAAACATAATCCATGTAGGGATTTCCCGCCTAGAAAGTATAATGATGTTTAATATGGAGCAGCAAATGGATCTGAATGACTTATAACTATAATGGGATAGATGACTCAATTTATGATCAATAACCTTACTCAAGTAGAGAACCATGATCCAAAATGTAATGTAACAATTTTAGACTGCTTATTGTGACAAAAACCTCTATCATTAAATGGGACAATGAATATATTTATAGCTGATAAATGGATATGTTCCTTATAGAATATATTTATCACTTTGGGAATTAATGAAATAGAGAAGGTGTAACATCCTGGGTAAATACAGAATAAGAAATTTTTCATATTTATTAATATTTTTGAATTAAATATTAATTTTACTTTAAAGGGGTTGCTATGTTTGATAGCGTACCCGATACGCAACAACAGGTTTCTTTGAAATCTTACATTGCATACTAATAATATATTATTATTATTTTAAATGGTAGTTAATGACTCAATTCTTTGTAGGCGGTAATGGACATAACTAACTAAAATATGATTATACATGTTTTCTAAATGTCTTTATATTTATCCAATAAAATTTAGAGGCTTAAAATGTGAATGAATCTAATTTTAAACATAATTTACTTTAAAAGGCCAATTTATTGCCTTTTGATGGAAGACCCTTTTTAAATCTAGTTTTTGTCACTTTTATATTTTATATTTGAAAAAATAAAATGTTTATTTAGAATTGGGACATCAAAATTTACTTTGGGTAAAATTTTGGTTTTTTTCATGATAAATTTCATTTTTTAATGAATAATGAAAAATTCTGTATTTCAATTCAAAACTGCCTTTTAATCTATTTTATTTATATGGTTAGATTATCTTTTTAATTGTTTTTGAAGTTTAATTAGAATATATTTTTACCATTTAATCTAATTTTGGTCATTATAAGTAATTTAATTTTTAAATTGGATATAAACAAGTGTCTATGTTTTGATAGTTATTATTTCTTAAAAACATGCTTTTTGTTTTAACAACGGGAATTAATTTTAAATTAATTTCTACCACTTATTTATTTTGAATTTTGAGAAATGGATTACATATTTGGAATAAGGAGGTCCAAATTGTTTAAATATGTAAGTTTTATTTTTAGACATTTTAAATATTTACTTCAGTAAATATTTTATTTACCATGGTTAAAGGGTAAATCGAGTAAATAAGGGTAACAAAATAATATTATAATAATATAAAATTACCTTTAAATGGTTCCTAATCCTATTTTTTGATACATATACAACCATGGACATCCTTGGGATGCTTTTGGGACCCCATGGAGCCACTTATGAATGATAATGACACTTTAGATTAATTAATTTAAAGTAAAGGCAAAAATGACATAAACAAATATCTTTTAGTAAATTAATTTTTACATAGGGTTATATAAGTTATATTTTCTAATATAAATATTAATTGGAAATATAAAATTATTTCCTATATCATGATAATTTTTTTATAATTTTTAGACATCAAATAATGTAAATTATTTATGACACAATAATGATGCAGTGTTTACCTCATTAATAAATGATTTAAATAAATAAGATTATAATGATTAAAATATGATCCAAAACATGTAAAATTTTTATTGGATGATTCTATTTCAAATATGAGTCATATTATCTTTGACTTTAATTTTTTTTGGACCTTTTTAAACTGAATATAAGTTTATAATAAAATAATAATTTCACACTTTCTTAAAGAGCCCCTCCTCTCCCTTATAAAAGGAGACCACTTCTAACCAATTTCTCACACCTCTCAAGCCTTTTTGATCATCCAAACTCTGATAAATTAATCTCTCTACATCCCTCTCCTCCTCCTAGAATCCTTACCTTATGCAGAAGTCACTTCAAGTGTCCTTTAAGTTCAAACCAAAGGGAGTTACCGAAATTAAAGGTAACGGTTTCTCTTAACTTCTTCTTTTTTACTTCTCTAACCCATAAACTCTTTTTATTCCTTTATTTTATAATATAAACAGTATCTTAAATATAGTAGGATGTTTTTATGAGAAGTATTCTAACTACACTTACACACACCTCTATCTAATGGGTGAAGAATATAATGTTTCTGTGGAAGGCAACCAAACGCCTCACGAAATGATGATTGTTCAATTATCTCATACCGCCTCTCATGGTGTCCATTATGATGGAACTATATTTATATATGATATATATTATGTTTATTCTTTTTTTATGCTTCTGTATTTTCCATTTATAGAATTCATTTATGGTTTCCATAGTGGGTAAATACGATAATCACATTAGAGGAAGTGCGGACTACCACTCCCTCAAAGTGATATGACTCGTTAATGCATTATGTGGGATGTATAAAGGATGTAGTTAATAATATTATATATTATATTATACTGGAATTATAATATAACTATGTATCATTATGTTTTAATTCCATTAAAATAATAAATAGAAATGGAAGTAGCGTTCATGCGTATATACGACTTACCGTCTCTATGAACGGTGCATTTCATTTCTTACCTCAAAATGTTATGAACTATTATAAATATAGGTATATACTAGATATATATGATATATATGATATCTAAATCATTAATATAATTCTGAAGATAATGGATATTTTTACCATTATAAGGTATTCATTTTTTACTCAAGTACCAAATATCGACGAAACCACCATTATTAACATAAATGACTATGTAATCTTTATAACATGGTAATAAGTGATATAAGAGGAATAATAAACTTGAAAAAGGTTTTTAATCAAGTATAAATTAAATTTAGTTTATTATTCAGGATGTTAAAGAATGAACGGGTCAATTCAGACACGAGGTAAGGGAACTTCTTAACCCAATTTCTGTTCTTTGGGTTGATCTTATCTTTCTTGTTTATGTCATTCATTGATTATGTGATAAATGATTTTTTACGTATTTATACTTGATTTATGTGTGCTTATATTTAATACACATAATTGATCTATTTTATTTACAAAATTATCTTTGTAAGGGACTTCGTCTCAATCTTATTTTATTGGGTCATATTTTGTTTTATACACAACTTAATTTTATACAGTGTATAAACCACTTTGAGTTTTCTTTTATTCAAAAGTAATATTTTATCTACGAAGAGTTTTACTAAAAAAAATGGAAAGTTTCTTTTTAACATAAGCGGTGACAATGACATTTTCCGCCTCCATGAGTATTATTTGATCTTTGGATTCCTTAACAAGCCGTAATGTTTTTAAAAGGAAAATGAATACCATATACTCTTTTACGTATATGGTATTGAAAATGGTTTTGAGAATGGATTTATTATTTCAATATCTTGTTCGATATATTGAAATGATATATTGTGATTGTAATGTGGAAATTTTATCTTTCCTTTATGCTTGTGTTATGTGTTATGACTATGTTATGGTTCTTGGGCATTGTTTACGTATACGGGTGGTTCCGTGATAAACCTAGGGAGGGTGACCCCAAGATAGATCTCAAATGCATTGGGTAATGTGATGGAGGTAAACGTAAATGTTTCTCCTAAGAGATTTAGGGAATATATTGTGATGGGTATTACAAATTAACTCCCTATGTAGTTGTGATATCTACAATGTAAGTATGTTATGGATGCCACAAGTTACCTTTATGATCTATGATTTCTATGTGTTATTCATAAATTTTATGATTTCATGAGGTAAGTAAAATATTTTATGTTTTGTATGTATTTATGGGCTAATGTTTTCGTTCTTTGTTTTATAACCCTTACTGAGCTTTTTATTCTCATCCCATGTTTTGAAATGTTTTTCACAGGACTTAAAGTGAATAGGGTCAAGGATGGGATTGAGGAAAATTCATGCTCTCTTAAACATGGAATTAGACATGACTCTTTTTTTCTAGAGTTTTTATTTTATGAAAAAATGGAAACTGAGTAGGAGTGTCTACTTTGTATTTTTTGGGATGTAATGTAATATTTATGTCATAATTCTCTAAAACTCTAAACCTGAAAATATCCTCAATGTGAATTATTCATTTTATTCAATATTATGTATGGTTTAAGGATGGATCCTTATATAAGGTTATCATAGTATTTTATCATCTATCCAAATATTAGGATCAATGGTGGTTATTGATTCAAAACACTAAGGAGGAGGAGGAAATAAAAAATATGGAATGGAAATATTTTAAGGAACTTTTCTTAGAAAAATATTTCCCTCATGAACAACGAATGAATTTGGAGAGACAATTCATAAGTATGAGACAAAATGATAATGAAAACATTGCTAAGTATGAATCCAACTTTACTAGGTTATCAAGGAATGTCACAGACTACATACCTGATCCAAAGAGAAAAAATGACCATTTATTTTATGCTCTTAATCCAATTCTTATAAGGTCACTAATCTCCCAAACATTCTCAACATATGAGGATATCGTATCATGTGAAATCAATATAGTGAAAGAATTCTCCAATTCTTATAGATTTTAAGGTAAACAAAATAAGAAGAGGTATTATAATTAATCTTAAAAATTAAACAAGGAAAAAGGGAAGAAAAAAAGAATGTAATTTCCATTTTTCAATAAACGTGGAAAGAAAAATCATGGAACATGCCTATTAGGAATGGGATTTTGTTAAAATTGTGTAGAAAAAGTTCACCAAGCCTGTGATTTCAAGGGAAAGAAATAATTTGACAATGTGAAATGATTCATATATAAGAATATGGGAAAATATACACATGAATTTCCTAGATTTCAGAAAAATTTACCCTAGAAAAGGCCAAGTGATAAAGGACAGGCTTATGCAATCGCAATAGCTCAAGTTGAAGTCCCTAATTATGTGGTGTAAAATTCTTTAATAATATCCTAAATTTTATCTAATGCTTTATTTGATTCAAGATCATCACATTATTTTATATCTTCCCAATTATCCATAAAAATATACATTTTCCATTTACCTTAAGAAGGTAGTTGTGAGTTAAAAATCCTACTGGAAATCTCATTATAACAAAAATGTGTTAAGAAGTTTTTATTAGGGCACATAAACATTCTCTGTTGACTGATTTTATTATTATACCTATGGTTGATTTTGATATAATTCTTGGAATGGAATAGATTTTAAAATAAAATGAAAAAAATATTACAAAGAGAAGGAAATTATGATTTGTGATGAAGATATAGAATTTCTTATCTTTAGAGGGGCGACTTCATCATTTGAATCATATCTTGATCTACCTATAATAGCTATTTTAAATGATATTCTTGGGGTATAAAATCAAAAAAAATATTATGATGAAAAAGGTAATCTTAAAATTGAGGATGTACCTATTGTACCAAAATAAATTAATTTATTTCTTGAGGATTTACTTGGATGTCCACCTAAGAGAGAAGTTGAGTTTTATATTTATGTAACCCCTAATGCAAGACCTATATCAAAGAATACCTATATAATTTTCACTATGGAGTATATAGAGTTGATTAAAGAACTAGAGGATTAGAGTGGTAAGGGATTTTTAATCCCTAGTGTTGCACCTTGGGGATTCCCTATTCTTTTCATTACGAAGAAAGATGTATTTATGAGGTTGTGCATTGATTATAGGTAAATCAATGCTTTTACAATAAATAGTAAGTATCTTATACCTTGAATTGATGACTTATTTTACCAACTTCATGAAACTCAATATTTTTTAATGATTGATCTCCATTATTGATACCATCAATTTCATATAATGAAGGAAGATATTACGAAGAAAACATTTCGAACAAGGTAAAATCATTACGATTTTACAACAATTCTATTTGGATTGACAAATGTACACTCTATTTTTATGGATCTAATAAATAGAGTATTCAGCGAATATATTGATAATTTTGTTGTGTTATTTATTGATGATATCTTGGTGTAATCTAAGAACTATGAGGATCATTAGAACCACTTGTTAATAATTATTGAGACCCTTAGAAGAAAAGAGTTATAAGGGAAATTTAGAAAGTGTGATTTATGGATCCAAAAATATTATTTTCTTATCCATATTATCTCTAATGATAGAATATAAGTTTATCTCGGGAATACCAAGGTAGTATAACAATGTCCTACAACAACAAACATAACTGAGGTATATAGTTTCATTAGTTTGGAGGGTTACTATTGATGATTTGTTCAAAACATTTACCAATTATATAACCTGTTAACCAAGATTACTCATAAAGGGATTAATTTTATTTGGATAAAGGAATATGAAGAATTTTTTGAATAGTTGAAGATTATATTGGTGAATGCTCCGATCATAACTCTACCATTGGGAAATGGCCGGTCTATGATTTATAGTGTTTCATTGAGGAATGAACTTGGTTGTTTCCTCATGAAGAATGATAGAGTTATTGATTATGAATAAAGTCAGTTAAAAACTCATGAAAAAAATTATACAACTCTTGATCTTGAGTTAGCGATATTAATATTTTCTATAAATATATGTAGAAACTATCTCTATAGTGAAATATGTAAGATATATACAAATAAAAATAGTTTAAAATACATTTTCTTATATAAATAACTCAACATGAGGTAAAGGTGATGGCTTGATCTAATCAAGGATTATGATTGTTCAATACAATGCCACCCAGGGAAGGAAAATAAGGTAGCAGATGCTTTGAGCACGAAGGATCATGGAGTTCTGAAACAAAATGAGGATCGATAAGGATCCTATGTTCGTGGATATAATAAAGATGGATATGGGAAACATTAAATATGGTTAAACATAACTCCTCTACCAAATGGTTTCTAAACTATCTTCAATATAAAGGATAAATATTCTCTATCAGATTATATTAATTTTCCAAAGAAAATTAAATCTTTGAATGATGGTAATTTGGTAGACTTCGTATATGAAGATGGTGTTCTACAATTTGGAAAGAGGTTTTGTGTTCCCTCTATAACTGAGCTAAAAAGGGAATTATTGGATGGTTCTCATAATTAAAATTTCACTATAAATCCTTGTAGAACCAAGATGTATAGGTATTTGAAGGAACATTATTTTTTGGGATAATATGAAGCAATAAATTTCTGATTATCTATCAAGACATTTAGTTTGTCAATTGTTGAAGGATAAAAGAAAATATCCTAGAGGATTGATGAAACCTCTACCTATTCCTATATGGTAATGGGACGGAATTACTATGGAATTTTTCCCTAGATTACAAAGGAATTCAATAAATAATGATTCCATATTGGTATTTGTTTATCTACTTGAAAAATATACATGTTTCTTCACTATAATGGAGGATTTCCCACAAGATCACCTTACACAGCTCTATATTAATGAAGTTTTAATACTTAATGGTGAATATATTTCAATTGTGTTTGATTTTGATCCAATATTTAAAAAAATTATAGAAAAGTATTTAGAAGGCTCTTGATACCAAGCGTCTTTTGATCATTTCTTATCACCCTCAAACTGGCGAGTAGTCAGAAAGGACTATCCAAAATTTAGAATACATATTGAGTTCTTGATCACTTGAATTTAAATATATGTGAGATCATTATTTCCCTTTAGTATAAATTTTCAATAACAATAGCTTCCATTCAAGTATTTACAAGGCACTATATGAATTTTTATATGGAAAGAGATGTCATACACTAACTTTTTGGGATGAAGTTGGGGAAATAATGATTATAGGCCCAAAATTTGTATAGAAAACAATAGGAAAGTTAAATACTATTCAAAATCATACCAAATCAGCTCAAAGTAGGAAAAAGAGTTATATAAATAACCAGAGAAATGATTTGAAGTTTCAAGTGGGAGATCACATTTTATTAAAGGTATATCCATGGAAGGGTGATATAAGATTAAAAAAGAAAGGGGAATTGATCCCCAAGTACATTAGACCTTTTAAAATTAAGGTGATAATTGGAGTTTTGGATTATCATTCAGAAATTCCACCTAGACTTTCTAAAGTACACAATGTCTTCCATATCTCTTTGTTAAGTAAGTTCATGCCAGACCCAACACATGTTCTCACTTATGAAAAAATATAATTGGAACTCGATTTATCTTACTGTGGATATCCTATCCATATTCTGGATACTAGATAACAAGTGTTGATTAATCGAATGACCTAGATGGTAAAGGTACTTTGGAAAAATCTTAAAATATTCGAGGAAATATGGGAACCTGAGGAAATTATGATGAAGAGCTACCAAATCTATTTGAGAGATTACATTCTGGATTTTTTTTAGATGAAATTTTTTTAATTACAGGATAATATAGCACACCCAGATCTTATGGTATTCCCCCTTTTTAAATTTAACATCTTTGATAGCTTATGTTGAATGCAACACCGAGTTTAAAACCATGATATAATATTAAATATTATTATTTTAACATGACCATTATAACCTAGACATTAATTTGGTGAGTGTGAATAGGAATAAAAATATTATTAAACATATATATAAATTTATTCATTCTTAGGAAATAAACATGTAATTTTTAGAAAAGATGTTTTATTCTTCAAAAATATCTTTTAATAAAAAAGTGATTTTATTTGTTTCTATGTGAAAATAAATATAATTAATTTTTTGAACTTTTAGAAAATTTATTTTCAAAAATGAACTTCATTTTTGAAATAATCATATAAAAATTATTCTATGGTGAAATTTTGAGAATTTTTTGAAAAAGATAATTTTTGGTGAATAGTAAGAAAAATACATTTTTTATGAAATATTGTATCTTTTGGGAAATATTCAAAACAAAATTATGCTATAAAATTTATTAAACTTATTTAAAGACTCATGTATGATAATATAATACAAATTTCAGAAAAAAAAATAACCTATAACATATAAATTATAAATTATTTCAGGACAATTATAAAAAACATTTTTAGCGTCAACGTAGCGCCTGCACAATGTTGGAAAAGTAAAATTTGGTTCTTTATAGATAATAATTGAGAGATAAAATGTATTTTAATGGATTTTTTATTAAATATAATTCATAATTTATGATTTTTAGTTATATTTTCTATTTTTTGACTTATATAACAAGAAACTTATCCAAATCCTTGTGCAATGCTCGCGCAAGGCTAGAAAAGTCAAATTAACAAATTAAATAAGTTTTCTTAATATGGATATGAGTAGATTTATATAATAAAAGAAGAAAAATTATTATATTAATAATAATTAATTTATTTTTAAGACATTAATTTTTATATATTTTAAAATTAACTTTAATGTTTACACAATGGTGACACGGTGCTTGTGCAAGCAGAAGAAAACTCAATAAAATTATTTTAATTAAAATTATAAGAACCATTAAATGACCAAAAAATATGACTAAATATTATTTTATGAGTAATTTTATAGCATTATAATCCTTTGTTCTAGTTTATGAACCATTTTATCTACTTGTATGACATTAAGTCTCTTATACTTTAAAAGAAAATCAAATTGTTCAAACTATGGTTTCTAATTAGTATAAAAAGTAAATATATGGTTTTATAGAAGATGTGTTTGACAAAAAATATTAATTTGAAATATATATGATTTATATTCAGCATGGTAATTTATTTTTAATTTTTAGGGAATAAATAAATACCTTAAATTCCTATACAATGATGATGCGATAATTATTAAATTAATGGAAAAATAAAATAAATGGTATTAAATATATTAAAATAAATAAAATTTGAGATAATTAAGATAATAATTGAATTATATAGAATTATATGACATTTATAGGATATCATTAAAAAATTTCTTAGACTTTGACTCATTTTTTTGATGTTTTTAATGTCATATTAATGAATATAATTAAATATGTCAATAATGATATTTCATGAATATAATTTATTATTAAATTTTATAAAAATAATAAAATATTAAATAAAACCATATGGTATAATATATTGTCTATAATTTCATCCCATGTACATTTAGAGGCCATTTGTATGCATTTTCTTCTAGAATAGAAATATTATATTTTAATATTTTATACAATTCCAAAAGTGCCCCTCACCTCAATTATAAAAGGGAATTGCCTCCCTCACTTATTCACAACACCTTGAGCCTTAACGATAAACCAAAAGCTACCCATTTCTCATAAAAACATCCTTTTCCAAGTTTTATTGGCCTTTTTCTTCTAAAAAGACCAACTCTAGATCCATTAAGAAGATATCTAATGAAAATCCACAGAAGAACAGGTAATTTTTTTTCTTGAAAAGTAAAAGAAATATTATTTAAAGAAGAAAATTACATGATTATAAAGTTTGGTATCATTTTATAATTGTTATCATGAAGGGGGAAGAGATAATTAGGGAGGTCTTCGCACCAGGTGATGTCTTGTGTAATCCCCATGTTGGCCAAGCAATCTACAACCGTGTTTGATTCTCGGTAAACATGAGTAATGATGTAGTTAAGAACAATTATAGAATGGGTTCACTCCATAAAATGTGTATTAATCGGCCAATAAATATGGGTTATGTTTTTCTGAATCACTTGAATGATGGTCGTTGAGTTAATTTCAATCCAGATGTAGTTCCATCTAAAGTGCTTGGTGAAGGCAATAGCATGCATCAACTAATTAAAATTAATTTCTTCTTACACTTTATATTAATGTGGTGTTTCCTTACTAAAATAATAAATATAGTATAAGATGTATACTTATATGTTATTATGATTATAAAAAATATATATTTTACCTTTTATCCATCCTACGAAAAATAAAAGCATTACACGTCTGTATGTACGGCTTGTCATCTCCACGTAGCGATGTAATTCATTTTCCATCACCACCTTACCTATATGGTTATAATGATGTAAATAATGGATATATATGATAATTATGACTTTATATTGATTTATTAATTTTAATATAACATCCATTTCCTTACCCTATCAACCATTTAGAAACGATATCATCCCTCATGTGTACATATGGATTATCATCTCCACGAAGCGATATGATTCATTTTCTTTATTTAGAATTCAAGAATGGTTATAAAAATGTATTTAATGACTAAATATTATATTTATTACAATAATTTTAATCTAGATATTTTGGATCTATATCCTATGAAATATAACCGGTACTTTTAAGACAAAACATGCATGAGAAACAATGCAATAAACACCCAAAATAGTGAAATGAATAAAATATTATTAATAAATGTGTAGTAAAATGTTATAATGGGAAAATATATGATATAATAAATTTTAATATTATTATTTTAATAATATTTTTTAAACCACTATAAAGTAGATTCGGACATGTTTGAAGGTATTGAAACCTCAGATAAGGGAATTCTGAACCCCATTTCCATTCTTTGGGTTAAAATTATACTTGATTGATTACATCATGATATTATTATGTTTGAAATGAATTTTCATTATCTTAAATTTTATTTAAATTTTTTTAAAATATATTTTTATCTGATACACATAATCAATTTATTTTATTAACGCTCGCATCAATTATATAATTTTTGTTATTGGGAAAAGTTATTAACATTTCATATGATAATTTAAATATGAATGTATATGTTGACTATGCTTCACCCCTTTCATATGAAAAATTAATTAGACTTAGTAAGTGGAGGTTGGGGCCTGATATATACCCTTGATGCATTGGTATGTCTCATGAGAAAAACAAGTTTGAGTATTGGCTGATGTCTTGCCCATTTATGTTTGGTGTCTGGGTCGAAGCCTTGATGGTATGTTTATGATGTACCACATTATGAATTAACTAATTATGAGATTAGATATTGATAATCCATGTTATTATTCAATTAATATAATATATATGGTTAAGTTTTATTCTCATGTGATTATTTATATGGAATCATTTGATTATCATATATTTCTACCCTATTATTCTCAATACTATGTTTAAATGGAATGTGTTTCAGTTATTAAACTTGCCTTATTTTTTATTCTTATTTATTCATGATAGATTCCTCTATACTCTTAACCTTACTAAACATCTGATCTCACCCCTTTCCTATGTTTTATTTCTCCTCTAGATTCCAAGATACATATTATGATTTTTATTCAGGGATAAGCTAGAATAAAAATGGTGTTTTCAAAGGAATTACAAATTTGTATTTTTATATGTTCAATTTCAATGTAAGATCCAATTATGTATTTATTTTTCCAAAACTAATAAACTATTTGGTACTTTTAGATGCAATCAATTGTACCTAGTATCAATGTAAAAAATTAACCACCAACACTAGGCTGCTAGGGTTGAGGTATGTATATGTGTAATGCAATATAAACTTAGTGTTTCATGTAACAAAAGGTAAACATAGTGTTGTGTGTAATTCAAGATAAATTATGTGTTGTGTGTAATTAAAAATGTTGAATATACTGAATGAATATATCATAAAGTCTTAGGTTGTTATATTTTTTTCTAAACATGTTTTTTGTGTCATATTCAATATAGAATAAATTTTTCTTATTTTATAATTATGGGAGGTTACATTACCCCCCATATTAAATAAATTTTTTCTACGAAATTTAAAACTGATCTTAGTAATCAAGGGTTTGACATTTAAAAATTCCTTTGTTAAAAAATCCACATCAAAGAATTGTTAATAAAACATCCTCTTAATAAGAGTGAATAGTGGTATAAAGTTCACATGGAGTAACACATAACTATGTTTCTAAGTAGGATAAAATTGGTGGAAAGTGAATATATAGATATGGAAGAAAAACATAAATAATTATAGAGATTGATATAGGTCATTGATCATAAGAAAGTGAGTGATCAATTGAAATTTAAGGGCATTAAAACCTTAAATATATAATGATTTAAAGGTCCATTTGATTCATAGGATATGAATGTAATAGGATAATTTTTTTCTCAAGATCATTTTATTAAAGTTTATGAATTATTTTACTATCTAAGAATATAAGTAAATATACTTACTTGATAATAACAATTTTATCCTTCAGTTTTTCTTTGATCAATTTCAAATTCATCACTTAATCCAAGAAATGAATATCCAAAAATAATTTTTGTATTCCTGGACCACTAAAATTCACTTTTAATAGATTGTAAGATCCCTAAAATATTGACAAGTATTTTTTACTTTCTCTAAATATTTTCCAAATCCATGATAGTTAGTACAAGTTATCCAATATAATAAATTAATCTCTAAACCTCAAAAGTAACACCACTAGTTTACCATTAATATTTAAATTTCAAATTTTTTAACAAAAAAAGTTAGATGTTAACCTATAAATCACATATTCTAGTGGTAGGTGTTAAACCCTTATCATAATTTGGTCACGGGTTCATGCCCCATGGCCTTTCCAGATGTGACGATTTGTCACCATGAATGCAGGTTATAATTTTTATAAAAAATATCAATATAATTCCTATAAAGTTACCAAAAACATATGATGGAAATACTTGAAATAAACCTAATCATTACATAACATTTTTACTAAGTTGTTCAATAAAACCACATTTTTTACATAGTTTAACAATATTATTTTACTATTATAATAATTTCATTTACAATTGTATTAACCCTAAAGGTTATCAATTGTTGTATAATTATATATACAAAATGAAAAGACATTATTTATCAAATAAATTTTCCACTAAAATATAGTATTTCATTAAATTTATCTAAAAAATTCATTAATTTTGTGACATTACTACCATGAAAAGTTTTAAAATCGGTGTTTAAGACTTTGAACTTATGATCAACCTTAAACTCTTAACCATAATGGTGTTCATAACTCTTAAGTTAGTGAAGAAATATATTCTTCAAAAAGTTAACAAAATACTTAGATCTTTCATAATTATTATAAACAAATACCATTGGTAAAATACTTATACTCAAATACTCTATCTATTTTATTTTATCACTGGTTCTTCCTTGGTCTAGGGGTTAAAATTTATAATATGGAATTTCCTAAAACCAAAAAACATAGTGTGAGCATTACTAATCAAGGTGGGAAAACCATATAATAATTTATAGGATGTATAAATATTAACACATTATTTTAAATCTAAGACACCTTAGGTTTAACCTAGGTCATTCATTGTCATCATATATTAAAACCCTTTATAATTTTTTGAAAAGAAAATGTGAATTATACTAAGAATATACCCCATGAGTTTTAAAACAGGCATACAGTAAGGCATGTTTTCATGTACCAGTTAATTCTTGATTCAATACCAATACTCTTTTTTTAAAGTTACTACCCCTAGGTATATCTATACAAAAACCATGTCCAGTTGTAGTATCCAGACAGGGATGTATTTCTAGTAACAACCACATAATATCTACCTTACCAAAACATTAGGATGTTATTCAATACTATCCTCAAATTATATAATATGGTTATGTTCCCTATTCTATGTTTTCTTAAATCTAGCTCCCAAGTTGTATACTAAACTTACTTTAATACCAACTCTAGAGACCCTGACCCCAGTAGCCCAGAGTCACTGCCTACTTTATTATATTAGCATACGATACAAGTAATCACATCTTTAATGACTAAATATTTTAGTAGTCTTGGTAAAATAGACACATACATGAGTCTCATATTAAATTAGAATGCATAAATTACAACAGAATGTTTTTTAGAATAACTTTATTCCATCTAGAGTATCCCTACATATCAGTCATAGTAATCTTTATGAAATTTTGGGTAAAGGAAACAAAAATAATGGTGAGCTAAAATTATAAGTAAGGGTTAAGTAAAACTAAATCTATCATGAATCAGTAAGTATAATCAACCTGTAAAGGTCAATAACATGACTATAATGATAAGATAAGGATAAATAAATATGGAAATGTAAATAACTTATGACACATCCCATTTAATCAATAATATGAGAATGAAATGAATCCATAGATAATATCATAGAAAAAATCTCATGGATAATAATAAATGAATTTTGAATGAATAAAATTTTAAATTATCAGATGTCCTGTTTTCAGAACAAATGATACTTTTACCATCAAGACCATTCATAATGTGGCTTAGAACATACTAGGTGAAAACCCATTTAACTAAGGGTAGCTAATTGATTCATCTTATAAGACTAATAATTCATCAAGGGGTTGTAAATAAACAATCCTCAACCCTTTTCTTGCATGTCCAAATCATTCCTCATATATCTAATAATCTATTTAATTCACAAACAATTTTCTTTATCATCAAATTTTCGGATTGAGTAAAGAATATATATTTATCAATATTTCCCTAGATAAACAAATTAATTCCAATGTAGAACATCATAAATAGAAATGATATACTATTTAAAAAATAAAAATAGCTATGATAAATAATATGAATATTTAGAGGAAATTAAATGTACAATGATCACAAGAAAGTGAATAATTCAATGGGAAGTCAATGACTACAAAAATGAATTAATGAAGTGAATTTCAATATTGTACTTGGTCAAAATAATCATAAATCATCCAAAGGAAGAATAAGGATGGTATTGATAAAAAAATATCCCCAGTAGATTATATGTATAATAAATGGTTGTTTTTGTTCAAGAATATGAATACCCTTAAAAATATTCTTAATGAAAATATACTTTTCAATTTGAAAATCACTTTTTAAAACATAATTTTATTTGGAAATCACATTTTTAAAAACAAATAGTTTCCAAAAATATTAGTAAAAACATATTCTTTAAAAATAAACTTTAAAATTTTAAAAATAAGCATCAAATTAATGATGTTAATTTCTATGGGTAATTTCATACATACCATAAAAGTTAAAATGAACATTCCTTTTAAACTGTAAAAAGGTAAGAGAAATGATTTGTTTAGAAATTGAAAATAATATTCCTTTTAAAACATTTTTTGAAAATATATAATGGGTAAAAATTTCTGTAATAAATCATTTTCAAAAAGTTAAAAACTTTTTTGAAAACATTTTTAAAAAACGTGGTTTTGGAAGAAAACTGATTTTTGACCAAAGTGATAAATGAAGATTGATTTTATTTAAAATATTTTTTCAATTATTTTAAGTAAAAAAGACTGGTAAATTATCTTCTTACATGAAAATATCATGAATAACTAGAGTATAATAAAATTAAATGGGTTTATTTTTAAAATTTTCAGAAAATTTTTTTAACTAAAATTTAAGAATAAACAATCTTGATTAGAATGAGATTGTGAAATAAACCATTATAATGACTTTAATATTGAAGTGATAATTAATGAATGGATTTATTATGTGTATAAAATTTAAATCCACATAAAATAACTTAAAATGAAATTTAAGATAATAAAAATTCATTATACACATAGTCATAGAATATTAATTACATCGAAGAAGTAATATGACCCAATAAAAAGAAGTTTTGTTATAAAATTCTTTACCACTTGGTAATTTTCAATTACAAGACCCTTGGATGAAATAATTCAAATTGAAACATAAAACACCATAAATAATGAATTATTCATGATATTTCATTCCAAATAGGAAATCTATACACCATATAAAATAAACTAGGTTCATAACATTACAATATGCCTCAAATAAATGAAATTGAGACGAAATCTCTTACCTTATGCTTCATTTTTTGTTGAAAATAATTTAATACCATTTATAGTGTCTTAAAACATGTTATTAACTTGTACTAGAACCATATTAATATTTATAATATCATATATGATCCTTTTATTACACTTCACCACTCATTCATTAATAATCTTTCATTATTTTCATTGTTTTGTGTATTAATTATCTTGTTTTCTCATGTGTGTTTTATCATTAAAGATCTGATTCTTGTGTATATTACATAGTTTTATCATCTCCATAATAAAAATAATAAAATAATTATCATATAAATTATAATTTTAACACCAATAATTAAAGATGGTTTTGAGAAATGAATTATGTTACGATCATCGAGACAGTATGTCATACGTACGCATGAGTAACATTTTCATTTTTCAATAATCATTATGGAAAGGGGGTATATAATATTATATCCTTAAATAATGATCATAATATCATAAATATAGTATTATTTTATTAAATATATATATCTATATATCATCAATGTGGTGTGGTGATGAAAGGAGAGTCACATCGTTTCATGAAGGCGGTGGTCCATGTGTTCATGGACAACGTTATCATCTATCATTAAGTGAAAAGGTAAGAAATAAGATAATATATATTATATTTAAGGAATGATAAATATTTAATTAATGTAATAATTATTTCATATATATATAACAGGTATTTATTAGCTTTAATCTTATTAAATTCCATGTCAATCGTTAGTGAAAGATGAATCACATAGCTTCGTGAGACGGTAGTCCATCGTACACACGAACAATATTATTGTATCACCTCTGGAATGAAAATTAAAAAATGATTTATATTATATAATGAATCAATATGTATAAATATTTTATAAATATCATATATAAATATACTTTATATCCATCATCATACCCAAGCATAAAAGGTGGTAATGGAAGAATGAATGGCATCATTTCACGAGGTGGAATTTCGTCGTACACATGAATGATGATTTCGTAACCCATTTTATGGATGTTGAGATGATTGTGATTCATGAAATTATTATTAAAAAATCAAATTATATTGAAGATATTGAGGTTATTATATCATCATGTTTTAATAATAATTTAAGGATGTGTAGAAGGAAATAAAATAAAAAATTCTTGTGGAGAATGTTACCTCTTCTTCATGTATCCTCCTTAAGATTGCCCTAAATCCTTACTAGGTTGGATTTAATCCCAATATAATGTTTCTAGGGTGATATTAGAGAAGTGTAGAAGTTATTTTGGTAGGTATTGACCAAACCAAAGAGTTTTCAAAGTGAAAATAATGGATTAGAGGGCGAGGCCATTTATAAGTGATGAGGGGAGTGGCGTACTTATAATTTTTTGAAATGATTAAATTCCACCCATGTTTTTATCTTGAAAAAAGCCTCTAAAATTTTCTACTATAGAAATTAAAAGTGATAAGGTAGAAATATTTCCATAAAATATATGTTTCATAAGTTTTTTACGTCGTTTTTAACACTAATCTTCTTTCTTTAACCACCTGGTAAATCAGTTTTTACCTTAACTGCAGTAAATAATTTTGTATGTTTTCACTATTTATTTTCATAAAAAAATGATGAAATTATTAAAAATTAAAAAATATGATGAATAAAAATATTTAATCCATTTTTTCAAATTCAATTCATGTAAGTGGAAAATTCTAATTTACAATTAATCCCACATATTCAATGAGAAATGAGGTTTTTGAAGTGAAAATGTTTAAAAGTATGCAATGTTATTATATAAAAATTAAACATAAAAATAATTAAAATGAACTAAATTGGATTAAATAATATAAAATTAAATGAATTATACATTAAAACCTATTTAAAATATAATTTAACTTTATAAACAATTTAAATGAATGGATGGTTTTCAATTAAAATTCAGTATTTATCATTATTCATCAAAAAATGAAACATTTTAGAAAAATACTAAAAATTAACACTAAGATAATTTTGGAATTATTATTTTATAAATGAATTTTATTTTTTCAAATCAAGTTTTTAATATTATTAAAATTTAATTTTAAATTATGTGCGCAAAGTACAACTAATATGTCTTTTAGAAAAAATAAAATTTTCTCATAAAACATTTATTTTTATTTTAAATGATTCTTATTTTATTAAAAATAAATGGATAATTAATAAAATGTTTACACTATATATTTCATAATTTAGTTAATCCTATTAATACCTTCCATTTAATGTATAGTTTATAATTATTATATTAAATAATAATATTTTAATAATATTTTACATTTCCCTTAAAATTGGTGTTACATATAACACAAGCTAAACTTAGTGTTATATGTAATGCAATATAAAATTAGTGTTTCATGTAAAAAAGTATAAATTCAGTGTTTATTTTAATTCATACTATTGAATATATTTAATAAACACATAGTAAAGTATCTGAGTGTTATTTTTTCTTCTAAACATGGTGTTGTGTGTCATATATGCTATTGAATACAATGTTCTTCTTTTAAAATTATGGGGTTTTACATAATTCCCTAGAATATAAAGAGTAAATAAATTATAATATCATCATATAAAATAATAAAAATATCTTTTAAAACCATTTAAAATATTAATTATTATGAAACAAGAAAATAAGTTTAGTCAAGAAAACCCTATACAACGTAGATATCTTTAAAATTTAAAACTCGTTAAAGGAAAAAGATGATATGGATTTGTAAATATATTATAGTTAATGAAAAATTATGATAAAATAAGTCCATTTAAAATATTTATACACCTTAAAATTGAAAACATTGGTTGATATGCATCATATCTCAATGAAGAAAAATTGAGATGTGAGGACCCTTACCATTATTTCTATATTGTTGAAATGCACTCTAACCTCTTGTTTAAAAAATATATATATCTTAATCACCTATTTAATAAACTTATTCATACCTATAAAATTTTATAAAATTTATTTATAAAAATTTATTGCAAATATATTAGTTAGTTATATATTATTTTCATCATCAGATGTTATTAGCTTCGATTGTTTGTTTTGTACTAATTTCATAATGGAGATATTGATTATTGTTTATCAATTCAAAGTTCATAATTCTTAGAAATTTTTTATAAAGAATCCAAACCTATTATCCTAGATCCTATGGTTGATTTATTACATTGGTACTATATACAATTGATTACATTCCAAAGGACTGAATAGTTTAGTAGTCATGGAAAAGAATATACATATTTAAATATAATATCACATTTGAAAACATAAAATAAAACTTATTATTTTATTTGAGAAATTAATTATCACATATATAATATTCTTGAATGTAAATAATAATATTCTTCCTATCATATTGTATAAATTAAATATAATAATGGGGTGCTCTCGAATACTCAGTAACGGTATGTGTACAACAGAAGCTAACATGGAATAAATAATACATGAAAAATATTGTAGGAATAAATGATGATAAAATAATGAAATATAAATCATCACATGAGTTTAAAAATTATTTATGGATATCATAACTATTAAAATAATTACATGGACATAAATAACTAATTTCATAATGATGGAATGCATAATGTTGGACATCTTAGACTTACCATCCAGACCTTGTGCCAAGACATTTACATAAATGGGTAAGTCCTTGGAAAAATACCCAACTTATTTTATGTCATGATACCTACCAATGAAATGAGCGGTTATATAATTGTTGGGAACCACCTGTTACTTAATAATTCAAATACATTCATTATATAAATTAACAATACAACTTAATCAATAAGACTTAAAAATCAATAACTGCCTGTATTGAAAGAACTAGCATATGGAATGTTAATATTTTCCCCAATAAAACTAATCATAAAACATCCAGATAAATATGTTGGATGGTATCATTAGATTATATCTTCATTAAAGCATTATATTCAATAAATTCCATTTATATAGATGAAAATATTTTCAAAAGACCACTGAAATATTTTTTTAAGGAAAATACTATTTTTTCATTAAAATCACTTATTTTAAAATCTAAAAAATTTCCTAATATTAAAGAAGGCATTTAATTTGAAAGAAATATTTGAAAATTATAAAGTAATATTCAAATCATTGGGTGATCATAATGTCTGTAAATTCCATTCATGCCATGTAGGTAAAAATAAATATATCTTTCGCATTTTTTGTAAAAGGTCAAAAGTATTTCATTCTGAAAATGGAAATAATATTCCTTTTAAAACTTTTTTTAATTCAAAAAAGGGTAAAAATGACTTTAAAAAATCCTTGGATATTATTAAAATCGTTCTTGAAAAATATTTTCCTCCTAGTCTTAATGATCACAAAATCATGATTCTGATGTTATTAATGAGTTTCATGTCTCTCTACAAGGAATCTGTACTTCTAGTCAGGTGAAAAAAATGTCAAAGGATGAGACACAATTGAGGTTGGCACCGCCAACTCGAGTCACCATTGTCCATGACTCACCACCAAAATATCATACCATTCAACTGCAAAATTGACAAATTTTGGGACACTGTTAGTCAAAACATCGCTAGGAAGTCATGCTCTAGAATGAAAATTTGGTTAAGTATAAGATATTTCCAGATGAATCACCACTATTTTCATACCGCCAACACAAAATTTTAGCTATGTCTAGGAAACCATCATACCTAAAACCACTAGACCAAACATCAATAGTTAAGATGTCTCCAGTGTAGTGGAATTTCCACTAAGTCTAAGATACTACCAGTATCATACCACCAGAGTGTAACACCTCTATTCTAAGACACCACCTCCATCTTCACTTACCTTTTTAAATCATGTTATTCTAATGGATATTTTTTTTAAATTTAATGTAATATAATATTTTAATGATTATCTCTTAAATGGTCGACAAAGAGCATTGAAGATAGTGTCAGGTTGTGCAGTACGAGGAAGTAGATGATCCGTAAATTTATCTTGGTAAAGATGATAAAAAGTACAGTATACTCCCTCATGAAAACAATGTGTGAGAAACAGATGAAATAGTCAATGTAGTGAACTAATACTAAGCTTAGAGCTGAACTAACTGAACATACATAGATTTTAACCTACTACAAACATTCGACTGGGAATATGAACTGCACCATCAAATCTAGTGACTTTCTTTAGTTAAGGAACACAAGTCTGCAACACTCTATTTTCTTAATGTTTTTCATGAGAACCTAATGAAATATTCACTTATAAATCAGATAAAGAGTCATAAGCTACTTTTCAATAGACCGATCACTTCTAAACTATTCTCTTATAGATTTCTATTCTCTGCTTATACTTATTACTTTTTGAGTAGTGTGTTCTATACTCTGTTTATATATGAACATTTTCACCTATATTAAACTGGAAGATACTTGATATCTTCTCAAACTCACTTTTTCTTGATTATCCTATGTATAAGAGTTGTAGAGGTCCTTGTGTGGACTTCTTATTTCTTTCTCCCACAAATAATTGTGGAAGATGTCGTGTTTGACCTAAATAGTTGTAAACTATTGTAAAACCCAATCTAGGTTGTGGATCAGCTTATCTATTTTATATAAACTGATTGGTGGTATTTGATCACCAATTGGAGATTAATAAGTCTTAACTTGAGACTAAAACTATTGTATTCATTCTTTCTACTGTGATATTTAATTTTTTTTACTTTATTTTCGCTTTAAAATAGAAAATTGTTTTAACTATAAATAAAATATATATAATTTGATAGTTTATATTAGTTTTTGTTTATATAGTATTTTGATCAATTAAACCGATTTCAAAGGATTTAATAATATTGTATATTATTCATTTGATACCTAATGAATCTTTATATAAATATTTAGAAAGATTAATATCTATATCATACTACTTATTTTGATAAACTGGGTTATATTTAAACATTTGGGGGATTTCAAAATAAACCATTTTAGACAAAAAAAAATGGGTAATAAATTCACCCCCCCCCCTCTTCAAATACTCACTACAACCAACATTTGGTATTAGAGGTTTTTGATCTTTGGAATTAAAGTTTTTCAAATCATTTTAACTGTGATTTTAGTTGTACTTCAAAGATCTCAAGTTTCTGTCATTTCTAAATTTATTTCACTAAAATGGATAATAATTAAGAAGGTACTGACACCAACATACCACCTTTATTTACTGTTAAAAATTATGTTTAATGTATGATTAAAATTAAAATGCATATAGAAAGTATGGGATTCAATATATTGTATTCTATATAAGATGAATATGATATACCTGAAACTACTAGAAGAACTTGGGATGACGCTATAAAATTAGTATACAATAATAACTTTAAAGAAATGAATGCCTTGTATTATTCTTTATTAGATGAGTAATTTAATATAATATCTGCATGCCAGATTGATTTTGATATTTGGGACACTTTTTCTATTTTCCATGAGGTAACTTCAAATGTTAAAGAGATGAGGCATAATACATATGCTATTAAATATGATAATTTTAAAATGAATCCTGGTGAACCCATTTTTGACATGCATCTCAGATTTAATGATATTTTCAACATATTGATATTTCTTGGAAAATCAGTATCTAATAAGGATAAAATTATGAGGTTTTTGAGAGGACTACTAGAAATATGGAGAGGCACATCAGTTTCAATCAAAGAATCATGTGACATAATAAAACTGCATGTGAAAGTGTTTATTGGAAAGCTTATGATGTATTAAGAATAATTAAATGTAAAATTTGAATAATATGAATATCCTAAATAAATTTAGTATCTTTCAAGACTAATTTCTCTAGATAAAAAAAGGACAAATAGAAATGGAAGGAATAAGCTACCAATTTTAGTGATAGTGATTCACCCTCTTATAGTGATGAGGAGAGGGATCACTTAGCCAGAAGATTCAATAAATTTTACTGAAAGAAAAAATTCTGTAGAAAATAAAATTATAAAGGAAAGTTTGACAGTATAGGAAATTGGAATAATGATTGGAAAATGGATGATGACCCTAAGTAAGTTTTCTACTATGAATGAAAAATTAAAGGTCACATAAAATCTTACTGTCCAAAGATTTATTGAAAAAGGAAATATAAATAAAAGGATAAGAGATTCACAAAGGATATGAAATCCACATGGAGTGCTTCTGATGATAGTTCAAGTGATTTAGATGCATCACCTAAAAAGAGGACAGATAGATAAAACATGTGTTTTATGTCTAAAGTTAGTGAGGTACTTGATTTACCTACTTCTTTTAGTATTTTTCCTGTGCATGTTTCTGAGACTTATGATAATTACCAAAATCATGATGATGATGATATGTATAATGAATAATTATTTAAATATTTCAATATACTAGAGGATACCATTAACAGGTTAAACGATAAGTAAAAAAAGTCCTAAATGTCAGTATGCTCTAACTAAAAATATAAAGTCTGAACTGTCTATACAAAAAGAGAAAAATTCTCAACTACTCAAAGAAAGCACTGAACATAAACCGTCAAATGAGAAATTGAATAAAGATCTTGAAAAGTTCGCAAAATATAGAGAAACACTTACACAAATATTGGGGAAACAATTTTCTCCCAAATATGTTTCTGGAATAGGATATGATCCTAGACATAGAATAATATCTAAAAATAATTTTTTTTCTAAATCCAGACTTGAAAGCTCTACTGCCAATCATCTTTCAAAAGGAACAAACAAGGTTTTTATTTCTAAAATTTTTCACTATATTTATATGAAACCCATTAGGAATATGTAGGTTCCCAAATCCTTGATAACTAACTTTTATAGACCCAAATAGATTTGGGTACAAAAATCATTTCTTGTTTAAAACTTGTTTTTTAGGAAAAATGCTTGAAGACCATCAGAAAAAGTCTATGGTACTTGGACAATGTTTGTTCAAGACATATGATATGAGATTATTTATGCTTCAAGAGTGTCATCATGGTTGATGGTGGACATGTCATCTTTGTTGATAATGAAAAAGGAAAAATCATCGACCTAGGCCAAATTATTAACAAAAATTCAGTTTTAATTTCTAAAATTTATATATTGATGGTTTAAAGTATAATATATTTATAATTGATCAGTTGTGTGATGATGGATTTTATGTTAAATTTGAGAATGATTCTTGTTATGTTTTTTATTCCAAAAATGATTTAATTTTTTCTTCTTTCAGAAATGAAAATATTTATGTTTTAGATTTAAATACTTTGATTTATCAAAATTTTCATGTTTAAGTGCCTTTCACAAAGAGTCATGGATTTGGAATAGGTGACTAGTTCATTGCAACATTCACTCACTTAGGAATATAACTAGGAAATGGTTAGTCATGGACCTACCTAATCTCGAGTTCCCAACTGATAAATACTATATCCCCTATCAAAAATGGAAACAGAATTATGTTTATTTTATATTAAAGAAATTAGTGTCAAATTCTCAACCTATTGAGTTGGTTCACATGTATTTTTTTGGACCTTATAGACTCTCTAACATAAATTGTAATCTCTATGTTTATGTTCTTATAAATGATTTCTCTAGGTATACTTTGGTATATTTTCTATCTCACAAAATTGAAGTCGTCTCTTACTTTAACAAGTATGATATGTCTATAGAAAATCTTAGTATACTTAGGATTAAAACCTTAAAGAGTGATCTTGGTCGTGAGTTTGAAAACCAAGATTTCAAATCTTCTTTATCACAAAATTTATATACTCATAACTTCTCTACTCCTAGGATACCATAGAATAATGGAGTTTTTGAAATAATAAATAGAACCTTGCAAGAGATATCCCGAACTATGGTATATAAGTATGACCTACCTATCTATTTTGGGAAGAATATATCAATACAGTCTGATGTATCATCAATAGAGTTTTGATTATACCTATCCTTAATAAGACCCCTTATGAGATATTTAATAATAGAAAATATAAGGTTAATTAATTTATAGATTTTTTTTCTTTCAAAGTCTTTATTTTTAAAACTAAAGATAATATGGAAAATATTTCTTCAAAGAGTGATGAAGGAATTTTCCTTGGTTCTTCAATCTCTAGAAAATCTTATAGAGTTTTCAATAATAAGACTAAAAATATGTAAGAATCATTCCACGTAAAATTTGATGTAATTGATCCACATGAACATAATACCCCTTTAGAAAATCTAGTGGATGTTTTATCTTCTCATAACTTAAATTCCAAACCATTAGACTCTATGGTCAAATAGCCAAAAAACTCATCCAGTTCTGAAGAATTTCGAGAACATCCAGAACTCAAACGTGAAAATCCAGAAGTGGGTATCCCCTCTTTCTATAGAGTTATTAAAACCATTAAGTACCATCATCTAGATGATTTTGTAGGTGATACAAATAGAGGAACACAAACTAGAGATTCTATTATAAATCAAGTTAAATATTGAGCTTTCTTATCTCAACTTGAACCTAATAACATCAATGAATCCATTAATGATGAATTCTAGGTAATAATTATACATGAAGAATTGAATCATTTTGAAAGAAAAAAGTGTGTCAACTTATAGATAGACCGAATGACACCTTGACTATTGGAACTAAAAGGGTGTTTAGGGATAAAGTTGATGATTCAAGAACTATAGTTAGAAACAGGGATAGACTTATTTCATAAGTTTATATTCAGGATGAAGAAATTGGCCATGATGAAACCTTTTCACCTATGGCTAGACTTAAATCCATAAGAATCATACTTTCTTATAAAGAAAATTTATAGTTCAAGATTTATCAAATGGATTTCAAGAGTGCATTATTAAATGGTTTTATATTTGAGGATGTTTTTATTGAACAACCCCTAGTTTTCAAATCCCCTATTTTCCAAATCAAGTTTTTAAATTAACTAAACTTTATATGGTTTACAAAAATCTCCTAGAGATTGGTATGATAGTCTCATAAATTTTCTAATTTAAAAAGGTTTTTTAAAATAAATATATGATACTACTATTTTCATAAAAAAAATTCAAAATATTTATTTATAGTACAAATATATGTTGATGATATCATTTTTGGATCTTCAAAAAAAATATATTTGTACTGGCTTTTCAAAAATGATGAAAAATGAATTTTAAATGAGTTTAATGGGTAAAATCAAATTATTTCTTAGATTTCTAAATTTTTTTTAAAAATAAGGAATTATTTTAAATCAGAGTAAATAAAAAAATATCTTCTAAAATTTTTTAACTTGGATAACACTAAAAGAAGGGATACACCTATGAGTACCACCAGTAAGTTGGATCTTGATGAAGCTAGGAAAACAATTGATCAAACCAGTTACATAGGTATGATTGGGATTCTTATCTACTTGACTTCTAGTTAACCAGATATTATGTTTAGTGTGTGTATGTGTGCTCGTTTTCAAGAAAACCAAAAGGTTCACACCTTGTGTCTGTTAAAATAATTTTAAAATAACTCAATTTTATAACCAATTTAGGATTTTTTTACTCGAGAGGACAAGAATTTGATTTATTAAGTTATTAATATGCTGAATTTGGTGGATGTAAGTTGCATAGAAAAATAACCCTTGGAACATGTCACTTTTTAAGAAAATATCTAGTTTCATGGTGTAGCAAAAAGTAAAATTGTTTTGCATTTTCTACTGTTAAAGCTGAGTACATAACTACAGGTAGTTTTTGTGCACAACTTTTTTGATAAAACACACTCTACTAGACTATGGATATCAATTAAAATATGTCCCCAAAAACTATAACAACACAAGTGAAATAAAAATTTATAAGAATCATGTTTCTCATTCTTGGAAAAATCATATTGATATAAGACATCACTTTTTGAGAGACCATTTTCAAAAAAGAGATATCATTCTTTGATTTATTGGCACAGAACGTGATTTAGCTGATCTATTTACAACATCCTAGGTAAATAAAGAATATAAAATTTTCATATTTATTAATATCTTTGAATTAATAATTAATTTTACTTTAAAGGGGATGATATGTTTGATGGCGTACCAGATACGCAACAATGAATTTCTTTGAAATCTTACGTTGCAAACAAATAATATATTATTATTATTTCAAATGGTAGTTAACGCCTAGCTATTATAATGGAGAGAATGAACAAAACTAACTAAAATATGATTATAAATGTTTGTTAAATTTTTTAACATTTATCCAATAAAATTTATAGCCTCAAAATGTGAATGAATCCAATTTTAAGCACAAATAGTCTAATATTTTTTAAAAGGTCGATTTATCACCTTTTGATGGTGAACCATTTTTTAATCTAATTTTTGTCACTTTTATATGTTTTATTTGAAAAAATAATATACTTCTTTAGAATTGGGACATCAAAATTTACTTTGGATGAAATTTCGGTATTTTTTCGATAATGTTCATTTATTAATGAATAGTGAAAAATATTGTATTTTAATACAAAACTTCCTTTTAATCTAATTTATTTACATGGTTATATTATATTTTTAATTGGTTTTTAAGTGTAATTAGATTATATTTTTACCATTTAATCCAATTTTGGTCATTTTAAGTAATTTCACTTTGAAATTGGACATAAACAAGTGTCAATCTTTTGATAGTTATTATTTCTTTAAAAAACGCTTTTTATTTTGACAACGAGAATTAATTTTAAATTAATTTCTACCACATATATGTTTTGAATTTGGAAAAATGGATTACATATTTGGACCCAGGAGGTCCAAATTATATAAATAGGTAACTTTTATTTTTAGACATTATGAATATTTACTTCAGTAAATATTTTATTTACCATGGTAAAAGGGTAAATCTGGTAAATAAGGGTAAAAAATAATATTATAATAATATTAAATTAACCTAATATCTATCCAAATCCTATTGTTTGATACATTTATGACCACAGGAATCATTGGGCCTATTTTGGGACCCCATGGAGCCACTAAAGAGTGATAATGACACTTTATATTAATTAATTTAATGTAATGACAAAAATGACATAATCATATATCTTTTAGTAAATTAATTCTTACATGGGGTTATATAAATTATCTATTAAACTATAAATATTATTTTGAAAGCTAAAAATATTTCCCACATCATGGTGTATTATTTATAATTTTTAGACATTAAATAAATAAATTTAATTATGAAATAATAGTGATGTAGTAATTGCTTCTTTAAAAAAGGATTAAAATAAATATTATTATAATTGTTAAAATAAAATTATTTTGAAACTTTTTGTTACCTACACGAATTTTATAGATAATAAATACTTTTTATATTTGATTTAATTATTTTTTTTTAAATAATAAACTTGTTATAGATTTTTTTAAAAGTCTTTATATTTATAGTTTATAAATTGACATAAATGAGTTTTTAAAAAAAAATTGATATTTTATTAAATGATATAACAATCCTAAAAATATAGGATTTGTCCAAATAACTTATATGAGGTGAAAAATTTCATTAATGAACCACTTGTGGTTCTATTGTCATTTTATAGTAACTATATTTACTTTATAGAATGAATATACAAGACGACATGGTAAGAGTCAAATTTGTTAACTAAGGGTTAAACCTAAATAATAAAGTTATATTTGAAACCAAGACTTGTATAAAACATATTTTTTGAGATTATTTCAAATAATAGTCATCTTACCTTCTAATTTAATAAATTTGGGACCTTTTGAAACCAAAATTTAGTTTATAATAAAATAATATTTTCAAACTTTCCTAGAGAGCCCCTCCCCCCTTATAAAAATTCATCACCTCTAACCCATTACTCACACATCTCAAGCCCCTTGTATCATCCAACCTTTGTCCAAATAATCTCTAAAGATCCCTCTATTCCACCTAGAATCCTTAACTTAGGCATAAGGCACTTCAAGAAATCCTTTTGGTTCAAACCAAAGGGAGTTACCTGATTTAAAGGTAACATCTTCTCTTAAGTTCTTTTATTTTATTTTACTTATCCAACCCCCTAAACTATTTTTATTATTTTATTTTATAACAAAACCAATATCTTAAATATACAAGGTTTTTTTTATGAGAAATATTTGAACTACACTTACACATACCTCCATCTAATGGGTAAAGAATATATTGTTTCTGTGGACGGCGAACTACTGCCTCATGAAATGATGATTGTTCAATCTTCTCCTACCACCTCTTATGATGTCCATTATGATGTAAATGTATTTATATGTAATATATTATATTTAAATTGTCTCTATACTTATTTATTTTTCATTTATATAATATCTTTATGGTTTTCATAATGGGTAAATACGATAACTGCATTTGAGGAAGTGCGGGCTACCGCCCCCTCAAACTGATATGACTCATTCATTCCATATGTGGAACATATAAAGGATGGAGTTACTGAAATTATATATGATATTATACTGGAATTATAATATACCTATGTATCATTAATTTTTCATTCCATTAAATTTTAAATAGAAATTAAATTAGCGTTCATGTGTACGTATGGCTTACCCTCTCCATGAACGGTGCATTTCATTTCTTATCTCTAAATGTTATGTACTATTATAAATACATATATATACTATATATATGTGATATATATGATATATATGATATATATGATATCTAAATCATGAATATATTTCTGTAGATAATGAAATTTTGACCACATGGACAGCTTGTAATTATAAGAAGTTCATTTTTTACTCAAGTACCAAATATTGACAAAACGACTGTTATTAACTTAAATCATTACATAATGTTTGTAACATGGTAATAAGTGTTATAAAAGGAATAATAAAATTTAAAAATGTTCTTAATCAATTATAAATTAACTTTAGTTTATTATTCATGATATCAAAGAATGAATGGGTCAAGTCGGACACGAGGTAAGGGACTTCGTCTCAATATCCTTTCATTAAGGCATATTTTGATTTATACACAACATTAATTTTTACAGTGTATAAACCCCTTTGGATTTTCATTTCATTCAAAGGGAATATTTTTATATGAATTGTTTTACTAAACGACAAAATGAAATTTTTATTTTTAACGTGTGCAGTGATAATGATCTTTCTGTCATCGCAAGTATTATTTGATCTTTGGATTCCTTAACAAAATGTAATGTTTTTAAAAAGAAAAAATATACCATATACTATTTTTACACATTTTGGTATTGGAAATGTTTTTGAGAAATCATTGATTATTTCAATATCTTTAAATGGTATATTGTGATTAAAATATGGAAATTTTATCTTTCCTTTACGATTTTTTTATGTGTTATGAATATGTTATGGTTCTTGGAAATTGTTTATGTATATGAGTAGTTTTGTGATAAACCTAGGGCGGGTGAGCCCAAGATATATCTTCAAAGCATTGGGTAACATGATAGAGGTAAACATTAATGTTTCTCCTAAGATATTTAGGGAATATATTGTTATGGGAATTCCAAATTTAACTCCCTACATAGTTGTAAAAGCTACAACCTAAGTATGTTATGGATTCCACAAGTTACCATTAAGATTTATGTTTTCTATGCGTTATTCATAAAACTTATTATTTCATGAGGTATGTTAAAGATATTATGCTTGGTATGTATTGATAGACAAATGTTTTTTTTCTTTATTTTATAACCCTTACTGAGATTTTTATGCTCATCCCATGTTTTTGAAATGTTTTTCACAGGTCATAAAGATGAATAGAGTCAAGGATGGGATCAGGGAAAAGTTATGTTGTCTAAAACATGGAACTAGACATGACTCTTTTTTCAAGAGTTTTTATTTTATGAAAAAAAATGGATACTGAGTAGAAGTGTCTACTTTGTAATATTGTATATGTAATGTAATATTTATGTCCTAATTCTCTAAATATATAAACTTGAAAAGATCCTCGATGTGAATTATTAACTTAATTCAAGATTATGTAATGTTTAAGATTGAGGCCTTATATTTGGTATTATAGGTCAGTTTAGATAAGTTTAGGAGTTAGGATATTGTTAAATTAATATCCATAAATTATTTTTACTTTATGGTAATACTAAAATGATATATCATTTAGAGATTACTATATTGCTTTGCCTAAGATATTTATATGTTCATAAAGTTTTTCCATAGAGGAAACAAGGCAGCTATGATGGGACAACATCAGGAGGAAGACAACCTTCAAAATTAGCAACTTGAGATGGTCATAATCGGAACTAAACAGTTTTTTGTAGTTATGGAACAGTTGAATCAGGCTATAAATGGTGTTGGTATCCATGCATGAGATCATCCAGATCAACCATAGAGGAACATGTCAGTAGTGGATCATTTCATGAGGCAACATCCCCCATCATTTAGAGGATCATCTGAGCTTGTTCTAGTTGAAGGGTGGATTAAAGCACTGGAGAATATTTTTGATGTCAGGGGGTGTTCAGAACATCAAAAGTTTAGTCTCGTTGTTTACCATTTTGAAGGTGAAGTTGATCAGTGGTGGTCTATGGTTAAAAATTTCAGGGATAATGAGTAGATTGATGCTCTTGATTAGGATGAATTCAAAGGTATGTTTCTTGAGAAATATTTTCCTAAGGTTGTTCATCTTACTATGAAAAAATAATTCCTAGAATTGAGTAAGGAGGATGACTTAGTGGCTACTTATGAAGAAAAATTCACTCGACTGGCAAGGTATGCTCCAAATTTCATACGAGATCTTGATAGTAAAATCAGTCATTTTTACTCATGATTAAAGACAAAGTATCAAAGGTATTTAGCTTCTCGTGAGTTCAAAAGTTATCAAAAACTTGTTTGATGTGCAGAAAAGGTGGAAATGGAGTTTTCCGATGATGAGGTGTTCTTTGAAAAACAAAAAAAAATAAGAGGTATATGTGGCAGATAAAAGGGAAGAACTATTCAAAAAAGTATGATGGTAAGAAACTTAAGTTTATAGTTTGTGAAAAGTTTGGTAGAAATCATGCTGGGGAATGTCTTGTGAATTTTGTTAAGTGCTACCGATGTGGTAAAATGGGACATAAGGCTCGTAATTGCACTGAAAATGATCAAGGTAATGGTAAGAAAAAATAGGATTTACAGTCAGTAAAATGTTTTAAGTGCAATGAAATGGGTCATTATGCAAATGAGTGTCTAATAAAGAACTCAACTGAGGGAAAGCAGCCATACTACAAGCAAAAAGGGGTGGTGAAATCCTTTTCAACTACTTCAGAAGATGTTGGGACATCAAATAAAGTGGTATCAAGTATACTGTTTGTTTGTTTAGATTATGCCAACGTGTTGTTTGATTCAGGTTCTACACATTCTTTTATTTCTGAGTAATTTTCTAGAAAATTGGGAATTACATATCAAGAGATGAATCCTGAACTTATATTAAAACACATGGAGGAAATATTGAGACAAAAATAAATCATAAGAAACTTTTTATCCTTTTGTGTAGAAATAATCTGCCTGCAAACCTTATTGTTTTTCGTCTATTAGAGTTTGATGTTATTTTGGGTATGGATTGGCTTTCCGTTTATCATTCTAAGATTGACTACAGAGCTAAATAGGTTTCTTTTCAGAAATAATTTCAGTTTTTGTAAATAATGAACCCTTAATTTTTATAACATATTAGGAAGCTAAAAAAGTAGTAAAATATGGGAATGAATGTTACCTTGCACATATTGTTGAAAAAAAGGAACAGTTCAGATTAATGATGTGTCAGTGGTAAATGAGTACCTTGATGTTTTTATGATGATTTTCCTGGTATTATGCATGATCAGGAAGTTTAATTTACTGTTGACTTAGTTCCTGATGCTAATACAATTTTAAAACTCCCTTATCAAATGGATCAAATTGGACTTTTAGAGTTAAAAAAGCAATTATGGAGTTATTAGATAAAGGTTTCATTCGACCCAGCACATCGCCATGGGGTGATCATGTCTTGTTTGTTAAAAAGAAAGATAGTTCAATGAGAATTTGTATTGATGATAGAGAATTGAATAACATCATTGTTAAGAACAAGTGTCCTTTACCTCATATCCATGATTTGTTTAATCATCTCTAGGGAGAACAGTATTTTTCAAAGATTTAATTGAGTTCGGGGTACCATCAGTTGAAAGTAAAGGAAATAGACATTCCAAATACCATGTTTCGTACTAGATATAGCCATTATGAATTTTTGGTTATGCCTTTTGGGTTAACCAATGCACCTACTGTATTCATGAATATTATGAATATAATTTTTTGTGGGTTATTAGATAAGTTTATGGCTGTGTTCAGTGATGATATTTTGGTTTATTCTAAAATTAAAGAGGAACATGAAAGTCATTTAAGTTTTTTCTTGCAAACCTTAAAATAAAAGAAACTGTATGGGAAATTTATCAAGTGTGAGTTTTGGTTACAACAAATTTCATTCCTTGGTCACATTGTTTCAAAAAAATAGTAAAAAAGTTGTTTAATAATGGCCAAGACCCACAAATATAACCAAGATCTGTAGTTTTCTTGGTTTAGTAGGTTATTACTGGAGTTTAGTTGAAAATTTTACACGGTTATCTAGCCCACTGACTAAATTAACTAGAAAAGGTTTTAAGTTCATCTAGACAAAAGAATGTGATGATTGTTTTCAAGAATTGAAAAAATATTGGTGAATGCTCTAGTTTTGGAACTGCCTTCCAGAAATGGTAAGTTTGTTATCTATAGTGATGCTTCATTGAAAGGACTTGGTTGCGTCCTTATGCAGAATGATCAGGTAATTTCTTATGTTTCACGTTAGTTGAAACATCATGAGTTAAATTACCCTACACATGATCTGTAATTATCTTCTATTGTTTTTTCTTTAAAAATTTGGAGGCAACATTTGTATGGAGTAAAGTGTGAAATATATATTGATCACAAAAGTTTGAATCATATATTCACTCAGAATTAATTAAACATGTGATAGAGGATATGGTTGTAATTAATCAAGGATTATGATTTCATGATCCATTATCATCCAAGAAAGGAAAATAAAGTGTCTAACGCTTTGAGTCGAAAAATTAATGCTTCATTAACCATGATACATTTGGAACGAGATCTTTTGGTTTTTGATTTGATGAACTCTGGAATAGAAGTTTTTGGTGTAGGAAATTCCTTTGTTTTGTTTTAGGTTTTAGTGAAATTATCTCTATCAGACAAAATTAATCAAGCACAGAAGAAAGATAGTCAGTTGTAGAAAAAGGTAGAGTTAGTTCAGAAGGGTAAGTTTCCTGATTTTAACATTGATAATGATTGTATTTTGAGAATTGGGAAGATATTATGTATGACTTGTGATTCACATTTGAAGAATGAGTTGTTATGTGAATCTCATAGTTCTCCATTTTTATTTCATCCTAGAAGTGCTAATATGTATAGAGATCTTCGGGAGTTTTACTGGTGGGATAGAATGAAAAGAGATATTGCTGACTTTACTATGAAGTATTTGACTTGTCAAAACGTTAAAGCAGGGCGGAAATTACTGAAAGGGATGTTTCATCCTTTACCGGTGCTAGAGTGGAAATGGGAAAATATATCCATGGACTTCATTGTGGGATTACTGAAGATATCTCGAGGTAATAATGCAATTTGGGTTATTGTTGATTGGTTGACTAAATCTTCTCAATTTCTTCCTATTCGAGATATTTTGTCTCTAGATCAACTTTCTCGGTTGTATGTTAAAAATATAGTCAGGTTTCATGGAGTTCCCCTCTCCATTGTATCTGATCATGATCTGAGGTTCACTTCTAATTTTGGAAAGACCTTCATAAGTTTTTGGGTATTGAATTAAATTTTAGTACATCTTTTCATCCACAATCATATGGGAAGTCAAGAAGAACAATTCAGACCTTGTAGGATATGCTACGTGCTTGTTCACTGGATTACCAGGGAAGTTGGGACCAACATCTTTCTTTGGTTGAATTTTCTTATAATAACATTTTTTATTCCAGTATACAGATGGCTCCATTTGAGGAATTATATGGGAATAATTTTCGAACTCAAACTTTTTGGGATGAAGTAGGTGAAAGGAAGTTTATGGGACTAGAATTGGTAGAAGATATGTCAGAAAAGGTTCAGTTGATTCAGAATAACATGATAACAGCTCCGAGCATGCAGAAAAGTTATGTGGATAACTGTAGGAATGATCTTTCTTTTGAGGTAGGTGATCATGTCTTTCTCAAATTTTCTCCATGAAAAATTGTGATGTGTTTTGGTAAGAAGGAAAAATTGAGTATGAGGTTCATTGGACCCTATGGAATCCTAGAGAAATTTGGATCAGTTGTGTACATAGTGGATTTACCTCTAAGTTTATCCCATGTACACAATGTTTTTCATGTTTCAGTGTTGAGGAACTATATTCCAGATCCATCTCATGTTTTGAGTCCAGAGGTAGTTCAGTTGGAAGAGAATCTCTCTTATGAGGAACAACCAGTCCAGATTCTTGACCAAAGAGAGAATCTATTGCGGAATAAGGTAATCCATTAGGTAAAAGTTTTGTGTAAAAACTATATGGTTGAAGAGGCAACGTGGGAATCTGAAAATGCTATGAGGGATAAATACCTCCACTTATTTGATAAGTGAATAAAATTTTGAGGACGTAATTCCCAAAAGGGGGAAGCATGTAACATCCCAAGTAAATAAAAAATATGAAATTTTCATATTTATTAATATTTGTTAATTAAATATTAATTTTACTTTAATGGGGATTCTATGTTTGATGGCGTACCCGATACGCAACAACGGATTTCTTTAAAATCTAATGTTGCACACGAATAATATAATATTATTATTTTAAATGGTAGTTAACACATATCCATTGTAATCGAAGGAATGAATAGATATAACTACAATATGATTATACATGTTTTTCAAAAAAAAAATCATTTATCCAATAAAAGTTAGAGGTTTAAAATGTGAATGAATCTAATTTTAAGTATAAATAGTCTCATATTTTTTAAAAGGTCGATTTACCTCCTTTTGATGGTGAACCATTTTTAAATCTAATTTTTTTCACTTTTATATGTTCTATTTTACAAAATAATATTATTATTTAGAATCGGGACATAAAAATTTACTTTGGATGAAATTTTGGTATTTTTCTGATAATGTTCATTTTTTTAATGAATAGGGAAAAATACTGTATTTTAATTCAAAACTATCTTTTAATATAACTTATTCATATGGTTAGATTATATTTTTAATTGTTTTTAAAGTTTAACTAGATTATGTTTTTACCATTTAATCCAATTTTGTTCATTGGAAGTAATTTCACTTTGACAATGGACATAAATAAGTGTCAATCTTTTGATAATTATTATTTTTTAAAACACGCTTTTTGTTTTGACAATAGGAATTAATTTTAAATTAATTTATTCCACTTATATGTTTTGAATTATGAAAAATGGATTCCATATTTGGAATTATGAGGTCCAAATTGGGTAAATATATAACTTTTATTTTTAGACATTATGAATATTTACATCAGTAAATATTTTATTTTCCATGGTAAAAGGGTAAATCTGGTAAATAAGGGTAAAATAATAATATTATAATAATATTAAATTACCTTAAAATGTATCCTAAACCTATTGGTTGATAAATTTCAGACCATGGAAATCCTTGGGTAGATTTTGGGACCCCATGGAGCCACTTAAGAGTGATAATGACACTTTATCTTAATTAATTTAAAGTAATGACAAAAATGACATAAACATATGTCTTTTAGTAAATCAATTCTTACATGGGGTTATATAAGTTATCTCTTAAACTATAAATATTAATTTGAAATCTAAAAATATTTCCTATATCATGGTGTTTTATTTATAATTTTTATAAATTAAATAAATAAATTTAATTATGACATAATAATGATGTAGTAATTGATTCTTTAATAAATGATTCAAATAAATGATATTATAATTGTAAAAATAAATTTATTTTGAAACTTTTTATGACATATACTATTTTTAGGGATAATAATGACTTTTTATATTTTAATTAATGATGGTTTTTTGAAATAATCAAGTTGTTATATATTTTTTAAAAAATCTTGATATGAATAGTTTATAAATTGACATAAATGAGTTTTTAAAACAATTAATATTTTTTTAAATGATATAATAATCATAAAAATCTAAGATTTTGCCAAATTACTTATGTTAGGTGTAAAATGTCATTAATTAACCACTTGTGGCTCTATTGGCATTTTATAGTAACTATATTAACTTTATAGAATGAATATACAAGAAGACATGGTAAGAGTCAAATTAGTTAACTAAGGGTTAAAGCTAAATAATAAGGTTAAATTTGAAAAAAAAACTTGTGTAAAACCAATTGGTTGAGAGGATTTAGAATAATAGTCATCGTATCTTAGAATATAATAAATTTGGGACCTTCTGAAACCAAAATTTAGTTTATAATAAAATAATATTTTCAAACTTTCTTAAAGAGCCCCTCCTCCCCCTTATAAAAAGTAATCACATATAACCCATTACTCACACTTGTCACACACATTGGCTCGTCAAACCTATATCCAAATAATATCTCAATATCCCTCTCTTCAACATATAATCCTTACCTTAGGAATATGACACTTCAATAAATCCTTTTTGTTCAAACCAAATGGAGTTACACGATATAAAGGTAATATCTTCTCTTAAGTTCTTTTCACTTATTTAACATATCCAACCCCCTGAACTCTTTTTATTCTTTTATTTTGAAAAAAAACCATTATCCTAAATATAATATGTTGTTTTTATGATGATTATTCTAACCACACTTATACACGCATTCTTATAATGGGTAAATAACATATTGTTTCTGTGGGTGGCAAAATACTGCCTCAGGAAATGATGATTGTTCTATCTTCTCCTACCACCTATTATGGTGGCCATTATGATGGAACTGTATTTATATGTAATATATATTATATTTATATTTTCTGTATACTTCTTTATTTTTCATTTATATCATGCCTTTGTGGTTTCCAAAATGGGTAAATATGATAATTTCATTTGAGGAAAATGTGGACTACTGCCCCCTCAAAGTGATATGACTCATTCATGCCATATATGGAATGTATAAAGGATAGAGTTACTAAAATTATATATTATATTATACTAGAATTACAATATACCTATGTATCGTTAATATTTCATTCCATTAAATAGAAAATATAAATTAAAGTAGCATTCATGCGTACTTACGGCTTACCATCTCCATGAACGGTGCATTTCATTTCTTATCTCCAAATGTTATGTACTATTATAAATACATATATATACTAGATATATATGATATATAAATCATGAATATCATTCTAAAGATAATGAAATTTTGACCACATGGACAACTTGTAATTATAAGAAGTTCATTTTTGACTCAAGTACCAAATATCGACAAAATGACCGTTATTAACTTAAATGATTACATAATGTTTGTAACATTGTAATAAGTAATATAAAAGGAATAATAAACTTTAAAAATGTTATTAATAAAGTATAAATTAATTTTAGTTTATTATTCAGGAGATTAAAGAATGAACGGGTCAAGTTGGACACGAGGTAAGGGACTTCATCTCAATCTCCATTCATTGAAGCATATTTTGATTTATACACAACTTTCTTTTATAACGTGTATAAACCCCTTTGACTTTTAATTTCATTCAAAGTTAATATTTTTATATGAAACGTTTTACTAAATGAAAAAAATTAATGTTTCTTTTTAACGTACGTGGTGACAACGTCCTTTCTACCACCGCGAGTATTATTTGATCTTTGGCTTCCTTAACAAGCCATAATATTTTTAAAAGGAAAATAAATACCATATAATCTTTTTACATATTTTAGTATTGGAAATGGTTTTGAGAAAGAATTGATTATTTTAATATCTTTAAATGGTATATTGTGATTGAAATATGGAAATGTTATCTTTCCTTTATGATTTTTTTATGTGTTATGAATATGTTATCGTTCTTGGGAATTGTTTATGTATATGGGTGGTTTTGTGATAAACCTAAGGTGGGTGATCCTGAGATAGCTCTTTAATGCATTGGGTAATGTGACGAAAGTAAACATTAAAGTTTCTCCTAAGAGATTTAGGGAATATGCAGTGATGGGTATTTCAAATGTAACTCCCTATGTATATGTGAAATCTACAACGGTAGTATGTTATGGATGCCACAAGTTACCCTTAAGACTTATGTTTTCTATGTGTTATTCATAAAACTTATGATTTCATGAGGTATGTTAAAGATCTTATGCTTGGTATTTATTGATGGACTAATGTTTTATTTTTTTATTTTATAATCCTTACTGATCTTTTTATGCTCATCCCAAGTTTTTGAAATATTTTTAAAAGGACTTAAAGATGAATAGGGTCAAGTATGGGATCAAGGAAAAGTTATTCTACCTAAAACATGGAACTAGACATGACCCTTTTTTTCAAGATTTTTTATTTTATAAAAAAATGGATACTTAGTAGAAGTGTCTACTTTGTAATATTGGAGATGTAATGTAATAGTTATGGCATAATTATCTAAAGCTCTAAAATTGAAAAATCCTCGATGTGAATTATTAACTTAATTCAAGATTATGTAATGTTTAAGGTCAGGGACTTATTATATTCACTAAGACATTGAATTCTAAGAGAATTAATTACATCAAACATGAATAAAAAATGATTAAATTTTCTTAATTTTAATTATTTTTGACATACTATTTTGATGACATGTCATTGTGGTAACACACCAATGGCCTCTCAAACCGTTATCTCACCACATTATTGATCTGTCATGTTGTTGGGTTGTCAAACCATTTTCTTGTCATGTCGTTGGGTTTTCATTTTATTGGATTTTTATTCTATTGGCTTTTCATGTTATTGGCCTATCATATCGTAAGCTTGTCACACCATTGTTGTTCATTCCTTTGAAAAAATTTCAATTTCTCAATATTTTGAGCTACGAGTTTATTTCTCAGTTTATGTTATATTTGTAACCCAATGCATTTTTTCCTAGGATTTCAATTTAGATTTCAAGTATTATTTTTATTTTAGAATACCTAATATCTCAAATGATATTAAATATAATAATTTATATTCTCAACATACCTTGATCCCCATGTGATACTCTCATATCTCTCTTGAGCCTAGTACAACCCTTTTCCCTCTCAAATTTCAAATATTCTACTAACCTAAACCAATCATGTCGGTCTGATCTGAATATCGAGAATTAAGAGTGATTTTGATATTTCTACTTCTAATTATAAATCATCAAAAAAGAAGAAAGATTTGAGTTCACCTACTCCTTTAGCTCTAGTAAATACTGAGCTTACAAACATGATTGTTGTACCAGAAAAATATGTTGAATCAAAGTTTTTGTTATCCAGTAATTCATTGGTACTCAAAGTACTTTAGAATTAGGGATGGTTATATTGGTGTTATTCAAATAAAAGTCTTTTTTACCCTAATTTTTTCTATTATTTTTATCAAAATGTAGAATTTGTGTTTGATCAAGATAGTTCTAATTGGATTAGAAGTCATGTGAAAGAAAATGTGTTTGGTTTTTCTTCAATAAAATGGTATAAATGTTTAGGTGTTCCTCCTGATGGAATCTATGATGAACACCAAGGTAGAATTCTAGAAGTCAGTTGTTTTTTATGTGTGAGGATTATCTTTTTATACTGATAGTAGATGGAAAAACTAGAAGGAATGTTTTTTTTTTGATATAGATATAGAATATAGTATGATTTTTAAGTTTTTACAACACATATTTGACCCATGGAAAGGTGGTTCACTACACTAAGGTACCAGGATGTGTATCTTCTATATCTGATGATAAAAGTTCACAAGATTAATCTATGTAAATATCTCATGGTGTATATGTGTGAGATGATCAATACATCCTTAGGATCTAATTCTTTGATCTCTACAAATATGACTTCTTCCATTTTGGAGGCCAAGGGACTAGGACATGATGATGGTGAGTATTTTACAGAATGTGGTGGTTTCTATCTTACAAGTTCTACTTTTTCAAGAATGAAAATTAGCTGTAAATCTTGGAAAAATATATTGGGTTAGTGATTCTGATAAGTTTTATGTTTGGTATAATCTAGTTGATCATCCAATCAGAACTAAGGATGAATTTGATCTATTCTTGGAGTCTAATGAGGTATGGTAATACTCTAATGAGGATAAAGAATAATTTTTTTTTTTGAAAACGTAGAAAAGGAACCATATATGGATGTAGGGAGTGACCCAAATTTGTCTCTTAAAGATTCTCTCATTTCTTATCCCATTTCCTTGGAGCTCCAAGTACACCTAGTATGTTTCCAAAAATAGAAAAGTTGGTTAAAATTGATTTATAAGAGACTGAGGTCCCTAGAGTAGAGTAATATAAAAGTTAAAATACATTAAATATGATAATGATGGTAATGATGAGAAAGAAAAGGAAGAATAATATGATAATGAAAGTGAAGATGGTGATGATGAAGACTCTGAAGTATTGGTGATAGTGGAAGAATCAAAATAAAGGAAGTGGAGATGCCTATAGAGATTCAAGATACACATGTTGAGGGTGATAAATTCCCATGTATTGAAATTTTCTATGAATCTACACCTATTAATGAAGTTGAGGCTAGTTCTATTTTCACAGGTCAAATTGTTTCAGATTCTAATCTAATGGAATAGTTAGGTGTGATAGCCACTGTATAATAGCATGTTGCTGAACAAGAGGAAAATGATATTATTAAGGAAAAATTTGGAGATGAATAGTTAGTTTATTTAAATGTTGATAAGCCTTATATGGATGAGAATGTGGATATTCATAAGCTAGATTCTCCTACTATCGGTACATAGTTAGAAGTCAATTCTTCCAGTGTTTCTACATAGAGCTTGGATTCATAAATGTTAAAAGAAATAACTATAGTCATTATATATTTTGTAGCCAGATAGAGTTCAAATTATGAGATAGTAGTGGTCATACCTACTATTGTGGTCCCTCTTACCACTTATCCAGTAGCTGTTGAAGTTTATGGATGATGAGTTGATCCCATGTTTTAAGAATGGGGAAAATTTAGTAAAATTCCTTCGAATCTCGAAAGACATAAGGTTAATATAGAAGGATATCCTAAGGGATACTTAATATCTCAAGTAGATTTTTATGGGATATTGTAAAAGTTCACTTCTGTTAGAACTATAGCACCTGAACCTACTCCTACACCTATGTTCGTTCTAGTTAATGTATTCACTAAAGGTGACTTGGATGATTTTAGTAAGATGTTGATGTTTGATTTTTCTTTGAAGTTAAATAATAGAACTCCTCAAGTTAATTTCATCTGTGAAAAGGATGCAAGGTATATATTCAAGTTGGTTATTCAACATATCCAACCAAATATGACACATCACATTTATGAGATAGAGATTGTCAAAAAAAGAATTAGAAGTTAGTTGGATTATGACATGGCTATGATTGAGGACTTGAAGTAAACCTTTAATACTTATATAGAAGGTATCCTTAAAATTCTTGAGGATACATCTTCATATAATTCTCTTGTTGTTTCTCCTCCTCTAGTGTTTGATTTTGATCAGTTTAGGGAAGTTGTTAGAGATGATCTAAGAGTTTATTCAGCCAGTGCTTCAAGGAGTGTTGTTGATTATCCCCAAAATATGTTTAGAAGAATTTGGTATAATTATGATTATTTTCTCAAGTTGATTACTAGTTATTCCCATGACATGAAAGCTGATTGAGAAAATATAACCAAGTCCATTAATTACTATCTCTCTTGGATTTATAACAAGAATACAGTGAATGAAAATTTCAAATTCTTGGCTGAGAAATTGAGAATGCCTCCTATCAATTAGGCTTTCAAAGAACAAGTAATACAACTTAAAGAAATGATCCCAGTACGGAATCATTTTATTGAATAGAAATATTATTTCATTAGTGTGATGTAAAGGGGGCCAAATCATAATGTATTTCATCTATCTCATGAATCATTTTATTCATGTTTATGGTCAAGCAGTTTTTGTCCATGAATCTATCCCAATTTCTCCTCGGGTTTCTCTTAGACCAAGAGTTGCTCGAGATCCTTTTGCACCTTCACCTTCCCAATTCTAGCCTTTTCCAATGTCTTCTTCTCAATCCTCAAGACAACTCTGACTAGTTTTTATTTTAGAATACCATCCTCGGACTATAGATAGTCTCTATTCTAGTTTTCAATCTATTATACCCTAGCCTGATCCTTCTTCCTAGGATAAGAAGTTAAAGAAGGAAAGGCTAAAGGAAAAGAACCCAGGGACCATTCTGCTACATCTTGAACTTTGTTTTTTTTTGGCTTAGATATTTTTTATTTAATGGGACTTTGATTGTAATAACTTTTTGGTAATGATTTTGAATGCCTATGATATTTCTTATTATGTTATTCTTGTTTTTACAATTCTTTTATTTGCCTTTTTGATAATCCCAAAAGGGGGATTATTCTTATGGAATATTCAAAAACCTTATGGAATTTTCGATTTATTATAGTGTTGTTTTTATGTTATCATTGATATTATCTGTTTTTATTTTTCTATTCATGATACTTACCTTTGATACATACTCTTTTATAATTTATTTTTCTTTCATACCATCTACAAAAACTATGAATGACAAGACTTATTTTATATTTTGATCTTACCTTTGATATCTTGTTTAAACTCTTGTAATACCTTTGATGAAAAAAATTTATATTTATAAAGTTCTTTTATTCCATGATTTGTGATCATCAAAAAGTGGGATATTGTTGACCTTCTATTTTTAATGATCAAAAAATCATGATTCTGATGTTATTAATGAGATTCGTGTTTCCCAGTGAGGAATCTATATTTTTAGCCAGGAAAAAAACTCAAAGGATAAGACATCATTGAGGTTGGCACCACAAACTCGAGACACCATTGTTCATGAATCACTACCAGAATGTCATACTGTTGGACTGTAAAATTGAAAATGTATGTGACACATTCATTTGAAGCACCCCCTGGAAGTCATGTCGTCGTAACAAAAAGTTGGCTAAGTATGAGATACCACCAGTTGAATAACTACTAGTGTCATACTACCAATATAGAATTTCTTCTAGGTCTAAGACACTGTCAGACATCACACCTACAGAATAGACACCCCTGGTTGAGATGTCCCTAACATAATGTAATTTCAACTAAGTCTAAGATACCACCAGTATTATACCATCAATATCTTACCACCAGTATCATACCACCAAAGCCTGACACCGCCAGTCAAATACATTACCTCTATCTTCACATACCTTTTTAAATAATAATATTATAATGGTTATTTTAATTAAAGTTAATTCCATTTTATATTTTAATTATTGTATCTTAAATTATTGATAGAGAGAATTTAATAGAGTGTCTATTCATGCAGTATGAGGAAGATGTTGATCCAGATATTATACTTTCTATAGATAATAAAAAGTGAAGCATACTCCCTCATGAAAAAAAATACGTGAAAAAGAGATGCATTAGTAAATATAGTTAATTGATGCCAATATGAGAGATCAAACTGACTAAACATACATAGAGTTGAACCAAATACAAACATTCTACTGGGAAGCTGAATTATACCATCACATCTAGTGAAATTATTAATTCAAGGAACAGGAGTCTATGACACTCTGTTTTCCTGATGTTTTTCAAGATAACCTGACTCGGGATTCACTTTTGAATCAAATCGAGGGTGACATGCTTCTTTTCAATAGACCGGGCATTTCTAAACTCTACTCTTATATATTTCTTTACTCTGTTTTTACTTATTACTTTTTGAGAAGTGTGTGCTATACTCTATTTATATACACACACTATATAGTATAATAAACTATAAGATACTCAATATATTCTCAAACTCAATTTTTCTTGTTCCTCCCATGGATAAGAGTGGTATAGGTCCTTGTGTGGTTTGGCTATTTCTTACACCCATAAATAACTATAGAAGAGGTCGTGTGTGACCTGGACAGTTGTAAATTGTTGTAAAACCTAATCTAGGTTGTTGATCAGATATTTTTTTATATAAAATAACTAGTTTTAGGTGATCACCAAGTTGAGAGGACTAAGTCTTGACTTGAGACTGAACCTCTTGTATTCACTATTTACATTGTGTGCTTTAATTTTGTTTTACATTATTTACACTTTAAAACTAAAAATTGTTTTAATTATACACAAAATATATATAATTTTATATTTTATCTTATTTTGTGTTCATATAGTACTTTGATCATGTAAAATGGTTTCAAAGGATTTAATAATATTTTATATTATTCATTCGAGGCTTAATTAATCCTTAGAAATATTAATATCTATATCATATTACTTATTTTGATAAACTGGGTTGTATTTAAACATTTGGGGGATTTCAAAATAATCCATTTTAAACATAAATTTTTATTAGGTACTCAATTAAACCCCCCCCCCTCTTGAGATACTCACTTTTACTAACAACAAAATTTTATAAAACAAGGATATAGAAGAAAAAGGTTTTTGATTGAAGAGAGTAATAATGTTTTTTCCCTTAAAACATTATTTTTGGTATCCTCAATACTGAAATAGATCAAAATGAAATAAAAATTTGTAATATCTAGAAATAATCATAGTAAAGAAAATATATTTGGTTTAATAAGTAAATATCATATAATACCCCCAATAGATACTTAAATATAAACAATCTATAATAATGATGATATTGTTAAATAAACTCTTACCTCAGGTATGACTTCCATTGTATGTGATGAAAAATCTTATATTATAGATATATATTTATTATAAATCTATTCTAGAACCATACTCATATATATTATACCATATATGATTTAAATATAACCTTTTTCACCTTTTTATTAATAATTCTTTATCAAAATCATTATTTTTTGTGATAACCGCAACACTTTTAATGTATGTTTTAGTTTGGTAGTTTTGGTCCTTATACTTTTATCATGGTAACATTATCTCCAAAATTTTAATGATGATAAAAAATATAATATATATATATATATATTAAGAATTATCTATAAAAGGTAGATATAGAAAAATTAATTACACCATTCATGGAGATGGTAAGTCGTACATACTCATGAACACTATTTTTACATTTTGATGGATATAAGTAAGGAAAACATATTTATTATATTTATCCTTATTACCATTAATTTAAAACCTAAATGAAAAATGAATAACATCACTTCATGGAGGTGGTAGCCCACATGTACGCGCAGGCGATGTTGTCATCTTTCATTTGATGAAATAGAGAGGGGATAATGGAGGTTTCATAATCATAATAACATTTTAGTATATTGAGGATATTATATTTATTATTTTCTAATAAATACCAAAAATTTAAAGGAGGTAAAAAAGTAAAAGGAAATTGATCAGTTAAGTTGATTACGTCTTTCTTTTAAAGAACTCATTTAGATATCCTCTTAAATATTTTAAGGTTGGTATTTTATGGAGAATAAAACCTCTAAAACTTGACTAAGGATGTTTGGGTGGATTTTATAATGGTTTTTCAGGATATATGGCTCAAATTAGTGTAAATAAAAGAGATAAGGTGTGTATTTTTTTTAAGGAAGGGAAATGATACACTTGGAATTACCAAAATGATTAAAATATACCTAAGTCATTATCTAGAGAAATTACTCCAAATGACCACATATTTGATTAAAAATACTATAAGATAGAAATATCATCAAAATGAAATTTAGACTTGTTTTGGTGTAATTTTAAAACTTATATTTTAGTTTTACCCCTTGGTTAACAAATTTTAATCTTAATAGTGGTAATGACTTTTTAATATTAAAGGGTTATAATTTTACTTATAAGGTACAAATTAGCTCATAAAGTACCAATGGATGAAATTTTTTACAATTTATTTTCCTAATTGTCCACTTTTATGATTTTTATGATTTTAAATAATTTAATAATATATTTTTATCATTAAATATTATTAATATCATTTTAAGAACTATTATCATAATTTGACATTAAAAACAACATGAAAGGAATTATTTTAAAATATAAAGCATTAAAACAACTATAATATGTTATATTTATCTAAAAGTTCATGTATCACAATAATTCACCCAAATTTTTTTATTTTTAATATTTTTGAAATCATTTTTTTTATTTTTCTATTAATTGAATAAAAATTATATCTATGTTTCTTAAGAATTTAAGGTAATTATTTTATCACTAAAACTTATAAATAAATTACCATGATAAAAAAATTATATTTTAAACAAAAATATATAACTGAACTTATCCTCTTTTATCCTTATGAAAAACATTTAGAGATATTAAATTCAATAGAGTGACATTTTGTATTTATTATTACCTTAAATTGATATAAAGGTCCTAATCCAAGAATAATAGAACCATGTGGCCATATATTCAATAATTGTATGTAAATAGCATAACTACACCCATAAAATAGGATAAATGCACTTTTTTTATTTTGAGACCTTATCTCATAGTTTTAACCCTATTTTACCCATTTTACCCTTACCATGGTGAAAAATATTTACCATGGTCACTATTTATAATGACCAAGAATAAAAGATTCCTATTTAAAAAATTTAATAGAATCTAATTTTCAAGATTAAATTTCTATAAGTGGAAGAAATCAATTTTAAAATAATATTGCAAAACATTATGAAAACCGTTTTTTAGAAAAAAACAAATGAATTTTTAATCATAAAAATGGATTTATTCGTATCCCAAAATTAGAAATATATTAGCTAAATTTTAAAACATTTTATTTAATATATAATATATAAATTTCATTAAAATAATTCATCAATAGTGATAAATTTAATTTATTAATATAAAAAACACATTTCATTCTTAAAAATATTTTTTTATAGAAAAATATCTATTTTACATTCAAATGATTTTACTTTTTATTTGTAATCAATTTATGGCCAATGAATTTAATTTATACATTTTTAAACCATAAATTTTTTATTTTTTAGTTATTCTTATTCATACCTACAAATTTAATGGATATGATATAATAGTATACTATATTACGGTTCATTTAGACTCGGGGTTTCATATATCACAAGATATTGGGAAAATTAAATTTATTTGAAGAGAAATATATCATAAAATCTCAAGGTGTTACATTATATCCCCTTAAAATAAATTTCAATCTTGAAATTACACCACTATAATATAAACAAATGAAGATATCTTTGTTTCACCATATCCTAGGATTCCTGGGTAACTTCTTCGAATTTATGGTTTCGCCTCAATACTTTGACCCATTGGGTGGTCTTGTTTCATAAAAATTTATCTCTATTATCTAAAATCCCAACTATTTATTCCTTATGAGACATATATTTTTCTAATGGTATGGCCTTTTAGTTCATTACATAATAAGTATCAAGTATGTACTTCCTTGGGATAGATACATGGAACACATCATGAACTTCAAAGAGATTTAGTGGAAGTGTTAATCAATAAGCTACCATACTGATATGATCAAGAATATCAAAGGGGACAATATACCAGGGGATAAACTTTCCCTTATTTATAAATCTAATTACCTTTTTCCATGGTGAAATTCAAAGAAATTCCATCTCAACAACTTTAAACTCTAGATATCATCGATGATTTTCATTATAACATTTATCGACTCTAAGACACCCTTATATTTTGTTAAATGGATCTAAACTTCTCTTCTATTTCCTTAGAAATATTGGGTCCCAATAGATTTCCTTCTATAACTTAATTCTAGAATGTTGGATTTATATACTTATTTCCACTGAGGGATTCATGAGGATCCATCTAAATACTTGAGTGAAAGATATTTTTCTAAGAAAATTACACCAAAGGAAGGTGTTTGTCCAAACTACCTTTTAAATGCATATATAAATATCTCAATGTGTATTATAGAGTTTTAATGGTCCTTTAAAACTTAACATTTTCCTAAGAATGGTAATCATTGTTGAAATTCAACTCTATATCCAGATCTTGCTGAAGACTTTTCTAGAACAGTGAGGTAAACCTCAGATCCCGATCTAGTAAAATAGAATATGGTACTCCAAGAAACCTTACCACTTCCTTAATGTATATTCTATGAAATTGATCAAGATAGAAATATTATCTAATAGTAATGAAGTTTTCTATCTTTGTAAGGTGATCAACTATAACACATATAGCTTTATTTTTTTTATGTTGTGGGGAGTCTAACAAAAAAACCATGGTGATTTTTTTCCATTTTCATTCTGGTATGGGTAATGTTTGTAAAATCCCATTATAATTTAGTCTATTAGCCTTAACTTATTGACACACTAGTCACTGAGATACATAATCTCTAATATTCCTTTTCATATTATCCCATGATAAATACTCTTTAAGATATTTATACATCTTTATACATCTTGTATGAATAGAGATTTATGAAATATGATATTTATAAAATACCACATTCTTCAATTTTGGTATTGATGGGACACATACTCGGTTCATAAACCTTATTATTCCAAAATTATCATAGTTTAACTCAGGAAAATTCCTCACCTTATTTTGTAATTCCACATATTCCTTCTATTACTTCTTAATCTTTTCAAGGATGGATGGTTGAACATTCATCTGAGAAATATAATATATTTACCCTTTCTTCATTATTTCAAGATCCATCTTCTATAAATCCATAAATATTGGATCTATTTTAATCCTAATTATGGTCAAAATAGAAAAAAAATACTTAGAACAGCATCCACCTTTTTTCCTTTCTAATGTATTAATGTATTTAGTGATCATAATATTTGGTCAAATCCAACCATCTTATTTGATTTATATTCAAATATTTTTATTTGAATATATACTTAAATATTTTATGATTAGTATACATATCACACATTTCACCAAATAGATAATTCCTTCATATCTTCAACGAAAAAATCACCATTGAAAACTCAAAATCATGTGTTAGATAATTTTTATCATGAATTTTAAATTGGTGAGAGGCATATTCTATAAAAAAACTCATTTTTCATGAGGATGAATCCCACTTCCTTTATTTATGCATCATAGTAGATCACAAACCCCCTCTCCATTATAGGGTGGTGTAAGCATAGGCATACTGACTAACCTTCTCTTCGGTTATTTGGTACTCTCTTCATAATTGTATTTCCATAAGAACTAAACCCCCTTATGAGTCAACTTATTGAGTGAATTATATAACCATTATAAATATCTCAAAAATAATTAGTATTATCCATACAACCCAATAAAACTATTAATTTCAGTTACTATGGTTTGTTTAGGTCATTCCTAAATAATGTATATTTTTGAAGGATCAACCAATATACCCTTACTTGAGATTATATGGCCCAAGAATAAAAATTTCTAAAGTAAATATTAACATGTGTAAAATTTATAATACAAAGATTCCTTTCATAGGGTCTTCATCACAATTCTCAAATGTTCCTCAAGATCTTCCTTTAACTTTGAATTTATAAGAATATCATCTATAAATACTACCAAACTGATAAAGTTAATCTACAAATACTTTATTCATTAAATATATGAATATAGCAGGAGGATTGTTAAGTCTAAATAGAATTACTATAAATTCATCATAATGATACCTCACATGGAAGGTAGTTTTTAGTATATCCTCCTCCTTGATCCTTATCTGATGAAATTTGGTTCAAATACAAATCTTGGGATAATATAGATCTCCTCATAATTGATCAAACAAATAATTGATACTAGGTATAAGATACTTTTTCTTAATAGTGATCTTGTTAAGTTCCCAATAATCAATGTAAAGACACATTGACCCATATTTATTCTTAAAAAAGAGAAGTTACACCCCATGGAGAAGCATTAGTCCAAATGAATCCAATATCTATATTCTTCTAGAGTTTCTTATTTAATTCCAATAACTCAATTGGGGCCATTATATATGGATTCTTTGAAATAGGTGTAGCACCAGGTATATATTCTATTGAAAACCCAACTTCATGATTTAGGGGAAGACTAGAAAAATTCTCTCTAAATACATCATAATATTCAAAAAAAATAGGAACATTTTAAATTTTTAGTTTCTCCCAAACCATTTGAGATAAATAACCTTCATGAATAAGTATAAAAACTCATATGATGGAATAAATTTATATTTGTTGTTTTAGTTCATCCTCACATTGGTAGAAGATTGAAGGTTGATACAGAAAATAATATTTAATTTATCTTCCTAGATAATTTATATGGGTTATATATTGAAATATTCAATACGTACCCAAAATTATATCAAATTTAACTATAGAAAAAAGAACAAGATTCATAGGATGAACATTCCCACAAAATTCTATTAGGGAGGATCTATAGACTTGAGAATCATTAATCCTACCATTACAAGTTTTCACTGCCAACTCAGCATTTAATCATTGAGGTTGTGATATTATACCCTTAGAATATTTATCAAATATAAATGAGTGGGTATATCCATAATCAAATAAAATATTTTCAATCATATAATTTAAAATAAAAGTACATTTCACCACATCGCTATGAACTTCTACTTCAATTGTAGTAATTGTATGAGCTTATTATTCTCTTATTAGATTATTTTTTAGTATTTTCCCTTGACATTTGAGGAATTTTTTGGAATAATATCTCACATTCTTATAGATAAATCACAATAATTTTATGGATTCTTTCTTAAGCTTTAATTAATGATCATGATGGCATTTTAATCCAAACTTAAAGAAAACTCATTTTTCTTTTATCCAAGTACCAAGGTGCTTCCTTCCAGAAGTATCACATGTTATAAAATTTCACTTTCTATTCTTCCCCTTAACCATTTTTTTCTCTGAAATCCTCTTATTCTCTTAATTTACTTCAAGTCCATAAGGCTTGTAGAATTAATAATGTAACATCTTGACCCAACTCACCTATAAGATGGTGTCTAGATCGGTCTGTCACATAACCTCAATCACATATCTCCATATACCAGAGGATACCGACTAGTAGTGAGGGTCTCGGGAGGTGATAGTGTGGAGATTGTGCCCTATTATAAGAGTTTTACATTGGTATAACATAATATAAATAGAATAAAATTAGCGGAAGTAGTAAATAAATGAAAGAGTGTAGAAAAATATAGATAGTAAAACTTAGATATCAGTGAAAGCATTAATATTAAAATTTCATAAAAAGGTTATACAACAGATGAATTCATGTCATGGTGATGATATATGACTGAAATTAGTAAACAATACAGCATTATTGACAACACAGTACAATAATAAATAAAGGAAAGAAAATTCCCATGAGCAATCTCCATGAGCATCTCGAGCTCCAACTCGGTTTTTTTCTCCTAACTCCTAGATATAAGCAATGCAGCAGACAACCTAGATCTTGAAAATATAACGTCTACTTAGGTACCAAGGGTACCTAATAAGGGTGTGAGATATAAATCATAGTAGGTCAGCACCCAAGGTGTCTATCCCAATCTAGAAAATGCATTATGAATTTAAAAGCATGCCATATAAAATAAATATAGAAAGATGATAAATTAAATAATAACAACTGGGTACGGGTTCCTAAATGGATAGTCGTCCCATACTAACATCTTTTTTCCTAAGACGTAAGTCTGAAAAGTATATTTGAGTAAGGAATAATATATAAACAAGGGTCAATTTAAACATAGAAATCCAAGAATTCATACCCCCAATCTTGTGCTTTGTCTTGGATTCTATCTCACATGTCATCGTCCAAGTGGGCTAATAAGAAAAGGATAAGTGTCACAAATTCATAAGAAACTCATTTTAGTAATAAGGTATGCATATCACATATATATAAACAAAAAATTCAATCAAAATAATCAAATCATGTGGTGGAGTCTAAGACCATCTCAGGATATCTAAAAAGAATCATAGGTATCTCTATGGTACATTCAAAAAAATACAATACCACTTAGGACATCCCAGGAGATCTATAAGGAGTCCCTCGTATCACTCGAGGCATAGTGACTCTGAGTCCATCCAAATTATCTCACTAGAGGAATTAGTATCACCCATGGAATGGCATAGCCATATTTCCAAAAGGTTTATCCATAGTTTCTATCCTTGGGAACTGGTATCACTTAGGAGTTTAAAAAACCACCAAGGAAGCCCTCACCTAGAAATCCAAAAGCATCGGCTCCAATGCATCGTGGTATAACCACCCGAGCACGGGATTCCATCCATGAGTCCTTAATATGAAACTTATGTTCTCACCTGGCCCGCATCAAGTGAACCAAGTCACTAAGGAAAATATCAAGGAAAACATCAACACATGTCTCACATTGAAAGAATATATATAAACCATGCTATCAAACAATCTCCATGATCCACAATCTATTCAAGCTATAAAGTAAAAAAAAACTAATCCATCAGCATGGCGTTAGAAATTTAGCACAAAAGTAACTCAAGTCTTCAATATAGAACACTAAGAAATAAGTAATAAACATAAGTAAGGTTCAAGAAAGAGGCTTAGCTATGAGGGACAAGCTCTAATAATGAAATGAAACTAGATCCACATAGAATTAGCATTCCTTTAACCATATGTCACCAATGACATCTCATGGTCTCAAGATGTCAATCTTGAACCTTTATTTAATGAAACCAAGAAAATCCACATTGGCATAAACAATATACATACACAAACATATGCACAAAGTTAAATAATAAGAACTATGCATATTCATTATCAAAGGGCTCAACCCATGGTTCAATTCCCATTTAAAATCAAGTTATCATTTTTTAAGACCTTAATCCATGGCACCACACACTCACCCGAGGTGAAACACAAAGGCATTAGAAAATTAGGACATTTAGGTTGGGCACACCCAAAGGGGTGTCTCAAAGGAAAGGATAACCCCCTTAGTTAGGTTTCACCAAAATCAAAGGTCACAACAGACATGAAAACACAAACCAAACAATTTAATACGTGATAATAAGGAATCTCCAGAAGGTTTCAACGATCATCACAATGGCATGACATGAAATAAACAAATAAATGAAGAGAAAAAGGGTATATTCCCTACACTAGTAATCCCCAATGATAAAGAATGCTTTTCAATTTATAAAATAGGACAAAGTCCTAAACATTCCATTTGGTATGAGTCATCCTACTAAAGGTCATTCTCACTCAATTTTCCTAAAAATGGAAAATCAATTTTTAGGTACAATTTCCAAAGGTTTCATGTTTGTTACCCTTAATGGATGATACCAACTTTCCTAATTCATTCTAACCATTCCATTCAACTCAACTATTTCATTTAACTCATTGGGACATAGAAACTATATTTCAAGGACTCAAGAACCTATACAAGACATTAATCAATTATAACTCAAGCATAAAGAAAAAAGTATGGAAATAAGGAAAACAACATGAAATTTTATCTCTCCATTTTTAGCCTAAAGGTAGTGCACCTCTATTGTAGGGGTTTTATTCCAATAATGTGACTTTTTTATCAGAAATAACATATATAACTTTTATGCATTTCATGAACATTATCAAGAAAGATTTTAAATTGAAAACCAAACTGTATTAATTAAAAACTAAGAATGGTTCATGAAATAATTAATTAATGAAGTATTAAATTAAAGGGGCAAGTAAAGGGACCTACCTCAAAAACTGAACTGATCTGATTCTTTCTAACTCAAGCAGTAGCCCAGTCGTATGAACGTACTTCCATATATATATATATATATATATATATATATATATATATATATATATATCCTTAAACTGATGCACATGTTCCCCACACCATGAGGGAACATGAACATGGAATATAGATATATATATACACACACATTCATACCTAGGTATATTCATTTACACCCTTAAAGATGTTCAAAACCCACTGTAACAATCATTAGGGATTGAAAATCATCCTGGCAAGGTTAATGCACTTAAAGTAAAATACCAGGAACTAAAAAATAATGTGAAAAGGACAAACTCACCACAAATTAAATTATAGTGAGTCAAAAAACATTTAAGACCCTAAATTAACTGAGAAAAACTAAGAAGTGGAAAGAAAACATCACCTTAGAAGGCGGTGGCAACCTGAAACCACATGAAAGAATCCAACACACTGCACAAAAATTACCAAGGACCTTAAAATAATTTAAGACCCTAAATTAGATGGTGAAAAAAACCATGGGTTTGGAAAAACACACCAAAATTACGATGGTGGACCGAATCAACCAAAATCGCCTCAATTCGGTGGTGGTTTCCAGAACATGGACTGGCATCACCCAAGAGAGTCATTGCACACCCTACAATCAAAATAAAACCAAAATGGGTCAAACCCTAAGCTAGGGTTTTCATCCAAAATAAATCAGAGTGGTGAAAGGAGAGAAAAATGCCAAAGTGATGTAGGAGAGTAGATAATATGACCTAACCATAAGGAATTTATGGGAATACATGAAGAACTGGAATAAATCGGCCATAGAAGGAGGGGTCGGAGAGGGAGGCATGCATGATATGGGGTTTCGACCAGGGGTGTGTCACACCTTAGGGGGTCATCCAGGGGTTTTGTTATATGGAGGATCACATGGAGGGAGGTCCGACCAGTAGGGATGTCACACAAGGAAGGGGATATCTAGGGAGGTTTGCGTTGAAGTTTAGGGGTGTACGCTGGAGGTAGATGGAGGGGGAGAGGTTTGCACGACCTGGAGGGGGGAAAGGGAGAATCTCTCTCTTAACTTTTTTTCTTAAACCTAAATTTGAAACATATAATAATAATAATAATAAATATGAAAAATTCATATGTTATTCCAATGTGTGGATGGGAATCAGTGCTCTCAAGAAGCTCGATTGATGCCTAGCCATGCCCTAGATGACGATTATTTTCACACCGGGTCCTCCCCCCTTGGTGGGGGAGGGTCCTATGCTGCCTCTATCTAGTGTTTGACTAACACCCTTTGTTCCCTTCTCTAACCCTGACTTTTTACCCTCCGATTTCTCTAAGCCCTAAAGTTCTTGAATTCTTCAAAGGAACTCCACAACTATCAATTTTAACTTCTGAATTCAAAGATGCATCATCTCTGCTATATCTGACTTTAATTGTGTGCTTTAAAAATCATCATTTATTGGTGGATTTATTCAATTGGTGTATTTTCGAATCATGGGGTCTATAGGAATGAGCAACATTAGGGATTATTGATTCCAAAAACATTATGATTTAGTTTGCATATTAGGATGACCTGATTCTTTCCTGGTCAAGCATGCCTTGCACCTATGATGGAGTTCATTTTAGGATATTCAAGTGGTCCTATGAATTAAATATTAAGTGGGATTCTTCAAAAATGGTGGTTTGGGTAAGATTTTTGGAAATTCTTCCCCCATTTTAAACCCCTTCGATTCTTCGTATACTTAGTAATATGGTATGATGATACCTAAGTTCGGACAGTAGGACTAAGGTAGTATGTCACCTGATTTCTCTGAGGATGTGTGTCTAAGTTGATGTTGTTAATCCACCTGTTGATTATTTTTTGAATTTTATGAGAGATGAGTTCTGGTATAAGAAATTTTTTGTGTTTGAGTCATGGTTTCATTTCTGTTCGTCATGTATAAGATTGGTTTATAGTATGGAGGATTGTAGGTATAGGTTTTTGAATCATTTGGGTGTTGGTGATGTTCAGGTGACTCATTCTTCGATTTATCCTTACATTGGTAATATATTTAATGTGGATTGAAATGTTTCAACTGAGTTTTTTGAAGGTTCGGTTAAAAAGGATGGCAAGGTCACTGGTATGAGTAATTCAGACACTACAATAGACAAGAAATAGGTAGTGGTGTCACCTTCTAACCCAAAGGTCTCTAATATTTTTAACAGGTTGAGACAGTACCTGGTTGTTCCTTTATATCATAATGAATATAATAGAAATGATAGTGCTAGAGTGTGCATTAGCTCTGTCTAGAATAAGGTTTCTAGGAGTGAGATCTGGCTGAATGTGAGTAATGCTGGTGTGGAATGGGTGGTAGGCAATGATGGTCATGTTACTAGATAGGGTTGATAGAAATGTTTGTTCACCCTTACTCAACCACTACTACTTCATTTGATGATGTCTTTATATTAGGTAGTTGTGCATTTATCAAGGAGGGAATGGAGGGGATTATCCAGGATGTAGCTAATCAAACAAATTTTGGAAATACAAGGGGTTTTAGCACAGTGACCCAAACTCTGATTCAACTAAGCAACAGTTTTTAAGGCCTATTAGTGGAAATATTAAATATAGATCAACCAGACTCATTCTAGGCCAATGAAGGGGTCTATAAGAATGAGTCCAGTGGAGATGGTGTCAGTTTTTATATAGGTTAGACTCTAGTCCTAAGGAGTAATTGGAGGCATAAGGGTGTCCGTAAAGGGAATTATTACTCCTTTTTTACCACCTCCAATGAAGACTCGAACAGAAAAAAAGTTAAATTCCAAAAATATAGACAGTGGGGTCATTTTCCAGCGGAAGTCAGGTGTTTTGGGTGAATAATACTTGGACTTGATTTTTAGTTTGGAAGAATAAATTTTTGAAAATGACATATTACTCAATTCTACTGAAGAGGAAGATGCTAAAATGATGGGGAGGTCACTGAGGGTGACTCTTAGTGAGGGGAAATACACCTGGATCAAAAAGAAGTACCATATTCTTATTGGGGGTTTTAATAATGGGAATATCATACTAGAGGAGTATATCAAGTCCTGCAACAAGCTGGCCTTTTAATTTAAATATCTGATAATGGATGAACCAAAAACTAAGGTAACCACTATATCCTGGAAATTGTTTAGGGAGATTAATTCTGGTAGGGTTAAATTGTCCTTCAATGTCTTTATTGCCTCCTTTTGTGGTTGAATGCATGGTTTCTCAATTTTTCTTTTAATGTGTTTGAAATAATAAAAATTTAATTTTCAGTCAATTAAATATAATAATCATAATCATAATCATAATAATAATAATAATAATTAAATTATTATTATTATTATTATTAAAATCTTTATTATTATTTTCCCATTTAATTTAAATTTAATTTATTTTCCATTTTAACATTAATTTAATTAATTTAATTCAATTTCTTTAAAAGACACATCACAGTGTCAGCTTTCAAAAATAAAAAAGTTCTGATACTCAGTTTTAAAAACAACATGCCCATCTAATGGAAAAATTTAAATTCCTTCACTTTTTCATCCGGTTCAAAACACAGAACATTACAACCTTCCCACCTTAGAAATTCTCATCCCCAAGAAGCCTTCAGAAACAATGTAACCCTCATTCGATCTACAAGGGTTGTGAAGTATCACATAAAAGGTTTTGTTGGGTCTCTAAACACCCAACTATCATTAAAGCATTGGTTAGGAAAGTGTATCATAAGCCATTATGATCTAATACAGTACTCATTTTCCAATCAAAACACTAATATGGCACATACTTGATCTTGTTAATCTAGAGACACAATCATGTCATCATCTCGTTAAACCTCAGGCCAAATGTACTTCCCGCCATAGGCTTTAGTGTTAGAAAGGGGAAAATGTTTGATCCACAGAACCTCCAACCTTTGGAATTTCCCACAAGACATGCCCTTAAGCATTCTAGCGATGTTTCTTACATGATTTTTGAAACTGATAAAATTTTTGATTCACCGTCGACCTCAAAGCACAATTCAAGATAGATTTCATGAAAATATATATCTAACACAAACCACACTCATCTTACTTGATGACATGCTAGAAAAATTCCTTTACTTACTACTCCATTGAACAAGAGGGATAACTAGTCGAGCCACTCTGTTTAACCATTCAAGAAGACACTCATCTTAGACAGTGGTAGTTTTACGATATAAAATGTGATTTCTTATTCCAAGGGTTCTCGTATTCACTATGAACACATCCACTGAATTCTATACCTGACTTCCGATGATGTTCCTTGATTTATGAATCAATTATCCCAACAAAAATTCTGGTATAACCTCTAATTGTCACGACCGGATTATATGGAACTAATATAAGATAGTCCATAATCTATGTTTATGAGTGAAACGTTGGTACAAATCTAAGATATCCACATTAGAGCATTGACTGAGCCCAGAGAGACATCAGTCTGGTGGTTAAGTAATAAGAAATGGTTTGTGTACAAGATTTCATCCAAGGCATTCCTATATGGGCATCCAAGGGTCACTCAAGACTAAAAAATCTTCTATAAGAACCATACGTTCAGCATACAACAAGATAGAGATTACCCAACAACTTCTAAAATTTAGTGTGGCATAAGACTGACCCTCTCTTAGTGTACCTAGATGATGTCAAGATAGGGTACATACTCATCACTAAGTAAAATACACTAGGAGGATTTAAATAGATTCTAATCAAACATACCCAAGTGTTGGAAAGAAAAACTTTTGAACAACAACTGGTCGACTTCAAGAAGAAACTTGGATTCACCTACTGATGCACTATCATTAACCGATCATCGATCTGTTACCACTTGAGGAATAAATTGATCATTCAAGATTAATCACTATAGTACACCCACAAAAAATGATGTTACTTAAAGTTTTCATACACCTCCAACCACACAATTTTCATGTTGTTGAGCAAGCACCGACACAAATTAAAGTTCACAAGCATCGCGGCATTTAATCCAGTCTAAATATTCTCTAATGGTCCTCTTTTTTTATGTTCCTTCTACCCATAAGGACACATATTTAACAGAACCGACATGGCACTTCCCACCTTATGAGTGTTCTAATTTTCAAAAAATAAGAGATTTACTAGCTGCTCAAAAGTATACTAGATCAATACCACCATAAACACAATCGTTTAAACAATTGGAATGAAAAACAAAACCAAATCGACCAGCATGTAAAAACATCTAAGTCTATAGAAGTCATCACGGGCATTGGGATGAACTTTATTTCTTTACGCTCAGGTCACACTACTCTAGAGATGACCCGAGATGTATTTAATAGCACAAGGCTTAACGATTACACTGAAATCATCTAGTTCATAACAGCATTAAGCACTCAACGGGAACCACGTACATAAACACATACTACCTCGAGGTGATACAGAAGAAAGATGACTTTTAATTCGGATGAAGATGCCCAGAGTCACCCATCACAATGGATAAGGGAGGGTTGGATGACCTATAAAGCATCTGACTATGCCCGAGGCATGTCTAACCAATTGAAAATGAGCATTACTGGATGCTCAGGCCCAAAACTCAAGGATACCATGAACACACATCCGAACGAGGGGGCCATTTAGAAAGTAAAATTCCTACTAGTTAAAATGGAACCAATAATTAGAAAACTCACATAGTTGGCAAGGATTTTAAGTTATAAGGGTGCTACCTATCACGAGATATCCCCTTATAAAGAACAAGAATCAAACCTAACATCGGGTCATACTAAAAGAATTCACTAAGCTAAAAATTCAGTCATCTAATAAATCTCTAAAATAAAAATAACCTACAAAAAAATCTCGCGCTTTTGTTCCAAGGCAACTCAAGAAGCCTTTTCTACCCTTACACAAGGGTCTTAAATATAGGACACCACTACATGTTTTATTTCCATGCCCTTTACATTTAAAACCATTTCGTAATACAACATGCACTAGTTCAACAGTCCAGTCATATGGGAGGACATATACAAATCCATAAAGCGTCTATACACTTTACAGGTGGCATTTGGATCCCATTTAACTATAACCAATAAATTTTAGCAAAAGAAACCAATTACATATCAAACAAGCTAGCATGTCACTATAAGAATCTAACAGATAGAAACATGTTGAAATCACAGAAGCATGACATCTTAATCACATAAAAATGTTAATAAGCATATAAGCATCATACATGGTAAACATTCTAGTAAAAAAGCAGCATGTAAATAGGCTAGCATGCTAAATATATCATCGAAACATGGTATCCAAAAGGAATGCTAAATAAATAGAAGATGTGGAATGGAATTCAATGCACTCAATCATATTATTAGGAAACCAAAAATTCCACTATATGGCATGGCATGTGAATTTCTATGTTCGTAATATGATGCATGTTATCTTTCATCCTCACCGAACCAGGATGATGGTAAATTTCCATAAATTCCATAAATCATAAGCAGCAGAAATTACACCAATCACTTGAGGTGAAATCAAATCAACTGTAATATTGAAAATCATGAGCATCAATTCTCATCCTTGGCCACTTAGTCATTTCATGTACATGGGGTGATCAGTCCCAGACACGGCTACTAATCATGTTCTGACACATTCCTAGTCTCATGTATACCAATAAAAAAGAGTAAGAAAAAGGAAAAAAGGGACCTCTAATACCACTTTGTAACATCCCTAACTGATTCACCTCTAAGACGGTGACTAGACCGGTGGGTCACATGACCTCAAGTGCATCTCCCCGTATGTCAGAGGATTCCAACTATTAGTGAGTCTCTGGAGAGGTAATAGTGGGGAGACTATACCCTCTTATCAGAGTATCACAATGGTATTATAGAATATAAATAGAAGACAAGTAGAGGAAGTAGTAAATAAATTAAAGATAGTAGCGGAATATAGATAGTAAAACTCAAATATTAGAGGAATAATTAAGATGAAAATTTAATAAAAAGGTTATATAATAGATGAATGCATCTCATGGTGATGATACATGATTGAATGAAGTAAATAATAAAACATTATTGAAAACACAATACAATAATAAAGAAAGGATAGAAAATCCCCACAGGCGATGCCCATGAGCATCTTGAGCTCAAACTCAATCCTTTGCTCATAACTCCTAGATACAAGAAATGAAACAGTCAACCTAGATCCTTCAAATATAAGGTCTACTCGGGTACTAAGGATACCTGAGTAGGGTGTGAGATATAAATCTAAAAAGGCCACCACCCACGGTGTCTAGCACAATCTATAAAATAAATTATGAATTTAAGTGGTTTCCATATAAAATAAATATAGAAAGATGATAAATTAAATAATAGAAACTGATTATAGTTTCCTAAACAAACAGTCATCTCAAACTACTTGTTTCGGCCTAAGCCGTAAGTCTAAAATGTATATTTGAGCAAGGAAGAAAATATAAACAAGGGTCAAAGTAAACACGTAAAGCCAAGAAGGCATACCCCCAAGCTTGTTATTTGTCTTGGGGTCTATCTCACATGTCATCATCCATGTGTGCTAATAAGAAAAGGAGAAGTGTCACAAATTCATAAGCAACTAATTTTAGTAATAAGGTTTTCATATCGCATATATATAAACAAACAATTCAATCAGAACCATCAAATCATGTGGTGGAGTATCCCTAGTAATCTAAAAATAATACCAGGTATCACTACAGTGCATCCAATATAATCCAATACCACTAAGTCTATCCTAATTGATCCATAATAATTCCCTAGTATCACTTGAGGCATGGTGACACTAATTTTTTCCCAAGTATCTCACTGGAGGACCTAGTATCACCCAAATCATGGAATAACCATCTTTCCAAAAGTTTTATCCATGGTTGCTCCCCTAACGAACCAGTATCACTTAGGAGTATAATATACCCCCTAGAAAGCTCTCTCCAAGAAATACAAATCATCACTCCTGGTGCATCGTGGTATAACAACCCGAGCATGGGAGTCCATCCATGATTCCTTAATATGGAACTCATGTTCACACCCAGCCCGCATCAAGTGAACCAAGTCATTGAGGCACATTACAAGGAAAAAATTAACACATATCTCACATGGAAAACATATATATGAATCATTATTTCAAACAAGCACCATGAGAAGTAAGATATTCAAGCTATCAAGTAAAAAAACCAATCCATCAACATGGCATAAGGCATTTAGCATGAAATTAACTCAAGTCTCTAAGACAAAACACTAGGCAATAAGAAATAAACATAAGGAAGGTTCAATCAAGAGACTTAGCTACAAGTAATAATTATAAAAATGAAATTCAACTTGATCCAAATGGAATTATAATTCCTTTAACCATATATCACCAATGACATCTTAAGGTCTCATGTTGTTAAGCTTGACCCTGTATTTAATGAAACCAAGCTAACCCACTTTGGAACCAAAAATATACATAAAAAAACATATGCACAAGGATAAATAAGAAGAACTAGGAATATTAATTATAAAAGGGATAAATCCATGGTTCAATTCCCATTTTAAATCAAGTTATCAATTTAGGACATTCATCCATGGCCTCACACACTCACCCGAGTTGAAGCACAAAGGCATTAGACAATTAGGACATTTAGGTAGGGCACACCCAAAGGGCTGGACAAGGGGAAAGGTGAACCCCCTCAGTTAGATTTTTCCACAATAGAAGGTTAAAACAAACATGACAAGACAAACAAAATAATTTAATACGTGATAATAAGGAATCGCAGGAAGGTTTCAGTGAGAAGAAAAGTGGCCTGACATAAAATAAATGATGAAATAAATAGGAAATGGGTAGACTCCCTACACTGGTAATCCCCAATTATAAGTCATGTTATTCAGTTTATAAAATAGTCCAAAGTCCTAAACATGCCATTTGGTATGAGTCATCCTACTAAAGGTCATTCTCAATCAATTTTCCTAAACATGGAAAATTGATTTTTAGGTACAAGTTCCAAATTATTCATGTCTGCTGCCCTTAAAAAATGCTACCAACTTTCTTAATTAATTCTAACCATTCCATTCACCTCAAACATTTCATTTAAATCATTGAGACAAAGAAACTACATTACAAGGATGCAAGAACCTATACAAGACATTAATCAATTATAACTCAAGCATAAAGAAAAGAGTAAGTTAATAAGCCATACATCATAAAATTCTATCGCTAAATTTGTATCTTAAAGGAAACGCACCTCTATTGGAGGGGTTTTATTAGAAAAACATGACTTTGTTATCAAACAAATCGTATATAACTTTTATTCATTTCACTAACTTTATCAAAGAAGCTTTTAAAATAAAAACCAAATTGCATTAATTAAAAACTAAGAATGGTGTATTAAATAATTAATTAATACATTACTAAATTAAAGGGGTAAGGAAAGGCACCCTACCTCAAAAGAAGAGCCGAGCTGATGCTTTCTAACTCATTCAGTCTCCCACTCGCATGCACATACCTCTATATATATATATATATATATATATCCTTAAACTGATGCACGTGTTCCCCTCACCATAAGGTAACATGCACATGGAAGATATGTATATATATATATATACATTCATACCTGGGTATATGCGTATACACCCTTAAAGACATTCAAAACCAACTACAATAATTATCAGTGACTCAAAATAACCATGGCAAGGCTAACGCGCTTAAAATAAAATACCAGGAACTCAAAATTAATGCAGCAAGGACCAAAACACCTCAAATTAAATTATAGGGACTCAAAAAAAATACCCTAAATTAATTGAGAAAAACTAAGAAGTAGAAAGAAAACCTCACCTAAGAAAGTGGAGGCAACCCGAAACCACGGAGCACAATCCAATGCACTACAAAAAAATTACCAAGGACCTAAAAACAATTTAAGACCCTAAATCTGATGGTGCAAAACAAACTATGGGTTTAGAAATTGACCCCAAAATGATAACTATGGACTAAATCAACCAAAACTACCTCGCCTTCAGTGGCGGTTTCCGGAACATAGACCAACAGCACCTGATAGAGGCACTACACACCCTATAATCAGAAGAAAACCAAAATAGGTCAAACCTTAATCTCGGGTTTTTGGCCAAATGAAATTTAGGTGACGAAGGGAGATAAAACATCAAATTGATGGAGGAGAGGACAATATATGACCTTACCTCGAGGAATTGAAGGGAATACATGAAAAATTGGAAGAAATCAACCATAGAAGGAGGCACAGTGAGAGAGAGGTGCGTGTAATATAAGGTTTCGGCCAGGGGGTGCATCACACCTCATGGTGTTCAGCTAGGGGGATTGTTGCAGGGAGGATCTCATGGAGTCTTGATTAGCAGGGTTGTCACATGAGGAAGGTAATCTCTAGGGAGGTGTGCGCTGTAGGTGAGGGGTACGTTCTAGAGGTAGAAGGAGGGGGAGAGGGTTGTGCGACATAGAGTGGGAAAAGGGAGAATCTCCCCTTTAATTTTTTTTCTTAAACTAAATTTAAAACTGATAATAATAATAATAAAGAAAATAATAATAGTAATAATAATAATTTTAATTAAATTATTATTATTATTAAAAAAATATTTATTATTATTTTCCCATTTAAATTAAATTTAATTTATTTTTCATTTTAACTTCAATTTAATTAATTTAATTCAATTTCATTAAAAGAAATGTTGCAATTTCAACTCTTATAAATAAAAAGTTTTGATACGCGGTTTTAAAAAAGGACTTTTGAGCTAACAAAAAAATTAAATTCCTTTACATTTTCATCTAGTTCAAAACATGTGAAATTACAATTTCTCTCTCTTGAAAGTACTTGATACTATATCCTCATATGATGATAATTTTTGGGATACTAGTTCCCTTTTAAGGATTTTCTTAATCCCATCAAAGAAATGGTAAATTTTTCTCTATGTATTGCATTAATATTCTACAACATGCCTTGTTAAACTTGTACATTTAGCTTCATACTTAAAAACATTTTAGTCTTCCTTTTTTCTTGGACTTATGAATTGTTTCTCCATATTCATTTGTTGTTCCTATGGAAAATATTTTTCTGAGTAAATTACCTTAAAATATTTACACTCTATGCTTTTTATTTCCTCCTCATATTTAGTTTTTTGAATCAATGATCATCATTGATCCAAATCCCCCATGAGATAATAAACTTCCATGAAAACCTTTTGCCTTTCATTTCTTCCCAATGTGATAAACGTCTTTTCAAATGAACATATCCATTTCTCAGCTATAAATAGATTTGTGGTTCCCTTGAATGATGGGTGTTTTTATCACTTGAGATGGTCTAACATTGTTACACTACATTTTAGATCAGTAGGTTTCTCCATACGGGTAAGGTTATTGGTCATAACCTAGGTCAACTACCCCAGAATAGTTATAATTTATTCAATTCCATATCCAACTCTAGTTCCAACTTCATTATCTTACCCAGGAGTGAAATCCCTATATATATTATGTGCATTGATATGGTTCCAATTAATTCCTCTAGGTTCCATTTCTAAATAATGGTATAAACTAGATTAGATCACAACATTTTGAATCATAATGCATAATTTTGAAACCAGTGAAATGCATAAAATAAATTAAAAATTTATACATAACTAACCTTAGAATAATAGACTTTGTTTATTTGGGAATATTCTCAAATCATAAAAATATTTTCAAGTCCTTTATAATGGTTGGTAAAGAAAATATAAATTAACCCAATCATATCTCTTGGGAGTGTCAAACCAAAAGTGCAGTAAGGGCACACTCACTGTTCACCAGAATGATAGCTGAGATATACTCAACCAACACTTTTCAAGGTTATTACCCCTAGATGAATCTATGAAAAAACCACATCCAGTTGTAGTATCTAGATGAGGATGGATTTCTAGGAAAACCACATAATCTCTACCTTAAAAATCTTTTTGATGTTATCCTATACTTATAATTGTCCTCAAATTCATTAATAGGGTTATGTCCTATAATCAATGTTTTCTTAAATCTTACTCTTGGGGCTTCTAATTACTTACTCTAATACAAATTGTGAAGACCCCAACCCTAAAAGCCTAAATATGATTATTAATTTATTAAATTTTTAATAGATAAAATTGATCACATCCAAAAGGACTAAATAGTTTAGTAGTATTGTAAAACTAGATACATTTTTAAATCTGATTTTATATTTTAAAACATTAAATACCACATAGTATTTTCTATGAGAACATCAGTATTACCTCTACTATATCATTTCATATCAATCATAATATACTTCTTGGAATCCTAGGGGAAGGAAACATGAGAAAGGGGTGATCTTAGATTCTTAGTAAGGGTATGCATACAATGGAATCAAACATGGAATAAATAAGGAATGAATAATATAGAATAAATAAATTATTAAAAAAAATCCATATATATAATAAAATGATCCTGAAACTTATACATGGATATAATAACTATTCAAATAATCACATGGACATCAATAAGTAATTTTCTAATAATGGAATACATAATTTCGGACATCTTAAACTGACCAACAAAGCCTCATGCTAAGAAATATACATAAATTGGTAAATCCTTGGACAAATATCAAACCTGTTATGTCCCATAATACCTACTTATGCATATAGGTTCTATATAAGTCTAGTCCCCATCTGTAACTTAATAATTCCAATGTATTAATTATATTAATAAATAAAACAACTTAATCAATAAGGCTTAAAATTAAATAACTATCTAAATTGGAAGAACTAGCATATGGAATGTCAATACATTCCATAGTCAAACTGATCATAAATCATCCATTAGAAATATGGTGGATAGTATCATTAAATTATATCCCAAGTAAAGTATAATATTTAACAAAGTATGTTGACACAGATAAAAATACTTTCAAATTATCACTGGAAACACTGTTGAGGAAAATACCCTTTAAACTTGAAATAACTTATTTTAAAATATAAAAATTTATTAGTTTTGAAGTAAATAATTTTCATATAAATGAACCATTGAAACGTGTAAAGGAATATTCAAATTAATTGGTGTTCATAACTGTTGGAAACATTTTTCATGTTATGTATGTTAAAATAAATATTTATTTCACATTTCCAGTAAAAATTCAAAAGCACCGTGTTCTAGAAATGACAAAAAAGATTCATTTTATAACATTTTTTTAAATAAATACATGGGTAAAAATTAATTTAAAAAATAATTGGATATTAGTAAAATCACTCTTGAAAACATTTTATAAAACATGGATATAGAAGAAAAGGTATTTTTGGCCGAAGAGAGAAATAAAGTTATTTTCCTTAAAAAATTATTTCATACTCTTGAGTAATAAAATGTAGAAAAATTAAATGAAAACATTTAATCACCAAAAACAATGATAGTAAAATAAAATATATTGGGTTTAATATATAAATATCATATAATTCATTGAATGGATACTTAAACATAAAGAATCCTGAATAATTATGAGATTGTGAAATAAACACTTACCTCATGTCTAAATTCTTTCGTATGAGTTTGGAACTCATCTATAATAAATATATTTATTATAAACATATTCTATAACCATAATCATATATATAATACCTTATATTATTTACTTATAACCTTTTATCACCCATTTATTAACAATTATTTATTAAAATCATTGTTCAAGGTGATAACTGCTTTATTTTTCATGTATGTTTTGGTTTGGAAGTTTTGTTCCTTATACATTGATCATAGTACAATCATATCTAGAATATTAATCATGATAAAAATATCATATACATATATATATTCATTATATATATGTAATCATCCATAAAAGGTATAGATGTATAAATGAATTACACTATTCATGGAGACAGTAGGTCATACGTACGCATGAATGTTGTTTTCAATTTTCAAAAGATGGAATAAAATAAAGGTAGATAATAATTCACCATTCTAGAATCATTATTATATTATATATATCATATATATTTATTAAATATATCCTTATTACCATCCATGTAAAGCATAAATGAAAAATGAATCACATCACTTCATGGATGTGTTAGTCCACACATGTGCACGAACGACATTGTTATTTTTCATTTGATGTAAAATAGGGTGGATAATAGTGGTTTCATAATAATAATAACATTTTACTATATTGATGATATTGAAGGGAAATGACACACTTTGAATTACCAAAAAGATAAAAATATAATTAATTCATTCTCAAGACAATTGCTTCTAAATGGATAAATATTTAAATAAAATGATTACGAGGTCTCAATATCATCATCTAATGAAATTTAGGTAGGTTTTTGTTTCATATTGGACATTATCTTTTAGTTTTACCCCATGGTTAACCAATTTTAATCTCAACCATGGTAATGACTCTTTAATATTAAAGGGTTATAATTTTAATTATAAGGTAATAATTGGCACATAAATGACCAATGGATGAAATTTTTGGCCATTTAATATCCTAATCACATTATTTAAATATTTTTATGAATTTAAAATTATTTAATAAAATTATTTTATAACAAAATACTATTAATTCCATATTAAGAATTATTCACATAATTTAACTTCCAAACTACATGACACTAATGGAATTTAAATATAAACCTTTAACACATATTTAATATATTATATTTATATAAAATGTTTGTGGATCATAATAATTAATCTAGATTGTATCACTTTTAATATTTTTAAAATCATTTATTTTATTTTTTTATTAATTTAATAAATATTATATAGGTATTGCTCAAGCATTTAAGGTAATTATTTAATCACTAAAAATTAGAAATAAATTAACATGATAAAAGAAATTAATTTATATTTAAAATAAACATTTATAGATAAAATTATCCTCTTTTTATCCTTAAGTAAAAAATTTAGAGATATTAAATTCAAGAGAGTGAAATTTGTTTTTATTCTTTCCTTAAATTAATATAATGGTCATAATCAAAGAAAAATGGAAACAAGTGGTTGTATATTCAATAATTTTATGGAAATAGATGAAATACACACATTAAATTGGACAAAGTAAAGTTTTGGGTTGATTTTGAGACCTTATCTAATGGTTTTAACCCTATTTTACCCATTTTACCATTACCGAGGTGACAAATATTTATTATGGTTACTATTCATAATGAACAAAAATAAAAGGGGCCTATTTACCAAATTTAATAATCATTATTAAAATTATGTAATACAATTTTTAATATGTAATTTATATAATTTATGGAAATTAAATTTAAAATATGCTCGCAAAGCGTGATGAAATCCTCGTTTAGAAAAATACATTTTTAATCATAAAAATGAATTTATTTATATCCCATGCCTTGAAAAAAAATATTTGATAAATGTTAAAAAATTATTGAATATAATATATATATATATAATTAAAATCATTCACTAATAGTGATCAGTTTTATTTATTAAGATAAAAACATATTGCATGCATAAGAACATTTTTTTTGAAAAACTTCTCTTTTACTTTCAAATGATCTTATTTTTATTTCTAATAAATTTATAGCCAATGAATTTATTTTATACATGTGTAAACCATACATTTTTTCATAATTTATTTATTCCTTTTCGTACCCACCAATTTAATTCCTAGTTTATAATGGTATACTATATTTTGGTTCATTTATCCTTGGGGTTGCATGTATTGCAATCTATTGGGGAAATTAAATTTATTTGAAGAGAAATATATCATAAAATCTCAATGTGTTACATTATACCCCCCTTAAAATGAATTTTTCCTCTAAATTATAGTAGTTTGATATAAACAAATGAGGATATCTCTATTTAATCACATCCTCAGGTTCCTAAGTAGCTTCTTGGAATTTATGGTTTTTCCACAAAACATTGACTAGGTGAGTGGTCTTGTTTTGTATCACTTTCTATCTATAATCCAATATACCCAATATTTATTCATTATAGGAGACATATTCCTCCAATTTTATGTCCTATTAGTTTAGTACATCTGAAAGATCATGTATGTACTTCCTTAGGATAGATACATTAAACTCATTTTGAACTTGAGAGTTATTTGGTGGAAGCGATAGGCTACCATCTCGGTATGATCAAGAATATCAAAGGGGTCAATATATCTAGGGATCAAATTTATACTCTTTCCAAATATTATTACCCTCTTCAATGGAAACATTTTAAGGAATAATATTTCACCAACTTCAAAATTCAGATCTCATCAATGATTATCAGCATAACTTTTTTATCAACTCTAATCTACCCTTATATACTATTAAATGGATCTTACCATCTATATCTTTTATTTAGATAGATCAAGTCCCAATATATTTATTTCTAAAAATTTATTATACCATTTTTTTCTTCTACACGTCTTTATATTGATATTTTTATAACGATCCATCCAAATACTTTCTTGAAATCTATTATTGTAGGAAACTTCCATGAAAGGAAGGTGTTTATCCCAACCACCTTTAAAGTCCATAGAACAAGCTCTCAACATTTCTTCTAGTGTTTTAATTTTCCTCTCAGATTAACCATCTATATATGTATGATAAGAAGTGTTAAAACTAAAATTTTTATCTAGATCTTGTTGAATTATTTTCTATAACTTTGATATAAACCTCAAATTCAGATCTGATATAATAAAGTGTGCTACTCCATGAAACCATACCACTTTTTTAATGTATATTATGGAAGTATGATCAAGAGATAAATATTCTTTGATATAAATAAAGGCTGATAACTTTTTAAGTATATTGACTGCAACCCATATAGAATTGTGTAATTTTTGTGTTATAGGGATTTTGATGAAAAAAATCATGGTGATGTTTTCTTGTTTACATTTTTGTATGGGTAATGGTTATAACGTCACCTTAGATTTTAGTCTCTCGAAATAAACTTTATGAAATACTTGGAATCAATATAAATACTTTATAATATCCCTTTTCATATTATCCTACTATAAATACTCTTTTAAATCTTTATATATCATCAAAATTCCACCATGATCATATTGAACTTAGTAATATTCCTCACATTCTTATTTGATTCCACATATTCCATTTACACCTTCTCAATCCTCTTGTGTATGGATGGTTGAACATTATGTAAGAAAAATAATATTTGTCCCTTTTCCTCATGATAAAATATCCTTATTTTGAAAATCCATAAATATTTGATCTCTTTCAATCCTATTTATGGACAAACTATCATAGTCTTTCTGAATTAGAGCATCATCCACCTTATTTTTCTTTACAGGGTGGTAATGTGTTGAGAAATCATAATCTTTGATCAAATCTAACCATATGATTTAGAATATATCAAACTATTTCTATGTAATCATATACTTTAGGCTTTTATTATTAGTATATATATATCACACCTTTCATCATATAGATAATTCTTTCATATCTTCAATGAAAAAATTACCCCTACAAACTCCAAATCATTAGTCAAGTAATTTTTCTCATGAATTTTTAATTAGAAAAATTCACATTATTTCACCATGTAATTTTCATGAGGTATCTTACCATTCACTTCTTTGATGAATAAATATATATCACAAACCCTTCTCTACTAGAGTTTATTGTAAGAATAAGTGATGAACAACCTTCCCTTTGGTTCTTTGAAACTCTATTCACATTCATCTTTCTGTAAGAACTTAACCCCCTTATGATTCAACTTGGTGAGAATATTATATAGTCATGATAAATCTATCATAATGTGTCCATAGTATCTGGAAAACCAATAAAAACTATAGATTTCAGTTACTGTGGTTGGTCTAGTCCATTTCTCAATAAATTTCTTCTTTGATGGATCCACCGATATACCCTAAAATGAGATTATATGGACCAATAATGAAACTTTATAAATCCAAAATTCACACTTGGTAATTATAGAATACAACTTATACTTCTTTAGGGTATTCAACACAATTATCTAAAGTTATTTATTCTCTTCCTTTCTCTTTAAATATATAATAATATCATTTATAAATACTACCACAAAATGATCATGGTAATCTATAAAGACTTTATTTATTAAATACATAAATATGGAAGGATAATTATTAAGTCCAAATGGAATTAATTTAAATTAATAATGACTAAACATCATATGGAAAGATTTATTTTGTATATAATCCTCCTTTATCCATTGTTAATGATATCCAAGTTGAAGAAAAATCTTGGAAAAATATAAAACTCCTCATAATTGATAACACAATTTATCAATATAGGGAATAGGATAATTTTTATTAATAATGATATTGTTAATTTCTTGATAATCAATGAAAATACACATCTACCCATCTTTCTTCTTAAAAAAATAATAGATGTACCCCATAGTGAAACACTAGGATGAATGAATCCCTTGTCCAGATTCTCTTTTATTTTCTTATTCAATTCATGTAACTCAATCAAGATCATTCTATATAGAGTCTTTGAAATAGGAAAAGCACCATGTATGAGTTCTATTGAAAACTAAACATCACAATTCATGGGAAGAATATGAATTTCCTTAGGAAATACATCCTTATATTCCCAAAAAAAATAGGTGTATTTTCAATGTTGAGTTTCTCCCCAACTGTTGGAGATAAATATCCCTCATGAATAGGTAGGAAAACCTATATGATGGTTGTAATTTACATTGGGTGTTCCAGTTTATCCTTGCACTAATATATGTTTGATGGATGATTCATATTATCAAATATAAATTTCATTCCTTGATAATTGATATAGGATTTATACTAAGGGAGATAATCCATACCTAAAATTACATCAAATTCAACTAGAGGAAAAATAATAAAATTCCAAATAAGAACATTCTCGTAAAATTTTATTGGAGGGGAGCTGTAAACTTGAGATGCATCTATCCTACCATTAGTATTTTTACTACCAACTCAATATATAATCATTAAGGTGGTTATGTGATACCCTTAAAAATTATATATATATAAAACTATGGGTAAAACCCGAATCAAATAAAACATTTGCAATCCTAAAGTGGATGATAAGTATACCATTCACCGCATCTCTAGGAACTTACACTTCAGCTGTAGAAATTAAATGAGCTTAGCCTTCTCCCATTGAATGACTTTATGGTAAGTTACCTTGAAATTTGGGGCATTGTTTAGTATAGTTCCCCATATTATTATAATTTAAGCACTATACTTTATGGATTCTCCCTTAACATTGCATTCATGAGTATAATGGCCTTTTTCTCCACACATGAAGTAATTTTTTTTATAAGAATGTACCAAAGTGTTTCCTTATAAAAGTACCACATGTGAGAAAATTACACTTTATCTTATTCCCCATTTCAATTTTTTTCTCTATTCTCCTATTCTTCTCTTACATTCCATTGAATCCATAATACTTGGAGAATTATTCCCATGAATTGATAGAACATGATACTATATCCTCATATGATTAGAATGATTGGGAGACTAGTTCCCTTCGAAGGATTGGCTTTTCCACAATAATAAAATGTTTCATATTTCTGTTTAGATTATTTTTGTAGTTTATAACATACCTTGATAACCTTGTAAAGCTAATTTCATACTTAGAAACATTTTCCCCTTCCTTTTGTCTTAGAATTAGGGATTTTCTCTCTATATCTACTCTTTGTTCACAAGGAAAATATTTTTACCAAAAAATTATCTTAAAATATTTCCACTCTATGCTAATTATTTCATCCTCATCCTTATAGTTTTTGAATCAATGACTACTATTGATCTGAATATTCCATGTAATGATAAACCACCATGAAAACCTTCTCCCTTTAATTACTTCTAAAAGTAAAAAATATATTTTCTAAGGAACTTATCCATTTCTCACCTAAAAATGGATTTTTGGTTCCATTGATTAATAGATTTTTTTTACATAAAATGGTATAACATTGTTATATCACATAATAGATCAGTATGATGCTCTATACAGGAATTTTTATTGTTCATAACCTAAGTCATATATCACAAAATATCTATAATCTGTTCAGTTACAGCTCTATCTCTAGCTCTATCTTCATTATCTTTCCAAAAAATTAAATCCATATATTGATTACATGCATTGATATGATTTATATTCCTTCGTATATGTTTCATTTATAAAAAATGTAATACACTTGATTAGATCATAACATTATGGATCATAATGTATAATTATGAAATTAGTGAAACACTTAACTTAAATTAAAATTTCATGCATAACTAATCTCAAAATCATAAACATGGTTTATTTTCGAATATTCTCAAATCATACAATTATTTTGAAATATTTCATAATGGTTTGTAAAGAAAATATGAATTAATACAAGTATATCCCCCAGGATTTTAAAACCAAGTACACAGTAATGGAACACTCATTGTGCATGAGAATTATTGATAAAATATATTTAACCGACTCTTTTGGGGTTATTACACCTAGATGAAATGATGCCAAAACCACATCTGCTTTAGTATCCATATTGGGATATATTTATATAAAAGCTACATGATTTATACCTTACCAAAATATTAGGATGTTATCCAATACTTATACTTATCCTCAAAGTCAGTTATAGGGTTATGTTCCCTATTCAATGTTTTCCTAAATTTAGTTCCCATGGTTTCTATAAAACTTGATTTGATACTAGCTATAAATTCCCCAACCACAGTAGCCTAGATCTATTGATTAATTTATTAAAATGTTAATTAATACAAGTGATTTAATCCCAAATAATTTAATAGTTTATTACTCTTGGAAAACTATATATATATTAAAATATAATATGATATTATATTTGAAAAAAATACAACATAGTATTTTTTTATAACATAATTATTTCTTATATAATATCCTCAAATATCAATCAAAATATACTTATTATCATCCTGAGGAAAGTAAAAATAAGAAATGGGTGAACTCAGATGCTTAAAAATCTTATGTATACAGAAAAAGCTAACATGGAATAAATAAAGCATGAATAATAAGGCGGGAATAAATAATGATCCAATAATACCATATAAATAATCACATTAACTTTAAAATTATCTATAGATATCATAAATATTCAAATAATAACATGAACATCGATAACTAATTTCATAATTATGTAATGCATAATTTTGGACATCTTAAACTTACCATCAAGGACTCATGCCAAGACACCTACATGAATGGGTAAGACCTCGGCCAAATACCCCACCTATTTTGTCTCATGATGCCTATTGATGAATCAATGGGATATGTAATTATAGGTCCAAACCCTCACTTAATAATTCCAAAACATTCATCATGTTAATAAACAATACAGCTTAGTCAACATTCCTTAAAAATCAATAATTATCCGTAATGGAAGAACTAACATACAGAATGTCAATAATTTCCCCAGTAAAATTGGTCATAAAACATATAGATAAATTATTATGGATATTATAATTACATTACATCCTCATTAAATCATTATATTGAACAAATTATACTTACTTAGGTTAAAATAATTTAAAAATATCACTGGAAAACTTCTTAAGGAAAATACACTTTTTACCTTCAAATAAATTATTATAAAATCAAAAAAATACCAAATATTAAGGAAAAAAATTTATTTTAAAGGAACCTTTTAAATCTTAAATAAATATTAAAATAATTGGGTGTTAATCATGAAGGATAATAATTCTCATTTTTTGTACATTAAATCAAATATCCCTTTAACATTTTCGATAAAAAATTCAAAAGTACCTCATTCTGAAAATGAAAAAATATTTATTTTAAAACATTTTATAAAAATTAAAACTGTGGTAGAATTTAATATAAAAAATAATTATATATTTTCAAAATAATTCTTGGAAACATTTTATAAAACATGTTTATAAAAGAAAAATTATTTTCGACCCAAGAGAGAAATAATGTCATTTTTACTTAAAAACATTCTTTCAATCTATTGTGTACTTAAAGAGAGTAAAATGAAACTAAAACATATAATATCTATAAATAATCATATTAGGAAAAAATTTATTGTTTTTAGGTTATAAATATCAAATAATTCTCCCAATAGAAACTTAAACATAAACAATCCCTAATAATGATGAGATTATGAAAAAAACCCTTACCTCATGTATGACTTCTTTAGTCTATGTTTGAAACTCATAAATAATAAATATTTATTTATTATAAATCAATTAAATAATCATAATTACATATATAATACCATATATGATTTACTTATAACCTTTTATCACCTGTTTATTGAAAATTATTTCTTAAAATCATTGTTCTAGGTAATAACTGCCTCATTTTTCATGTATGTTATGGTTTGGTATTTTTTTCCCTTGTAGTTTATTCATGGTTCCATAATATATTAAATATTAATAATTATATAAATATAATATATGTATTCATTATATATATTTTTATAATTATCAATAAAAGGTTGAGATAGAAAAATGAATTACACTGTTCATCGAGATGGTAGGCCGTACGTACGCATGAACGTTGTTTTCACTTTTCGATAGATGGATTAAAAGAAAAATGAAAAATAATTCACCTTTATAGAATAATTATTATATCATATATATTTATTAAATATATCTATATTACCATCAATGTTATGAAGAAACAAAAAATGAATCGCATCACTTCGTGGAGAAGGTAGTCCACACATACGCATGAGCGATGTTATCATTTTCATTTGATGGAAAAGAGAGTGGATAATGGTGGCTTCATAATGATAATAAAATTTTAATATATTTATTATATATAATTTATTATTTTATGATAACTAACATATATTTATAGGAGTTAAAAAATGAAAAAAGAAAGTGATCGGTTAAGGTGATTGCCTCTTCTTTGAAAGAACTCCTTTGGAACTCCTCTTAAGGATCTTAGGGTTGGTATTTTGGGAATAAAAACACATATATAATGTGTATAAGGATTTTAGAGAGGTATTTTTCATTTTTTTTTGAAAACATATGGCTTAAAGTTGTGTAAATAAAAAAAACTAAGGGGTTTTTTTATAAGGAAGGGAAAGGCCACACGTGGAATTACAAAAAAATATTAACCTATTGCTAAGTAATTATCAAGAAAAATGATTCAAAATTTACATATGTTTGAATAAAAATATTATAAGTTTGAAATATCATTATATAATAAAATTTATAAGGGTTTTGGTGTCATTTTAAATCTTATATTTTGGTTTTACCCCTTGGTTAACCAATTTTAAACTTAACTGTGGTAATGACTTTTAATATAAAAGGGATATAATTTTACATATAATGTAATAGTTGGATCATAAATGAATAATTGAAGACATTTCAGACCATTTTTTATCCTAATTTTCCTATTTCAATATTTTATGATTTTAAAATAATTTAATAAAATATTTTTATTATAAAATGTTATCAATGTAATTTTAATAACTATTCACATAATTTGACATTGAAAACATCATGAAAGTGATTTATTTTTAATATAAACCTTTAAAAATATCTAATATGTTATTTTTATCTAAATAATTCTTTGGTCATAATAATTCACCCAAATTGTATTACTTTTAATATTTTAAAATCATTTATTTTATTTTTCTATCAATTGAATAAATATTATATCAGTGTTGTGTAAGCATTTAATTAATTATTTAATAATTAAAAATTAAAAATAAATTAAAATGATAAAAAATTTAATTTATGTTTAAAATAAACATTTATAGCCAAACATATCCTCTTTTTATCCTTATATAAAAAAAATTAGTGATATTAAATTCAAGAGAGTGACATTTTGTATTTATTCTTTCCTTAAATTAATATAAAGGTCATAATAAAATAAAAATGACATGAAGTGTCCATATATTTAATAATTATATGTATATTTACGAAATAGGCCCATAAAATTGGAAAAATTAAAGTTTTGGTTTGATTTTGAGACCTTTACTTGTGTTTTTAACCCTATTTTACCCATTTTTTCCTAACAAGGATGACAAATATTTACCATAATTACTATTCATAATTACAAAAATTTCAAGAAAAATATTTTAAAAAAATATCCTTCATATTCCAAAAATGGAATCAAATTTTCAATATTTAATTTCTACAAGTGGTAGAAATTAACATTAAATTAAGTGCACAAAATGCGATGAATACAATTTTTTAAAAAAATACATTTTTAATCATAAAACTATATGAATTTGTATCACATTCTTATAAAAAATATTACATTAATGTTAAAATATTTTCTTGAATATATAGTATATAAATTTAATTAAAAATATTCACCAATATGGACCAATTTAATTTATTAAGATAAAAACACATTGTTTACATAAAAAATAAGAAAAACATCTATTTTACTTTCAAATGATTTTATTTTTATTTCTAATAAAATGAAGGATAATGAATTTAATTCATGTATTTGTAAACTATAAATTTTTTATAATTTAGTTATTCATATTCATTCTCTTCAATTTAATATTTAGGTTATGATGGTATATTATATTACAGTTCATTTAGACTTAGAGTTACATACATCACATGATATCGGGGAAATTAAATTTATTTAAAGAGAAATATATCATAAAATCTCAGGTTTTTACAATTTTAGGTACTATAATATATTTTTTATAATTAATTTTAATGTTTTAATTTCATTTTATAAGTTTTTTAGTTATGATTTGTAAATGACGAAGTCATTGACAAGCTCATTTCGGTAATTTATAATGAACAAAAAGGAGGTATAATAATAATTAGTAAAATATTTAACATAAAATTTATAGAAATATAAACCCAAAAAATCCCATTTATGTTTAATAACACTAGTATTTAATTTTTCATAGTCATCCATGATTTAAATTTATAGCACTGTTCAAGTAAGTGGTTAAACTGACCCAAACAACAACAAGCTATAATCTGCAAGTGAGTGTGGTTAACAAAATGATTATTTTTTCATAATATAACTTTTACATAAGAATAATGATATTATTTATATGGTTTTAATGATTTGAATATAATTTTAAGAGATTTTTACAAATAGTAAAAAACTATAATGAAAAATGAAACATGTCACTTTTATGGAGGTGTCAGTCTACAGATATGCATGAGAGACACATTTGTTTTCCATGGATAGGGAGGAATATAAGTGATATTTTAAAATTAAATAATATTAATAATTTTATAAATATCACATTAATATTTTAAATATATATCTATAATTAGTTGTGTAAAGCGGTGATGAAAAATCAAGCACACCATTCATGGAGGTGGTAATCTGCATGTACATATGACGACGTCTCCATTTTTATAATGGTTTCAGAGGAAGGTAGAAAATGGATATTCCATTAGAATAATAAAATTTAATCATATTAAAAACACTTATTTTATCATATTTTCATGGATATAATATATTTTATTGGGTAAAAGAAGGAAATAATTAAGTGAGCTCTGTTGAAAACATCACCTCTCCCTTTGGATGTTCTCCCTTGGGTGACACCTTAAGGTTCCTTAGATTTTTATTTTAGAAAGAAAAAGTACTATAGGATATAGGGATATATTGGATTATAGATTAATGATATTTTTTGGATGATATAATTCTTTATAATTATTTGATAAATAGAGTGGAGGTGAGTTCATTTTAAAATTGAAGGGAATAATATTTTTTAAAATATAAATTCTTACTAAAAATTAAGCACATGTATCACATGGAATGTGGAGAAAAAGTAGAAAATAATTGAGTTTTGGATGATTTATGGTCAATAATACCTCAACCATTCATCTTCACACAAGTTTTAAACATGTTTTAAGTATTTTAATCTTATATTATTCAATTTTACCCTTTTTCCATGGTAATTAATTTTTACTTATGTAATTTACTTTTTATTCATAAAATTAATATTCTATTTATTATATAATTTTGACCTAATATTTCAAAATATTAAATATATTTTGTCAAATAATTGTTTTATGTTTAAGGAAAACTAATTTTAATATTTGTGCATTTAACCCGTAAAACCCCATTTTTAGAGGAATTGTATTTTTAAGCATAAATGTTATATTTATGATAAAATTATCAATATTTTTTATTAATATAAAATTAATTGGTTTATTATTAAGAAAAGTATATTTTTATGACTTTAAAAGAAATCCAAATCCAAATTTCACATAAAAAACTTTATAAAAAGTGAAAGACTAAAAGTAATTTTTATTATAAAAATATTGATTAATTTTCAAAATGTTAAACATGGGTTTTCTAAATTCAAAATATTATTATTTTTAAATGAATTATTTCACTCCATAATTAAATTTTTTATTATGAAAAATATTTTATATGTTTTAAAGTTATACTTACTTCTTGGTATAGTCATAAACACTTTAGTTTTGGTAAAAACTTTATTTTTTATTATTCACCTAAGAATAAATTATTTTAGAAAAATATCAAAAAATTATAATAATATAATATTTTTATTATGAATCTAAAAAATATGTTCATATTATAAAATTTAAATTATAAAATTTATAAATTTATCTTTTTAAAGAAAATTCAAAATATAAAAGAAAAAAACTTTTATTAAAAAATGGTCATTTTAAACATTATGTACTCTCAATATTATTTCATACTAATTAAAATATTGTTAATAAATTAGTTAATATATTGAAATATTATATATAATAATCATTTAAATTAATTGATTTAATTTATTAATACTTTAAATAGTTATTTAATAATGAAAATTCCTATTAAATATTTAATTATACCAATTATATATATTCTAGTTTTAAGATTTTTTTTTGTTTGATATCATTTTATTTTTTATTGATTTTATTAATATTCTTGTAGTTTTTTAATTAATTATCATTAAATATGTCATGAATCATTTGATTTCAATGTTGTGTGTGAAATAAGTTATTAATTTAAAGGAAAGATATTGCTGGATTCGGTGCCTTAAAACCAATTTCTAAGAACTTTATGATTAACTATAATCATTATTTTTGAATATTGATATAAAGTTTATATCACATCATGATTATTCTTCTGCATAACATAGTATGTTCTAGTTTCCTAAGGGTACTTGTCGTACTGAAAGGTCGTAGAAGTTCCCCACTATAATGATAACCTTGAAGTGCCACGATAGTATTCTTAAATATAATTTCTATAGATAGATGATATCATTTTATTGGACATAAATAATACAAGCTATAAGGGGTGGAGAATCATATGAACTTGAGACACTTTCTCAGGGTATACACCCTTAGTAATATTTAGTGTAGGATATTATGAGAACATGACCCGCCAATAGCCCGAATGGCCCGAAGGCCTTCATTTCTATTTTATTATAGATAATCCCTCTTTTAAGGGATGAAGGGAAACACGTACATGACCCGTAGGCCCAAGTCACAAGGCCCGACATTACCCGCAATACATGACCCGAAGGCCCAGAGGCATATCATGCCCAATACATGACCCGTAGGCCCATCCCACTAGAACTGCCCCTCCCCAGCGTTTGCATCATTGATTGACTTATCTCCCCACCTTGCATTGATGATTGGCTAGCATTGCCCCATACAAAGCTGCATGATGCCTGGTCCCAATGGCGGTTGTCATACCCTCTCATTCTAACAATCTGATTATCTCTACGTCTGGTGACTTCTACTGTTGCTTTGATCCTCTTCTAGAGTCTGCTCTGTGTGAACTGGGCTACTCCATGGTCTTTTATGGCACAAAGCCCGACATTAAGTTCTTTATTCATGTGAGCCTAGGAATGTTTCTATATGATAACCTTAAACTTTAGGAAGTGTATCTTAAATACACTAAGAAGGGTGTCTAGAGGGTCACACACTAAGTATATTTGGATCCTTAGATAAATTCCACATGAATTTAACTTATTGGATAAATATCATTCCCACATGTGGTTTAATAATTATTCATGTTAGTTTGATCATAAATATTCAATCACTAGTTATTAGAGAAAATATATATGTTAGTTGAATATCCAATAAACATTTATTCACTGGGTAATTATTTATTTAATTATGTGAATACATAATATTTATTTATTCTAGTTTATTCATAAGGTAAAAAAATATTTATTTATTTAGTTATGTGAATTTTTAATAAATATTTGTCCATTAATTATGTAAACATAATATTTATATATTTATTGGTGAATAATGAAATTATATTTATTTAATTAATTAAATAGTCATTATTCAGGGCCCAATAAATGCTAAGGGGGTTTATCTAACCGAGTTTAATGGTCTAGTGAGAAATTTCATATTAAATTTTATTTAAATAAATATTAATTTATTTGTTTAAGAAAAATTATTTTTATCTTATCCAAAAGTTTAGAGAATATAAAGTAAATAATAATAATTTTATTATTATTTAGACATGTGGTTTTCTAGGAATTAATAAAATCATGTGGTCCATTGTGCAATTATTATTTTCTAACCATAACACTATTTAAACCAGGTTATGAAATTTTTTCTAGACCTAGCCACATTATATCATTCGACATAATGATTTCAAGATCCAATTCTCTCAAACCCTAGAGATATAACTTCTATAAATCTCTAGATAATTCAAAGAAATTATTCTCCTCTATAAGATAGAATCCTTCTCCCCTTTAATGATTTGGTTGTGATCAATAGTGATCACCATAATCATTAGATTCACTTGGGCTAGCAGCTGGAGGATTCTACAACGACGATAAAAGGAATTAATTAATTCATTCAATAAAGTTTATCTTAATAATAAAGAATGGATTTAAGTTAATTATATATATATATTAATTTTGTATATTCATTTCATAAATGTGGATGACCATGATCTTAGACCAACCTGTGTATGTGATTGGTTTATTTAGTTTTTAATATTGCATGGTTTTTTAAATACTTTATTAAATTAAATTGTGGAATGTGAGTCATTCCTCTCATATAATTATATAAGGGTCTACATTCTCATGGTTTATTTCATGTAAACCCCCTCTAAACAATCATTTAGTTCCCCTCACCTATGTGCAATTAAAATTATGTAATGGGTGGAACTCACAGGCGAGTGGAGGCAATTCAAGTTTGAAGATAAGGAGAAAACAATTCATAAGGTACAAAGGAGCACAAATGGAATGTTGAAACTCAAACCGGGTATGGTTCAAGGAATTTATTCCCTGGGTTCAAGGGTTGGTTTATAATATTCTAGATAAACCAACCATCAGAAAATCATATGGTCATACCACTTTATTTATTTTATTTCTGATGGTTGTATGGTTAATTATTTATGTATGTTTAATTAATTGAGAAATTTAATTAACCAGAATGTAATATGGAATTAAAATAAACATTATAATATGTGTAAACTTTATCTACACATGGTTAACCACTTAATTAAAATTCATTTAAAATTAATAGGCATGATACAAGATAAAATGGTAAGTTTTCATATAAATATAAAAATCTATCAATTTAAATTTTAAGTTGGTACATCCTTCCAATAATTGGGTTAAAACAAACTATAGTTCAAAGTGATTAAACATAAGATGTTGGGGTGATTTATGATTTAAATTATTAATGAATTCTAACTTAAGTTTTTAGGTTGGCTTACCTTAGTTCACATCAAGGGTTGAACTCCCAAACAAGACTTACTGTTACTAACAGGTAAATCATTCAGGAAATTATTATCCATGATTTTAGGATTGGGGATTCCACTCAATAGATCAAGGAGTTTCAATTTAATATTTTTTTCAAATTGAAACTACCTAAAACCCCTCAAATAAATTTTTAGACCTAATTTGGGTTTATGAGAATAGTAATAGGGATCATTTCCACAAGAATATTCATGCGATAAGATATTATAAAACTAATGGTGAGGGATATTATGATTCGATAAAATAGTAGTTGATTAATGTATTTAAAAATTTATTATCTAATTTAGTAATCTAGATAAATAAATAAAATGTTTCTATTATTTATTATAGAAATTGAAAACCACATGGATTAAACTATTTCACTATGATCTATTCTAGAGAAGGATAACTTTCACGCTCTCTTAAATTTCTAGGAATGGTATAGAAATTTACATGTCATACTATACCATGAATGGAAATTATATGTACTATAAAACCATTTTATTGAGTAACTAGGTAAATATGCTATTGAATAAGAACTATATCTATATATGAAACATTTGGATGATGCCACAGATGTCCAATGTTTCATGCTATCAACCATGTATTGTGATCTTTTAAATTAATACAAGGATATAGATGTGTATGGAATATTATCTCACCTTTGTGATATTTATCAAGAGAATATAAGGCATGAGAGATATGATATCTAAAATGTATTATTCATGTGAAATATTAGGGATTCAGTGCTAGATGGGACTAATTTAGTCAACATGATTGGCTATATTGAGTGTTTGAACATCTTGGGATTTAAGATCCCTGATAATCTATGCATGGATCTTATTTTTTCCCCAATGCCTAAGATATCATCTAGTTTCATTATTAATTATAATATAATAAATAATAATAAATATTCATTGAAACTCATTATATTGATTTACCAAGTTGATAAACACATGGGGTGTGAAAAGTATGCAGTCCTTATGGTGAATAATAAAAGGAAGAACAAGGAAAAAGATTCTAAAACTCATTCTAAGTCTAAGCCTCCCAAGAACCATCCTTATAAGAAAAGGGAGATTAAAATATAGAAAAATGAAAAATAGAAATTATGTTTTACATATGGAGATCTTTTCCACTTGAAGAATAATTTCACCTGATTAAAAAACAAAGGGGAGGCTTAAAGTGAATTTTTTATTGAATACAATCTCTTTATATATTCACATTGGGTATTAAATATAGATTGTGGTTTTCACATTTGTATTAAAATGTAGTAACCAGGTAGATTTAGAATGATTTTTTTAGGAGAGGTTAATTTAAAAGATTTTAATAGTGTGAGTTTGGATACTCTAGACATTAGAGACTAGAAACTTGAAATACTAAATAGTATGTTCTTGGTTTTAAAATATTTTTATTATGTATGAACTTTTACTAAAAATATAATTTCTATATCCTGATTAGATATATATGGTTTTATTTTCATGTTCATAAATAAATTTTATTTATTTTATAAAGAGAGTATATGTAAGAGTTTGGAACAATTAAATAATGTTATTTATGTATTAAATTATGAAAAAAATTATTGACAATTGATAGGGAATAAATTTTTCATGACTCATTTCACACCTTGTTATAGAATCACTCTCTTCGTCATGTAAATGATAATTTTTGGACAAATATCTATCAATATATTTTCTTAGGATATTTTTATCAAAAACCATATAACATATGTCACACTTTTTTACAATGAAAAATGAACAATCCATCATTTGGTGGACAAGGTGAAAGGGATATAGAAATTCTAGAATTGGTACACACAGATGTGTGTAGACCTTTTATGGTAGAATCTAGAGGTGGGTATTCATACTTTATTTCTTTTACTGATGATTTAAGTAGACATTGATATTTATACTAAATGAGTTATAATATTTAATCCTTTAAGAAATTTAAAGAGTTCAATAATTATGTAGAGAATAAACTTGGTAAGAAGATAAATAAGCTTCTATTTGATGTAGGTTGTAAGATCCTGACCTTTCATAAAGGAATATCCTTATTAAAATTTTGGTCAAAATATATCCTTTTATAGTTAATGTAGTGGTTCTAGGGTTTTTGATAAGTTTCTAGGGTATTTCAGGGGCACGGGACATGAAAATAGGAGAAAAGTGACCAAACAATGCATATCGCACGATTAGTGCAAACCGTGAACATGGCTCTAGAAACTGTGCGAATTGGAAACACTTAAGACAGAGGACTAGAACATGGTTACTGTATAGTTTTATAAACCATGCAGTTTTTCCTAGGAAACCATGTGGCATGGCTCCTCTTGGACAGATGGAGTCGCACAGTTGGCGCACAGTTGACAAACTGTGCGGCCAAATCATGTGGTACTTAAAAAGTGTAAATTTTCCATTTTTCCCTTACAAAACTATTTATTTATTCCCCTATTTTTTCTCTCATTAAACCCCCCTAACCTAGGTGACGAACTAGTATCCCCCTCCTCCTCTATGGGTTATTCTCCTTCGATTATTGGGCCTTTGGAGTGATTTTTGGTGCGAATTGAGGATCCAAGTGAGTCTAGCACACCTTTTTGATATATTTTATCAATTAGGGATTATAGAATCTCTCCTCTTCATATGAATCCCCAAAATCTTCACTTTTCCAGAGGATTTTATTTTTTGTCTTTAATGGGTGTTTGAGTTCGAATCAAGGGTGGAGATTAAGCAAGTATTCATCAACAGACATTAGGTAGGTGGTATTTAATCTTTCTCTCATAGACTCATCATTCTATGTGTATATGTGGTTATGAAAATGTGTTTTCATGTTTTATTTCTTTGTATTTGATTATGGAAAGTTATTTTAACCTTAGATTGAGGTGTGAAACCCTTCACAGACTATGTTGGGTTTGTCGATGATGTGAAACTGAACCTAGGGAAAACCATGGGGTAGGTCATACCCTTTTAAATAGAGGATAAAATTTCTAAACCTTGGGATAAGAAAATTATGGGATAAAATGGGTAGTAAAAGTGTAATTGGTTCGTGATTAGGTTCAATGGGTTAATTGAAACAATTATTTATTGGATTTTTTAAATATCTATGTGGTTTTGATGTGGTTTTGATGGTATGTTTAGGAGATTGGGCCCAACTATAGAATTATTGAAGGAAAATTATGTTTTTAAAGTGAGTAACATTTTAAAAGGAGGTATTGACCTCAACATGATTTCTAAAAGGGTTTTTATAAATGGATTTCAAATGATGTTTGAAATAAGGTTAAGGTTCCCTTTTGTGAAAATGGTTTAATGGTTGTTTTGAATGGTTGAAACCAAAATGAAAGCCTTTGGGCATGTTTGAGTTTTCAAAGAGGAGGACCCATGTTTTAAAGGGTGGATTCAAGATGATTTCAAGTAAGTATTTTTATTTTTTTATACCATTATGTGGTCTTAAAGGTCTATTGGGATCATAGTCATTAAATTGACCTACAGGCTAGTGATATAGGACTCATGACAATTATGTTGGCATGTTAACATGGTTTGATATTAATTACATTATGAATTTTCATAGTTTATGACATTGAAAAATAGGGTAGCTATAAATAATTATATATGTGTTAAATAGTTATGGTTTGTGTTGGTAATTTTTAAATGAATATAATTGATAATAATATTAATTTTTCTTAATTGACAACATGGAAATAGGAAGTGTTGGTATAAGTCAAGTGGCCTAATGGGTTGTGAAATGTAAGTGTTAAATGTGTTAATGGGTTATGGCATGAGAATGATTTATGTATTGATGAATTATGGATTATTAATATAATGTTATTTCTTAACTATGGATTTGAAATGGTTTATGTGTTAAATGGTTGAATAAGAATATAAACATGGCTTGGTGGTGTGGGACAAATTCCTGAGGCTCCTCCCATGGTTCAGGTTGGAATGATGATCTAAAACCACCCTAGAATACGCAGGTTAGGGTGTCGGACTGATTCTCTAAGACCCTATGAATTTAATGGAAGATTAACTGGACTCATTATACATGTTAAGTATGGTAAAATTTGTTGATATCACCTGGACTAACACTCCATGGTATGTGAAATAAGTTATTTGTGTTATTTTTTCCCCTAGTGAGTTAGGGAATTTGACTTAATCCCGTATGAATGGAAATCGACTGGCTTAGGTCATTGTGAAAATGATTTAAATTCCTAACCCATTGAAAAATTGATTATAATGACCAAGTGAATATTTTTAACTAATGGTCATGTGATATTTTCTAATTAGTTAACACCCCTTGTGGTTAAGAGTGTTTTCAACCCCTTGTACCTTGGTTTAGACTCCTAGTGTGACATGAGTTAGTTTTTTGTTTGGTTGATTCTAGAAAACTTAATGGGTAAAATGAATATTAGATACTTAAGTTATTATCTTGTTTCCTTGTTTATTTATTACAAATTTTACCTACATACACTTCTGTGTATACTAGTTATTTCTTTAGACACCATTGGTGGTGGATTACTGAGTTGTACTCACCCAGCTCAGGCTGCCATAGAACTTGGGTACCCAAGAATATGTTACTTGTTTTCAGGTAAAGATTTAGGATAGGGACCTATTGTTTGGTTAGGAATGGGTTAATGGGTTGTAGCATGGGAGTTCAGGACTGGGTTGGGACTCAGGTCCGAGTTCAGATTCTTTTGATATTTTTGGTCTTAGACTATATTGTATGATTTCCTGACATGTAGTGTATTCACTAGATTTTATTATAGCTTGTATACTTGTTTACTTATTGGTTTTTGTCACATGATTTTCAATTATTATTTATATTGGTTATTTTATTTGTTGATGTTACTTCTATTGTGAATTCACACTGATTAGTGGGTATAGTCTCCCTGTTTTTCTTTATATACACACACTTCTAGTCAACAGCCTCTGACGTATGGGGAAGTTTGCTTGAGTTCATTTGGTGACCTGACTCGGGGCACCAGTTATTGTGTCTTATAGTTCAAGAAAATTAAAAAGTGGTATCATATCATGTCATCTTTCATCTTACTATTTTTGGTATGGTAGACAAAAGGCTGAGATCTTATAAGGGTTTGGTAATGAGCTTCTTCCTGGGTACCTATAGCCCCACATATGAGGGAAAATACAGGTTTCTAGGGGTGGTAATTGATGTTCGATTTCATGATTTTGTGGTTGATTATTATTTCCACATCAAGTGGTGCACCTGGATGTGATGTTATTTATTTATGAGTTTTTATCTCTTGGAACGGTGTGGAAAGATAGGGTGTGTGAGTTCGTGATACATGCTAGGTGCATAGGATTGATAGTTCATCTATATGTTTCCTATGATTGACTTGAAAATGACATGATGATAAATAAAATGGGTATAAAAGTGTATTTAAATAAAGTGATGGGTGTTGAAAAGTGGGTTAAAAAGGGTTTTGAGAAATGTATTATCTTTGGTTTGGAAAAATGGAAATGATGGGTTTGTGAAAGGGTTTTTGAAAGTATAGCAGTTGAGTTTTGAAAATGGAAAGTTTTGAAGAAGTGAAAAAGTTAGTTTAAATAGTAATTTTAATTAAGTGTGAAAATGGAGAAATTATGGAATTTAGGGATACCGGTGATGGGTATCCCTTGTTATGGTTGTTGAACCTGTGTCTAGATGTTTGGTAAGTGATACCTTGTACTTTTCACCCTAGATTGGGTGTTTGGTTTGTGTTTACAATGTACGTGTGCAAGTACCTTTAGTGTGGGACCTAGAATAAATGGATGTTTGGTGCATGAGACACATTGTGTTTATAATGGGGGTAAGATGACTGTTGTGAGTAGCCAATTGTTTGAGGTTGGGTGTGTATGAATTAGACAGAACCAGTGACCTTTTCCTATTGTGACTCCAATTGTGGAGTTGGTCTCTTATGAATTTTGATGATAACCTATGAGAGAGGTCAGTTGTGGTGTCAGTGCTTTTGGGTGCATGCGGTACAGGTTGATGTTTCAGACCTTTGTAGTGGATCATAGAGGGTGTTTCCCATTGTGGATTAAACTAGAGGGATAAGTGGAAAATTTTATAGATTCGGGATATAAGACTTGAGTTGTGGCTATGAGTTATAAATCTTGAGAGATCAAGGTTATCCTTGAGGGAGGTTGGCCTAGTGTTGTAGGTTCCTTGAAATGTGGAGCGTAGGTGGGTTGGGTGTAAACTTATGTTTTTTTAATGGAATCAAAATGGAGAGGCCCTAATACTTTGAGAAACTAGTTGGTTTGGGATTGGTGGAATGAATCACTACATATATTTTATGGTCAGCAAAACTGTGCGAGAAGAACTCAAGTGATTTGATGATAATGGTGCCAAAAGGTATATTGGGTCACGACTACCTAGTAGTGTTTAATTAAGTAGAGGTGAGTTTTTTTTGGGCACTCCATTCGAGTTATGGTGTTCTTGAGTGGAAAAGACATCGATAGGTAGGGAAGCCTGAGATCTTCGGTAGGTTGAGGTGTCCTCTTGGTAAGAGGTGATGGTGGTGTTAGATAGTTTGTGGTGGTGTTCATCGATGAATTCTTGGAATACTTTTAGCTAGTGATGATCATACCCAATACCTTGACATCATCTCAGGTACGCTAATAGAGATTTTTATTTACACCTATCAACCCAAATGTGATTTTATGGGAATAGAGCCTATTATAGGATACGCTCAAGGAGTGGTATGTGTGTGGGAATTGTATGGTGGGAGAGTACACCATCAATCTTTTTTGAGAGAGGTCCTTGGGATGGAACGGAGGTTGAAAAATTCCATGGGTTTTATTCTTGGAAGCTAAAAATATGTATTGGATGATGGATTTTTTTTTCTTATAGTGGAATTTGGATGGCTACATCAAAGTTTTGGGGTTCAGCCTGTGTTTGAACATAGGTCACGAACGTCAAACTTTCTTGAGTAAAGAGGTGACAATAACACTCCTAAGGTGGGGATCATTATGTTAAGTCGCGAATGTAAAGAGGAAGTTATGAAGTGTATTTTGTGGAATTGATATTCTAATGGAAAACCTATAAGGTGCATGATTGGGTTCCTTGGAGGAATACCGGGTTGGACTTTGATGTGATGGTCGATCGATCTGAGTGATGGCTTAGGGATCGGTCTATTTCTAAAGGTAATTATAGTGGTCATGTCAGATATGAATTGATGGGTGTTGTAGAGCACGATAATTATTTTAAGAATAGATAATTTTGTGAAGGGAAAGTTTTACTGAACTTTGGGGGTGACTTTAGTAGGTGTGTGCGGATGTTTGTGGTATACCTTCAATGAAATGGGACTTGTGGCTAGGTAAAGTGGTGATGAACTAATAGTGAATGTTGGGAATCATTAGAGTGATTCAGTTGAGTATGGACCAACCCAACTATGAAAAGAGGAATAGGTGTGGTGGGTTGTAATCCACCTCTAGTTAACATTGATAGGATAAGGGTGTTTTGATAATGGGAATGGGTTCTAAGGAAGAACCAAGTTACCCTTAAATGAGAACGAAATATGGAAGTGTCCAATATAGTTGGTTTTGATGGAAGGGATTAATTCCAATGTTCTATGGTGTTCTATTGGAAATTTGGGTGTGGTGAGTTGGAAAATTATTTGGGTAGGTTTTGAAAGTTGATTTGAGTTTCTTTGGTCTCTTTTTTTATTATAGAAGTTCTCTATACTAGAAAAAAGGTGGTGATAGGTTAAAGCATATGGTAAAGAGTACCATGGTGAAAAGGTGATTGGTTGATGATGTAATTTTAAAATCAATTTGGATGAAATCAGGGAGGATCCATATTAGTGAGTGACCTTGGTGACAATCATTGGGTCCGGTGTTTACTGATTGAGTACCTTGAGATAAAGGGTGTGTTTGAGTTATGATTTTCAGATGTTTGAAAATGAATCAGGGATGTTGGACCTCGAATTGTGGATCGGGTTAATTCATGATATGTGGTTAAAAATAAGGATTTTTCCTCTAGGGATGTCAGGCTTGGATTACCATTAGTGCTTTGAAAGAATCTGGGTGATATGGCACCAAGAGAATTGGTCCATGAACTATAGAGGGGATCAGACCAATGATGATCCATTTGGTTCTTCCAGGTTAATGCAGTTCCTAGTCGGCATCCTTTCATGTGATGTTATAATGGAGTTAATTGAACCTTTCTCTTACTCTTGGTGAGTGTAATCATGAGTTAAGGTGGATGTTCCCTCAAGGAGTATTGGGTGGTGATTGTGGAACTCGATGAGGGAAATATTTTTGGGGTAGGACTATTCCCTTGGTCTGAGCATTGTTGTGACATGGCTGAGATCAGGGGGAACTCAGGAAGTGAATGTTGATTTGTGGAACTATGGTCTAAAATTTTGATCTTGAAGACTCGTGGATGCTTGGAAGTGTAACTCAAGGGCAAGATGTTATAAGGTGGAGAGTTTGTAAGATCCCAATATTTTGAAAAGGTATGTCCTTGTTAAAATTTTGGTTAAAATTCCTCTTTTTATGGTTAATGGAGTGGTTCTTGGGTGTTTGAGAAGTTTTGGGAGTGTTTCAGGGGCTCGAGACCTGAAAATTCTAGAAAAGCGACCAAATAGTGCATATCTCACAGTTGGATCATGGTTAGTGAAAACCATGCACCTGGCCCCAAAAAATGTGTGAATTGGAAACCCTTCAAATAGAGGGATAGAGCATGGTTACTGTATGATTTTTCAAACCATATGGGTGCCCCAAGAAACTATGAGACATGTATCCTATTGGACATAGGTAGCCACATGGTTAGAACATGGTTGAAAATCCATGCGGCACTTAGAAAGTGTGTATTTTCCATTTTTCTCTTATGAACCTATTTTTATCTTCCCCAATTTTTCCTCTCATTCGACCCCCTCTATACAGGGTGATAAACCAGTACCTCCTCCTCCTCTATGATTGATTCTACTTAAATTATTGGTCATTTTCAGGGCATTTGGGTGCAAATCGAAGATCCAAGTGAGTCTAACACTCCATGTTGCTATATTTTCTAGATTATGACTTATAGAATCTCTTCACTTCTTATGAAGACCTAAACCCTTCACTTTTCTATAAGATTTTATTTTTGGGATTTGGTGAGTTTTTGATTTCAAATCAAGCATGAAGATTAAGCAAGCGTTCATCAATGGACATGAGGTAGGTGGTCTTTAAGCTTTCTCTCATAGTCTCATATTTTTATTTTTTTATGTGGTTGTGTCAATGTGTTTTTGTGTTGCATTTCTTTTTCTTTGATTATGGAAATTATTTGGACCTTATATTTAGGTGTAAGACCCTTCATTGACCCCATTGGGTTCATCGATTATGTGAGACCAAACCTAAGAATAACCATGGGGTAGGTCGGACCCTTGTAAATTGTGGATAAAATTTTTAAACCTTAAGATAAGGGAATTATAAAAGAAATGGGTAGTAAAAGAGTAATTGGTTTGTGATTAGGTTCAATGGGTTAATTTAAACAATTATGTGTTAGATTTTTTAAATTCCCAAGTGTTTTTTAAATGGTTTTGATAGTATGTTTTTGAGCTCAGACTCGACTGTAGAATTATTTAAGGAAAATGATGTTTTTAAAGTGAGTAACATTTTTAAAGGATGTTTTGACCTCAACATGATTTTGAAAAGGGGTTTTCTAAAGGGATTTAAAATTATGTTTGAAATAAGTGAAAGATTACCTTTTTTTTAAATGGTTTGATGGTTGTTTTGAATGGTTGAAAGGGAAATGAAAGCATTTGGGTGTGTTTCAGTTTTCAAAGAGTATAACCCATGTTTTAAAGGGTGGCTTCAAGATGATTTTAAATAATTATTTTTATTTTTTTATACCATTATGTGGTCTTAAAGCTCTTTTGGGACCATAGCATTCAAATGACCTACGGGCTAGTGATATAGGACCCATGACAATTATGTTGGAATGTTAACATGGTTTGATATGAATTACATGATGAATGTGCATAGTTGATGACATTGAAAAATGGGTGAGTTAGGAATAATGATATATGTGATAAATAGTTATGGTTTGTGTTGGTAAATGTGAAATAAATATAAATGAGAATAATTTTAATTATGATTAATTGACAACATGGAAATAGGGAGTCTTGGTATAAGCCAAATGGTCTACTGGGTTGTGAAATGTAATTAGTAAATGTATTAATGGGTTATGTCATGAGAATGATTTATGTATTTATGAATTGTAGATTAATAATGTCATTGTATTGATTAATTGTGTATGTGAAATGGTATATATGGTAAATGGTTGAATAAGCATGTGAACATGGATTGGAGGTGTGGGACAAAGGACTGAGGCCCCCCCATGGGTCGAGTTGGATTGATGCTCTAAACCCACCCTAGAATGGATAGGTTAGGGATTTGGACTGATGTTATAGGCCCCTAGGGATGCAATAGATGATTACATGGATTCATGTTCCAAGGTATGTATGGTAAACTTGGTTGAGATTACCTATTCTGATTATCCAAGGTATGTGAAATAAGTTATTTGTGTGTTGTTTTTCCCTAGTATGTTTGGGAACATGACTTTCTCCCTTATTCATAGAAATTGATTGGATTGGGTCATGGTGAAATGATGTAAATGCCTAACCCATGGAACAATTGATGAGAATGACCAAGTGAATATTTTTAACTAATGATCATGTGATAGTTTGCTATTAGTTAACACCCCTTGTGGTTAAGAGTGTGTGTAACCCCTTGTGTCTTGGTTTAGATTCCAGTATAACCTGAGTTTAGATTGTTATTTGGTTGATTCTAGAAAATTTAATGGGTAAAATGAATATTAGAAACTTAGATGGTTACCTGGTATCATTGTTTATTTATTGTGCATTTTTATCAATATACACTTTTGTATAAATTGGATATTTCTTCAAACACTGTTGGTGGTGGCCTATTAAGTTTTACTCACACCCTGTTCGGGCTACCATGGCACTTGGGTAGCTAAGCATATGCTACTTGTTTTCAAGTACAGGTTTAAGATAGGTACCTAGGGTTTGGTTGAGCATGGGATGATAGGTTTTAGAATGGGAGTTCAGGACAGGGTTGGGACTCAGGTTTGATTTCAAGTTATTTTGATATTTTTTGGTCTTTTTCTATATTGTATGACTTCCTGACATGTAGTGTATTCACTAGTTTTTTTATAGAATGTGTACATGGTTACTTATTGGTTTTCATCGTATGTTATCCATTTATTATTTTTATTGGTTATTTTATTTTTTGATGTTACTTTTTTTGTTGATTCACTCTAATTAGTAGGTATAGTCTCCCCATTTTTCTCTTTAGAATTGTGTTTCTATTTGGAAACCTCTAGTATACAAAGACGGGCACTTGAGTTCATATGGAAACCTGGCTCAGGGAACCAATTATAGTGGCTTCCAAGTTGGGTATGTTATATAGTTGGCAGGTATATTAATAAAAAATTCATTTACTTTATATGGTAGTGTGGGATTCTATCCCTACTCACTCCTCCTTATACACTACAGTGTAATGGTATATATGAAAGGAGGAAATGTACCTTTATTAATGTGGTAAGTTCAATAATAATCCATGTAAGTCTTCCATTATCCTTTTAGATATATGGATTACACATTATAGAAAACACACAAAAACTTATACCAACCAAAGTAGAAAATTATATTCTTTTTGAGTAATAGAAGTGAAAGAAACTTTCTTTTCACATTTTCATGTATGGTGCTTCAAGGATTTTGTTAAGGAAAACTTTAACAGCAAATTATCACACTGAGGTAGGAATTGTATCTTTATAGGGTATCCTAAGTAAATAATGGGATACTATCTATAAAAACCATTATACAATAAGGTGATTTTTATAATACAATACATTTTTCAGGAGAGGGATCACGTCCTCTTGGACGATAGTGTGATAAAGATTAATTTTAATGAATTCAGTGCTCAAGATACATGAGCGTTCGTACAGAAAAAGATTACAAAGGTCCTCATAGAAGATTTTTTTCTTGAAACACGAGTATTTCATTAGATAACCAGCAAGGTTAGAGAACCAAAAAGGTATGGTTTTATAATCACTAAAGATAGTGACACGTTATTAGTAGATAATAATGATACTCTTTCCAAAAAAGATGAAGATAAGATATTAGAAGATTTAAGAATGCAATAAGCCCTGAATCTTGAGATAGATTCCATATATTATAACTATAATTCAGTTCTTTTTTATCCATAAATTTATTTAAATCATGTTGGGTGAAAATGGTTATTCAAGAGAAAACAATACATTAAAGGTAAATTAAGTACCTATAAAGCATGGATAGTAGTTAAAGGGTTTAAATAGAATTAATAAATTGAATATAATGAAACATTTTCTCTAGTTTCCATTTTTAAATCCATCAAAATTATACTTTTCACAGCAACTTTCCATGACTATGATATTTTAGAGATGGATGTCAAAATATTTTTCCTTAATATAAACCTTTAGGAAGATTTATATATGGCACAACTTGAAGGGTTTGTGATGACATGAAATAAAATTAAGATATGAAAGTTTTAGAGATCCGTTTATGGGTTAAATTAAGCATCTAGTTTATGGAACATTTGGTTTGATAAAGATATAAAATATTTTGGTTTCATAAAGAATTAAAATGATCCATTTGTTTACAAGAAGTTTAGTGGTAGTGTGGTTATATTCCTAGTCGTATATTTTGATTACATATTAATTATTATAAACAACATACAAATATTATATTCAATTAAGGATTGGTTAAACAAGTGTTTCTCCATGAAGGACTTAGGGGAAGTAGAATATATCCTTAGAATAAAGATCATTCATGATATATTTAAAATGCTATGTGGACTTGGTCAAAGTACATACGTTGACCATATATTAAAGATATTTATTATGAAATAATACAATAATGGATTAGTTCCCATGTCACATGGTATACATCTCTCCAAGAAAATGTTTCCTCGGACATAGTAGGAGAGAGAGATAGAGAGTTAATGGGATCCTATAAGCATTTTTGATTATATCTATCATGTATTCCATGTTATGTACTAGACTTGATTTTTCCTACACTTGAAGCATGGTAGGAAAATATTATTTTCATCCAAGGAATAGTATTGGTATGATATTAAGGCTATCCTTAAGTGTATAAGGTGTACAAAGGATACATTCCTAGTAAATTGAGGATATGAAGAACTAGTCATAAGATGATATACAGATGTTAGTTTCCAAATAGATCAAAATGATCTAAAGTTATATTCATAATATTACTTTAGTATCAACGGATGAGTTGTGTTCTATAAGAGTTCAAATCGTCAAGTTTTCACTGATTCTATAGTGAATTTTATTAGCCATTGAATGAGGATAATATTCATTGTTAATATATATAATATTCTTATACTTTATTTTTTATAAACACCATTTTAGTGCATTTTAAACTTTGAACATTATTTCATATTATAATTATAATTCCTTCTTAAAAAGCACTATTACATGGTACATTTTTTAACATAATTTAAAGTACACAATGATCTTGATTTTATTTTCATACTTAATTTTCATATTTCTCATTAAATTGGTAACAATTCATACTTTTGTATTACTTGAATATTTATATTGGAAGACCACCAAAGTTGGCCTTGAACAAACAATATTCTAGGTGAAGTGAACTGGACATAAGCCCAATAAAACTACTATAGCAGCCAATATCCAAGCCCAATAATTATTAATATTGAGATGAAGATATATTAAATCATGGGTAACATTTCATTAAACATTTTCCAAAGCTAATTCTGTTGTTTTAATGGATTCCCAGGGGGCCCAAGATGGATATAAAATTTTGGGCCAGATTATCCGGCCCAAAAAAATATCACACCAATTTAATCATATCTAAAAGAAATTATTTGGTCTGAAATTTTACAGAGAGATGGGATAAATCCAGATATTTATTTTAGTTTTATATGTCCCACTCTAATTCTTATATATAGAAGCTCATTTAGGCACCTATGTTCGGTGGATAAAATCTAGATGCCACTTCGGGTCAAGGATAAATAAGTCCACTCTCCCTTACTTTCCACCACCCTAGGCATACCATACTCAAGTGGGATCATTTGTAATCTTGGTATCTCAAACCAAGACTCTTTAAATTCCTATTTAATTCATTGGTGGTGGAGTATATTATCATCTTGGGTGATTTATTTCATTGTAGTGTTATGCTTCCACTTTTACTTTGTAATGTTCTTCTTCATTTGTAAGTTGTTTGAATCACCTTAGTTTTCAATAAAAATTATTCATCTTATCTTATTCTGTTCTTATTATTATCACATTGATATTTTTGATTTATGGTGTAAATGTATTCATACCAAACCTTGTGAAATTATCCGTACAATGGTGGAGTGATTGTTTTCTTTTTATTGTTTTTTTTTACTTCTTTAATTCCTCCCTCATGAGTCTACTTCTCTCTTCCATTAAAACCATAGAATCAATGGAGGGATAACTCAGTTATGGGTTGATCCAAGGGAGTAGAAATGGGATGTATTGGATGTTATTTATCACCCCATTAATGTCTAATCACTTTTTTAATTTAGATTTTTATTTGATGATTTTAAAACTTCTTCGTCCTTATTGAATTTTAAGGCCACATACTTCAAGTGCTAATATGAACCTTTACCTTGGAGTTCTCATAAATTGGATCCTCCAAGTGTATAGGTGATTAGTATTATGGTGTGTTGGTATAAAACTAGTAAGTGATGAAGTTGTTTGGTCTTCTTGAATAAACTCATCTCAAATATAAGAAATTGAAATCGTTAAAAAAATAATTTCATCAAATCCACCACTTGTAATAACCTAGGATCAACCCTTATCATAATTTGATTTCACTTAAGTCACATAGTGTTCGCTTAAACCTATCTAAAATCAACCCAATTTTTCCCACATAATAGCCAAAATTAGTCCATAGAATGTGCGTGTCTATAGGTTTCTTCTTAGGTCGCTGAGGAATCGACAACCCAAGCTACTCTACATTTGACCGCTTAACCCTAAGAACTTGGGTAAATTTGGGAGAGACCAGATTTTGGTGTTGTTGTTGGGGAACCAAGTAAGTCATCTCAACACTCATTCTATTCTCCCCCATTTCTTCTATTCTCACCCAAATTCTCTTATCTTTTCCCTTTCTTGTTTTTTTCTCTTTTGAAGCATGTTCGCCTACACCTATGACCAATCAAACCGTCTAGTTAGGGTGGATAGTCTTGGGGTTGGGTAGTCAAGTACACCAAGGGAACTCTTTTCATTAGATCCTAATATTCCTAATACTCTAGAGTCAAAAATTGATCTCATTTCAATGGAAGGTATTCAAAGAAACCAACTCATAAACCCGGGTGGGAACCAAAATGGAAATACAAATGAGGTAGACCCAAACTTAGGGAATGTAGTCAATCAAACCATGAATGACTACCTCACAACTTCCTAGACCAATTCACCCTCATGCATTAGACACAATTCACTAGGATATTATAACTACATATTTAAACCACATGTCTGAAACCACCTTCCCACATTCTATTGAATGGAGTCTGAGATTCCCTACCTTCATGTTAAGGAGTTCAATGACATTGTAGAAACCATGTGCCCCCCACATCAACTAGAATCAGGTAAGATGAGGCTATTTATTTTTTATTTAAAGGATCGAGCTAAAAATTGGCTAAAAATTTTGAGACCATCATCCATTAACTCTTGGGACCAATTACAAAGAGAATTCTATAAAAAATAATTTCCCCACCACAAAACAATTTCACTTAAAAAGAGCATCCAAAACTTTTTTGAAAAAGAGAGAGAGTCATTATACGAAACATGGGAGAGGTTCAAAGATACCCTAAACATGGTTCCACGCCATGTTTTTTCTATTCTTGAACAAGTTATAATTTTCTAGGAAGGGTTGGGCCCAGAGAACACACAATTAATTGACATGATGTGTAATGGGACCTTTAAAAATAAATCCCCAAATGATACTTACGAGTATCTAGAAAGCCTTGACGAACAAAATAAAACATGGGGAACATCACATTATTCTGAAAATCCACAAATAACTATTAGAATGCATACACTTAGAGAATAGGAAAGCCTTGGGGCTAAACTTGTTTCACTCACTAGGAAGGTCGAGGAGATCAATCTTAGGAAGGTCCATGAAATTCAAACCGTTGACCCTGTTTACACAATTTGTGACAAACATGACCAAAAGACTTAAAACTTCCCAAACATCCCATATATTAAAGATGTTATTCTAGGAGGACCATTAGTTGAGGTCAATGCTTTGAACTTTCAAAATCCCCAATTCCAAAACACATTCAACCCAAGCTATAATGACCACCCAGGATTCTGTTGGAAAGATAACCAACAACCTAGATAATCACAAGGACCAAACCCCTACCCTATACAAAATTTTTAAAACCATAACCAATTCCAACCACTACTAGTACAATACCAACATCCTCTTATCCAATACCAATAGCCCATCCAACAACCAGAGTATCCTCCTGGGATAAACCAACCAGCACAAGCCCCTACTCAGTCTGTCCCACTACCAATCCTTGAACAGTTGTGTAAATAAATGGAGAAAATGAACTCATAAGTATCATCCCTTAAATATGAACTAAAATCCATAAAAACCGAGAATGTACCCATTTCTAATTAGGTGGTACCATCCTCAACTTTAAGGGGAGAGTTAAGTTTCACTCAAAAAACTCATGAAAAACTAAAGGTTGTGATAGTTTTAAGAAGTGGGAAATCAATTGAGAAACCTGAAAAAAATAATTAAAAAACCATATGAAGATTCAAAATTTTATGAAAATTCAAATGAACCACATGATCAAACTGAAAAATCTTATAACAATGTGAAATAAACAACTCTTCAAAAAACAAACCCACAAACTTCACCATTTTCTCAACGCATGAGGGGGGAAACTAATCCTGAATTGAGTGAAACATTGAGGGAAATATTCTCACAAGTCAAGTTGAACATTTCACTCCTCAATTACATTCAAACCATTCCTCCATAATCAAAATAACTTAAGTAACATTTAACATTTAAAATAAAATTCTCACATAATAACCAAGTCCTTCTGGCTGAAAATGTTAGCACAACAATACAAGTAACCCTTCCACCAAAGATGAAAGACCCAGGATTCCCTTACATTAATGTTGAACTAGGAGGGAACAAAGTTGTAAAAGCCTTGTGTGACCTAGATGCCAATGTCAGTCTCATTCACTATATTGTGCTCTGCCAGTTAGGACTGGAAGATCTCCAACCCACATCTGCCACACTTCATCTTATTGATCATAGCATTAGGGTTCCAAAGGGAATTTTAAAGGATATTCTATTAAAAGTAGAAAACTTCATATACCCTTCTGAATTCATTATCCTTGAAAAAAATCCAAACTTAGGCAACAAGTAAAAAACCCCAATCATCCTTGATCGTCCCTTCCTTGCAAAAATAAACTCTGTTATTTGAGTCTAAAATGGGAACATGACCATCACCTTTGGAAACATGATTCTAGACTTGAACATATATAATTCAAGCTCACAAATAGGGGATGATGAGGATATTCATAAAGTAAACATGATAGGAATCATTGATAATGAATCCATAGAACATCAAGGAATATTTGAGTAATGTTTAAGTTAGGATAAGATTAATTTCTTTTGTTCACATGAAGGAAGTTTATCTCCTTGGCTAGAATCACTTCTATATTTCTCCTATGATGAAATCTTAAGACCAAAAATCAGTGAAATCTTTCAAGAAACTACATTCGTAGAGACCAATCCAACTCTCTTCCCTAACACTGATCAAACCAATCTAGTAGCTGAAACTTCAACACGTGGGGAATCAATCCAATCTGAAACTCAAAAAAAAATTTATCTTGATCCAATGTCACAATATTATGCTAAAATTTTGAACCAACCTGATCTTGAATTGAAAGAACTTCCTTCTGCACTTAAGTATGCCTTCCTAGGAGAAAATGGAACATATCCTATTGTCATTTATTCTTCTCTTAAAACTGATCATGAGAGGATTATTCTGGATGTCCTTAGGAAAAAAATCCCTTGGGTGGACCCTATCTGATATTCCTGGGATTATCCCACTTATCGGGACTCATAGGATTATTCTGGAATCTAATTCAAATCCATGTTGTCATCCTCAATGGTGACTAAATCCTAATCTCATGGAAGTAGTGAGAAAAGAACTTTTGAAATTTTTAAAAGCTGGTATCATATATCCCATAGTTGAGAGTTAGTGGGTTAGCCCAATCCATGTGGTTCCAAAAAAGGCTGGAATCATAGTGATAACCAATAAGGATGGAGAGATTCTTCTAACAAGGGTGAGTAGTGGTTAGAGAGTCTGCATCGACTATAGGAAGCTAAACTCATTTACCAAGAAGGACCATTTCCCCTTACCATTTATTGACCAAGTCCTTGAGAGAGTCGCAGGTCATGTCTTCTACTGTTTCTTAGATGGGTACTCAGGGTACAATCAAATTGAGGTCTACCTATAGGATCAAGGGAAGACTACATTCACATGTCCATTAAGCACCTTTTCTTTTAAATGCATGCCCTTAGGGTTATGCAATGCCCCTGGAACCTTCCAGCGGTGCATGATGGGAATCTTCTTAGACATGGTAGGGGATTTTCTAGAGGTCTCCATGGATGACTTCTCTGTGTTTGGGGATACATTTGAGGGATGTCTGAGGAATGTGGATAGAGTCTTATAAATATGTAAAGAAAATAATCTAGTCCTAAACTGGGAAAATTTCCATTTCATGGTTAGATAGGGACTAGTCCTTGGCCATCTAGTCTCGAGTATGGGTATTGAAGTTGATAAAGCCAAGTTTGACATCATTAGTCACCTTCCATCACCCAATACTGTTAAGGAAGTTAGGTCTTTCTTAGGACGTTATAGTTTCTATAAAAGGTTCATTAGGAATTTTAGCTCTATTTCTTGACCAATTTATGCTCTATTGGTGAAAGATACTCCATTTTTATGGATAGAAATCTGTGAAGAACCATTCTCTATACTTAAGTCAGCTCTTATCTCTCCACCTATCATGTAGTATCCAAATTGGAAACTTCCTTTTGAGTTCATGTGTGATGCGAGTGACTTCGTTGTAGGAGCAGTCTTAGGAAAATGGTGTGAGAAACATCCATGTGTCATTTCTTATTCAAGAAAATATTTAAATAATGCAAAAAACAACTAAACCACCACTGATAACGAGATACTTTCTGTTGTGTTTTCCATATAAAAGATTATGTCCTACCTCTTAGGATCCCCCATCACTGTTTTCACTGACCATTCTACACTAAAATACCTCTTCCAAAAACAAGATGCTAAGGCTAGACTGATTAGGTGGGTCCTTCTATTACAAGAATATGACCTCACAATCAAGGATAAAAAGGTTTTTGAAAATGTTGTAGCTGATCATCCCTATAGGATGGAATTCAAAGACAACTCAAATCACATTTCTCTATCTGATTCATTTCCCGATGAGAACATCTATTCAGTGAGTGATTGCCCATGGTATGCTGACATAGCCAACTTCCTAGTTACGTGAATCATTCCAAAATTATTAGGGACTCATGCTCAAAGGAAATTACTTTCTGATGTTAGTCATTATATGTTTGATGATCCATACCTCTATAAGTTCTTCCCTAACCAAGTAAATAGGAGGTGTGTCCTAGAATCTGAACAAGAGTCCATCCTTAAATTCTGTCATAGTGATGCGTGTGGAGGTCACTTTTCCACTAAAAAAACTTCTGATAAGCTTATTTAGTGTGGTTTCTTCTGGCCCACCCTCTCAAGGGACTCCTACACATTTTTTCAATGTTGTCTTAGGTGTCAAAAAGTATGTTCCATCATAAAAAGGAATCAAATTCAACCCACTCTCATCTTAGTGATTGAAATCTTTCACTACTGGGGAATCAATTTCATGGGTCCCTTCCCAAACTCTAGGGGATATTTGTACATCCTTTTAGCTATCGATTATGTATCCAAATGGGTTGAGTCCATTCCTAAAAAACCCAATGATCATAAAACCATGATTAGATTTCTCAAGGAAAATATCCTCTCTAGATTTGGAATTCCTAGGGCTATCATTAGTGATCGTGGAACTCATTTTTACAATCGTCCATTCTCAACACTCATGGAAAAGTATGGAATTTCTAACAAAGTTTTCACTACTTACCACTGATAGACCAATGGTCAAGCTGAGTTAGACAATTGATAAATCAAATAAATTCTTGAGAAAACAGTTAATCCATCTAGGAAATATTGGTCAAGAAAAATCTTAGATTCTCTTTGGGCATATAAAACCACATATAAAACCATTTTAAAAATATCCCCATATAGGTTGGTTTATATAAAAGAATTCCATTTTCTAATGGATATTGAACATAAGGCTTTTTGGGAAATTAAGAAAATGAATTATGACCTCTCATTGGCCAGAACAAAAAGGAAATTAGATCTCAATGAACATGAGAGACTTAGGATGGAGGCTTATAAAAATTCAAGGATAAATAAAGCTAGAGTTCAAGCCTACCAATCTCAAAATCTTAAAACTGAACACATTGTACTAGGTAAACCAATTCTTTTGTATAGCTCTAAACTTCATTTACACTTGAGAAAATTGAGGTCCAAATGGTAAGGTCCATACATAGTGCATAAGGTGTACCCCCATGGGGTGTAGAAATTAACAATCCCATTAATGGTCAAACCTTTAAAGTTAATGGTCATAGAGTCAAACCATTCATTGAACCATTCTAAAAACATGAAGTTGATGAAGAATTGTGTAATCTAAACTTAGATGAGGAAAATATTTAAACAATTAGGGGTGTAAGTCAATCTATCAACATTAAACAAAAGCATTTCATGGGAGGCAACCCGTGGTTTTCATGTTTCCAATATTTTTTAATCACCTTTATTTTTCAAATAAGATTAATAAATCAATTTTATTTTTTTTAAAAAAATATTTAACTCTGAATATGATATTACTATAGACTATTGACCTTTTATTCTATTATGAGTATGGATGGGTATGAAAGGGGAGCACCATATTTATCTGTGTTATGTGGTGTGATCCTTGAGTAATACCTTACCCATAAATTTAAAAATAAGACAATTTATCATCAGTTTATTTTATTTTATTTTTATGTGTTTGTAGGTTAAAAGAAAAATACAAAAAAATTATTAAAAATAAAATAAAAGTACACATTTTATGTTGTGGGGAAAACCCCATCACAACCGGTGAAGCTGTGGGGACTCGAACCCAGGACCGAAGGGAGACAGGGGAGTGCGCCTACCACTAACCTACGGATTATAGTGTTTTATTCTTCTATTTTATTTATATATATACTTATATTTTAAATTTTATATATCCACATATATATATATTATTCTAATTTTTATTTTCTCTTAGTGTATGTCTTTGGTATGCTTAAATAAACAGGGGGTGCTGAGTTGATGGATTCTTTTTTGTGTACAAACATTAATTTCCATCATTAATGGGGTTTCTCCGAGTGACATGGAGATCAAAGAAGTAATCAGGAATGTCATGAAATTCAACTTCAAAAAAACCAGGTGACTTTGTTCTGTGTTTCTTATTTCAAATTCCTTTTATAACTCCTCTCCTCTACCTCTACCCCCTTCTAAATTTTATTTTCGTTAAATACTAGGAATAGTGTTATTTTAAGTTGGGGGTGAAAAGAAAGAAAATAAAAATTTACTTTTGTGTGTATAAAAAAATGTGTGGAATGAAAATTTTCTTTAACCCTAAACATGATAATACACATTGAAAACTTTTAAACTGAATATCAAATAATTTAGCATGCACTGATTCTGATTTTAATCCATGTTTCATTTTAAGAGCATTTATTTTGGAAGGTGTGGTTGTTTAATGTGATCTTTCATCATTTATATTTTCGTAAAAATAAAAAATTCACAATGCACATCCTTTGGATAGTGGGGTATGAGTTTGAGTTCATGGGGTCCCCCAAATAAATATCATAGATCTGGTGATCATTTTAGTTTTAATATGATTATTAAATAAAAAAATTAAAAAAACAATAAATTTGTGCGTAGAGAAATGAAATGACCTAATGTGTGGATTTTGGTACTTGGGGATCATGAATACATTTTTTTCTTGACCATAGTAAATTTATCTCTATTTTTGGTAATTTGACTTTTTTTTTTACTGAGTTAACTTGAGATGATGCCCGAGTATGTGGGATTCACTTTGTGCCCTAAGGTCTTTGAGCCTGGGAGTCATCGGCAAAGTCTCGCTACATGGGTTGACTCTTTTGAGTGCAATTTCAATTACCATGGAAATATTTCAAAAAAATTGAATACTCATATTAATATTGAAATGTGATTCCACCTAGCACTTTTGTCATTTCCCCTTGAATAAAGATGAACCCCCATGTCTATTGTGATACACAACACATCCTCATACTTAATTGATATTGGATAAAATATAGAGATGAATTTGAACAAAGTAATGGGATTGGTATTGGGATCTTCTTATGAAACTATCTTGTATTAAAATATTTTGATTGGTTTCATAGTTATTTGATATACCGGTTTTTGGTGATCATTTTTTATTAAAATGTTTTTGGAAATGGGAATTTGAATTTCACATTTTTGAGATATATTTTTCTTGGGACTAGAAAAACTCAAGTTGGGGGGTGTGATTAGCCATTGAATGAGGATAATATTAATTGTTAATATATATAATATTCATGTGATTAATTACTCATAAATACCATTTTAGTGCATTTTACACTTTGATCATTATTTCATATTATAATTGTAATTCCCTCCTAAAATGCACTATTACATGGCACATTTTTTAACATCATTTAAAGTACCCAATGATCATGATTTTATTTTAATATTTAATTTTCCGGTTTCTAATTACATTGGTAAAAATTCATACTTTTTTAGTACTTGAATATTCATATTGGAAGACCACCAAAGTTGGCCTTGAAAAAACAACATTCTGGGTGAAGTGAACTGGAAAACATCCCAATAAAACTACTATATAAACCAATATCCAAGACCAATAATTCTGAAAATTTACCTAAAGATATAGGAAATCATGGGGAACATTTAATTAAACATTTTCCAAAGCTAATTATTATTTTTTTAATGGAGTTCCAGGCGGACCTATTTGGAGATAAAATTCTAGGCCAGATTCTACGGCCCCGAAAAACATCCCACCAATTTAATCATATCTTGACAACCAAAATTTCATTTGGGATGAACTTTTAGAGAGAGATAGGAGAAATTCGGAGATTCATTTTATTATTATATTTTCCACTCTAATTATGCCATATAGAAGCTCATTTAGGAGTCTATATTCAGTGAATGAAATTTGGCTACCACTTCGGGTCAAGGATAAAGAAGTCCACTCTCCCTTACTTTCCACCACACTAGGCCTACCATACTCAAGTGGTATCTTTTGTACTATTGGGAGCTCGACCCAAGCCTCTTTAAATGACTATTTAAGGCAGTGTTGGTGGAGGATTTTATCATCTTGGATGCTTTATTTCATTGTAGTGTTATGATTCCACTTTTCCTTTGTAATATTCTTCTTCATTTGTAAGTTATTCCAATCAACTTAGTTTTCAATAAAAATTATTCACCTTATCTTATTATGTTATTCTTATTATCACATTGATATAATTGCTTTATAGTGTGAATTTTTTCATACAAAAACTTGTGAAATTATTCACACAATGGTGGAGTGATTGTTTTCTTTTTATTGTTTTTTTACTTCTTCAATTCCTCCCTCATGAGACTACTTACCGCTTCCATTGATACCATAGAATCAATGGAGGGATAACCCACTTATGGGTGGATACAAGGGAGTATAAAGGGGCTGTATTGAATGTTATTTATCACCCCATTAATTTCTAATCACTTCTTTTAATTTAGATTTTTATTTGATGATTTTAAAACATCTTCATCCTTGTTGAATTTTAAGGCCACATACTTCAAGTGCTAATATGAACCTTTACCTTGGATTGCTCATAAATTTGATCCTCAAAGTGTATAGGTTATTAGTATTATGATGTGTTGATATAAAACCAGTAAGTGGTGAATTTTTTTGATCTTCTTGAATAAACCCATCTCAAATACAAGAAATTAAAAAACTTTAAAAAAAGAATTTCATCCAATCAACCCCTTGTAATAACTTAGGATCAACCCTTATTATAATTTGATTTCACTTAAGTCACATAGTGTTCACTTAAACCTATATAAAATCAAACCAATTTTTCCCACTTAATAGCCAAAATCAGTCCATAAAATGTGTGTGCCTATAGGTTTCTTCTTAGGTCTCTGAGGAATCGACACCCCAAGCTACTCTACATTTGATCTCTTAACCCTAAAAACATGGGTAAATTTGGGAGAGACCAGAATTATTAGTACATGGAGGCTTATAATATATCCAAATAATTATTTTGGATTCATAACTTCATCTAAGATATTTATGTTTTTCTTATTAGTAGAGATCCTATCACATTGTATTGTGATAATACTACTGTAGTGGATCTCACAAAGGGGCTAAGGTTACATCAACAGATGAAGCACATAGTCTAAAAATATCACCTCTTGATGGATTTTTATCAAAGGTGTTAATTAACTATGAGAAAAGTCTCCATAGAAGAAAATGTGGAAAAACCCTTGACTAAATCCTTATCTTAGTATAAGACTGAACTTCATGTGAGAGAGAATGGAATAAAAGTTGTTAATAGTTGTATTTAGTCCAAGTGGGTCTATATTAGATTTGGTGCACTAGAACCAACTTATAAGTAATTTATGATTACCTGTATTCATTTTTTTGGATACTAATATAAATTTATTATCACGTCATGATTTTTATTCTATATAACATAGTATGTGATAATGTAATAAGGGTACTTGTTGCACTAAAAGATCGTAGAATTTTCTCTCTATGATGAGAAATTAGAAGTTCCATGAAAGTATTCTTAAATATAAGTTCTATACCCAGATAAAATTATTTAACCATATAAAAATGATACTAGATATCAGGGGTGGAGACTTATAGGACTTTGAGACATTTTCTCATGGTGTAAAACCTTGATAATCTTCAGTGCAAGAGATTATGAAAACATGACCCACCAGTAGGATATAAACATTTATATGTTTCAATGGATGTTCCTATTTGTAGATGGTTATAATGATCCTTAAAATTTATTATAAATATTAATTCATGTCATGATTCACATAATTTTATGTATTGATGAAAATTGTGATGACATATGCCTGTGGTGAACAAGGATGTGTTGGGTGTGTCACAAATGACATTGTGTTAATGAATAATTTAATAAAGTATTTTTCCCTTATATTACTAATGAATTTATATATCTCAGACCCATTTATAGTAATGAAACTACCAAATTAAGTCCATAACTATGGTGTTTATTTTATAATTTCTTTTCTAAAAATTCAAATAAACAGACATCGAGTACATAGGTTGATGACACTAGATTATATCCTTCTTGATTATAGATATCAAGATAAAGGGGTTATATTACATAGTATATTTTTATATGAGATTAAATGTAATTATGACATTAAATTCATTCTATTGGGGAGCCTTAGTATGTTACTAAACATTAACCTTTGACTTTAGGCAATATAGCCCAATATCACTAATAAAGAGGCCTAGAGGGTAACATGCTAAGTGTATTTGGAACCTTATATAAATTATATATGTATTTAACATGTTGGATTAATATTATTATAGTATGTGGTTTAATAGTTTTTCATGTTAGTTTGATCGCAAATATTCAATCACCGACAATTCGAGATAATATATATATGAGTTAAATATTTAATAAATATTTATTCAATAAGTAATTATTTATTTAATTACATAAATATATAATATTTATTTATTATGGTTTATTCACAAGGTAAAAAATATATTTATTTATTTATCTTCCTTAATTTTTAATAAATATTTACTCACTAATTTATTTAATATAATATTTATATATTTATTAGTGAATAATGCAGTGGTATTTATTTAAGGAAGTAAACAGTCATTATTTAATGCCTAAAAAAATTTAAAATGATTGGTGGATATATTTCAATGGTATATTAATAAATATTATAACACCCCATTATTTTATGGTATTTCCCTTTTTAATGTTAAACGTTTTGAAAGATTAAATTGCACGCAACACCCAGCTTAAACAGACAATGAAATATTATCATAACCTAGCCATTAAATTAGTGAGAATAAATAGTATTAAACACATTATGAAATTTATATATTATATTTTTAATCAATTTTTTTACATTCTTGTTATGTTTTTTCTATACATTATATAAAAATAAATCCACTTTTATGCATAAAAATCAATATTTTTCTAAATATAGTTTTGTCACCTTTTGATGGCGCACTTGTTTTAAAACTAAATTTTGATACTTTTATAAATTATATATAAAAAATAAACCTATTAATTGAAATAATAAAATCAATATTTACGTTGGATTAATTTTTTCTATTTAATATGATAAGTTTCATATTTTGATGAATAGTAAAAAATACTCGGTTTTAATTGAAAACAACTTTTTCATCTAAATAATTTATAGTGTTAATTTATATTTTTTATTGGTTTTAAAGTATAATTAGATAAATTTTATATAATTTAATCCAATTTAGTTGATTTTAATAAATTTCACATTGAATTTGGATATAAAAACATTTCAATCTTTTGAACATTTTCACTTTAAAAACATGTCATCTTTTTTCATCTACGGGATTAATTTTAAATTAATTTTTTCCAATTATATATTATTAATTTTGAAAAAATAGATTAAATATTTGGAATAAAAAGGATAAAATTAACTAAATATGACCCTTTTATTTTTGGACAATATAAATAGTAAGTTTAGTAATTTTTAATTACCGCTATTAAGGGTTAATCAGGTAATTAAGGGTAAAATAATAATATAAATATAATAAAATTAACTTAAAACTTGACATAATTTTATTAGGTGAGTTATTATCAACCAAAATTATAATTTATCCAATTTTTTGGTCTCTTGGAGCCACTTTTATGACTTTAAGACATTTATAGTATTTTATTTTAAATAAAAGTCAAAGATGTCATACTTTTGTTTTAAACAAATTAAATATTTTAATATGGGGCTACCTAGGGAATATATTTGACTATAAATACTATTTGAATATCTAAAAAATTTATATTAATCATTTTAATTTATTTTTAATTTTTAGGAAATAAATAATTAACTTAAAATCTTTCGCAATGATGATGCATTAATTTTTTAATTAAGGGAAATATCAAATAAATGAAATTAAAAATATTAAAAGAAATATGATTTGAGATAATAAGTTTCATCCAAAAATTTATATATTACTTTAAAATATTTTGGATATGTTAAATTTTTTTTTAATATATCTTGTTGTTATGATATTTTTAAAAAGTCAAGTAATGAATAGTGTCAAAATTGACATTAATGGTATTTTAAAATAAATAATATATTATTAAATGATATAAAATTCATAAAAATATAATATTAGATAAAATTATTGGTATAAGATTTTAAATTTTATCAATGAACCATTTATGGTTCTTTTTTCATTTTAAAGTAACTATATTAACCCTTAAAGAGTAAACACACATGTTGTCATGGTAAGAGTTAAAGGGATTAAATAAGGGTTAAAGCCAAAAGATAGGGTTAATAATGTGAACTAAAATTGTTTGAGAATTATTGTTTGAAATTATTTAGATCCATAATCATCTTATCTTTTAAATAAATCACTTTTTATTCATTTGGAATTGAAAATTAATTTATATTAATTTAATATTTTGAGAGTTTCCAAAAGTGTCTCTCACCTCAATTATAAAAGGGAGCCTCCTCCCTCACTTCTTCACACTAGTTTTATAATTCTATATCAAAAAAACCTGACCATTTATCCTTAAAAAATACATAAACAAGTTATATAGACCTTTTTCTTCCAAAAATACCAACCCTAGATCCCTTAAGAAGATATTTAAAGGAATTCCACCGAATAAGAGGTAATCGTCTTTACCAACTCATCCAAGTTCATTTCTTCTTAAACTTCCCCTTCATGAGTTTTTTACATGATAAAGTATCAAATACAGTATCATATATATATTGAGATGTTTTTATGATTATTTTATAACCATGTTCCATGATTTATCTATCCTATGAAAAATGAAAGCATTGCATGTGCATACATACAGCTTACCGTTTCCACGCCGTGGTGTAATTTTTTTTCATCGCCAATTTACTAGGATGGGTATAATGATAGAAATAATGGATATATATAGTAATTATGACATCATATTGATTCTGTAAAAATTAATATACCATCCAATTCTTTACCCTTTCACCATTCAGGGAATGATATTGTTGCATGTGCGTACGTACGGTCCACCATCTCCACGTTGCGATGTTATTCATTTCTCATGTTAATCATTCAAGAATGATTATAAAAATATATTTAATGAATAAATTTTATATCTAAAAAATTAATATCATTATTTATATATTTAATTTATATCCTATGCAACATAACCAAGGCATTCATGAAAAAACATGTATAAAAAATGAGGTAGTTAACACCCACAATAATGGTGATAACGAAATACTATCAATAAAGAGGTGATAAAATAATATAAGAAGATCGTATATGATATCATAAATATGAATAAGGTTATGATATAAGTTAATAACTTTCTTAAAACCATTATACAGGATTTTAAATCATGTTTGAATAAAGGAAGCATAAGGTAAGGGACTTCGTCTCAGTCTCATTTCATTGAGGCATAGTTTGATATTATACACTCATATTCTTTTATGAGGTGTATATAAAACCCCTTTGACTTATCATGTAATTATTTTGCTTATTATCATGTTATTTAATTTTTTTTTAATTTTATTCTTTTATGGGGATTATGATTTAAATGTTCAAAGTGGCATGGGACACCATAAATGTTTAAAGATTTAATTATCAAATGTTTTTCTCCATCTCAGTATTCTTGACATTATTTTACATATTTATTTATATGGATATTAAAGGATTATAAAGAAAATTTTATTTCTATTTTTAATTTCATTAAAAGGTTTAAAAATTTATTCTTTTTATGTGTTTCATACAGGACTTTTTGACAAACAACAAAAGGAATGTTATATTTTTAAAGTACATGATGACAACGACTTTCCTGCCTTTGTGACTATTATTTAATTTCAATTTTCCTTTGAGAGCTTACATATTTTCATAAATCTAAAACACTATTCTATTTTTTGGTATATTTTTTATTTAAAATGGTTATTTTAAAAAGAAAGGGGTATTTTTATAAAATATTTTTTTCCATATAGGTTTAACAAGTGTTTTTTCTCAACAAATTTTCTATGATTTTATTAGAATATTTTCATTTATGTCAACACCCTTTATTTATCGTATGATTAATTGAGTTTTATCTCTTATGATATAATTTACAAAAAATTTATTGAATGGTTTATGATTAGTTTGACTATGGATTTTCTATTTCGAAACCATTCTTTATTTGTGGTTAAAGTATTCACATTTTTTATGTTAGTTTTTAATATGAATGTGTATGTTGTTTATGTTTCACCCCTTTTATATGAGGATAAAATTGGACTTAATAAGTGATGGGTGGGGGACACTATATCCCCTTGGTGCATCTGTAGTTTTCATGAGACAAACTAGATATGATTTTGGCAGAGGCCTTACCCATTTATTAGATTCTTGGTATGAAGACTTGATAATGTTAGATTCTTGGCATGAAGCCTTGATAGTAATGGATTTCTAGAATGAAGCCTTGATGGTATGTTTTATATATCCATCGTTACTCATTCCATCATTAGGAATTCAATAATTGATATTCCATGTGATTGTTCGACTAGTATAATATACATGGTTAAGTTTACTAGTTCATATGATTATTTAAAAGGCACATGTTTCAGTTATTTACCTTGTCATATTGTTTATTTCATATTTACTCATAGATTCCACTGTACACTTACCCTTACTAAGAATTTGAGATCACACCTTTAATATGTTTCATTTTTTCATAGGATTTAGAGAATATTGTTATGAATGATATGAAAGGTTATACAAAGGTAAAATAATTACATACACAATGAAATTATTTGTGTATTTTATATTATAAAATGTAATGTGTATTTTAAGTTTGTATCTAGGTTACCAATACTAGTAAACTATTTGGTCCTTTGGGATGTGATTCCTTGTGTCTTATTCCAATGTAATAAAGTAATCACTGACTCTGGGCTAATGGGGTTGGGGTTTTTACAGTTGGTATTAGAGTAATTTTAGTAGAAACATAGGGAACTAGATTTATTATAGAACGAAACCCTATAATGGAAATTCAAAATATCTCCAAATAAACTAATATTATGATTTAGAGATTATTTATTATAAAATTTTCAATTAAGGTTATGTGATTCACTAGTTCTAAGATTATAAATTAAGTTTCATAATGTTATAATCTAATCTAGTGTATTCTATCCTTTAGATATGGTGCCTAGCATAATAAATAAAAATAATATAAATAGTAAGAATGATCATTTCTTTGATGGGTTTCAGACAAAATTTCAAATTGAATTAGTCTCCCAAACATTCTCATTATATAAGGAAATATTATCATGTTATAATGAGAAAATAAAATAATTATCTAATTATTATGGCTTTATAGAGAAGAATGATAATAAGAGTATAGCTAGGAGAAAGATGGAAAAAGGAAAGAAGAGAAATAATTATTTTCTCACATGTGATAATTGTCGAAAGAAACACCATTTTACTTACTTAAAAAGTAATGAGAGTTTTCTATAAGTGTGGAGAGAAATACCACCATGCTTGTGATTTTAAGGGTAATAAAAAGGTTTCCAATGTACAATGCTTCAACTACAAGAAGATGGGACACTATCCAAATCAATTTATTAAGCGTTAAAGTAATATACCCCAAAAGAGGATAAGGGATCATGGTTAAGATTATGCTACTACCAAAGAGGAAGAGGAATGATTAATATGACTATGTTTGGATTTCAAGAATTATGTTATGTGAGTATTTTATCAATAATTATCTGGTTATAGGAATCATTATATATATAAGGATTGTACTGTAGTAATTATTTAAGGATTTAGAAGTGTGAAAGTTTTCATTAAGGTTTTTAAGGTGATCAAATATTTGGTAATTTATAATAAGAGATACATTATGTTTTTTGGGGAATATAATGTTATGTTGATTTTTTAAATTTAGTGACCTTCCTTCTAAATTTTTATACTTTGAATTTAGACAAAATTATTTTAAATGGCTCATAAGGTAACTAGTTATGGGATGGATTAAGTTGAACTTTGGATATTATTTTTTAGATTAAAGTATGATTTATTGTATGTTGTGTACCAAAAATTTTGGTATAAGTAAACATTTAGAGGAAAAAACTTACTTGTAAACCTTATGATTCATTAAAGTTCTTTAGGCATAAAAATTTATCTTGAATATGCATCTCTAGTTGTACGAAATGAAGTCAAAATAGATCAAAGAACAACCAAATGATGAGATTATGATCATGAAATGGAAAGTAATCAAGTAAGTTTATTATATCAAGTAATTATCTAAATATTAAAAGAGCCCCTCAACTCTAGGAAAAATAATTTTGAACAAAAACGTTATCAATTTATTTTTCTTTTTGAGAAATCAGTGGTCTTTCAACTGATCACAAATTTATGGTTTTGTGATGGTCAAATTTCTAATAACCATGTACTCTATCACTATACATCATAACTTAATAGTTAGATTTATCTTCCATGTACATGTTTTCACTTTACACTAATTTTCTCTAATTCAAAAGCCTAATTTTGTGGTAACCTTCTCATTTCCCTTTCCCTCTTATTAAGAGGGTATTTTATTAACCCTATTTTCGATGTAGGTTTTCCACAAAAGAATTTTTAAGTAAAAACCTTTAATTTTTTAAATGAAATTTCAAATTTTGAGGATGAAATTTATTAAAGAATGGAATAATTTAACACCCTAATATTTTATGGTATGTCTCTTTTTAAAGTTAATATTTTCAAAAGCTTACATTGCACGCAACACCCAATTTAAATGAACAATCAAATATTATTTTAACCTACCTGTTAAATTGGAAAGAATGATCAGTATTAGACACATTATAAAAGTTTTATATTATATGTCCAATATAATTTTTTACATTCATCTTATGTTTTTTCTAGACATTATATAAAAATAAATATACTTTTACACATAAAAAACTATATTTTTCTAAATGTAGTTTTTCCACCTTTTAATGGTGAACTTTATTTAAACCTAAATTTTGACACTTTTATAAATTATAATTAATAAAATAAACTTCTTCTTTGAAATATTAATATCAAAATTTACATAGGTTTAATTTTTGGTATTTTTCTTATAAGTTTCATGGTTTGATGAATAGTGAAAAATACAAGATTTTAATTGAAAATAGTTATTTAATATAAATTATTTATAGTATTAAATTGTATTTTTTATTATATTTAAAGTATAATTAGATAAATTTTATATCATTTAATACAATTTAGATCATTGGAATAAATTTCACACTGGATTTAGATATAAAAATATTTCAATCTTTTTAACATTTTCACTTTAAAAACTCATCTTCTTGTTCCATCTACAGGATTAATTTTAAATTTATTTTAGAAAATTATATGTTATGAATTTTGAAAAAATGGATTCTATATTTTTAATCATAAGTAAAAAATTTACTAAATATTACCCTTTTATTTTTTGACAATATGAATAATAAATTAGTAATTTTTAATAACCATAATTAAGGGTAAATATAGTAATTAAGGGTAAAACTAATATTATAAATATTATAAAATTATCTTAAAACTTGTATTAATTTTATTGGGTGAGTGAGTGTCAATAAAAACCTTCATTGGTATGATTTTATGAGCTATTGGATCCACTTGGATGACTATAAGACATTTATAGTATTTTATTTTAAAGAAAAGTCAAAGATTTCATACTTTTGTTTTTAAGAAATTAAAATTTTTAATATGGGGTTACTTTTGGGATATATTAGACTATAAATATTATTTATAAATATAAAATATTTATCTTAATCATGGTAATTTATTTTTAATATTTAGGAAATAAATAACTAACTTAAAATCTTACATAATTATGATGCAGTAATTGTTTAATTAGTGTCATCCATGAATTTTATATATGAATTTGACATATTAAGGTTATATTAAATGATTTTTTTTAGATATATCTTATTTTTATGATATTTTTAAAAAATCAAGTAATGCATAGTGTCAAAATTGACATTAATGATATTTTAAAATAAATAATATTTTATTAAATGATATTTAATTCATAAAAATATAAAATTAGGAAAAATTATTTGAATAATGTTTAAAATTTCATAAATAATCCATTTATTGTTAATTTAAAATTTTATAGTAACTATATTAACCCTTAAGTAGTAAAAGCACATGTTGTCACGGTAAGAGTTAAAGGGATTAAATAAGGGTTAAAGCCAAAAGATAAAGGTAGGAATGTGACCTAAAATTGTATTAAAATTATTTTTTTAGATAATTTATACCCATAATCATATTATATTATAAATAAATCACTTTTTAGAAATTTTTAATTCATAATTAAGTTATATTAATTTAATATTTTGAGAGTTTCCAAAATCACCCCTCACCTCAATTATAAAAGGGAACCTCATTCCTCACTTCTTCACACCACTTTGAGCCTTATATATCAACCAAAACCTACCCATTTATCAGAAAAAACATATTTATACAAGTTTTTTAGATCCTGTTCTTCCAAAAATACCAACCCTAGATCCCTTAAGAAGATATCTAAAGGAAGTCCATTGAAGAAGAGGTAATTGTTCTTACCAAATCATCCAAGTTCATTTCTTATTATACTTATTCTTGATTAGTTTTTTCTAGGATAAAGTAATAAATACATTATAATATATATTCTATTATTTAATTATTATTATGGGATAACCATATTCTATGTTTTATTCATCTTATGAAAAACAAAATCATTGTACGTGCATATGTACGGCTTACTGTCTCCACTCTGTGGTGTAATTTGTTTTTCACAACCACTTTACTAGGATGGGTATAATCATGAAATTAAGGGATATATATAATACTTATGAAATTATATTTATTCTGAACAAACTAATATACCATCCAATTCCTTACCCTTTCACCATTAAGGGAATGATATCGTCGCTTGTGCGTACGTACGGGTTGTCATCTCCAGGACAAGATGTAATTAATTTTCTATGTTAACCATTCAATAATGATTATAAAAATTTATTTAATGATTAAATATGATATTTATATCATTAATATCATTATGTATATTTTTATCTATATCCTATTAAAAATAACCAACATATTCATGACAAAACAAGCATAGGAAAATAAAGCAGTTAACATCAGAAACAAGAGTAATAATGAAATATTTTAAACCAATATGTGATAAAATAAAATAATAATATCATATATGATATTATAAATATGAATAAGGCTATGATATAAGTTAATTTCATGCTTAAAACCATTATACAATAGTTTAAATCACATTCTACTAAAGGAAGCATAAGGTAAGGGACTTAGTCTCAATAACATTTCTTTGAGGTATAGTTTGATGTTATAAACCCACCTTCTTTTATGAGGAGTATATACAACTCATTTGACTTATCATTTTAATAATTTAATTATTATCATGTTATTTAATTTATTTTTAAATTTTATTCTTTCATGGGGATTGTTATTTAAATCTTCAAAGTGGTATGGGACACCTTGAATGTTTAAAGATTTAATTATCAAATTTTTTCCTCCATGTTAGTATTGTTGATATTATTTTACATATTTATTTATATGGATATAAAAATGATTATAATGAAATTTTATGTCTATTTTTAATTTCATTCAAATTATTTCAAAAGGAATATTTTTATTTGTTTTATATAGAATATTTTAAAAAATGATAAAAGGAATGTTCTATTTTTAACGTACGTGCTGACAACGACTTTCCCACCATTGTGAATATTATTTAATTTATATATTCCTTTAAAATAATATATATTTTATTAAATTAAAAATATTTTCCCCTTATTTTTGGGATATTTGGTATTGAAAATGCTCATTTTTAAAAGAAAGGGGTGTTTTTATTTGAAAGTGTTTTTTATATGGGTTTAACAAGGTTTTTTCCACAATAAATTTTCTATGATTTTATTAGAGTATTTTCATCTATGTCAACACCCTTTGTCGAATATTATACTTAATTGAGGTTGATCTCTTATGATAAATTTTACCATATTTTATTCAATGGTTTTTGATCATTTTGACTATGGATGTGATATTTAGATACTATTCTTGGTTTATAGTTAAAGTATTCACATTTCATATGATAGTTTTTAATATGAATGTTTATGTTGTTTATGTTTCAATCATTTCATATGAGAATTGCATTGGACTTAGTAAGTTCCATATGGGGACTAATATAGACCCTTGATGCATCAGTAGGTTTTATGAGACAAACTAGATATGGTTTTGGCTGAAGCCTTACCCATTTATTAGATTCGTGGTATGAATCTTTGATAATGTTAGATTTTTGGCACGAATCCCTAATAGTAATATATTCTTAGAACGAAACCTCAATGATATGTTTTAGATATCCATATTTTTACATTCCATCATTATGAATTCATTTATTGATATTTCATGTGATTATTCGACTAGTATAATATATATGGTTAAGTTTTTTAGGTCATGTGATTATTTAAATAGTATATGTTTTTGTTATTTACCTGGCCATATTATTTATTCCATATATACTCATATCTTCCATTGTAGGCTTAAACTTACTGAGAATTTGATCTCACCCCTTTCATATGTTTCATTATTCCCTAGGATTATAATAAGTGTGTTATGAATGATATATAGGGTTACAAAAAATAGAGAATAATAGCAGACTCAATGAAATTATTTGTGTATTTTATATTTTAAAATGTATTGTAGATTTAAAGTATGTATCTGGTTTACCAATACTTCTAAACTACTCGGTCCTTTGGGATATGATTACTTATTTCTTATACCAGTGTAACAAATTAACCACTAAATCTAAGCTACTGGGGTCGACGTATTTATAGTTGGAATTAGAGAAAAATTAGTAGAAACCTTGTAAACTAGATTGATTATATAAAAAACCCCTATGAAAGAATTTCAAAATATATCCAAATAAACTATTCTTATGATTTAGAGATTATTTATACCTGAATTTTCAATTTAGGTTATGTGATTCTCTATTTCTTATATTATACATTATGTTTCATAATTTTATGATCTTATTTATTATATTCCATCCTTTAAAAATGGAATCTAGAAAAAGGAATGGTAACCTTGTAAATGCACATAATCTAAAGAGTAATAATTATTTTTTCTTCAATGGGTTTAAGCCAATATTTTTAAGGGAACTATTCTCCCAAACATTATCATCATATGAGGATGTATTATCATGTGATAATGAAAAAATAAAATAATTATATAAGTTTTATGTCTTTAGAGGGAAGCATGAGAACTAGACTACATATAAGAAAAATATGGATAAAGGAAACAAGAGAAAGAAGTATTTTCCTACATGTAAAAATTATAGAAACAAACACCCTGGTACTTGGTTTAAAATTAATGGGAGTTTGATATAAGTGTGGAGATAAAAGTCACCATTCTTGTGATTGAAAGGGTATGAACAAGGCTTCCAATTTACAATGATTCAACTATAAGGAGATGGGACACTACACAAATCAATGTCTCAAGCATCAAAGGAATATACCCCAAAAGAGGATAATGGATCACGGTCAAGCTTTTTCTACTACCACAGACAAAGAGGAATGATTAATATTCCTATATTTGGATTCAATAATTATGTTATGTGAGTATTTTATCAATAATTCTATGGTTATAAGAATCATTAGATATATAATTATTGTATTATAGTACTTATTCTTTAAGGATTTGGAAGCATGAATGTTTTCATTAAGGTTTTTAAAGTGATCTAATATTTTTAATGTGAAAATAATAGATACATTATATTGTTTGGGGAATCTGATATTAAGTTGATTTTTTAAATTTAGTGAAATTATTTCTAAATTTTTGGGATTTTAATTTGGAAAAATGTATTTTGAATAATTATTAATGTAACTACTTATGGATTGTATTAAGTTAAAGTTTGGATATTATTGTTTGAGGTTAAAGTATAATTTATTGGATACTGTGTTATAAATTTTTTTATTTATGTAAAAATTTAGATGACAAAATATTTACTTGTGGACCTTATGATTCATTAAAGTTATTCAAGCATAAAAATTCATCTTGAATATCCATCTCTAGTTATATGAAATGAATTCAAAATAGATTTAAGCACAACCAAAGGATTATATTATGCACATGAAATGGAAAGTAATCAAGTAAGTTTATTATCTCAAGTTTATTATCTAATAGTAAAATAGTACCTCAACTCTAGTGAAAATATTTTTTAAAAAAATATTATCTATTTACATTTCATTTTGAGAAATTAGTGGTCTTTTAACTGACCACAAATTTACGGTTTTGTGATGGTTAAAATTCTAAGGACCATGTTCTCAATCACTCTCTATCAGAACTTGATAGTTAGACTTCTCTTCCATGACCATATTTACACTTTCTGCTAATTTTCTCCTATTTGAAAGCCTAATTTTGTGGTAACCTTCTCATTTCCTTTTCCCTCTTATTAAGAGTATATTTTATTAACCCTATTTTCGATGTGGGTTTCCCAGAAAGGAATTTTAAAGTGTGAACCTTTCATTTTTGAAGTTAAATTTAAAATTGTGAGGATGAAATTTATTAAAGTGGGGGAGAATGTAACACCCCATGATTTTATGGTACATATTTTTTTAAAGTTAATATTTTATAAAGCTTATGTTTCACACAGCACCCATCTTAAATGAACAATGAAATATTATTATAACATAGACGTTAAATTTAAGGGAATGAAAAGTATTAACCACATTATTAAATCTATATATTATATGTTCAATATAATTGTTTACATTCATCTTATTTTTTTCTATACATTATATAAAAATAAATCAACTCTTATATATAAAAATATATATTTTTCTAAATACAGTTTTTCACCTTTCGATGGCGCACTTATTTTAAAACTAAATTTTGACACCTTTATAAATTATATTTTAAAAAATAAACTTCTTATTTTAAATTAGAATATAAATATTAATTTTGTTGATTTTTTGGTATTTTTTTGATAAATTTCATGTTTTGATGAATAGTGAAAAATACTTGATTTTAATTGAAAATAGATTTTCATTCTAAATAATTTATAATATTAAATTATATATTTTATTATTTTTAAAGAAAATTTGATCAATTTTAAATCATTTAATCCAATTTATTTCATTGAAATAATTTTCATATTAAATTTGGATATAAAAAAATTTCAATCTTTTGAACAGATTTCACTTTAAAAACTCATCTCCTCATTCCATCTATGAGATTAATTTTAAAATAAATTTATCTAATTATATGTTATGAATTTTAAATAAATGGATTCCATATTTTGAATCATGAGAACCAAATTTTTTAAATATTCCTCTTTTATTTTTAGACAAATATAAATAATAACTTTAGTAATTTTTAATTACCACAGTTAAGGGTAAATTGGATAATTAAGTGCAAAAAAAATATTATAAATATCATAAAATTATCTTAACACCTGTTCTAATTTTATTGGATGAGTGATTGTCGATAAAAATCATCCTTGGTCTGATTTTATGAGATCTTGGTGCCACTTGGTTGAATTTATGACATATATAATATTTTATTTTAGAAAAAGACAAAGATATCATACTTTTGTTTTTAACAAATTAGACATTTTAATATGGGGATTTATAGGGGATATATTCAACTATAAATAATATTTGAAAATATAAAATTTTTATCTTAATAATGATAATTTTTTTAATTTTAATAAAATAAATAATTAACTTAAATTCTTGCATAATGATGATGTAGTAATTGGTTAATTAATGGAAATATCAAATAAATGATATTAAAAATATTAAAATAAATATTATTTGAGATAATTAGTTTCCTAAACTAATTTTACTGATTACATTGACATATTGGGGTTATATTAGAAGATTTTTTCAAAGATATATTGTTGTTACGATATTTTTAAGAAGTCAAGTAATGAGTAGTGTCAAAATTGACATTATTGATATTTTAAAATAAATAGTATTTTATTAAAAGATATTAAATTAATAAAAATTTAAAATTTAATTAAATTATTTATATAATTTTTAAAATTTCATCAATGATCCATTTATGGTTCATTTTTTATTTTATAGTAACTATATTAACCCTTAAGGAGTAAAAATACATGTTGTCATGGTAAGAGTTAAAAGGGTAAAATAGGGTTTAAAGCCAACAGATAAGGATAATAATGTAACCAAAAAATATATAAAAATTATTGGTTGAGATTATTAAGATCCATACTCATATTATATTTGAAATAACTTATGTTGGGGTCATGTGGAATTGAAAATTAAGTTATATTAATTTAATATTTTGGGAGCTTCCAAAAGTGCCCCTCACCTAAATTATAAAAAGTCACATTCTATCACTTATTCACACAAATTTTATCCTTCTATATCAACCAAACCCTAACCATTTATCCTAAAAAAAATTATTATCCATGTTTTGGAGGCCTTTTTCCTCTAAAAATATCAACCCTGGATCCCTTAAGAAGATATCTAAAGGAAGTCTGTCGAAGAAGAGGTAATCATTTTTACCAACTCATCCAAGTTCATATCTTATTATACTTCCTCTTAATGAGTTTTTTCCATTATAACATAATAAATCCAGTATCATATATATAATTATATGTTATTATGATTATGATACAACCATATTACATGATTTATACATCCTATTAAAAACAAAAGCACCCCTCGTGTGTACATATGGCTTATCGTCTCCACGTCGTGGTGTAATTTGTTTTTCATAACCACTTTAATAGGATAGGAATAATGATGGAAATAATGGATATATATATATTACTTATGACATTATATTTATTCTTAAAAATTTAATATAGCATCTACTTCCTTACCCTTTCACCATTTAGGGAATGATATCATCGCTTGTACGTGTGTACGGCCTATTGTCTCAACGACGCGATGTGATTCATTTTCCATATTAACCAATCAAGAATTATTATAAAAATGAATCAAGGATTAAATATTATATTTATAAAATTAATATTATTATTGATATGTTGGATATATACCTATGTATAAGAACCAAGGCATTCATGGTAAAACATGCATAAAAATGGAGTAGTTAACACTCGAAACAAGGGTAATAATGAAATATTTTCAACAAACTAGTGATAAAATAATATAATAAGATCGTATATAAAATCATAAATATGAATAATGTTTTGATATAAGTTGATAACATGATTAAAACCATTATAAAATAGTTTAATTCATGTTCTACTAAAGTAATCATAAGGTAAGGGACTTCGTCTCAATATCCTTTCATTAAGGAATATTTTGATATTATACATCCACCTTCTTTTATGAGTTGTATATACAACCCATTTGAATTATCATGCCATTAATTTATTTATTATCATGTTATTTTATTTTTTTTAAATTTTTATTATTTCATGGGGCTTATAATTTTAATTTTCAAAGTGGTATCTGACACCTTAGATGTTTCAAGATTTAATTATCAAGTCTTTTTCTCCATGTCAGTATTCTTGATATTATTTTACATATTTATTTATATGGATATAAAAGGATTATGAAGGAAATTATATATATATATTTAATTTCATTAAAAGTTTTTCAAAATGAATGTTTTTATGTGTTTTCTATGGAACATTTTGACACACAGCAAAAGAAATGTTCTATTTTTAACGTATACAGAAACAACGACTTTCCCACCGCCATGAATATTATTTAATTTCTAGATTCCTTTTCAAGATTACATATTTTATTAAATTAAAAACCCACTTCCTTTATTTTTTATATATTTGACATTTAAAATGGTTATTTTTTAAATAAAATTATATTTTTATACGAAATTGTTTTTTATATGGGCTTTACAAGAGTTTTTCCTCAATAATTTTTCTATGGTTTAATTAGATTATTTTTATCTATTTCAACACCCTTTGTTAAATAATATTCTTAATTGATGTTGCTCTCTTATGATATCATTTACTATATTTTATTTAATTTTTTATGATTAGTTTGACTATAGATGTGCTATTAAGAAACCATTATTAGTTTATGGTAAGTATTCACATTGTGTATGCTAGTTTTTAATACAAATGTTTATGTTGTTTATGTTTCACCCATTTTATATGAAGATTGAATTATACATAATAAGTTATGGTTGGGTCCTGATATATCCCCTTGACACATTAGTAGGTTTCATGCGACAAAATAGATATGGTTTTGGTTGAGGCCTTACCCATTTATTAGATTCTTATCATAAATCCTTGATAATGTTAGATTCTTGGCATGAAGCCTTGAAAGAAATGGATTCTTGGAATGAAGACTCAATGGTATGTTTTAGATATCTATCTTATGAATTCCATCGTTATAAATTCATTTATTGATATTCTATGTGATTATTCGGCTAGTATAATTTCTATGGTTAAGTTTCTTAGGTGATGTGATTATTTAAATGGAATGTGTTTCAGTTATTTTCTTTCCCTTATTGTTTATGCCATATTTACTCATAGCTTGTGATGTATACTTACCCTTACTGAGAATTTGATATCACCCCTTTCATATGTTTCATTTTTCTTTAGGATTCGGAGAAGTTTATTATGATTGATATGAAGGGTTATACAAAGGGGGGATAATGGAAGACTCGATAAAATTCTTTTTTATATTTTATGTTTTAAAATGTAATATGGATTTTAAGTATGTATCTAGTTTACTAAGACTGCTAAAATATTCAATCCTTTAGTATGTGATTTTTTATATGATATTCTAATGTAATAAAGTAACCACCAACACTTGGCTATTGGGGTTGGGGTCTTTACAGTTGGTATCAAAGGAAGTTTAGTAAAAACCTTGGGAACTAGATTTATAGAACGAAACCCTGTGATAGAATTTGGAAATATATCCAAATAAACTAAGCTTATGATTTAGAGGTTATTTATAACTAAATTTTCAATTTAGGTTATGTGATTCACTAGTTATGAGATTATACATTATGTTTCATAATGTCATGATCTAATCTAGTGGATTTAATCCTTTAGAAATGGAACCTAGTAGAAGGAATGAGAACAGCATAAATGCACATAATTTAAAGAGTAAGAATGATTGTTTCTTTGATGGGTTTAATCCAATATTTTGAGGGGAACTAGTCTCCCAAACGTTATCATCACATGAGGAAATATTATCATGGGATAACAAGACAAATAAATAATTCTCTAAGTTTTATGTATTTGGAGGGAAGCATGAGAATAACAATATTTCTAGAAAAAATATGGCTAAAGGAAAGAAGAGAAAGAATTTTTTTTCCCACATGTGATAATTATGGAAAGAAACAACCTAGTACTTTATTAAATGGAATTGTAGTTTTCTACAAGTATGGGGATAAATTCCATCATGTTTTTGATTTCAAGGGTAATAAATAGGTTTCTAATGTACAATTCTTCAACTACAAGGAGATATGACACTAAAAAATCAATGTCTCAAGTGTCAAAGGAATATACCCCAAAATAAGATAATTGATTGTGGTTAAGTTTATGTTACTACCACATACAAATAGGAATGATTAATATGAATGTTTTTAGATTCAATAATTATATTATTTTAGTATTTTATCATTAATGCTCTGGTTATAAGTATAATTAGATATATAATGATTGTACTATAGTACTTATTCTTTAAGGATTTGGAAGTGTGAAATTTTTCATTAAGGTTTTTAAGGTGACCAAATATTTTGTATGTAACAATAAGTGCTACATTATGTTTTTTGGGGAATGTAATGTTAATTTTATTTTGTAAATTGGGTTACCTTCATTCTAAATTTTTTTACTTTGAATTTAGACAAAAGTATTTTGAATGATTCTTAAGATAACTACTTATGAAATAGATTAAGTTGAAATTTAGATATTATTGTTTGAGGTTAAAGTATGATTTATTGGATACTGTGTGCTAACTTTTTTGGTTTTAGTAAAAATTTAGAGGATAAAAGAATTACTTATAGACCATATGATTTATTAAAGTTCTTCAGGAAAAAAAATTCATCTTGAATATCCATTTCCAATAGTATAAAATGAAGTCAAAATAGATCAAATCACAAACAAAGGATGAGATTATTCTCATGAAATGGAATGTAATCAAGTAAGTCTATTATCTCAAGTTCTTATTTGAATAGTAAAATATTCCCTCAACTCTAGGAAAAATATTTTGGAATGAAAATGTTATCCGCTTACTTTTATTTCTGAGAAATTAGTGGTCTTTTAATCAGTCATAATGTTATGGTTTTGTGATGGTTAACTTTCTAATAAACATATTCTCTATCACTCTATATCAGAACATGATAGTTATATTTCTCTTCCACGTCCATGTTTTCACTTTTCAGTAATGTTCTCCAATTCAAACGCCTATTTTGTGTTAACCTTCTCATTCCCCTTTCCACTTATTAAGAGAATATTTTATTAACCCTATTTTTATTGTGGGTTTCCCATAATGGAATTTTCAAGTATAAACCGTAGATTTTTGAAGTGTGATTTCAAATTTCGAGGATAAAATTTATTGAAGAAGGGGATAATGTAACACCCCATTATTTTATGGTATGTCTCTTCTAAAAAATTTAATCTTTTTGAAATCTTATGTTGCATGCAACACCCAGCTTAAACGAACAATGAAATATTATTATAACATAGTCGTTAAATTGGTAGGAATAAATAGTATTAAAAACATTATTCAATTTATATATTATATATTCAATCTAATTTTTTACATTGTTATTATATTTTTTCTAGACATTATATAAAAATAAATCCAATTTTATGCATAAAAGCTATATTTTTTTTAAATGTGGTTTTGTAGCCTTTTGATGGAGCACCTGTTTTAAAACTAAATATTGAAACTTTTATAAATCCTATTTAAAAAATAAACTTATTATTTGAAATTGGAATATCAAAATTTACTTTATTTTAATTTTTTTTATTTTTTGATAAGTTTCATGTTTTTATAAATAGAAAAAAATGCAAGGATTTTAATTGAAAACAAATTTTTCATATAAATAATTTACAGTGTTAAAATATATTTTTGGTTGGATTTATAGTATAATTAGATAAATATTATATCATTTAATAAAATTTAGTTCATTGGAATAATTTTTATATTGAATTTGGATATAAAAACATTTCAATATTTTAAACGTTTTCACTTTAAAACTCCGTCTTCCCATTCCGTCTACAGGATTAATTTTAAATTAATTTTAGCCAATTATATGTTATGAATTTTGAAAAAATGGATTTCATATTTGGAATAAGAAGTCCCAAATTTATTAAATATTCCCCTTTTATTTTTTACAATATGAATAATAACTTTAGTAATTTTTAATTACCATGGTTAAAGGTAAATCGGTTAATTAAGCATAAAAATAATATTATAAATATTATAAAACTACCTTAACACTTGTATTAATTTTATTGGGTGAGTGAGTGTCAAAAAAAATAATCCTTGGGACTATTTAATGATCTCTTTGATCCACTTGGATTAATTAAATACATTTATAGTATTTTATTTTATAGAAAAGTCAAAGATGTCATACTTTTGTTTTTAACAAATTAAACATTCTAATATAGTGTTACATAGGGGATATATTTGAATATAAATAGTCTTTATAAATCTAAAATTTTTATCTTAATCATCGTAATTTAGTTTTAATTTTTATTAAATAAATAATTAACTTAAAATCTTTCACAATGATGATGCAATAATTATTTAATTAATGGAAATATCAAATAAATGGTATTAAAAATATTAAAATTATTATTATTTGAGATAATTAGTGTCATTCATGAATTTAATAGATGAATTGTAAATATTAGGGATATTTTTAAATAGTTTATTCAAATATATTTTATTTTTGTGATTTTTTAAAAAGTCAGCTAATGAATAGTGACAAAATTTACATTAATGATATTTTAAAATAAATAATATTTTATTAAATGATATAAAATTCCTAAAAAAAAATTGACCAACTAATTTGGATAATGTTTAAAATTACATCAATGGTTATTTTAGGGTTTGTTTATTTTATTTAAATTAACTATATTAACCATTAATGAGTAAAAACACATGTTGTCATGATAAGAGTTAAAGGGATTAAATTAGGGTTCAAGACAAAACATAAGGGTAATAACATTACCTAAATTTGTATGAAAATTATTGGTTGAGATTATTTTGACCCATAATCATATTATCTTTGAAATAACTCACATTTTATATATATGTAATTGAAAATTAATTTATATCATTTTAATATTTTGAGAGTTTTAAAATGTGCCCCTTACCCCAATTATAAAAGGGAATCTACTCCCTCACTTATTCACACCACATTTATTCTTACAACTCAACCATCCCCTGAAAATTTCTCCTCCCAATATCCTTACCCAAGTTCTGGAAACCCTTTTCTTCCAATAATACCATCCCTAGATCCCTTAAGAAGATATCTAAAGGAAGTCTGCTAAAGTAGAGGTAATCATTTTTGCCAACTTGTCCAAGTTAATTTCTTCTTCTACTTCATCTTCATGGGGTTTTTTCATGATAAAGTAATAACTAAATTACAATATATATTCTCATATGTTATTATGATTATGGGAAAACCATATTCCTTGATTTATCCATCCTACAAAAAATGAATACACCGCATGTGTGTACGTACGGCTTACCGCCACCACATCGTGGTGTAATTTTTTATTCATCACCAATTTAATAGGATGCATATAATGATAAAAATAATGGATATTTATATTAATTATGACATAATATTTATTTTTTAAAAATTAATATACCATCCACTTTCATACCCTTTCAACATTTAGGGAATGATATCGTCGGTCATACGTGTGTAAGGCCTACCATCTCCATGGCACGACGTGATTAATTTTACATGTTAACCATTAAATAATAACTATAAAAAATGTATTTAATGATTAAATATTATATTTATAAAATTATTATCATTATAGAGATTTTGGATCTATATCTTATGAAAAATAACCAATACATTCATGACAAAACATGCATAGGAAAATGAAGCAGTTAACACCCGAAACAAGGGTAATCACAAAATATTATCAACAAAAGGGTGATAAAATAATATAAAAATATAATATATGATATCATAAATATTAATAATGTTCTGATATAAGTTAATAATATGCTTAAAACCATTATATAGGAGGTTAAATTAATTTCTACTAAAGAAACCATAAGGTAAGGGACTTCATCTCAATTTCCTTTCATTGAGGCATGGTTTGATGTTATACACCCACCTTATTTTATGAGGTTTATATACAAACCCTTTGAATTTTCATGTCATTAATTTATTTATTATCAAGTTATTTTATTTTTTGTTAAATTTTATTCTTTCATGGGGTTTATTATTTAAATGTTCAAAGTGGTATGGGTCACCTTGCATGTTTAAAGATTTAACTATTAAATATTTTTCTCCATGTCAGTATATTTTTCTTATTTATATACAAGGATATAAAATAATTATAAAGGAAATTTTATTTCTTTTTTTAATTCCATTAAATATTTTTAAAAATTATTCTTTTCACGTGTTTTATAAATAATTTTTTGACAACTGATAAAAGGAATGTTCTATTTTTAATGTACACGATGACAACAACTTTCCCATCAACATGACTATTATTTAATTTATATATTACTTTGAAATATTACATAATTTATTAAATTAAAAATCATATTCCATTATTTTTAATATATTTGTTATTGAAAATTATTTTTTAAAAATAAATGGGTATTTTTATAGGAAAGTGTTTTTATATGGGTTTAACAAGAGTTTTTCCTCAATAATTTTTCTATTATTTTATTAGATTATTTTCATCTATGTCAAAACCATTTGTTTAATATTATTATTAATTGATATTGATCACTTATGATACCATTTAATATATTTTATTTAATGGTTTATAATTAGTTTGAATGTGGATGTTCTATTTAGATACCATTCTTGGTTTATGGTTAAATTATTCACATTTTGTATGCTAGTTTTTAATACGAATTTTTATGTTATTTTTTTTCACCCCTTTCATATGAGGAATGTATTGGACTTAGTAAGTGATGGGTAGGGAATTATATATCCCCTCGATGCATCGGTAAGTTTCATGAGACAAACTATATATGGTTTTGTCCAAGGCCTTTCCCATTTATTAGATTCTTGGCATGAAGCCTTGATAATGTTAGTTTCTTGGCATGAATCCTTGATAGTAATAGATTCTTTGCACGAATAATCAATGGTATGTTTTATATATCCATAATTATGCATTACATTATTTTGATTTCAGTTATTGATATTCCATGTGATTATTCAACTATTTTAATATTCATGGTTAAGTTTCCAAGGTTACGTGATTATTTAAATGTAATTTGTTTTAGTTATTTACTTTTGCATGTTGTTTATTCCATATTTACTCATAGTTTCCGATGTACACTTAACCTTATTAATTATTTGAGATCACCTATTTCATATGTTTCATTTTTTCCCAGGATTTCAAGATGTATTTTATGACTGATATATAGGGTTAATTAAAGGGGGAATAATGGAATACTCAATGAAATTATTTTTGTATTTTATGTTTTAAAATGTAATTTGGATTTCAAGTATGTATCTTGTTTACCAATACTACTAAGCTATTTGGTCCTTTGGTATATTATTCCTTGTCTTCTAATGTAATAATGTAACAAATGACTCTGTGCTACTAGGGTTGGGGTCTTTACAAATATCATATAAAATATTATTTAAATAAATATTAATTTAATTATTTAAGAAAAATAATATTTATTTTATATATGATTTTATCACATTTCAAGTAAATAATAATAATTTTATTATTATTTAAACATGGTGTTTTCTATAATTAATAAAATAATGAGGTCCCTTGCATGATTATTAATTTATAACCCCAGAACTATTTAAACATAGTTATGACATTTTCTATTAGCCATAACCACATTCTATAATTGTGCATAACTAATTCCAAAAGTGTACTTTCTAACGACCTAGAGAGATCTTCTCTAGAATGATATAAAGAATGCAGAGAAATTTTCCTAAAATTCCAGAGTGAATCCTTCTCCCCTTAAATAATTTAGTTGTGATCAATAATGATCACCACAAGTGTTAGATTCATATGTGCTTGCACCAAGATGATTCTACAGAGATGATAATTTGTTCATGAAGCTTGTGTGGATTACCACTAAAGGTAACCTAACCATGATTCCTTTGATACAACGATGATATGAAAAGAGGTATTCATCATATCATTGACAGTAAATAAATAATGCAACAAAAGTTAATTTTTTAATTAAATAAATTAATTATAAATTATAAGTGAGAAGATCCCCTCTTCTTGGATTTGGGTTCTTGTAAATTAATCTTTGTAATAATTATTTTGGCCATGATGATTCTCGATCATGTATATAATTTATTATTTGTGGATTATGAAAAAACTTTGAGTAGGTAACTACCCAACTGGCACTTTTACTATTATTGGAACCTTCAAATATATAGTAAAATCATGGGGCATTATAGTTCATAGTGCCCAATCTTATCCAGTGAGACTCACACAATTGGTGAATAGTTTTTAAAACCATGAAACTAAACCATGTATCTTTTCTAGATAATTAAAAATAGGAAATTACTCTTTCAATCCTTCCTAATTTTAACCTAAATCCCCCTCCTTCTCCTTTACTTGACATGCATATCCCTAGAGGCTCTCCCCATTAGTTTCATTTTCCTCCTATAGTGATTTATTGGATTTTATTCAAGTTTTATGCTCATTTTCTTATAGGTTTCTCTTGTTCATATTCACTTCTTTGGTCTCTATTGTGATGGATTTTCACTTCAGTTTATAAAGGAAACAATTTTAAGGTATGTTTGTTTCATCACATCATTCCATTGAATTGTGATTTATTATGTTTAAAATCAATGTTTTAAATGAATAATTATAATATTATTCATCATTATAGACCTTTATAAGTTAAACCAAGTTTTACTTGGTTTCCTTTAAATTCAGAGGATCAATATATCAAAACATGTATTTAAAATTCAATTTTAAACTATCACACACAAGAAGTGTTTGATAAAAATACTGAATGGAATTCATAAATAAATTATGATGTTTAAAAAGGATATTTGGACAATAAACTCATTTTTAAAGAAAAAACTAGAATAAAATTGGTGTGCATGGTTTTTTAAAGGGTGTTTAAGATTATTAAATTGTTTGAGATTTTATAATTGTTACCTATTTTGATTTTCAAATGGCATATTTACAATTTGGTTTCTCATGTGTTATTAGAAGGCCTAGTTAGCACTTTACTTAAATAGTTTTAAAGGTTTCCCTTGAAACATTTCTCTAGTGTGTTTTGTATATTATTATTAAATTATTTATTCAATGAGAATCTATGAAGGGTGGATGTTCATATTGTTTATGATTCTCAATGGAACAGAATGGGTTGTATCTATGAAGGGTGCTTGTAGGCGATGATGATTTTATTTATTGATTTATTTTATTATTTTTTTATCTAATAATTGATATGTTCACCTATATTTTTATGTTTTGGGAAGTCATAGGTATTTAAGAGGTAAACCTAGGTGCAATTTTTTTACTAGTTTAGTATCAAGCTCCGACTAATGGCTCTAAGATACGCTATCTTCTGGTTATGGTATTGTGCCCCCCAGTTAGGCTAGATAAGGAAATATCAAGTGTTATGATAAGTTTTTTTATATCCATCATTTGCTATTTATTATAGTATTTGTATAGAAATTTCTGAAATTTTTTCCCAAGATCCAAGGTTTTCATAATGATTTTTGTATTCTTTTATTTGATGGCATGTATTCTATTAGACTTTTTTATTTTACTTGAATTTTTTATTCTTCTTTAAAATGGTTTTATAAAGAGTATTTATATGTGGTTCTTTAGTAAAAGTGGTTTGAGTTGAGGAATTTTTTTTAAAGTGATTATTTTCATTTGAGAAAAAAATAAGTGGGAGTATTGTAAAATGGATTACATGTAATATTTGTTTTTTATGTTTTCACCTAAGAAAATATATTTTCTAAATTTATTTCAAACTATCATGAAATAGTTTTAATTTTTAAATATTATTCATGGGGTTTATTTTCTCTTGGAATACCTACTAGGACTTATTCTCACACCTACCACATTATAAGATTATCAAGTTTTATAGGATATTGCAGATGATCATGGTCTCTTGATTTGGGTTAGTAGAGGAGGTAAATGGATTTATCTCACTTTTTTATTGTGATAGATTATATTGGTTTCATATATTCATTTTATTTTGGGTAACATTATTGTATCATCCATGTCTTAATTCTTTCACATATTTTTTTTAGTCTTATATGTTGTTGGGTCTATTTATTTTTGAGTTTCATTGAGATGTTACTGGTTTTTTTGGGTTTTGTTTATTCTACTATCTATGTTTAGTTTATTTAATCTTTTATCTTATTATTTATATGTTCATGGAAATATAATATATGATGTGGTAATGTTGGGATTTTGGGAGGAATGTTGTGACTTATTTAATCCTTAGGGTGAAATTTTTATATATGTTTATCTCTTGATTACATTGAAACTAGTTTCTAGATTAGAGTGATCAAGAATGTGCCTTGGGTTTGTCACAGGTCGGCTTGGGTGCCCGATGTAAGGGTGGGCCAGGTAGGTTCATGATAAAATGGTATTAGAGCTCAGGTTCTTAAGAGTTCCAAGGTTCTTCTGAGTAACCCTTATTATTTTCGGAGTCAGGATAGACAATATCTAGGATGTTATAACTCGAGGCATAGGTGAGGAGGAGTGTCTAGAAAACACTTTTCTTATTTAGAACTTGATCTTACAATGTTTTTCAGGTTCAATGTATCTCAAATTCAATCTTGGTTCTCAATTTTTTTTAGATTTTAAGATTTTATTTTAGTTTTTATATTTTACCTTCAGAATTTATGGTTTGTTTTTAATAAATTATGGTTGTGAAGTGAAATAGGTAAAATATCCATGGTCTCATAGTTTATTGTGTGTTGTTTGTAAAACTTTTCATAGACAATTTAGACCTATCTAGATGGATTCTAATAGAGACACACAAGGTTAGAACATGGGTTTACAAACCATGATCCAAAACCAAGCATAGTTTTAAATTTTACAATTTTTTCAAATTTTAGTTCTTTGATTGTTTTGAGTTGATTTTTTCTTTCTTATGATAGATTTAGGGTGTATTCAGTGGTCTTACATGAGTTTTTGGTGTCATTGGGGTTGGAGTTTTTTGAGAATTTTCATGATATTTTTAGGGGTTCTTCTAAACAAAATTAAATTTTTTGAAATTAAAAGATATTTTTAAAATTATTTAAAAATATATTGGATTTGTTTTTGAAGGATCCTTTTATTGGATTCCAAAGGTTTTGAAGTTTCTAAATGGGGATATGTTAATTATTTTAAAAGTGTTTTTGTGAATTTTCATAATAAATCCCATTGAGTTTTCATAAATTTGTTCAAAATGATGGTGATTTCAAAGGATAATTTTAATTATTGTAAACTTTAAAAGTAACTTTCACATGTATTACAAAGATTTTTTGAAATTTTTTTATTTTCATCAGATGTTTTTTTCTAATTGTTTTGAAAAATATTTTTAAATGACTATGAATGATTTAATAAAGAAATTTGGGGTAGGATTTTAAATAGGGGATGATGTTTTATAAATAAGTGAAATTTTTAATAGGTAAGTGGAAAATTGATTTATAATAAACTATGAAATGGGTTTTTCTTTGGTTTTATAATTGAAGAAAAATATTTTTAGGGTTGATTTTTTATTTTAAAGGGAGACAATTTTATGGTGTAAATGATTTTATGAAAAAAATTTAAACTCTTGATTAAAAATTTGTTGGTTTAAAAAGAAAAAATGGGAATTTTTTAAAATTATTTTAACCTTTTTAAGTTTTGTTTCTATTTTTTACTTTTAGTTTATTTTTTGATTCATTTTCCTTAAGTTATGAGTTATTTCTTATCTAGGACTATATTTTGAGTTGTTTTTATTTTTCCTCCTAGAAGGATCATAACTAAGGGTGAATTTCCTTCTACTTAGGATGGCCTCTTATGGTGATCCCTTTCACTCCCTAGGTGTAACTCTATTTTAATGTGGTGATGTTCATCTATTTTGGATACTTATTCTTACTGGTCATAAAGTAGTTAAAGTTTCTAAAGTGTTCCTTGATCAGTGCATCTCTTTGGGTTTTTCCCTTGGATTCTTAGGATGGAATTTTGATCATCTTAGGGATGTTCTTTCCTCATGAACAGTTTTGTTTTATGGTTTTTTGTGGGATTCTTATCTTATCATGTGATCTTTATTTTGATGATTTAGTAATTAGAAGTCTTTGGTACATCCTTGGGTGGCCGGGATGAGTATTACCTCCATATTAGGTCATACATAAGATAATGTGTTTTAAATATAGATAGGTTCATTAGGATTCAGTGTTCAATGTGTAATATACTAGGATTATTCTTTTTCCACCTTCACCCTAAGGCTAATGTCACTTATTATTATTTAGGTATGTCCTATTTGAGGTATTCCAACTATGTATTGACTTTTTCTACCCATTCTATCTTGGTTTTTATCACTTTATGTGGTATCATTCTAAGCTTATGACCTTAGTGGAGCATTTAATATTTGTTAGTAATGGATTGCTATTATGGTATTTCTTTTTTTTTCTTGTAATCCTTTATCCATCCTGGTGATCTTTCTTTTTCTTGTGTGGTGACCGTGATCTTACTTGTTTCTAGGAGTAAGTGATTATTTTAGAGAGTTCTTGTATTAGTGGAATTATAATATAGTGGGTAGAGAACCATAGGTGATCTTGTTGAGAAAATTTTGTTTTCTTGACTTAGTGATTTCTTTTTCATCTTTTCATTAAGAAAAAATGTGTGGTTGGGAACCAATTTTTTTGTAATTTTTTTATAAACACTCCCATCTGAATAAAGAGTGTTTATCTTTGGTTATTGTCTTTTCATGTAATTTTTTTATGGGAATAGTGATTAAGAAATTTCAGTTTTCCCCATATTATCTATTAAATTTGGGTATTCATTGGTTATTGAGGTTTTGTTTTACAAAATTCACATTTTTCCTCTATTGATGTGCATAAATCTTATTTTGAGTCCTTGGTGATCTCTATTAGGATATTTTATGGACATATATAGTAAGGGTAATTGTGTGTTGTGGTATGTTATATTCCTAAATTGGTGATTGAATTTAAAATTTTTATAATTCATCTTAATCATCCTCAGTGTTCCTTAGTTTATTCTGTCATTTTCTTTATGAGTAGGTTAGACCTCTTCACTTTTTAGTAGGAACCATTTTATTCATAAAAAATGGTGGAATAAATTGATATGGTGAGGAGAATTATTATACCTTGACCTTTAATTTATTTATTTATTTTATTTATTTCTTGATGATTTACCTTTTCCATGAGTTTCAAGACAAATCCCCTTGAATTTTCAAGTTTTTGAAGTTCTAGTATAGTGTGCATGGTTAGTGGAAACCATGCATCAACCATAGATATGTGTCTATAGTTTAATAGAGGTGTTTTTCATGGTAAGAGTAGGTTTTTCCTAAACATTCATGGTGAATAGGTCCATCATGTGTGGCCTACACTATCGGAACACTATTTTCCAAACTATTTAGCCAAACTATGAAAATTTTCAAACTCATTAAAAATAGAAAATTGCTATTTTTTTCCTCCCTAATTTTAACACACATATCTCATCCTCCCTCACTCAATATGCATGATGTTATAGGATATCTCCCTTAGTACCTTCTTCCTTCCATGGTGATTTCTTATATTTTATTTATGTTTTATGTCCAATTTCATATGGGTTTTTATTATTAATCTTCTCATATTTGGACAATTTTGTGGTGGATTGCCACTTTAGTTTTTGAAGAAATGTGTTTAATGTAGGTTTTCTTTATCGCATCATTCTTTAAATATTAAACCATTATTTCTTGTATTTTACATACCTAATGATAATATTAAGTGTGTTTATGGAATATTTTAAAATATAAACCATGTTTTAATTAGTTTTTATTTAATGTAAAGTATTTTTTTATCAAATCTTGTATTTTAAATTCAATTATTAACTATAATGCACATAAGGTGTTTGATAAAAACCTTTAATTTTATTTATAAATAAATTATAATATTCTGAAATGTAATTTGGCCTCTGGAATCATTTTTAAAGGAAATCATTTAATAAAAGGGTGTGAATGGTTTTTTTAAGGCTGTTTAAGATTCTTCAAGTGTTTGAGATTTTATGTTGGTTATATGTTTGGTTTTCAAAGAGTGTATTTAAAATTTGGTTTCTAAAATGGTATTAGTAAACCCAGTTGCAATTTACTTAAATGGTTTTAAAGGTCTCTTTTGAAACATTCCCCTAGTTTGTTTTAGAAATTATAATGATATTAATTATTTAATGAGAATCCCTAAATGGGGTGTTTATATTGATTATTATTCTCAAAGAATGAAAAGAGGTTGTTTTGTGATGGGTGTTCATAGGTGAGGTTGAGCTTATTTATTGATTTATTTTATTATTCAATTATATGATAATTGGTATACTCACCTCCATTTTTATATAATGGGAATATATGGGTAGTTAAGAGTTAATCCTAGGTACACATGGTTCACTAGTTTAGTATCACTCTCTAACAACTGGCCCTAAGATAAATTAAGTTTTTATTGTGGTATTTTTCCACTTGGTTAGTCCTAGTAGGTAAATTTCAAGTGTTATAGAAGGTTTTTTTATATGCACCACTGAATTTTTATTATATTAGTTGAGTTGACATGGATTATTTTTTCCCTTGATATCCTAGGTATAATGTCAATTATTATTGTTCTATTTCTTTTTAGTGTGTGTTCTATTTTACTCTTTTTCTTTACTTGAAATTGTTCTTCTTCTTTAAAATATTTTTTGAAAGAGTATTTAAATATGGTTATTTAATAAAAGAGGTGTAGGTTGTGGAAATATTTTGAAAATGATTTTTTTCATCCGATAAAAAAATATAAGTCTTTTAAAATATATTAGATGTGATATTTGGTTTTTATGTGATCACATGAGAAAATATTTTTACTAAATTTATTTCAAAACAGCATGAAATGATTTATTTTTTAAGTATTATTATGCATTGGTTTTGAATTATATTGTAATAACTAATGGGACATGTGATCATTCATGTCATATTATAGGATTATCAGGTCTACTTGGACGAAGCATATGATCATGGTCTCTTGGTTCAGGTTGATGGAGGTGTCAAGTAGAGTTATCTCTCTTTTGTATGGTGATGGATATTAGTGGATTCATATAATAATTTTATTTTGGGTTTTATGTTTCTATTTTCCATGTTATACTTCTTTCAAAAACATATATTTTAGTTGTCCATGTATGTTATTGGGTCCATGTATTGTTGAGTTGCGTTGATATGTTTTGGGTTTATGGTTTATGGTTTTATTTACTATTTATTCTCCTATCTATGTTTCTTTTATTTAATTTTTTATCTTCCTATTTCTCTATGCATGGAACATTTTATGGGGACCGATTAGGGATGAACTTAACACTAAAAGTGGGTTTTAATCAGTATTGGTGTCTTTTAATCCAATTTATATTTTTATCACTTTTTTATTTATCTTCTGTAATAATTAAGATGGATTATTCTATTTATTCTCTCTTATAAACTTTGTGTTTTCATACACCACATCCAAACACGCACACAAAAAGAGACATGAAAATTTACAAGGCTCACCTTTCAAGATGAAGGGATAATCCATGGTGTGATTTAGTAAAACACAAGATCACACAAAACATTAGTAAAACTCTATGATTGTTTCACTATTGTCTCATGACGATGTATAATGTGAATCCCACAAACATTATTGATGTATCTAACTCTTAGGTATATCACATACCTTTATAGTGATATAGGGATAATAATTATAGAGACTATCACTAATTTATAACTCTGAAAGTTTATTATTATACTGCTTATTTCTTCTTCTTATTTACTTCTTATAGTAGGAAGTCACCCTTTTCTATTTATATAAACAACACTGCATACAACCACTACTTATTCTTCTACTTCTTCTATTAAAACTGAAGTGCATAGATCTCTTTTTCTTCTCATGAACTTCATTACCAAATCATCCACTTATTCTTTCTTTTTCACTTCTCTCTTATTTATCCCCTTACCTAATAAAACACAAACGACACTAGATTTTCTTTCTTCTTTTCTAGTTTGACACATGGTGGTTCTTTAAAATTAGAAATAATATTTAGGTATCTTTCTTGTTTTACTTAGAACAATGAAATTCTTATCTACAGAATAATTATGTTAAACTTCTCTCTCTTTTATCTGAACTAAAATAATATATATACATTTATAGAATAATACAAAATAGTTTTAGTTATCTTTTATTTCTTATTTTTTATATTTTTTTATTCATAATGTCTCGTGGATACATTAATTCAAATATCTATATATTTTAGTATTTAAAAAACACATATAATATTATATCATAAATTTTCCTCTGTACCTCCTTTATAATGTCTTGTAACTTTATAAAATATATAGTAACTACCAAACACCTTCTTCTTCTATATTTTTTTAATTCTTCCTCTTCTCTATCCATAATAATGTGCATACATTTAAATTTATTCATACATGCATGATATTTAAATTTTCCTATGAGTATAAAGCTTCACTATTCAGGTCACAAACCTCAACAATTATTCCTCCTTAAATATTACAATTATCTCACTTATCTCCATGATAATACACATGTATTAAAGAACACATATAAATATATTCATTCATGCATGAAATTTGATCGTGGTATTTCCATTTACGGTACTAATGTCCCCACAATTATCTTCTTATTATTCCTTCATAAATCATTCCTGAATCATGATAATTAATTTTCATGATTATTGTTTTCATTAAATTATTGATCACCTATAATAATTTTAATTATCAAACACTCCTCTTTTATTTTTCAGTGCATATATTCTCTATTTTTCTTCATGCGCACATAATGTTTACACGATGATGTTTACACAAACAACACATGATTCATGCATATAGGCTCAATAAATCTTACACACTTAATAATAATCCTTGTGAATTTATTAATAAGCTTCTAGACTTATTAGATATTACTATTATTCCTTGATGTAGATTGGATATCACCTTTATAATTCATAACTTAAATAGATCAACCATGTGAATCAATCGTGTGAAATTGATCAAATATATGGATTAACCACATGGATTGATCATGAGGCAGTCAAGTGAAAGTGAATATTGACTACATGAACAATATCAATAATTAACCACATGAACAATAAATTAAGGATGAAGATCAACTATATTTACAACCCATCGACGACATGAAAAATATACTGACCATGAGGATCGAGCATGATAATTTATCGTGTGAAGTGATCATATGTATAAACTAGCTGATATGAAACTCATGTTCCCTGTAGTATTATTCTATATTAATATAATTAAGAATCACAATAAACCATATCATGATATATATTCCTTTTTAAGAAAAAATCAGTTTTCATCAACAAAATATTTATCCTTCTATCTAGGCATCATTCTCATTCTTCCAACATATCTACATACTTATGTACTCTTTTTTTCTATTCTTAAAAACCTTATATAATAATTCATGGATTTATTATGTTCTTTTGAGAACTCCCATGTGAAATATGGAAGTGAAACTCGAGTTCACTCTTACTTAAATTGGGATACAGTTCTTGAAGATAATCAACTAAATGTGTATCAGGGATGTATGAAGAAGATAATTATAGTACACAGCTTGAGTTTGAGTCTAATAAATCATGGTATTTAAATTATGAATAATTACCTTTTTAGTTCATCTAACTTTGAAAATTCATTCTATATGTCACCCCTTAATAAGTCACAGATTCTCATTAGTGGCTTTTTAAATCATAACTAGAGCCATTTCTCTTCAGGGTTGTGCAATGCTGACCCACACGGTGTAGCTAAGGACCCTTCACCCCTAATAGCACTTAATCACACTCTCCCCTTACTCTATAAACTTGGGAATCCACTTGTATTCCTTAATGTCATCCTCATTGGCCTACTATTAAGCATGGTTAGCTTCTTGAGTGGTTTGGATTAAGTAATTTCCATATTTGTTTTATAATTAATACACACTTTAGAAAATATAATAGAGTATGTATTATTGTGTAATGTGAAAACAATTATATCCTTTTATTAAATTCTTCTTATCTTTTCTTAATAAATACTTCATCATCAACATTATAGAAATGAAGGATTTTTTATTTAGAAATTCTATATGGAACTCCAATCTTCAAAAACATTATTCTTTCAACATAAATAAATCTCCCAAAACAAACAAAGATAAGAAATTATTTATAAAACTTCTTTACAACCTCCAATATATTATTCTATTCTTTAATTCTACTTCACAAACATATTTACATGAAACTTCAACATCATATCACCATAAATATTGAAAAAAATACAACACACACAAAGTGGGATCAACAATCTCCCTCTTTTTTATTTATTGACAATATCCATATAAAAATGATGTATCAATATATAATCTATTCTTTCCCTCCCCCTTTTTATCAAAATTATTTCACATTCTCTACCCCTTATTGAAAATAAATACAAAGCACTTGGAAAATTGATATCAATTAACACTTAAGAAAAGTGTCCTCAACTATTCCACTCTAAGTCTAATTTATACATGCTCAGTGTAGAAAACAATAGGGTTTGATTTAGACAAAAAAGGTTCCCCCCTATAAAAAATTAAAACCAAATAAAATTAGACACTCTTTAACTTTCTCAAAAGTTATCTAATAATTTTAGGATAAGAAAATTTATGATACCAATTGAGATATAAATTTCTCATGAGATATATCAACTTGAATTTATTACACTCACTTTAACACATGGGTTAAAATAATTTTAGTAAAAATGGTAGGATTTGTTTTCAGATTACAACTTTTAATATTCTTAAACCTTTCTAATTTATGCCATTGATTAAAAAAATTATCCCCCTTAATGTTAAAATATTATTTTTTTAGTATCAAGGACGTAAATTTAAGAAATCATATATTTTACAATGATACAACTTCAACCACATTTCATAATATTCTTATTTTCATGAAATAATAATTTTGGAATCCTAATCTGCATTATTCTTAACTTGTATCCCCTCAAGGAGACACTCCATTCCATATTCATAAGGGAATACCTATTAAAAGAATAAATTACTTGAAATTTCATGTTGAAAATACACCAAAATGGATCTTTTTATGTGGATTCCTATATTTTAAAAAATTTCACACCTTTACCAAGGATAAACTCATCATGAGATTTTCTTTAGAATTCCATTTGATAAATAAAACTAGGATGGTTTCTTATTCAATTTTTTGTACAATATTTATAGAAACCACTCAATATCATGTTCAACCCTTAATAACATCCTTTAAAGTCATTTTCTAACATTGTATATGTAAATATAGCACACCAAGATTAAGGAATAAAGTGGAAACTTATTACTTCTCAATGTGAATGGAAAGGTTTAGAATATTTGTTCAACCAAGTTGCTCCACTCTTTTTACATCCACATATTATCTTCAAATATGATTTTTATTATGGAAAAAGGGATCTCTTTTAATTTTATATTCTTTGTGTGGAAATATTTTCTTTTTAACACCCTTCATGAATAATGTATTATCAATTATTTTAAGGTTTTATTCTTATGTTGGCATAATGGTTAGAGATATTTTAGAATTGTGTCAATATTATTTTAATATCCCACCTAGTTTTTATTTTAAAAAAGGGTTTTAATTTTTTATAAACCACTCATGAAATTTTACTTATTCATGTGGAATTTTTTCTTTTCCTTTGGAAATAGATTTTTCTTTTTCTTCGTATAGCTTTCTTTCCATCTCCAAATCTTGTAGACAAATTTCTAAGATATATTTGGGTACATTGGTAGTTTTATTGGATTATTCACATGTAAACTTGTGAGTTCTCTTATTCATATTATTTATTTTGGATATATCACTATTCTTGGACTTCTTGGGTTTATTACCCAAGGATGTCTCAACTATTATATTTAATATATTCTTAGAATAATTATTATTTATATCTTTCTTACGGTCCCTTACCAAGGATGCTTCTTCTTTCTTTTCAAAATTATATGATATTATTGTTATATTTTCTTTATATTTATGATTATATGGTAATGTACCATTTCTATGACCATAACCTTTTCAGATATCATAGAAATATTCACACACTTCAAATCTATTTGAGGTATACTAATTTTTCTTATTCTGCTAATGTTGCATATTCATAGGAATTCTCCCCCTTGAAATGGGATTCATTTGATATTGAATATTTAAAGTATTATACCATAGATACAAAGTATAGTTCCCAAACCTTTTAAAACATCAGCAATAACCCACAAACCTTGATATTTTCTTTAGAATTTATTGTTGTTTAGAATTTTTACATTTGAAATAAATCTATTTTTTGGACTCTTTTATCACTAGTTGGAATATTATTAGGGAACTAGAACCCATAATTATTATTCTAAACGCCTTTTACATGTTGGAAAACCTCTCTTCATTTTTCCTCATCCATACATGTATAGATTTTTTTTTAAACCTGCACTTTTCATGAATAATGGTTTAGAATTTTCATTAAAAATAGGTATGGATGGTGCCTCTTCCTTTATAGCCTCTTTAGAATGATAGTTAGATGATAAAATGATATTATTTCTATCTAATTCAGGTATTTTATCACAATAATCCTCTTCAAAATAATATGTAGTAGTAGAACTTATTCTAACAACTTATAATTAAGACAGAACTTAGGTTTTCTTCAAATCTATGAATTTAATCACAAACTCAAGTCACTTAATATTAAGAATATATTTCTCATTTTCAACTGCGTTCAATATATTTTAACATTACATATTAATTATTTTATCATCTTCATCTTGAAATTTGAATCTATTTTGTAAAAATGTGTCAAAATCCTTAATCATTTTAGCCTTGGCATTTATTTGAGCATTTTTTATAGAAATGTATTATTCAAATGCATGGAGATTACTATCAAATTTTGTAGTGATGTCATACTTTTTAAGGATGGTATTGATCCAATATTATTAAAATATATATCATTTATCTTCCAACTCCTCACTCATATCTCTTTTAATATTAACTTGTTTAGAGTGATTCATATAAGTTAGTGATCTTTCTCTTAATGTTTTATCTGAGTTATTTTCCTCACCTTTAAGCTAAGAAATATCATTTTAATATCCTTAAAAAATTTCATATATAAAATCAAAAATTTCTTTAGGAAGATAATTAATCATATATTTTAATGTTAGAAAAGATATATCTTCTGAATCAGAAAATTTATAATCACTCCCATGGATGTTTGGATCTTATTTCAAATATTTTGAGTAAGAATTTTCACATACCTCAAGATCACTTGAACTCCTTGATCATACTAAGATTAAAAATATGTACACATTTATTCTTTTCCATTTTTACCATATTTTTATTTTTCATTGCATGGAGAAACTGAACTTTATTCTTCTTTTGAAAAGAGAAATAACTTCTCCATCATCTTCTTCTATTTCTTTATCTTGTTTATCATGATATTGGTGGAGATAGAATTTTGATCTGAAATTTATTGATATTCACTAAAAATACAATTTATTATAAAATCTAGAATAAAACTTCAAATCTTAAAAGTGAATAGATTAAGAAAAAGAGAATACAATAAGAGGTAAACCTCACATTAATACTAATATAAGGGTACAGGTTAGGGATGAACTTAACACTAATAGGGGGTTAATTGGTGTTAGGTAATTTTAATCTAATTTATATTTTTATCCCTTTTATATTTTCCTATGACACTATTTAAGGTGAATGGTTTTATTTTTTCGCTATTATCACCTCATATTTTCTTGCACCACATCCAAACACACATGCACAAAGAGTCATAATAATTTACAAGGTTCGCCTTTTAAGATGAAAGTATAATCCTTGGTGTGAACCATTAAAACCCAGGATCAAAAAACCTAATAGTAAAATCCTTTAAGTATTATGATGTTATCTGCTAACAATATAAAGTATGTATCTCACGCACTTTTTTGGTGTATCCCATACTCAATCATGTCTTATATTATTATAATTATATGGTGATAACAATGGGAGAGTTTATCACTAATCTAGAACTCTAAAAAAATTGGTGTAATGCCTCTTTCTTATTCATCTTCCCTTTCACTATAACAAGTCACACTTCTATATTTTTATATACAACATTGCATAAGACTTCTTATTCTTATTTTTCTTCTTCTTATATATAAACTGAAGTGTGCAGGTCTCTTCTTCCTTTGGTAAACATCACAAATAACTCGATCTCTTCTTCTTATTTCACTTATAACGTTATCTTCATCTTTGTCAATTCAACGCAAAATAAACTAGATCTTATTTCTTCTTTTATTCTTTTACACATAGTGTTTCATCATATTAGAAATTTTTTCTTGGTCTTCTCTCTTTTACTTATCATATAAAAAATCTTCTCTATTGAATAATTATTCTAAACTCCTCTTTCACTTCATTGAGATGAAATAATATATATTAATCTATATAATAATACACAATAATGATAGCTATATTCTATTTCTTATTTATTTTATTTATATATTCATAATTCCACATGAATACATTAATTAAAATATTCATATATTTCAATATTTCAAAAAAAACCTAGAATATAAAATCTTGAATTTCCCACTATACCTCCTTTATAATTGCTTATAACTATATAAAATATACATCCACTATCACAAACCTAATTATTTTTTAATCATATCATTTTTATTCTTCTTTGTCCATACTAATTTTCATTTATTTAAATTTATTCATATATGAACCATATTTAAATTTTTTTGTAAGTATGAAGCTTCACCATTCATGAATAGACCTCATGAATTATCCTTCTTCAATCTTGACATTATTACTATTCTCTCCATGATAATTTTCATGAATTAAATATACATATAAATATTTGAATATATTAATAACCTATGTTCATTAAATCTCCATTTGTATTGTAAATCTACCTACAATTATCTTTCTCTTATTCCTTCATAAATCCTACTTAAATAGTGATAATTAATTATCATGATTATTTTTTTCATTAAATTATTGATCACCTATCATCATATAAATTATTTTGAACTCCTCTCCTTGATTTACCATTCATAGATTCTTTATTTTTCTATATGTTTATGAAGTTAAATATAAAAACTAATGATGTTTACAAACTTGATGTTTATGAACATGATGTTTATTCCATAATTTTTATATAGAAAACACATGATTCATATGCAGAGTCATAATAAATATTACACACTTCATAAGGATCCTTCAAAAATTCTCTACAAGCTTCTAGACTTCTTAGATCTTAATCTTCTTTCTTTAAATGTATTGGATATCACATTTACATATCTTAACTTAAATGGATTGGCCATGTAAATAAATTACATGAAATGGCTTGACTATATGGATCAATATAATAGTTCTACTTTCTTTAGGGATTTATTTTCATTCTTCCAAAATCTCTATATAATTATGAACTCCTTTTTTGGTTCTTTAAAATATCATGCATGCATGCATGGAGTTCTTATGTTTTTTTTAGAATTCCAATATAAAATATGGATGTGTAGCTCAAGTTCACTCCCAATTAAATAGTTGAATACTAATTGAATATAATCAACTCAACATGTATCAATGATTCATGAATAAGAAGACTATATTACACATCTTAAGTTCAATCCTGATAACTTGTGGTATTTAAAAGATGAACAGTAACCTTTTTAGAACATCACACATCAAAAATTCATTCAGCATGGCACTCCTTAATAATTGTTAGTCCCTCATTAGTGGATATTTTAAATCCTGACTAGAGATGATGATCTCTATGGTTGTGTCATTCCAACTCACATGGTGTATCTAAATATAAATTTATATATGAAAATATATCTTTTAGATTATTTTTATAATTATTATAATATGTTTCCTAATATAGTTATTATAAAAATGTATATAATAGATATAGATGTATGTGTGTTGTATGTGTGAGTTTCATTGTATGAGTGTTATGTAGTGTGAGTGTGTGAGATTTTTTGTGTATGTGAGGTGTTGCAAATAGTATAAGTGTGTGGAAATGTGTGAGTGATAATTATGAAGGAGTGGTGTGTGTGTGTGTATGTCATGTAAGTGAGTTGGTGTGTAGTGTGCATGGGTGAGGTGATTGAATGAGCTAAATAAAAATATGAATGAATAATAATAGGATAAGAAGAAGGGTGGAATGTTATGGGTCATGCTTTTCTATTATAGATGAATTGCGGCAAGCATTCATGCCAAGCTACCTTCATTATTTTTAAATTATTGAAGAAATAAATTAATAAAAGGAACTAAAGTGGTAATTTTTGGAATCTCCCTTCTTCATTTGGGATGGAAGATGCCTAGCCAAGGTTTTCACATATTTCCTTTATTCTTCATCTCTCTTTTATTTATTTTATCTCCCTCCCTCCCTATAAATTATCCTTTAACTTATCTCTTCTTTGAAAATAATATTCCTTATATAAAATTAAATTCTCCTATAGCGTATGGATCGTATCTTTAGGTAGAAGGTAATCCTTAAGGTTTTATTTAAAGGTGGTTAGTTTTTTGTTACTATTTTATTTTATTTCTAATTTTACCCTGTAGTTGGATGATTTTTTATTTTTTTGTGATCTATAACAAATTAGAATTCTTTTCTTTTTCAAAATCATTGATTATTCTTCAGGTAAGTGATCTTGAACTTTTATACAGTTTTAATTTACTTTTATTTATGTATTTTGATTATATAATGAGTCAATTTTATTTTGTGGTGGTTTAGTGGCATAAATATGATAATTAATTCATGAAATGATTAATTAAAGTAATTAATTTTATTTAATTTGGTGATTAACATTTGGTTTAGTGTAGAAAAATTTTATTAATTGTTTTGGTGATGATAATGCCTTGTGATTAAATTATATTAATGGAATATTAATATTATTTGATGAAAAATATTATTAAATAATGATTCTATGTGTTAAATTGTTATTTTGAGTTATTTTTAAAATTTGAGATAATGTTTATGTCTTGGAATAAAATGATATATATGTTAAAATAATATTCCTGTTAATGAATTAATATTATATGCATATTGTTTTGGGTTATAATTACTACTTTACATGTAAAAAAATCATTGATAATGATTTTATAAATGTTTCTTAGGTAATAAAAAATAATTTATAATTTTAGATGATGTATTGTTAATAAAAATAATATTAAAGGGAATTTAAATTATATTTATATAAGTAATTTTTATTTTATGTGTAATGTAAATTTTTAATGAGTTTTATCATAGGGTGTCAATGAACTAAAGTTATTTATAATGTTTAGATGTGGTTTTGAATAAATTATTAAAGCATGTAAATGATATTTTTCATGGGTTAAAATGATATTTTATGTTATAAATTATTTAAAATGGATTTTTATTTAAAGTATATTGATTTCATTATTTTTATGTGGAATGAGACTTTTAGTGAACACTAATGATTAATTAAATAGGGGTCTCACATATGATATATATGATGGAAAATTTATGAAAACTAGGGGAAATAATAATTTATGGTAGTACAATTATTATGGATTAATAAATGGTTAATTTTATTTGTGTGGTGATGAAATTATTGTGCTATTATTTTGTGATAATTAATTGAATGTGTAAAATTTTTTAAATGTGATGAAAATAATTTTCATGATTATATAAAATTTTGATATGTTTATGTTCTTTTTCAAATAACATATGTTTGGTTTTTATAAAAGGAATAACTTGGAATTGTTTGTGTAATCACAAATTATGTGGTAAGTTATGATTTGTGTTAGGTTATGATGTGATATGCCATTGGTTCTCCAATATCATCAGTTCGATTGTAGTAAGATGATCCATGTGTCTAGACATACAGGGGATAATTCATGTATTCGATCGATATCTCGAGATATTTCATGTGTTTGGCTAATATAATAAAATGATCCTTGTGTTTGTCCATGGAGAGGATAGGTCATGTTTTTTACTATTATCCTAAGATATTTCATGGGTTTGTCTTGATATGTATTTGATCAAAATAATGATTATTCCATATGTTTGGAAATAAATTTACTGAAAAAGACATAAAATTTCTACCAACATTGGTCAAAGGAAGTATAAAATAAGTCAAGGTGGATTAGTAAACACATAATAATATATGATATAAATTTTTTGTTTATGATAAATTAATATCATATATTTTAAGATAATTATATGAGCATGTTAAGATCAAGGAGATACTTGGGATAATTGATGGTGTCCTACTAAAATATATTTCTCACACCCTACTTGTTCACATCTCTTGGATGTTCTTATTTCACTCATGTATATGAAGGAAATGTAAAAGACTATATGTAGTTGGTTGATGGTATCCAAAATCACTATAATGATATCTAGAAAAGATTGGGGGATTATGTAGTGAGATGTTTTTATGAATTTATTTGAGTAATTACTAATTTATTACTTTGAGATAATTATACCTAAGTTTTTTTTCACTTATATGACATGTGGTACATTTTTAGGATTGTATTTAGAGATTTATTATTATTATATGGTATTGTGTTATATTTTTTACTCTAATTATATTTATTTTATTATGATGATCCATTAGAGGATAAATCACTCCCCAAGTGTTACACTAGACCCTTGGCACTAGTCTCTAGCCTCTGATGATCAAAGATCACACATGAGGACAAGTGGAATTTCCTCTTGGTGGCATGGTAGTTCCATGGTGGAAAGTTATAAAATGGTATCATAGAAATATTTTCTTTCATATAATTTTGGTATTTAGAAAAAGGTATAAAGAAAATTAGAGGTTGAGATTTTTTTATAGTTTATATATATATATATATCACCCCATTATTATATATGTATATTATTATATTATATATATAATATGATATTGTGATAGTCTCTGGGGTAAATTCCATTTTTTTCTTGTTTTATCATCCAACATCAGGGGTAGGTACAATCTGAAATGGAATTTATAATCCCCCATCCATTAGTCCTTTTTTGGATGATGTTATTAATGCCCCACCTTTCATTATGTCATTAAAATGCATGATTTTCATGAAATTTATAGTTTTAGTTCCCATTTATTCTTAAACATGTGACCTCCAAGCCTAAAGGACACCCCTACATGATGTAAGAAACAGAAGCGCATTAGGTGAACCAATACATGCCTATCACGTGTGTTTCCATGAATCATTTTCAGTATATAGGTGCATAGAATATGTGTGAATGTGTGTGATTGTGATTAATTATTTATTAATTTGAGAAATATAATTTAGTTAAATTATTTAATCATTAATAATTTATTTGATTCTTTCTTGGATAGATTATTAATGATTAGTTAGATATCAAATATTAATGAGATGGGTATTACAATTTGATTGATTTGAGTTAATGTTTTATTTGTTCTTATGTATAATTAAATGATTGTTAAAATGATGATATATATGTTATTCTAGAGTAATAAATAATAAATTATGATAATAAATGGTATTGAATGAAAAAAATTAGTGTGGGGTTTGATGTGATTTATTTGGGTTGTGTTTTCCATGTATATATGGGGGATATAATGGTCAAAAAATTATATATATGTGATGTTCAAAAGTATATAATAATAGGATGTTTGATATATCGATTACATGAAGAATTAATGATAAATTTTGGTTATTGATTGTGTATTTCATTACTTAACTTATTCTTTTTAAAATTTTATTGTTGATAACTAAAATGAGATTGAAAGTATTATGGTGCTTATTATTGGAATATTATTGAAAAAGGGAATATTAACTGATGAAATAATTAGTTATGGGTAATTTAATTCAAATAGATGATTTTTGATGAGTGATAATGTATGATATAAACCTAATGAAAATGTAATTTATTGAAACTATGGTATTTCTTGATCTATTATGTTTATAAATAATTTTTAAAAGCGATAATATTAAAGTGATGTTTGAATTTTGTGGGTACAGTTTTATAATAAATAATTTTCAAACAATTAAAGTTTGTGGGGTTGAAACTATTGTGAATTAGTTGATTTTTCATGAAATAATAAAGATTTTTTATTGACTTGAAACCATGTTTAGATTATGGATTTGATTATGGAGTTGTATAAACAAAGTTTAATATGACAAGATGTGTTTCTGACAATCATGTCAAATAGTGGAGATAAAATTTTAAATAGGAAAATATATTTAAAGTGGATAAATGAATGGGTGTCTGATCTAAATTAAGTGTGGTTGTGATCAAGTGATTTTGAAATGATTTTCATGATATTAAAACTTTGTTTGGAAATATTATGTGTTATGGATTAAGTAAAAAAGGAATAAAATAAATTTATGGTTATTCTAAATTATATATTATTAAATTATATAATGGATTATAGAATTAGTTAGATATTTTTGTGATTTATGGAATGTGTTTAGATCATGTTATGAGTTTTTGTTTCTGAAATTTATTCTAAGGTTAATAAAAATGGGTTATTATTTACATTTTTAAAAGGTGAAATAATTATTCATAAAAAATTAAAGGAGGTGGTTTTAAAAATAATTTTGAATGATTTATAATTTGGATGAATTCTTGAATAATTATTTGAGGTATTATTTGGTGTGAAATGTTTCAATGAGTATCTTTGTAATTGTGAAAATATGATGCGAAAGTAAGGTAAATTTGAAATGGTGAGATTTTTTTGATGGTTTAAATATTAATTGACATTGATTTAATTTTTTTAGTATATTGATATAATTTTTATTATTTTATTTTTTTAAAACTCATGAAAAAATGGTATGTGTTAATGATTTTTTAAAATTTAAATTTTTAAAGGCATGATAACATGATGATTTGGAAATTTTATACACTGTTAATTGGATTTGCTCATTATTGTTTTATTAATAGTCAATTTATAATTATGATGTGAATATATTTTTTAAGAGCATGTTAAAATAAAGGTTAATTATGAACTAATAATGTTGTAAGATTTTTTTTATTCTTGAGATGATCGATCTATTTGGAATATAGATGAAGTTTGATATAGTTAAAATTTTAAGAGCTTTAAAAAGTATATATAAAATGATTAATATTTTTTTAAGTATGTCAGATTTTAATTGAGTTGTTTATATAAAATTTAATTATTAAAGAATCATTATATAAAATGGGTGTTATTATTATGAAATTGTACTGAAGTGAATTATTTCATTTATTGAATGAAATTTATTTGATAGATATGATCACAATTGTTTTTTTTTATTATTAGTTGGTCTAAACTTTTATTATTTATAAATTATGTGAAATTAGAATAAAAATTGGTTCAATTTACTCCATTAAAGGGTTTTTTAATTAAGTTTAAATTATTTTTTTGATTGATGAACTTTTTATTCAGGTCTAGTTGGTTCATTTTATATGTTAATATAGAATGGTTCATTTGGGTTATAGTAATGGGTTCTTGAATTTAATTTATTTAAAATTTATAAAAGTATAGATAAGAAACTTAGAAATTTATGGGTATAGACCGAGTTTAGAGGGAGGTCATTAGTGGTCTCTAAGAGTGGAAATTATGATTGATCTGGTAGAATTTTTTAAATTTAAATTTTTTGTTTCATTTTGTATTTTTTATCTTAAAAATTTAAGGATAATATGTGTGATATCAATTGTTATGTTTCATATTTTGTATCAAGGTTTTTATATCATTTTTAAGTGATTAAACAAAGTATCTTTATTTTTGTATTATTTTTAATGGGAATTATTAATTTGAGTTTTATTTTTATATCCTTATAATTATTTTTTATTTCTGTAGAATGAGAGGGGAGTGCCAGTTATGGGAGACTGGAATTTGATGGGGGGTTAATTTAAAGAAGTAAAAAATTTTGAATATTAATTTTTTTAAGGAAATTTATTTGGTGGGGAATCTCATTTGATTTTTATTTTGGGTGAGATAATTAGGAAAGGTTAATGGGGGTCACAATGATGAAAAATAGGGCAGAATATTATATAGGTTCTGGGAATGAGAAGCAAATATAAAGTCTTAATGTCTATAGTTACTCTCTATAGGTGCTTATTAATGATTCTTGAGGATGATAAGATTATATTAGGAATTTAGTAATTAATTTGGGTAATTAATGTGAGTTTTAGATTTATTTTTTATGGTTATATTTTACATAAGCTGTGTTTTTATTTTTTTTAGATAAATAATTTTTGTGGAATTAGTGTACAGTTTTTATGAAAATTATAATTTTTTTATTTTTTTTATTTTATGGAGATTATTATTTTTATGGTAATGTACCTATATAGAAATATTGATATGAAAATGGATAAATAAATATATATTTTTATGTTTTTTTATGTTTTTTATGTGTTTTATAAAAAAATCATATTATAACTGTTATAAATATAAATATAATATGTATGTGTTTGTGTGTGTGTGTGTGTGAGTTGTGTTATTTTATTGTGATGTGGTGTGAGTGTGTAAGAGGGGTTTTGTGAGTAAATTTCTTCATGTGTGGGAGGTATGTGGCACTATGTGGGTGAGAATTATTTGGTATAAGCATATGTGTGTCATCTAAGTGAGGTGGGTTGCAGTGTTTGTGGGTAAGGTGAGTGAATGTGTTAAAGGAAAACATAAATGATTAATAATGTAATAGTAGTAAAGTTTACATGAAAAAAACACCATTATCCATTTTGGATGAAGTGTGGAGGGTAATTGAGACCAAATGACTTTATTTAAAAAAATATTTGAAAAAATATAAAAGGAAAGAAAGTGGTGGTTATTAATACCCCCCCTCTTCCTTAGTCCTAAAATCCACCCAGCCTAGGCCATCCCTCCTTTACCCTATTATTCATCTCACTTATTTTAAATCTATCTATCTATCTCTCAAAATTATACCGTAAGTTTTCTATTCTTTATACTTCTCATTACTTAATGGAATTTTTATCCATCTACGATGTTAGGGTCATATTTTTTAGTATAATGTAAGAAATATTATTTTATTTTAAGGTAGATAGGTTTTAGTTACTATTTTATTTTAATTATAATTCTACTTTATAGTTCAGTAAACTTTTAATTTCTAGTGATCGGTGAGGAATTAGATTTTTTTTCTTTGTGAAAATCATTTATTTATCTTCAGGTAAGTGATATTAGCCTTTTCTGGGATTTTAATTTACTATTATTTGTGCATTTTAAAAATGTTATGAGTGAGTTTTATTGTTTGGCATTAAAATGTTATAAAAAGGATAATTAATTCGTGAAAGAATTAATTAGAGGAATTAATGTGATTTAATTCAGTGATTAACATGTGGTTTGAAGCTAAAATATTTTATGAAATTTTTAGATAATTATAATTCCTGAAGATTAAATTTGGTTAATGTAAATTTAATATTATTATATGAAAATAAATATCAAAATATGATTTTATTTTTTAATTTATTGCTGTGAATTATATTTACAAGTTAATATAGTTCTTATGACTTAGAATAAAATGAGATATATTTTATCATAATATTCTTATTGGTGAAATAATATTATATATTTATTATTGGTTTTATAATTACTTATTTACATGATGAACATCATTGATAATGGTTTTATTATAGTTTTTTAAGTGATATAAAATATTTTAATATTTTAAATGATATTTTGAAAATAATAGAGGATTAAGAGGCATGTAAATTTTATTTTATATAATTAATTTTTTTTATGTGATATGTATATTTTCATGAGTTTTATCATAGGTTTTTAGTGATTCATTATAGTGAGACGTTATTTTAAATAAATTATTGAAGCATATAAGTGAGATTTTAGATGGGGTGATATTAGATTGTGGAGATTATTTAAAATGAATTGTAAATTAAAGTGAATTGGTTACATAATATTTAAGTGGAATGATAGTGTTAGTGAACATTATTGGGGTAACTAAATAGGGGGTTCACGTATGATATATGTATTATAAAATGTATGAAAAATAAGTGGGAATAAGCATGTGTTGTGTTACAATGCTTATTGATTAATAATGTGTGTGATGATGAAATGATTATTGTATCATTTGATGATTATAATTGCTTATGTTATCATTATTTAATTTTACAAAAAAAAATTATGAATACATAACATTTTCATATGTTTATTTATCTTTTCAAATACTATGTGTTTAGTTTTGGTGCTATGAAAGCCTTTGGATAAGCTATATGAAGAAGAATCATGTGTTTCAATAAGACTTTTTTAGTTTGTGATGTGATATTTCATGAACTTTGAAATGTTATCAATTAAAAAATATCAATATTATCACTGTGTTTTTTCATGAAAAGGATAGGTCATGTGTTTGACCAATATCCTGAGATGGTTTCTGTGTTTCAAAATTATAATAAGATGAACCATCTATTTTTTCATGTGAGGGAATAGTCATGTTTTTTACTATTATCCTAGGATATGTAAGGGTGATTAATGGACCTCAATATTGTGTTTTAGGTCCACCCACGCACATTTATGGGGAGGGGTGGACAATAAAAATCAATCATGTATTTTAAATGGACATAAATGGACCAGGTAAAAAAGTTTATGAGTTTAAGAAAACTAATCTAAACATATACAAACCAGATCTATGAAAACAAATTTAATACTTAAAATAAATCAATCTTACTATTTATAATTATTCATTTTTATTTATTCATTTTCATCATAGTTTTATAAATGACTTAATATTATTTTACAATCAAAATGTAATAGTTTTATTTAATTAATTATTTTTTCCATGTATTACATGGTTTTAATTAAAATATAAATTTATAAATATTATAATTTTAATTTTAATAAAATGAATTAATTTTTTTTATTCAATAAATCAAATTTATCTTAGGGTTAATTTTTTGTATTTTTTTGAAAATTTTGATTTTTGTGTAAATAGTGAAAATACTGATTTTTATTAAAACTGTCATTTATTTTCAAATATTTAAAATTTAATATTATATTTTTTATTATTTTTAAAGTTAAATTATACTTATTTAACTAAAAATAATCCAATTAACGTCATATTAATCATAATAATACTTTATTTTAGTATAAAATCATTTTATGCATAAAAAGGGAATTTTTCTAAAAATTATTTTTGTTATGGTTTGCATATTTATATTGAAATTAATTTTAAAAAATTATAAAAATTAAGTATAGTAAAATGATTTTAATATTTTAATTATTAGGTTCAAAAATTTTAATAATTTCATTTTCATTTTTTCATTATGAATAATAACATTGGAAAAACTTTATCACCACAGTAATGGATAAAAGAGTTCATGAGGGGTTTAAAACTAAGAGATAAGGTTTAAAATATCATAAAGAATTGTTAAAAAAAATTTATAATGTTATTTAACATAATAATTCTACTATATTTAAAATATTTCAATTTTCATTACTTTTTTTCAGAAATATATATAATATCTTTGAATGTTTTAAGTATTTACAAGTGTATAACCCCCTCACTTATAAAAGGGAACATCCTCTCCTCAATTATTCACATAATTTTATCCATTTAAATAAACCATTAACATCCCATATACCTTCCCAAAATCCTTTCCCACTTCCTAGAGTTCATATTATCACTAAAATACTAACCTAAGAAGTCTTAAGGTGTAAACCAAGGGAGGTTTTCCAAAGAAGAGGTATAATTCTTAACTAAGTGTTTCATGTTTATTTATCTTCTAACTCTTTCAAATATTCTTTAAATGCGATTATATAATAACATAATTGTCTTAAATATACTGAAATTTTATTATTTTGATGTCATAAACCTTTTTTATCTACTTTTCCATCCTATGGGAAATGGAAACTTCACTCGTGACATATGGACTACCACCTCCATAAAGTAATGTGTTTCGTTCTTCATTATTGGATCATATATATGGTTAAAATGGTTGATCAAATAAATATATATTATATTTATGAAATAATTATGATTATTTAAAGATAATTTATTACTAATATTCTTACCCTTCCACCCATTGAAAAATGATAACATCGCTTGTACATACGTGTGGACTACTACATCCATGATGTGATGTGATTAGTTTTTATTTTAAATAATATAAGGTGGGTTATAAAAATATAACTAATGAATAAATATTAATTTAATAAAATATTTATTATTATATAAAATTAAAATATTAACTATTTTATTATTTTTCCACCCATTACAGAAATGAAAATGAAATCCATGTGTGCATACAGATTATCGTATCCATGAAACGATGTGTTTCATTTTTCATGATAACATTAAATAATTGGTTTTAAAATTATATTTAATTTATAAATATTATAATTATAACATTTTTAATATTATTTAGTTAATATAACCATAACCCCGTTGACCATATTGAACACATCGATGTTGTTTTGAGGTTATAAAACGAACAACCCTAAATGTCCAATGTGAACTTAATCATTTTACTAAATAAATAAATATGCTAATAAATAATATAAAAGGAATAATGAAAATGGAATTAAAACTAAAAACTTTATTAACTAACTAAATAAATGATATAATTTTATTATTAAATATTTAGAGCATGTACAAATCTAGATGGGACTTAAGGGGACTTTCCTTTTAAAATATTTCCTTCTAAACTTTTTTCTTCCATGTCAAGTTTCATTTAAAAGTTTCAATAGTGTTATTATTTATGAATATAAGGTTGATAAAGTCCATTTTTTATTATATTTTACTTTATTTAAAAAAAATTAAAAAATTAGTCTTTTCAATGTTTTCTGTATGGGTTGTTTTTGACTTTTTTCAAAAGTTAAAAAAAATTAACATATACGGCTGGAACAACTTTTTATAACATCATATCCATTATTCATTATCAATATTCCTCTAAAATATAATATTATTTTTAAAATTATATCATATTCACACTATTTTGGTTATTTTTCCTTTTTAATATTTTTTTTAATAAAAAGGATATTTCTTTATATGATTATGTAAAAATGAAAAATGTTTTTCCTATGGGTTCATATGAGTTTTTCAAGGTTTTTATGATAAAAAAATCAATCTTACAAGTGTTTTTGTCATGATATGGTACTTTAGAATTATATATGGTGATGGTTCATCCTAATATATCTCATTATGTTGGGTGATATCGATATATATTTCCAATGCATTAGGTAATGATTTATTCTTTAAAGAAAAAATGAGAGATAATATCAAGTCGCTTACTTATATGGAATTAACTGAGATTCATTTATTTTGAAACATTCTAAAAATGAGTGAATAATGGTTTTGAATATGTTTCTCCAAAATACCTATATTATTCTTTCAAAAATAGTTTTTTTGGAAATCATTAAATTTCATGGTGTACAGAAATTTTATGAACTTTTAATAGAGAAATGTTTGTTTTTATAAGAAATATTTTCATGTGATCTCAAGTTTCATAAGATTCATTCATGGTTTTTCTATATATAACAATGGGTCTAAAATTTTTTATTTGATAAAAGGATTATTTTCATATGTGGAAATGTTTTATTTATGTTCTAAATTTTTTATTGGTAAAATATAAACATTTTCATGGGTTTCCATATTTTCATTGGACTAACAGGATTCCTTTATTTGTATCTCCCTTACTGAGGTTTTTGTGGTCATCCCATTTTTTCAAATTTTTTTAATATGATCAAATAATTATTAGGAACTATATCAAGGTCAAATTTTCATCTTTGGGCTCATCTTAAAAGAAGAAAAAGTGTCATGAATAAAACAGGGGTGTAAACATAAAGCCCTGTTTTTGTGGAAAAATGTACACTGAATGGAATTATCTACTTTTCATTGTAATTTCTTTCTTAATTATCTAAAACACTAAACCTAAAAGATAATTATAATATAAAAATTTGAAATCATTTCTTTTAAACTCATGTTTATGGGTTGTTAATGTAATAGGTCATTTTATTTTCTATCAGAGAAAAGTTTAAATACGTTTATAGGTTAGGAGAATGTTAAAAAACACTCTTATATATTCATATTTATGTTTATATTATCATGATATATATTTTGAGGATTTCCATGTTGATTCATCTAATACATGTTTTTTTAGAATATTTTTCCATAGAGGAAATAGGGTAGCTGAATTTGAAAGGAACCAAGAGGATAATAACCTTCCAAATTAGTAACCTAGAATGATTGGAATAGAAAAATTTGTGTTGATTTCAATATAGCTAAAGTATACTATTAATGGTGGTACCCATGAAAGTAAAAACTAAATTCTCTATAAAGTAAAAATTTTATAGTGGATCGTTTCATAAAATATCACCCTTCGCATTTTAGTGGATCTCTAGACCTGGTAAAATATGAAGGATGGATAAGTTCATTGAAAAAGATATTTAAATTTTTGGTATTTAAAAAACATCTAAAGGTAATTCATGATATTTTTCATTTTGAAGGTGAATTCGATCGATGGTAGTCTCTAGTTAATAATACTAAGTAAAATTATGATATTCATTAAATTGAGTAGATGGTTTTTAAAGATATTTTCCTTGAGAAGTATTTTACTAAAGATATTCATCTAAGTATGGATTATAGAGTTTAAGCAAATGGAATAAGACTCGGTGGCTATTTATGAACCATATTTTACCAAACTAGCTAGGTATGCAATAAATTTTATTTTGGACCATGAGAGTAGAGTCAATTGATTTTAGATAGATATGAAAGTATATTTATGAAGAGAATTGTCCTCTAGTGAATTTAAAAGTTATGATGAGGTTGTTTGTTATTTTCATAAAGTTGAGATGGGGTTTTCCAAAACTTTTTTACTTCATGAAAACAAGAGTAAAAAATTGATCTCAGTGGAAATAAATAGAGAATTAATCAACAAATAAATCTATATTAAGCCACCAAAATGTTACAAATGTGGTGAAATACATTTTAAAGAATGTTTGATATGATTAAGAAAGAGTTACTATTATGGTAATCTCAAAAATTCGGATTGTGACTATAAGGAAAAGAGTTTTAATTTGAAAATTAATGTGAAAACAGATAGACATCCAAAAATAATATGTTTTAATTTCAATGAGTTGTTAAATTATACTAATGCATGTCTAAAGTTAGTTACACGATGTGGGAATCATCAATATCAGAAATAGAAAGGTGCATAAAAGTCTTTTTTCACTACTAATTCAGATGAGGGGCCCTCAAATAAAGTGGTGGTAGGTATATTACTTGTTTATTTATATTATAAAAATGTATTTTTTTTCTTTGGGATCTACGTATTATTTTATATCTAGTAAATTTTTTAAAATTAAAGGTAAATTCCATCTCAATAAATAAATTCAAAACTCTTGGTAAAAACTCTTTACGGTATTATAAAGGTACCAATAATTTATAGAAATATTCCTATTATAATCAGTGGAATGGTTTCTCCTATAAACCTTGTTATATATCCTATTATATATTTTTATGTTATTCTAAGTTTGGATTGGATTTTATTTTATCATGATATAATATATTATAGCACAAAATAAGTTATTTTTAAGAATAAGTTACAATTTTTTTATAATAATGAATTAATATCTTTGATAACATATCAAGAACCTGAGAAACTAATAAAATATGAAATTGAAATTTATCTTTCACATATTATTGAAAAGAAATGAATTTTTTAAATTAGTGATGTTCTAGTAGTTAATAAATATCTTGATATATTTCCTGATGATTTTCCTGGTGTTATTTATGATCAGGAGGTTGAATTTAATATGTACATAGTGTGTAATTCTAAAACAATTTAAAACACCTCTTATCCAATGGATCCAGTAGAACTCCTAAAATTAAAAAATCAATTACAAGATTTACTTGATAAGTTTTTCATCCATCCTAGCACTTTATCTTGGTGTGATACTATTTTTTGTTAAAATTAAGGATGGTTCTATGTGAATATTCATTTATTATAGACAACTCATCTGATTTAGGCCTTTGGGCCACTGGTTTGGTCCTATAGCTCTCAGAGCCTTTAGTGCACTTGGACTCCAGGATATAGGAACCAAGAAGCATCCTAGGAATACCATACAAGAGTAGTTCTAGAAGAGGATTCAGAGCTATGAAAATTTCTATCGATACAGGAATCATGTAGCTCTATATAGAAAATGTTATCTGATCATCCATGCAAGGTGGGGGGGTAGGTTCCTTTAAAGATGCAGATGATGGGGAGTGGTAGTTCCAAGTATAGTCTGATCTTGGGTCTTTAAGTTCATATATTGGGCCTTGTGCGTATGGGCCTTTAGGTCATGTACGATTCATATGCCTCTTGGCCTACGAGTCGTGTTAGGGTTCCCCCTTAACTATTAAAAGGGTAATTATCAAAAATAAATAAAAATCCAAGGCCTTCAGGATTTTGGAGTAATATAATTATTAAGAAAAATATATATTACCTCATATTTATGACTTATTTGATTAGCACTAGGGTTCTCATAATTTTTAATAGATTGATATCAGGTTAATTTATCACCAACTAAAGGTATAGAAGGAAGAAACTTGGGGGAAGGAATTACATAATAGGAATGGGCATTATGATTTTATGGTTATTACTTTCAGGTTGACAAATTCACCCACTATATTTTCAGATCATATGAATAGAGTTTTCCAGGAGTATTTGGATAAATTTATGGTGGTTTTCGTTAATGAAATTATGGTTTATTCTAAAATTTATAAGGAACGTGAGAAACACCTAATTTTTTTATGAATTTAAAAGAAAATAATTTTTATGTAAACTTCAATAAATGTAAATTTTTGCTACAAAAAATTTCATTCCTTGGGTATATTATTTCAAAATATAGTATGATTATTGATCCTGTTAAAACTAAAGTAGTGGAAGAGTGAAGAAGACCTATAAATGTTACTAAGATTAAAATTTTTCTTGTATTAGAGGGTTACTATCGACGATTTGTTGAAACCTTTTCTCGGTTTTCTTACCCACAAACTAAGTTAACTCAAAAAGGAGTTAAATTAATCTAGAAAAATAACTGTGATGAATATTTATAGGAATTGAAAAGAATACTATTTGATGCTCCAATTTTATACTTTCCAATAGAAAATGGTAAATTTTTTATTTACAATGATTCTTCTTTAAATGGATTTAGTTGTGTCTTAATACAAGATGGTTGAGTAACTACATATTAAAACTCCATGAGCATAATTACCCTACATGGGATCTTGATATTGAAAGATTGGTTTTTTCTATGAAAATTTAAAGGTATCTTTGATTTGGGGTAAAATGAGAAAATTATACTGACCATAAAATTTCAAATTAGATATTAACTCAAAAATAGTTGAATATAAGGTAGAGAAGATGGTTGGAATTGATAAAGTATTATCATTACATGATTCGCTATCATCTATGTAAATAAAAAAGGTTGGTGATACCATGAGCCTAAAAGATATTGTATCATTAACCATTTTACTTTTGAAACATGATCATTTGGTAAATGATTTTACAAATGTTGGATTATAAATTGTGCATGCAGGAACTCCCACTCTTTTGGTTTTGGTACCAGTGCAGTCATCTTTTTCAAAAAAAATTAAGCATGCTAAAAAATATATAATGATTTGTAGGAAAAGGTAAAATTGGTCAAGAAGGGTAATTTTCCTAAATTTAACATTAAAAAAGAAGTTCTAATGGGATTTTTAAAGAAGTTGTGTGTGTTAAGTTATTCCTAGTTGAATAACTAATTATTAAGTGAATCTCATAGCTCTCTGTTTTATGTTCATATTTGAAGCATGAAAATGTATAGAGACCTTCAAGAGTATTATTGGCGGGGCATAATGAAAAATATATTTCTAATTTTACTATAAAATTTTTGACTTGTCAATAATTTAAAGCTAATATAAAACTACCAAAGGGGATTCTTCAGTATTTTCGAGTGCCTAAATGGAAATAAGAGAATATATATATGGATTTCATGGTGGGATTACCAAATACATCTCAAGGTAATAATGTGATTTGGTTTATTATTAATTATTTGACTAAATCTACACATGTTATTCATATTCAAGATGTTATGTATTTAAATCAACTTTTTAGACTTTATCTTAAATATATTGTCAAATTATAAGGATTCCCTCTCTCTATTGTATCTGATTGTGATCCTAGATTTATTAAAAAATTATAATGGTCTTCAAAAAGTCATTGGGTATAAATGAAATTTTAGTAAAACATTACAGCCTCAGTCTAATGGATAGCCAGAGTGAAAATTTTAGAATTTGGAAGATATGATTTGGATATTGTCTTTGGATTATCAAGGAAGTTGGGATCATCAAATTTCATTGGTAAAATTTTCTTATAATAACAGTTTCATTTGAGTATATAGATAAAACCTTTTGTGTAATTATATGGAATGAGGTTTCAAACTCCATCATGTTGGGATGAATTCAGTGAAAATAAGTTATTGAAACTTGAGTTAGTAAAATATATGGTTAAGAAATTAAATATGATTCAGCTCTATATGAGAGTCATTTAAAGTATGAAAAAAAGTTATGAAAATAACCAAAGGAAAGAACTCTCATTTGAGTTAGGAGATCATGTTTTTTTTAAAGTATCTCCTTGGAAAAGTGCTATGTGTTTTTGGTAAAATGGGAAAGTTAAGTCTGTGGTTTACCATATGAAATTATAGAAAAAATTGGATTGGTTTAATATCGAGTGGCCTTACCACTGATTTTATCTCAACAAATTGATATGTATCATGTTTCTTTGTTAAGGGAATATTTATTTGATGAATCTCATGTCCTGATCCATTAAGTAGTTTAGTTGTAAGAAGATTTTTCTTATGAGGTAAATTAGAATCATATTTTTGATCAAAGGGAGTATATATTATGAAATAATTTGATTCATATGGTTAAGTTTTTATGTAAGAATCATATGATTGAGGAAGCAACATGGGAATCAGAAAAATATTTAAGGGAAAAATAACCTCACTCGTTTACGTAATGAATAAAATTACAAGGATGCAATTTCTTGAAGTGGGAAGAATGTGAGAACCCAAGTAATCCAAGAAATAAATCAATATTATGATTTGTAATTATTCATTTTTATGGATTTATATTCATTATTCTTTTTTAAATGACTATATAATTTTTCAATTGAAAAATGAATAGTTTTATTTAACTAAATTGTTTTCCAATATATTACAAGGTTTTAATTAAAATAAAATTTACATAATTTTATAACATTAACTTTAAAAGGAATTCATTTTTGGATTCATCATATTGAATTTATATTTGGGTAATTTTTTGAGATTTTTCTAAAAATATTTATTTTTTTGTGAATAGTGAAAAATACCAATTTTTATTAAAATTATCATTTCCTTTCAATTACTTAAATAGTATCATTCTATTTTAGATTGGTTTTAAAGTGAAATTATTCCATTTTTACTAAAAATAATCCAATTAGTTCTATAGTAATCATCATTATACTTGATTTTCTTATAAATTTATTTTTGTCCTTAAAAGGGAAATTGTTATAAAAAAATTATTGTAATTTGCATATTTATATTAAAATTATTTTTTATCAGTTATAAAAATTAAATATGATAAAATGGATTTCATATTTGGAATCTTTATTTTAAAATTATTTAATAGATTCAATTTTTTTGTCATTATGAATAGTAACCTTGGTAAAACTTCATCACCAAGGTAATAGTTAAAAGAGTTCATTAGGGGGTTAAATGTAATGACCCAGAATTTTATCAATGGAATTTCCCTTCTTATAGTTGTATCATATTTAGTAATGTAGTATAAAGAACATTCACCACATGGTGGAACCCAAAACATTTTATTATATTAATTTTAACACTATAATTAGAGAATAAATATGGCTATAAGAATTGAAATTATTAAAAATTCAAAAAAATAGAAAATATGATAACAATACTAGGAATAAATTTATCCTCTCAATCCCCCAGAATAATCACACTCACAAACAAAACTGTATAAATGAAGCAAAATATTAATAATGCAATATAAAATTTTAAAATGAAAATATATATATATATAACTTTGAGAGAGAATAGAAATAAATGAACAATGAATGAAATATGAGGTATTTATTGAAAGTAGGGAACCAATATGGCTGTTGTAAATCTAACTGTTGGAATGGTAATCAAACCATCAGAATAGTAATCTAGTTGTTGGAATAGTAATCTAATTGTTGGGAATACTAACCTAACTTTTAAAATAGTATCCTAATCTATGTAAGTGTAAAATAATATTTGTTCATCTTATGAAATGAATATAAGACATATTTATATCATTATACAAGTAAATAAATGTTTTAAAATGATAAAATAAGTGTTTGTATTTTTTTAAAACATAAATGTTTTATTTTTTTATATAAAATAATAATTATTTAAAATAAATTTTATTTTTATAAAATGTGTTTATAAATTAATATTAAGTTTTATTATAATGATAATATAATTTTATGATACCTTAAAGTAATTTTCTAAAGGGTTAAAAAAGATGATAATATTAAAATTGATATTTTCTGAATAAATTAGGATTTTATTCAAATATTAAATTTATCATATTTATAAAATTATTTTCATAAAATTGATTTCATTTTTAAAATATAAACTTCAAAAAATGGTTAGGGTGGTTTTTTTTATTTTTCTAAAATAGTTGAACTTTTTATGGATATTGAAATACGGTAAAATACAATATTTAACATTATAAGCTAAATGATTGAATTTTTGAGTCATGGATGATGTAAGCACTCGTTATTTAAAAATAACATGTACCATTTATTATATTCAGTCACATGAATCAATACTATTGGTAGTCTGGATCCAAAATGTTAAACTAATGAATATAATATTTAAAAACAAACACCTTCTCCCCTTATAAATACCACCCATAAAAACTTCTTCTCCTTGCACCTTTGCAGCCTTTTATATTAAAAAAAAAATCTATCCAATTATCTTCCTAATCCACTCCTCCATGTCCCAGTGCTTTTGTTCTCACCAAAAGACCAATTCTAGGTCCCTTAAAGATTTTTTCAATGAGACAACATTCAAGAGGTAATATTCTCAAACTACCTCTTTTAAATTCCTTTTTTCTTGTACCTTATCCTCACCTCCCCCAAAAAACATTAAATAATAACTCTAGTATAATATATTGTTGACCTCACCTGTTTTGATAATCTCAATCATGTATTCATATGTGCTGAAAATCCCAATTATGTTTTCATTCTATATGATATTCTTAAGTATCATTGATCTATACTTCAATTCTTTCAAATCTGTGATCAAACCAATAATAATTTTTAAAATAGTCTTTGGAATATGTTAATCCTCATTTATCCATGTTCATAAAAGTTATAAATTGATTCTAACACAATCGGATGTGTTCTGCATAAAACAGATAAGTAATCTGCCTATAGCTACTGATAAAGAGCTATCGGTAACCAGTCTACCGATAGACTTAGTCTATCGACAGACAGCTACCGATAGACCTAACACAGAGCTACCGATATACTTAACACAGAGCTACCGATGTGCTTATAAATATAAGATACTGACTTACAGACAGCTACCGATACAAATATAGAGCTACTGGTGTAAGTATAAATAGCTACTGATGGAATAAGAGTCACCGATGGACAAAGCTACTGACAGACTCACAGCTACCGACGCATGGAGCTACCGACGCATGGAGCTACCGACGCATGGAGCTACCGACGCATGGAGCTACCAACGCATGGAGATATCGATAAACAAAGTCACCGATACAAGCATGTACCAACCGACGCATAGAGCCACCGATAGAGTCAAAGCAACTAATGACATTGAGCTACCGATGTTCAAGCTACTGATGTCCAAGCTACCGATGCTGATTACCTACCGATCACTCGACTCACTGTTTGAATTTCTTTATTTCCTATATTTAATCTATCCAACGGTCATATCACATACATTTTAATGATTTGTCAAATATCTGATAAAGGTTGTCGGATGTCAGGAACCCGTACCTCATACCTGCAGAAAGGAAATCTTTTCTGTCTCCTGTTGCACGTGACATAAATACAAGAAGACTCTGCTGAAGAGATGCGCGAGACAACACACACAGAGACAAGGAATACATACGACATACTCAAGAAAAGCTCTGTGCATACAAGAAGAACCAAGCAAGACAGAATCACATATACAATCAAGCCTACTCAAGAAGAGTTCTGTGCATACAAAATAATATCGAAGAGCTTCATCGACTACATCTCACTACCTACGAACCTGAAGCATACGACACTCTGTTTCTCAAATAGAAACGAGAAGAGGACTCAAACTCACTTCCAGTGAAATCCAAAGGAGTCCAGAGCTACACTGAAATCACCAGAACCACTTCTAAACTCTACATCTCCTGTTCTGTGATTTATTATCATTAATTTCGAGCAGTGTGTGTTATCTGCTGTATCTAACACATAAACTGTCTCCTGTACTCAAACTGGAGGATTTGTAAATCCTTACCAAACTCTTTCATTCCTTCTTTCCCACGAATAACAGTGGTAGAGGTCGTGTGTGACCTGAACAGCTGGTTGCTGTTTTACTGTTTCCCACGAAGAACAGTGGTAGAGGTCTTGGACCTGGACAGTTGTAAACTGTTGAACCCCGATCCAGGGTGTGGATCATTTTTATATAAACTTTTGAGTGGACTAAGTCTCGGCTTGAGACTGAACCTCTTGGTTACATTGTCGTGCCATCTCTTTCAAAGTTTTATTCCGCTGCTAATCACTTTAAAACCAATACTGTTTTTAAAGTTACTTTGATAATTAAATTAGAAAGTGTTTATGTTAAGTGTAGATTAGTAAGTTAGTTTCAAAAGATAATCACACACTCCTGTGTTGATTAACTGGGAATTAATCAATCCCTTGAGAATCTGACAGAACCTCTACTTTAATATAAATTCACTATAGTTTAATTTATTATTTTATTTGGGGGTCTTTAAGACACTGTTTTTAAATACAGAAATTTTAATTGGTACTCAATTCACCCCCCTCTTGAGTAAACCACTCCGACCAACACTTGGTATCAGAGGGTTTGAAAATATTTTCTAAAAGTAACCTGCTTTTGAACTGTGATTTTAGTTGTATTTTAAAGTTCTTAAAATTTCTGTTATATCTAAATTTTTATCTCTTTAAAATTTTCTCATTATGGACAATAGACTTGAGGGTGCTGCTACTAACCAGCCACCTTTCTTTAATGGAACTAATTATGCTCAGTGGAAACTGAAAATGAAAATTCATCTAGAAAGAATAGGTTTTGATATTTGGACTGCTATTGAATCAGAATACAAAATTCCCACTACTGCTAGATCTACTTGGGATGAACCTATAAAGACTGCTTACAATAACAACTGTAAAGCTATGAATGCCTTGTACTGTGCTCTAGGAGATGAAGAGTTTAATAGAATTTCTGCTTGTAAAACTGCTTTTGAAATTTGGGATACCTTAGCTGTTTCTCATGAAGGAACAACTAATGTTAAAGAAATGAGATTGAACACTTATACTATCAAGTATGATAATTTTAAAATGAAGCCTGATGAACCCATTTCTGACATGTATCTCAGGTTCAATGAAATTTTCAATACAATGATCTCGATGGGAAAGGATGTCTCATCGAAGGAACAAATTATGAGAATTTTGAGATGTCTGCCTGATAGATGGAGAGGCACATCTGTCTCAATCAGAGAATCATGTGACATTGCTGCTCTACCTGTCAAGGAACTAATTGGCAAGCTGATTATGTATGAAGAAGAGCTTAAAGTGAATAAAGAGGAAGAAAATGAACCTGCAAGAAAGTCTGTCGCTTTCAAATCCTCAACTTCAAAGAATAAGGACAAAGAAAAGCTTCAAACTGTAGTTGAAAGTTCAATTTTTGAAGACAGTGGAAGTGATTCTGACAGTGATGCTGAGATGGCTCACATTGCTAGAAGATTTAAGAAATTTTATAGGAAAAAGAAGTTCTTCAGAAAAACAAATTATAAGGGTAAGTATGATCACCAAGGTAAATGGAAAAAGGATTGGAAGAAGAATGAAAAATCAGATGATGTTGTCTGCTATGAGTGCAAGAGAAAAGGACACATTAAAGCTGATTGTCCAAAGCTAAAGTATAAAAAGAAATATGAATATAAGGACAATAAGTTTAAGAAAGCCATGAAGGCTACTTTGAGTGCTTCAGAAGACAGCACAAGTGAAGCTGAATCTTCAGACTCTGAAAGGAATCGAGCCAACATGTGCTTTATGACAAACACTTCTGAGGTAACTGCTGAAACTCCTGCTTCAAATTCATATTATTCTGGAGATGATTCTGAAGGTGATAACATGTCTAAATCTGAACTGTTTGAATACTGTGATATGCTGGAAGAGACATGTAATGAACTTAAGGATAAATACAAGTCATTAAAGAAACAGCATGCTCTCACCACTACAGTTAAAACCGAACTCACTATTGAAAAAGAAAAAAATGCTCAACTGCTAAAAGAGAATACTGAACTAAAAATATCTAATGAGCAACTCAAGAAAGACTTAGAGAAGTTCACCAATGGAAAAAATACTCTAACACAGATGCTAGGAAAGCAAATAGCACCTAAATATACTACTGGTATAGGATACCAACCTGGACAAAGGAAAATTGCCAAAACTAGATTCATTTCTAAATCTGGACAGAATGAAGGTAATTCTGGAACTTCATATGCTTCAACCAGTTATATACATAGCTATGGATCTAATAAAGTTTATCTTTCAAAGCATGTCAATTCTACAAATTATATGATACCCATTAGACAAATATGGGTACCTAAAGTGTTATTGGCTAACCTGTCTGGACCCAAGAAAATCTGGGTACCAAAATCATCTCCCATATAAATCTGTTTTGTAGGGAACTTGCTTGAAGATCTCCTATAAAGAGATCTGGTATTTGGACAGTGGATGTTCAAGACATATGTCAGGAGACTTCTCTTGTTTCAAGAGTTTAATAAAAGTTGATGGAGGCTTTGTCACCTTTGGTGATAACTCTAAAGGAAAAATCATCAGCCTAGGCCAGATTAGTAACACTGATTCAATTTTGATCTCTAAAGTTTTATTTGTTGATGGCCTTAAATACAATTTATTAAGTATTTCTCAGTTATGTGATGATGGTTTTCATGTTAAATTTGAAAATGATTCTTGAAAAGTTTTTAATTCTAAGAATGTTTTGGTATTTTCTGCCTTAAGAAATGAAAATGTTTATGTTGTTAATCTGAATTCTTTAGCTAAGCAGAATATTACTTATTTGAATGCTTTTCATAAAGAATCTTGGCTATGGCACAGAAGATTGGGACATTGCAACATTCACTCACTTAGAAAACTCTCTAGAAAGAACCTAGTTAGAGACCTACCTAAATTAGAATTCCCAAATGATAAAGTGTGTAACCCCTATCAAAAGGGAAAACAATACAAAGTTTCTTTTAAATCAAAGAAAGAAGTTTCGACTTCTCAACCACTTGAATTAGTTCACATGGATTTGTTTGGACCATCAAGAGTTTCTAGTTTAAATGGGAAGCACTATGTTTATGTTCTTGTAGATGATTTTTCTCGATATACTTGGGTATATTTTCTAGCTCACAAAAGTGAAGCTTGTTCTTCTTTTGTTAAATACTCTAAATCTGTAGAGAACCTTAGTGGACTTAAGATTAAAACTTTGAGGAGTGATCATGGTCGTGAGTTTGAAAATCAGGATTTTGAATCTTATTGCTCACACAATGGCTATACTCATAACTTTTCTGTCCCTAGAACACCCCAACAGAATGGTGTAGTATAAAGAAGAAACCGAACCCTTCAAGAAATTGCTAGAACCATGCTCAATGAATATGATCTGCCTATTTATTTTTGGGCTGAAGCTGTTAATACAGCTTGTTATGTCATTAATAGAGTCTTAATTAGACCTGTTCTTAAGAAAACCCCTTATGAATTGTGGAACAATAGAAAGCCTAAGGTTAATTACTTTAAAGTTTTTGGTTGCAAAGTATTTATTCTGAATACTAAAGATAATCTGGATAAGTTTGCTTCCAAAAGTGATGAAGGAATTTTTCTGGGTTACTCTATTTCAAGTAAAGCCTATAGAGTATTCAATAAGAAAACCAAATGTGTGGAAGAATCTATTCACATCAAGTTTGATGAAACTGATCCACATGAGCCTAAAACCTCTCTTGAGAATCTTGAAGAAGATTTGTCTATTCTGGACCTTAATGATAAATCTAAAGAACCTGTTATAAAAGTATCCAGTTCTGGACTTTCTCCAGAATCTGCTTCTGTTGAACCCGAACCTATAGATGAACCTGAAATTTCTAGTCTGACCTTTACCAGATCAATGAGGATTCTAAAGAATCATCCTTTAGAAGCTGTTGTTGGTAATCTTGATAGAGGAACACAAACTAGAACTTCTCTAAGAAACCAGGTTGAACATCAAGCTTTTCTTTCACAGCTAGAACCCAAAAATATCAATGATGCTATCAATGATGAATTCTGGGTAATAGCTATGCAGGAAGAATTAAATCAGTTTGAAAGAAACAAAGTCTGGGAATTAGTTGACAGACCTAAGGACACTTTGACAATAGGCACAAAATGGGTTTTTAGAAATAAAGTAGATGAATCTGGAAATATAGTCAGAAACAAAGCTAGACTAGTTGCACAAGGATATAGTCAAGAAGAAGGTATAGACTATGAGGAGACTTTTGCACCTATAGCTAGATTATAAGCCATTAGGATCTTACTTGCATATGCTGCACATCTGGATTTCAAGTTATATCAAATGGATGTCAAAAGTGCTTTTCTAAATGGTTTTATAATTGAAGATGTTTTTGTAGAACAACCACCTGGATTTACTAACCCCCATTTTCCAAATCAAGTTTTTAAACTTTCTAAAGCTTTGTATGGTTTAAAACAAGCTCCAAGAGCTTGGTATGATAGACTTAGCAATTTCCTTATTTCAAAAGGTTTTACTAAAGGGATTGCTGATCCAACTCTTTTCATTAAAAGAATTTCTAAAGATGTTTTAGTTGTACAAATATATGTTGATGATATTATTTTTGGATCTTCTAAACACTCTTTATGTACTGATTTTTCAAAAAGTATGCAAAATGAATTTGAAATGAGCTTAATGGGAGAGCTTAAGTACTTTCTTGGATTTCAAGTATTTCAAAATGAAAATGGTATTGTTTTGAATCAAAGTAAATATACAAAGGATCTTTTAAAACGTTTTGGTCTGGATAGTATCAAGGAAAGTGAAACTCCTATGAGTACTACCTGTAAATTGGATGCAGATGAAACTGGGAAACCAGTTGATCAAACAAATTACAGAGGTATGATTGGTAGTTTACTTTATCTTACTGCTAGTCGACCTGATATTATGTTTAGTGTGTGTATGTGTGCTAGATTTAAAGCTAATCCAAAAGAATCTCATTTTCTTGCTGTTAAACGAATTTTTAAATATCTCAAACACACGGTTAACTTAGGTTTGTTTTACCCAAAAGGACAATCCTTTGAGTTAATGAGTTATTCAGATGCTGACTTTGCTGGTTGTAAGTTAGATAGAAAAAGCACATCAGGAACATGTCATTTTCTTGGAAAATCCTTAGTTTCTTGGTGTAGTAAGAAACAGAACTCAGTTGCATTATCTACTGCCGAAGCAGAATATATAGCTGCTGGTAGTTGCTGTGCACAAATTATGTGGATGAAACACACTCTTTTGGACTATGGATATGTTTTTAAACATGTTTCAATCAACTGTGATAACACCAGTGCAATAAACATCTCTAAGAATCCTGTATCTCACTCTAGAACCAAACACATAGATGTAAGACACCATTTCCTAAGAGATCACTATCAAAAAGGTGATATTTCTCTTGAATTTATTAGCACTGAACATCAATTGGATGATATTTTTACTAAACCTTTGAGTTCGGATAGGCTAAGTTACATAAGACACGAATTGGGAATGTTTAATCACAACCGGTGTGAAAATTCTCACTGATGTAGAAATTCTCACCGATGTGAAAATTCTCACTGATGTAGAAATTCTCACCGACGTGAAAATTCCCACCGATGTACAACTCTCACTGATTTGTTTTTCTCACCGATGATTAACTCACACCGATGCAAGGTTTTAAAACATCTGTCTGCCGCCAAGAATACGAATTGTTTTATATTATTTTTATTACTCTATTTTAGTCGTTTATTTGGAATTCCTAAATGATAAAACTAAGTCTAAGCCACTTCTTACCTCACCGAGCTTAAAATCTCTCACCTTCGAACCTTAGCTCCCAAATCGACCAAGAACCCTAAACCCGCGATGGAAAAAACCAAGCTTTCTATCGTCAGAGATGAAAGTGCAGAACCAAACGCTAATAAGCAGAAGACACAGCATAAAGCCAGTGTTAGTGAAGTCAGAACTAGATCGGGAAGGCGACCAGTGAATCCTCACTTGCAGAATAGAGACATAGTAATCGAGAAGGAACTGTGCGTGGAATGGCTACTGCCTAGCAAATCGTTAGTACTCGAGATTCTGGAAGACCATAAATGGGTGGATTGTTTCTCGAATAACAATGGCCCATACTACCCGAAGTTGGTAAAACAGTTCTATGAGTCTGTAACTTTCGAGAAGTCTGAAAATGAGAATCGGGTAAGCTCTTTCTTAAATGGAAAAGAGATGTCTTTTTCTTCAGTAGAGTGGGCTGAGTGTTTGAAAGTACCACATGAAGGTGTCTCTGGGTATGTATCAAGAGCAATGCCACCTAGCAGTGACATCTTTGATTATGAAACCGCCTTAAAAGAGCTGACTGGTAATGGAAATCAAAGGAAAGTGGTTGCTGCTAAAATGGATGGAGAAAATCGACTGCTTTTCAAGTTTGTTCAACATGTGTTGATACCAAGGCGAGGAGATTTTTCAAATCTAAGATATCAAGATATATATCTTCTTCATTTTCTAAGACATGGTGTGAAGATCAATCTATGCAGACTGTTAATGCTTCAAATGGAAGACATGATTAGACCAAAGTCAAAGACTAATGCTTTGTTCTTTGCCAAGCTGATTTCAGTAATGATAAAAGTGAAAGGAATAGCTGAGTCTCAGGATGAGACAGTTGTAGTCAAGAACAATTTCTGCATCACCTCGACTGTTTGCAAGTACATGAAAATTAACTGGAACCCATGGAAGGGTGAATGGGTCAGTGATGATCAGAAGATTTATGATAGGTTTAATCCTGTGGATCATCCCTCAAGACCAAAGGATGAGAGAGATCCGAGTCTGAGACCTGATGAAGAGGAACCTATTTATAGTGATGAAACAGAAGAAGAAGAAGAAGAAGAAACTCCTATGGATGTTGGAGGAGATCCAGACTTGCCCCCAAGTCCTGTTGCAGAATTGGTTTATTCTAGGAAAGGAAAGGTAGAGGAAATTGTATCTACTCATGAGGAAGACCAGTCGGTACCTCACCAAGAAGAAGAGGAAAAGGAGAATGTATCTGAATTGTCTGCTTCTGGTAGTTTAAGTATGAGGCCTTTGATTGGAAACTCAGCTATGCCTGCTGATGAAGTAGAAAGAGTTACAGAAGAAGTTGTACCTGTATCAGAAGATCTTCTAGTTGCTGAACCTGTGGAACTTGTAGTAGAAGATTCTGATGAAGAGAATCCAGCACCGAATGCTGTTGTGATACATGAGAATGCACCCATTGAGGGGGAGCATCAATCTGTTCTTGGAAATGTTACAGTAGCTTTTGAGCTTGGAGACTGGGTAGAAGACCCAGGGTTTATAGTCTGTGGATTGGATTATCCGGATTCTGATAATGAAATGTCTGTGAATAGACCAAAGGCCAATTATGATCTTGCTTCTGAGATGTTTCTAGATGATGTGGTCAGATTTCATGATCTGAATAAGCTGAAAGAGGACCTCAAATCCAGTTTTGTTAAAGAAGTAAAGTTAATGGAAACCTCTCTTGCTTCCTCAATTAATTCCATAATGACTGATTCTGTAGTTGGTTTGGCCTCAGCAAGAGGATCTGCTGCAGTTGTTTCAAATGATTTTGTCTCTAAATCTGATCTTGAATCCATGAAGAATGAGCTGAAAGAATCATTCAGTGTATCAGTTGCTGAGATGAAGCAAAGCTTTTATGAAGAAATGAAAATGTTGGAGAGATCCTTCGAGCTATCTCTGGCTTGTAATTTATCTTCTTTTATGTCTGAGCTTATGGAAGAAGTGAAAGAGTGCCAGACTCAGTCTTCAAGAATCGAAGCTGATCTTGAAGCTCTCAAGACATCAGTTGCTGCTTTGGATTCTTATATGAGCTCCAAGTCTCAAGCTGACAAGGACCTAGCTTATGTGAAGAGTGTAGTAAGCCAGTTTGTCTCGGTGTTTGAAAGTTTCAAAACCTCAGTGAAGGATCATGTTCAATTACAAGACTCTCAAGTTCAAAGCCTAATCAGTGGTTTGTCTAAGAGTTTTAAAGAAATTGTTTCCTTCTCTCTTGGCCCTCTCACTTCCAAACTATCAGTTGACCTGAATCAAGTTCGAGCAATGTTGAAGGAGGAGATTGGTTCTATTTCAACCAGTGGCTCTGTGGACTCATCAGAGTTGAGCCGAGTGGTTCTTTCTACAAGAGATTCTGCTAGAGAAATAATGAAGATTGTTCAAGATTATATGATAGAAGCCTCTGCCTCTCAGGAAACCATAAAAAGAAAAGTGGACTACTACTTCACCAAAATTTTCACCAAGCATCAACTCGAACACCACTTCAAGCTGATGTTGGAAAACATGAAGCTACCACCAGTCACTCAAGCTTTCAGAGAACAAGTGAGCAAGCTAAGAGAATTGACTCCTTCCTTAGAGAAATGTATGGAGAACAAAGATGATTTCATCTCTGCTATGGAAAGAGGAGGAGGGATTATTATGGACTTTAGAAATCTGATGCTGCCCTTCTTGCATGTTGATGCCCAACCAGTCAATATACCTCCTGCTTTGCCTGCTTCTGCCTCAGCTGCTTCCACAGTCCAGCTGACTCCTGATTAAGCTATTCGAAGCCTCACACCAATGATCACCCAAAGATCTTCAACCTACAGGCCTGACTCTGTGTCAGTGGCCCAGCCTCCTTTGATCTTTTCTGGCATTCCCAAACCTTCACCCACATCCTCACCACCCGAACCTTCTTCTGATCCCAAAGGAAAATCTCACGTGGAAGAGGTGGAATGATCCAGTGGCTAGGATTTTTGATAGTAATTCCTTTGTATTCTGTTTTTGTACTTCTTGACTACTCTAATACAGAAGAACTCCTTTTACTTCTCATGTTTTATTTGTCTCATATATATATGCTTTCCCACTTTTTGATTATCACAAAGGGGGAGAATAATAAGGAGAATAAGGGGGAGAACAAAATGAGAGAATAAGGGGGAGAACAAAGAGAATGAAAAATATTTTCAATGGAGAAAAATAAGGAATAAGGGGAGACACATTACCCTTCTTTTCATTTTTCCCTCTGATACTTTATGTCTATTTAGTACCTTATGATTGTTACCTCTGATAACTTATGTCTATATCATACTATTTCTATTATCTCTGATGCTATTTTCAATAAGAAAATTGAATTCAATATTATACTCTTTACTATTATATGTTCACTATGTTAAATGCCCATATTACCGTCTCATTAATTGTGATTATCAAAAAGGGGGAGATTGTTGACCTCACCTGTTTTGATAATCTCAATCATGTATTCATATGTGCTGAAAATCCCAATTATGTTTTCATTCTATATGATATTCTTAAGTATCATTGATCTATACTTCAATTCTTTCAAATCTGTGATCAAACCAATAATAATTTTTAAAATAGTCTTTGGAATATGTTAATCCTCATTTATCCATGTTCATACAAGTTATAAATTGATTCTAACACAATCGGATGTGTTCTGCATAAAACAGATAAGTAATCTTCCTATAGCTACTGATAAAGAGCTACCGGTAACCAGTCTACCGATAGACTTAGTCTACCGACAGACAGCTACCGATAGACCTAACACAGAGCTACCGATATACTTAACACAGAGCTACTGATGTGCTTATAAATATAAGATACTGACTTACAGACAGCTACCGATAAAAATATAGAGCTACCGGTGTAAGTATAAATAGCTACCGATGGAATAAGAGTCACCGATGGACGAAGCTACTGACAGACTCACAGCTACCGACGCATGGAGCTACCGACGCATGGAGCTACCGACGCATGGAGCTACCGACGCATGGAGCTACCGACGCATGGAGCTACCGATGCATGGAGCTACCGATAAACAAAGTCACTGATACAAGCATGTACCAACCGATGCATAGAGCCACCGATAGAGTCAAAGCAACTAATGACATTGAGCTACCGATGTTCAAGCTACTGATGTCCAAGCTACCGATGCTGATTACCTACCGATCACTCGACTCACTATTTGAATTTCTTTATTTCCTATATTTAATCTATCCAACGGTCATATCACATACATTTTAATGATTTTTCAAATATCTGATAAAGGTTGTCGGATGTCAGGAACCCGTACCTCGTACCTGCAGAAAGGAAATCTTTTCTGTCTCCTGTTGCACGTGACATAAATACAAGAAGACTCTGCTGAAGAGATGCGCGAGACAACACACACAGAGACAAGGAATACATACGACATACTCAAGAAAAGATCTATGCATACAAGAAGAACCAAGCAAGACAGAATCACATATACAATCAAGCCTACTCAAGAAGAGTTCTGTGCATACAAAAGAATATCGAAGAGCTTCATCGACTACATCTCACTACCTACGAACCTGAAGCATACGACACTCTGTTTCTCAAACAGAAACGAGAAGAGGACTCAAACTCACTTCTAGTGAAATCCAAAGGAGTCCAAAGCTACACTGAAATCACCAGAACCACTTCTAAACTCTACATCTCCTGTTCTGTGATTTATTATCATTCATTTCGAGCAGTGTGTGTTATCTGCTGTATCTAACACATACACTGTCTCCTATACTCAAACTGAAGGATTTGTAAATCCTTACCAAACTCTTTCATTCCTTCTTTCCCACGAATAACAGTGGTAGAGGTCGTGTGTGACCTGAACAGCTGGTTGCTGTTGTATTGTTTCCCACGAAGAACAGTGGTAGAGGTCTTGGACCTGGACAGTTGTAAACTGTTGAACCCCGATCCAGGGTGTGGATCATTTTTATATAAACTTTTGAGAGGACTAAGTCTCGGCTTGAGACTGAACCTCTTGGTTACATTGTCGTGCCATCTCTTTCAAAGTTTTATTCCGCTGCTAATCACTTTAAAACCAATACTGTTTTTAAAGTTACTTTGATAATTAAATTAGCAAGTGTTTATGTTAAGTGTAGATTAGTAAGTTAGTTTCAAAAGATAATCACACACTCCTATGTTGATTAACTGGGAATTAATCAATCCCTTGAGAATCTGACAGAACCTCTACTTTAATATAAATTCACTATAGTTTAATTTATTATTTTATTTGGGGGTCTTTAAGACACTATTTTTAAATACATAAATTTTAATTGGTACTCAATTCACCCCCCTCTTGAGTAAACCACTCCGACCAACATATATATTTTCTAATTTTATAGTGATGTTATAATATCTATTATCCATCATCTTCTCTTCTCCTCTTATTCTAAAAATGAAACCATTGTCCATATTATGTCGGTTCACCTCCTCCACGGATAATGACTTTTTGTTTTCCATTACCACCTTCAAGTATGGTCATAAAAATATTATTATTGTTAAATAAAATGATTATAATTATATTTTAACTTATATAATTTTTTTAATTAATATATATACATAATATCAAATAAAATGAAACTACTTTGTGATAGTTGATAAAACCACCCAAATGAACTAATCGTGTAACTTTCATGTTTTAACTAAGTGAATCATCCATATGTCAGAACACAAAAGGATATTTGGGACTATTAAAATTTATATAATTACATTAATATCATTTAATTTTAACTCTATATTCGTATTCCCTTTTTACAATAAAATCAATAATTATCCTCAATTGATCCAATCATGGAACCATGAAACGAATGCTCTTGAAACAATAAAATTAATCATTATATCTCATTGAAATATTTATAAATGAACATAATAAAATTATAGTAAATAAAATAATGATTTTAAAGGTTAATAATTAATCGAATTTGATTATCTAATATATTAAGTGAAATTGAAGAATGATTCTAGAACCTAAGGTAAGAGATCTCTCTAAACCGCCCTATTTTATTGGGGGTTATGATTTCTCTCGTTTACCTCACATTATCACTCTAATATTTTTATTTAATTATTATATATTATTTATATATTTCTCAAACATATATAATTAGATTAATTTATCTTTCTTGATAGGGATATGTATTTTTTAAAAGGTTCCCTTCTCAATTTCTCTTGATAAGAAAACCTGATTAAAGGAAACTTCTCTATTTATTAGCCCATTAAGAGTAACCTCCTTAAATTATTTTAAACCAAATATGTATTATAAAATTTATCATTTTATCATGTAAAAAATTATTTTATTTATATTCTTATTTAAATTATTATGCTCTTTCCCTCTTTAAATACTCCTTACCCTCTTTCATAAAGCCCATCTTAAGAGATACATTTCCAAAGTGATTTCTATAATATTTTTCAAGTATTCACTTTACTTGGACATCATTTCTCATGAAATATGATTATAAACTTCCAAGAATTATTAAATATATTCTTTCATGGAAACCATTTTGATATGCCATCTGGTTATGCTATATTTCATGGTTATTCAACCCATTTCTTTCCATGGGTAATCCTTATGTTTATGCCTTACGTTTGATTTCCTTATGTGGCACACATATGCATATAAATGTTATGATGGGTGAACTCAAATAGAATTCCAATTTATTGGGTAATTTTTTTAACTAATGGTATGTTATTTATAGGATTGTAGATTAAACACAATCAATGATGGGACTATGTCCACCATGTGATGTTTTCTTTCTAGTTATCCTTGACTTAAAATTATGTCATGTTATATATTTATGTCACTTTCATATGTTTCCATGATCTTATGATATCATGTTCTTTATAGTATACCTTTATATGATTATTTATGAGACTTATATTTAATGATATCATGTTATGCCTTCTAACTCATATGATATGCTTTATTACCTATTTATTACCTTATTGGTATTTTTAGCTCACCCCTTTCTTTTATTTATTCCCCAAGTTATCCTATGTAGTTTTAGGAGATAAAAGGTATTTATGAGCTCATTGTAGAGAATAAAATAAATATGTTGGGTTTTAATTTCTTTTTTGATGTATTATAAACCTAGTCTTCCAAATACACTAGGACTCACGATCTTTCAGTTGTGTTTATTGGATATTTATGTTAAAAATAATGTAATAATATGTGTGAAAGTATTGGGTCACTATAGTTGGTATCGGATCCAGGTATAGTTATTTTTCAGATTAGTACTAGAATAATTTATTTATAACCCTAGGAATAAGTCTATGTATAGGAGAATATCCTAACATTTTATTGAGGTATAGAGTGAGTGGTTTCTAAGAAATTAAATCCATGTTTGAATACTAAAAGTAGATATGGACCTAATAGTTATACCTAGTGGTGATAACCCAAAAGAAATGTGAATTTGGTATTAACTCTATTGTCACCTGGTGCATGACAAAGAGACCTTATTGTACACTTCGTTTTACACTCTCGAGGGATATACTTTGTCAATTTCACAAACTCTTTATTAACAATTATGAAGGACTGGAATAAATTGTTATGTTAGAAAACTTAATTGTTAAATTACCATGGATTACTTAGATTAAAACCTAGAGACTCATAAGTTAGGATTTATGTGTCATTTATAAGTTATTCCTTCTATGTTTATAGTTTCTATTTTTATAAAAAAATTAGTATGAGTATTCTCATCCTTAATTTTATTTTGGATATCGTAAATGACTAGAACCAAAATAAAATAGTGAAATTTTCTCTCATTATCTATATATGAGAATATATAATTATAGTTCTACACATTTTCTCATATCTTTCAAGTTCAGTATAACTATCCAAATACCACCTAAAAATGTGGGGGTTGTGCTATCTATAAGAACAACAAGCATATCAATGATTACATCCCAAGTATATAACTCCACCTTGGTCATTGTTTATGGATTGAACCTCACAAATAATCCTTTAATATTTCCTTTAGTGTACTTTGATGTTATATTGGGAATATATTTTCTATCCTTACATAAATCCAACATCAACTGTCAAGGGAGGGATATCACTCTTCACATCCTGATTCGTCCTCCAATTTTGTATAAGTGTAAAGAGGAGGATGAATCTCCTTTGGAATCTTCTTCTTAATCATAGATATTATTTCCATATGATCAATAATATTTAGCGTAAATTATTGAGACCAAGGATAGAATCATGCTTGAATACATTCCCATTTTGAGGGATTATACTGATTCATTCCCTAAATAATTGTTTGGTCTTCCTCGTGACTGATAGGTTGAGTTATCAATTGAACTTATACCTGGATTCTATCCATATCTAAGACTCCATATAGAATGGACACCATTGAGCTAGAAGAACTAAATAATAAATTATAATAGAATCTATAAAATGATTTTATGTACATGAGTGCTTCACCATGGGGTGTGTCAGTCCTCTTCATCAAGAAGAATGATGGGTTAATGCACCTCTACATTTATTGTCATGAACTTAGAAAAATCATGACAAATAAAAAGTACCCTTACCGTAGATTTATGACTTATTAGATCAACTACATGGGCCTAATATTTCTCTACGGTGGGCCTTCAGTTAGGATATCGCCAATTAATGGTTAAGAAGGAATATATTCTCAAGACTACCTTTCAGACAAGGTATGGATATTATGAGTTCATATTGATTTCCTTATATCTCAATAATTCTCCAGCAATATTAATGGACTTAATGAATAGAATATCTATATATTTCTTTGACAAATTTTTAATAATATTAAAAGATGATATTTTGTTATAATCCAAAATTAAGGAGGAACAAGAGGATTATTTGAATACTATGATAAATACATTATAAAAGGATATGTTATCTGAAAAGTACAGTAAATATGAGTTCTTTATAGAGGAAGTTTCATTCGTGGGTATATTATCACCATCAAAGGTATATCTTTGGATCCTTATAAGAAAAGGACAATTTATCAGTGGTCCAAAAAAAATCTGTAATGGAAATCCATAGTTTTCTTGGACTATCTAGATATTACCAATAATTTTTTAGAAACTTATTGTAATTTTCAACCTCATTAACCAAGATAACTCAAAATTAAAGTTTTTCTAGAATGATGAGTGAGAAGAGAGCTTCATGGAATTGAAAATGAGGTTTATCATTACACCAGTCCACACACTGCCCTCAAGTAGGGAGATTTTTTTGGCATATAACTATAAATAAAATAATTTCATAGGTTTTGTGCTAATATAGAATGATAAAGTGATAACCTAAGACTCAAGGAAGTTGAAAGTTTATGATTGTAAATATAAAATGCATTATCTAGATTTTATTATAGTAATATTCACATTGAAAATATAGTAGCATTATTTATATAGGTAGAAGTGTAAAATACATACAAATCATAAGAGACTCAGGTACATATTCACATAAAAAGGATCTTAATATGAACCAATGAATATGGTTAGATATGATCAAGGACTATGATTTCACAATCAACTACCTTCTTGGGAAATAAAATAAAGTGAAAGATACTCTGAGTATAAAGGATCTAGAAACCATTTCAATGATGATAACTAAGAATGATCCAATCCTTTTATAATTTTAAAGGATATACATGCGGATCATAAAGGAAGTAATATCATCATTCATTTCTCAAATTATTTCTCAACCATAACTTTTAGAGAATATAAAGGGTGATCAAATAGATGATTTGGAAATACATAAGAATGTGGAATCTATAAGAAAAGGTAAATCCTCAGAGTTCAAAATTGATGAAGGAGTTGTATAATTTTGTCCATGACTATGTGTGCTATCAAATATTGATATAAATAAGGATTTGTTGAATGATGCACATAGATCAACCTTATCCATCCATATACAGAGCAAAAAGATGAATCCAGATCTCTCAGATCACTATTAGTGGGAAAATATAAAGAAGGAGATCAAAAAATATACATCAAAGTGCTTGGTATGTCAGCAGGTGAAGGTTGAAAGGAAAATATCCAAGGGGGTGATTTAACCATTAACAATACCTATATGTAAAATGGGAAAACATTACCATGGACTTTTTCATTGGTTTTTTGAAGACATCAATAAAAAATAATGTTATATGGGTTCTGGTGGACCATCTCAAAAATATTGCTCACTTTATTGTAATTGAAGAGGACTTATCAACTGATTAACTTTAAAGGATATACATCAAAGAAGTGGTGATGATAAATGGAACACCACTATCAATTATATGTAATTAGGATATAATATTTACCTATAAGTTCTGGTAGTTTCTCGAATGTGATCTAAAAATTGATTTGAACTTCATTATAGATTTTCACCCCTTAATTGATGGCCAATCTGAACAGACTATCCAGACACTGGAAGATATATTGAGAGCATTCTTTATGGACTTAAAAGTATGATTAGATCATAATCTTCCTTTGGTCAAGTTATCGTATAATAATATAATTCACTCATGCATCCAAATGGCTCCATATGAATCCATTTATGGTAGAAAATGAAGAACACCTATGTGTTGGGATTAAGTTGGTGAATGAAAGTTTTTGGGACCTAAAATGGATAAAGAAATGGTATAAAATGTCATGACTATTTAGCGGCACAATAGGGATGATCAAAGTCGATAGATGATCTATAGTAATAATTGTCAACAAGGACTAGAGTTTAAGGTTATAAATAAAGTGTTCCTATGTGTATCTCCATGGAAAAGAGTCATGATATTTGGGTTGAAGGTTAAGCTAAGTCCCAAGTACATCATCCCCTTTTAGATTCTTGATCGCATCAGAGTTGTGGTCTGTCGACTAGTACTCCCACCAACCCTTTCTCAAGTACATGACATATCCCAAGTATTCCTATTGAAAAATTACATACCAAATCCCTCATATGTACTATTGTGGTACATATAGAAAATTATCTCACTTATGATGAGGGTTCAATGAAGATCTTAAACCATAGGGATAAATTTATACACAATAAGACAACTCTCCAAGTCAAAGTACTATGGTGAAATTATGAGTATGAGGAGGTGACATAGGAACTAGATGAATCCATGAAGTAGAAGTACCCTCACCTATTTTCACCATAGTATGTAAAATTAAATTTTAAGGGAATAATTTCATTACGTAGGAATAATGTAATCACACAAAATTTTATCAATTTAATATACCTTCTTATAATTGTGTCATATTTAGTAATGTAACATAAATCACATTCACCATGTGATGAAACCAATAATATTTTATTACATTAATTTGAAAACAAAATTTAGAGAATAATTATGTCTATAAGAATTAAGAGTATTATAATGGGATAAAAAATAGAAAATAAGATAATAATAATATGAAAACTTGGATCTTCTTGATCCCCTAGAATAATCACACTCACGACCAATATTGTAGAAATGAAGAAGAATGTTAGTAATGAAATATGAATTTTGAAAATGAAAATATATATATAATTTTTGAGAGATAATAAAATTGAATAAATAATGAATGACGTATAATGAATTTAGATAATATATGTTACCTATATGACTATTACAAATCTTCCCATTAGAATAGTAATCAGACCATTGGAATAGTAACCTGATCACTGGAATAATAATATAATCATTTGGAATAGTGACCTGATTGTTATAATATTATTTTCACCTATAAAAGTTTAAAATAATATCTTTTCAACTTATAAAATGATTATATAAAATATTTATATCATTATAAAAGTTAATAAATGTCTCAAAAATTATAAAATAAGTATATCTATTTTTGTAAAACATAAATGTTTTATTTATATTTTTTAAAAAATGTAATGATATAAAAAAAAGTTTATTTTCCTAAAATGAGTTTATAAATCAATATGTATTCATATTATAATGATAATATAATTTTATGATACCTTAATTAATTTTTCTTAGGGTCGGGAAAATGGTGATAATATTAAAATTAGTATTTTACCAAATAAATAAGGGTTTTATTTAAATTTTAAATTTATCATATTTGGAAAATTATTTTTATAAAATGGATTTCATTTTTGAAATCTACACATTAAAAAAATTAGGGTTAATTTTTGATATTTTTCTAAAATATTTGAATTTTTGGTGAGTAGTGGAATATGGTAAAATATGGTATTTAACATTATAAGATAAAAACATGAATTTTTTATTCATAGATGATGTAAGAACACATTTTTTAAAACTAAAATTAACCATTTACTATACATGATCATAATAATAAATACTATTGTTTTTCTTGATCCAAAATAATAAAATAATGAATATAACAATTAAAAAAACCCCTCTCCTTCCCTTATAAATACCCCCTTTAAAACCACTTCTCATATCACCTTTTAATCATTTTATATTTAAAAATTTATGAATAATTATCTTCCCAATACTCTCCCCAACATTCCAGTTATTCTTGTCTCACAAAAAGACCAATTCAAAGTTCCTTAAAGGGTTTTTCAAGGAGATGACACTCAAGAGGTAATATTCTCAAAATACATCTTTTAAATTCTTTTCTTCTTCTACCTTATCCTAAAATACCTCATAAAAAATGTAATAATGAATCAAATATAATTTATATAATATAATTTTATAGTTATAATTTAATATATATCATTTATCCTCTACTCTTATCCTCTAATTATAAAAATGAAACCATTTTCCATGTTATGTCGATTCACCACCTCCATGGATTATGAGTTTTTTTTCTATTACCACTTTAAAGGATAGTGATAAAAATATTATTGTGATTAAATAAAATAATAATATTTATATTATAACTTATATAAAATATTATAATAAATATATATACATAATATTAAATAAAATGAAACTAGTTCATGATTGTCGATGAAACTTCATAAATAAACTAACTGCATAATGTTAACATTTTTACGAAGTGAGTCATTCATATTTCAGAACACAAAAGGATATTTGGGATCATTAAAATTTATGTAAGGACATGAATATAATTTTATTTAAATTATGTAGTTTTATTCTCATTTTACAACAACATAAATAATTATCTACAGGTGACCTGGCCTTGGAAACATGAAACAAACGCTCTCAGAACAATGAAATTAAATATTATATCTCATTGAAATGGTTATGAATGAAAATAAAAAAAATTATAATAAATAAAATATATATATAAAAGGTTCTGAATTAATTAATTAGTTAATATAATTTTATTATTCAAGATGCTAAGTGTAAGTGCAGAATGATTCTGGAACCTATGGTAAGGGATCTCTCCAAACCACCCTATCTTCTTTAGGGTTAGCTTTCTCTCTCTTACCTTACTTTATCACTATAATATTATTATTTAATTATTTTTTATTATGTATTTATGTCCCAAAAATATATGCATATCTTAATTTATCTTTCCTTTATGTGGATATACATGTTTTAAAAAGGCTCCCTTCTCTGTTTCTCTCAATAAGAAAACTCGATTAAAGGGAAATTTTTTGTTTCTTACCCTATTACAAGTATTGATCATTAAATTGTTTCAAACCACCTATGTTTTATAAAATTGATCATTTTATCCTATAAACCAATTTTTTTTTATTCAAATTATTATTCCCATACCTTTTGTAAAGACTCGTTACCCTTTTTCCTAAATCCCCACTTAAGAGGTACATTTCCAAAGGTATTTCTCTACTCTTTTTAAAGTCTTCACTTTAGTTGGAAATAATTTCTCATAAAATATTCTTATGAAAATACAAGAATTATTAAATCAATTATTTCATATAAACCATTGTGATATTCCATATAGTAATTATATATTTCACGGTTATGTAACTCACTTATTTCCATGGTTAATCCTTATTTTATGCCTTATGTTTGATTTCTTTATGTCAAATATATATGCATGTACATGTTATGATTGGTGAACCTAGAAAGCTCTCCAATGAATTGGATAATATTTTTGTCTCATGATACATTATTTATGGGATTCAGGAGTAAACCCAAAATATTATGGGACTCATTCCACCATGTGATGTTTTTTTGGCAGTTATCCTTGATTTATTATTATGTCATATTATATGTTGCATCCACTTTCATATGTTTTCATGATCTCAGAATAACATTTTATTTATGTTATTAATACATATGATTATTCATGATCCTTGTCATGTTATTCCTTATGACTCATATGTTATGCTTTATTTCCATGTTTATTCCCTTACTAGGATTTATAGCCCACCCCTTTCTTTTATGAATTCCCCAGGTTATCCTATGCAGTTTTAGGATATCAAAGGGATTTAAGAGCTCATTATGGATAAAAAATAAATATTTTTGGGTTTTTGTTCCTTTTTTATTTATTATGAACCTAGTATTATAAAGGCACTATCCATCATGATCTTTGGGTTGTTTTTATTAGATATTTATGTAAAACATCATGTAATGATATGTATAAAAGGCTTTGGTCTCTATATTAAAACTAAGAGATAAGGTTTAAAATATCATAAAAACATAAAAAAATTCTTAGATGAGTTTATTTTGAATCATACTCATAATATATTCTAAATAAGTCAATTTGGTTCCACTTTACTTTGATAAATACATATATATTCAAAAGTTGTAAGTATTTACAAGTGTGCCACTCCCCTCACTTGTAAAAGGAAAACTTCTCTCCTCACTTATTCACACACTTTGATCCATTTATCTAGACCAAGACCAGCCTATATACCTTACCAAAATCCTTACCCACATCCTATAGGTTCTTTTCTTTCCAAAAAACCAACCTAAGATGGCTTAAAGTGTAAGCCTAGAGAGGTTCTCCAACGAAGATGTATAATTATTAATCAAGTGTTTCATACTTATTTATTCTTATATATCCTTTAAATATTCTTCAATCGTGATAATATAATAAAATAATTATCTTTCATATAATAAAATGTTATTATATTGATTTCACAACTCTTTTTTATCTCATTTTCCATCTTATGGGAAATGAAAACTTCACTTGTGTGTACATGTGGTCTACCACCTCCATGAAGTGGTGTGTTTCATTTTTCATCACTAGATAATATGGATGGTTAAAATGATTAAAAAAATAAATATATATTATATTTATTACATAAATATCATTTTTTAAATATAATATATTACCTTCATTATTACCCACAATCCATTGTAAAATGATATCGTTGCTTGTGCATATATGTGGACTACCACCTCTATGAAGTGATATGATTTATTTTTCATTTTCACCTTACAATGATATTCATAAAGATATAACTAATGGCTTGTATAATATATTTATAATTTTGGAAAATTAAAATATTATCTACTTTATTTCTTTTCCACCGAATAAAAAAATGAAAACTTTGTTCATGCATATTAATGGACTATCATCTCTATAAAATGATGTTTTTTTTTAAGTTTTGGGCTGAAGCCTCAATTTATTATTAATGAAAAGACCTCTTTAGATTGGGTAGAGGGTGACCCATTACATAGCCCGAAGGCCCAAGGCCAAGTGTCCTGCAAACAGGGCTAGAAAGCCTATTTTTTATCCCAAAGGACCCCTCGATGAACAGTACTGCTACAGTACCCTCACAGCTACAGTACCGCCGCCGCTACAGTACACTACTACAGTCCCTCTGCCGCTACATTGCTACCGTTACTACACTCGCCGCTGCTATAGTACTGCTACAGTACCTACTACAGTGCTGCTACAGTACCCTAGTACAGTACTCGGGAATTCTCCCCTACCCGGATTTGATCCTGGGTCTTTTTGATGCCAAGCAGGAGCCTGAACATTCTCAATGCATCGATGTTTCTTTGAGGATATAAAATGAGAAACCCAAAAACATCCAGTGTGAAATTAATAATTTTAGTAACTAAATCAAACATGATAATAAATTAAATAAAGGAATAATGATAATAGAATGAACATGAAAAAGGTTATTAAGAAATTAAATAAATAATATAATTTTATTATTCATGTGTTAAAGAATGTAAGAAGTGATATGAGGCTTAATTTAAGGGACTTTCTTTTGAAAAATGTGTTTTGAAATTTTCCTTTCATCCCTTTTTATTCTATATTGAGGTTCTTTTAAAAGTTTCAAGAATGTTTTTATTTATTATTAAAAGGTTTTAAAAGTTAATTTTCATTTATATTTGACTTTCTTTACAAATTTTAAAAAAGCAATCTTTTCAACATTTTTTATATGGGTTATTTTCAACTTTTTACAAAATTAAAAAAATAATTTTTTTTATGAATATTGATTGAAAAAAATTTATCATCATCATAGCGATTATTTGTTATAAAACTTCCTCTAAAAGTTAACATGGTTTTTCAAAATAGATCATATTCTCTCTCTTCTATGCATTTTTCCTTTTTAAGAGTTTTAAAATAAAAAGGGATATTTCTCCTTATGATTATATGAAAATGGAAAGTGTTCTGATTATGGGTTCAAATAAGTTTTTCAATGGTTTTTATAACAGCCCAAAATTTTCTTCTATTAATAAAATAACTAATGTCTCCCAAAAACTATTTTATTTTGTTTTACAATATAATCACATATTAATAATTTATATTTCATTGTACGTTATAAAATAATATTGACTATTATAACTAGGAATAGTATAGGGATATAAAAACTAAATAATAGTGAAATCACTAAGGTGGACTCCATAGGCTTAACTTCTACCATGGATATAATTCTTACCATGATGACTGTATAAATAAATATAAGTGTTAGGAAAATTATAGGGATATAAACACTAAAAAATCATGAAATCACTATTGGGAATTATTGCTATTATGTTCATTGGGAATTATGATCATTGGTCCATATGGTCATTGTTCATTATGGTCGTTGGTCAGTATGACTATTGAGAATTATTAATGTTGGTTATTTATCTATTATAAAGTGATTATTAGGATTGTTTTATAATTCAGTAAGAAGAAATAATGGACTCATCAAGTAGGATCATCTCTAATGATGTTCACTTGTTAGGGATTATAATAGAGGTAGAATCACTAGGTTTTACACTTGACCAAACCTAATCCAAACTTCAACAAACGAGACATGATTGGGATCGTTTGTGTGATAAGTTCAATATAGTAGAGAACACCACCTTATAAATGTTGGATAAACCACCCCAATAGACACAGCCATTACACATATTACTCTTAGGTAATATGCTAATATAATAAGGGTTTATGTATCGATACCTTAAGTAGTATTAAGGTGTAATTATTTAGAAATAAACTAGTTATTACTCTACTTGAATTCCATTTTTCATTTTTTTAATTTAATCTTATTTACATGAAATACAAAATGTACTTTAATATCTAATGAATATGATAAAATAGATTTTTCATATAAAGAAACCAAAATATTATTTTTTGGAAATAAGTATGAATTCTATTTTATGATAAATTCATAAATTCTAAATAAAAATTAATTTCAAGAAATAATCTTATAAAAAATATTTAAAAATAAATGATAATATAATTTAATTAAGTTTCAATAATTTTGTATATAACGGTCAGAAAGTTTATTATTTCATAAAAAACTATTAATTTTAAATAAATAAGTATTTTTATTTAAAAGATAAAATTATAATAAATTTAGGATTATTTTATTAAAATGAATATTATTTTTTGAATTTCCCCCACGGGGTGGCCCAGTTGGTTGGGTCGTTCGCTTGTTTCCTCAGAGTCAGGGGTTCGATTCCCGTTGGTTACAGGCTTTAGCCGAGGTAATTCTACACCGTGTGATTTACCACCTCAACAGTGCAGGGAAGCGTGGGGAGGCCAGTTTTACTCACTCGGGCTGCGATTTGCATTCGAGACCCAGGACTTGGTACCCCTTCGGAAAGAACGGGTTATTCCAAGAATAACATGAATTATAATAGTGTGGGTGAGGTTTCTATTCAAAAAAAAACATTTTTTGAATTAGTTCATCAAAATTTATTTTAGGGTGAAATTTTGAGAATTTTCTAACAAATTTTATTTTTTGGTGAAAAAGAAAAAAATATCATTTTATGAGTACCATGATTTTTATGACATCATTATGATGTGAACGTAGTTCAAAATTTTATAAATCTTTTTATTCAATCAAAAATTCATTTAAATATTATAATAATGAATTTAAAAATATTAATTTTCATTTATAAATTTGTTCATAAAATTTTGGAACCATAAATAGATTTTTCTTTTATAAAAAATATTTTTGGATTCTATTCATTATGTGGGGTGTTTTTGAGGTTTTTATGGTATTATATTGATTTAAAGTTTATCCTAGAATCCTTTTATTATTAAATCTCTATTAAATTAATTGTAAATTATTCCACCCAGAAGTGGTTGGCTTAAATAAACAAATAAGCAATATTTTAGCCCTTAAAACCACCCCTCCTCAAGTATAAATACCCACCCATTAACCCCTCACTCCACACTAAAAATCCTTGGAGAATTAATCCCCTATAAATATTCCCTAAAATTTGTTTCTAAGATTCTAATTAGTCTCTCTCTAGCTTTATAAAACTACTTTACAAAGTAAGGGTTCTCTCCCTCCTCTTTTTACATTCAAGCATTTTCCTTTGAGATAAGAATTTTATTCTCAATTTAATTTTATTTTCATGGGTTTTTAAACAACCCTTTAATATACATATGAATATTTGTTAATGATATACTACCTTTATCTCTCATTAAACACATTTCATAGTCCCTTTTGTATGCCTATTATGTTTTCGAAATCATTCATTGATTTTCCATGATATATTTTCTTATTGTGAATACCCAAAATATTTTAATTCAAGGGTCTTACTATAGTTGTAAAATTTCATTATTTATTGGTGAAATACATGAATGAAACCCGCATTACCTACTCATGGGTTAAAATGGTATGTACTTATGATATTTGATCAATGTTTCACACATAATGTTAGATATATAAAGGGTGTACCCTGATGGCACTTCAATGCATTGGCTATAGAATTAATCTCTAAAGATAAAATGTTTATGATACCTTAGAAGCATGAATTGGTAATGTTTTATAATACCTTGTTTAATAACATTGGTAAAATATTTTATGATTCCTTAGGGATGAACTATGGAGATATTATTATGAATGTTTCATGTTTATGTTATAGCCACATTTCCATTTTATGCCTCATGATCTTATATATATATACTTATGTTATACCTAAAATTCTTTTTTTTATGTTCTTATTATATGCCTCATGTTTAACCCATTATGTTAATTAATGATATTTATTCATTTTTTAACCCTTAATGGGCTTTATTATCACCCTTTTCATTTGATAAATGTCCCCAAGAAATCCTATGCAGTGAGGTGAATTAGGATTGGATAATAAAGAACTCAATCAAGAGAGTTGAAAACTAATTTATATTGTATTTTGGGTTTAATTTATGTCTTTTATTATGTACCAAGTTTTTAAGACATTAAACCTTAATAGACCATGTTTATTTTATAATTATTGTATTTAGTTATGGAAATAGGCTAAAATACTTGTATGAAAATGTGAGGCACTATAGTTGGTATCAGAGAACGTTTTAGTTATTTTTAAAAATTAAAAGAAAAATAAAAGTTAGTGAAACCCCTAAGGATAAGACTAAATATAGTAAAATATCCCTAACTTTTAGTAAAGTATAGAGAGTGTATTTTTTAAGAAAATACATACCTATTTGGATATTGGGAAGTGGATGTGGCTATGGCACAGATATACCTAGGGGTAATAACTTTGAAAATAGTGTATTGGGTATTAACTTGATCATCACATGGTTCAAAATAAATATTACTAAGACTGAACACCTATCTAGACACTCCCGGTGGATTTTATTTTTTTATCATATAATTTTTACAAACCATAATAAAAGGATATATAGGTAAATTAATTATTTTTTTAGATGTAAAAAATGGTTAAAGTATATGATCCTAAAAGAGAAATATTGTAAAACCTTTAGGATTAAACTCCCCTTTATAATTTATTCTTAATAGAATCCATTTTCTTATTCAATTGTTCATTTTTTTAGAAAATGAAAGTAAATTAAAGGGAACATGGGTATAATGGATGCATTGGGAAATTAAACAATGACCATACTAATATAATGGAATCCGAAATTGAAAAGTTTTTGATAATGTTAAATCATTTATACCATGTTATGAATAATAACTTGAACCATGTAGAGAATTCATCTTCACTTAATAGGGAACAACTATCCATTGAATTTTTTATTCACTAACAACCACAATATTTTAGTGGACCTTCTAACCCATTGATCGCAAAACAATGGATCAACTCTATAGAAATGATATTTTATGTACTCCATTGTTATTTTAAAAAAATGTAACCTTGGTAGTATATCGTTTAGATGGAGAGGCAGATCAAAGGTGTACATTAATCAAAAACATGAATCCTAAGGATGAAATTGATGCTATGGAGTGGGAAGATGTTAAAAATTATTTTTCAATAAGTATTTTTCTCATACCCTATGAATAAAAATAGAAAATGAGTTCTTTGAGATGAATAAAATGGAAATTTAATCTATGGAAGTTTATGAGATAAACTTCATAAGTCTTAAGTGTTATGATTCAAGAAATTTTATTGATTTTGGGGGGAATACTGATTGATTATTTAGTGGACTGATACACCATCTATGGAAAGATTTGGAAATCCAAGACTTTGTGTGTTATGAGGAGAGAGTATGATGTTATCTCAAAGTTGAAATGGATTTTAGATATTCCCAGTTGTTTCATTGATATAATTATAGGAACATAATGATGGAGTAAATTTTTGGAAAGAATACTGGCCATAAAATGGAAGGGAAGAAAGTATAATATCCCATGTCCAACAAATGTAGAAAAAGGTACTTGAGGAGTTTTACTTAAGGAATTGGAAAGTGTTTAAAGTGTATAAAGTCTAGACACATTGATCAAAACTATATTGTATATGAAAAAATAATATATACTAATTTGAATGACAATGGGAATATGGTGTAAGAACATCATGTTGTGTTATGCTTTAAGTGTGGATAGCATAGACACTTTTCTAACTAGGGTCTGAATCCAAGAATGGGGGAGGGAAACTTCAATCAATCCTAGAAAAGGCCAAGGGATCACATCCATGATTTCACTATCACGATGGATGAATTTGAGCCTCTAAATAAAATGTTAATATGTGCACTTATTATTTACTCAAATATTTCTTGTACATTATTTGATTATAGTTCAATGCATTCCTTTATTTCTTTAAGTTTAAAAAGAAAATATAATTGAACCCTAAACTATTAAAATTAAATTAATTAGTTAAAACCACTAGAGGTTAAATTCAGTCTATAAGTTTATAAATATATTCCCCCATTCACTTTAGTGAGTATAATGTCATCAAAAATCTAGTAGTGATTCTAATAGAGGAATTTTCCATAATACTATGTATGGATTGGCTCTCAAAGTATAATTCCAAGATCAGTTGAAGAATCAATAAAGTATTAGTTTTCTTGTGGGGACCTAAAATTATATTTAAAGGATAGATATACCATCCTGAGTATTTTCAATCACTGCCTTCTATAGCCTTCTTTATGGAAATGATTGGTGAGAAGGGGAATAAATTGAAAGTAAAAAATATGGAATTTGTACCCATTTTTTAGGAATACATTGATGTATTTTCAGAAGAATAATTTTAATCTCATTTGGAAATAGAGATAGGATTATCCATTTAACTCACACCTAGATCTAAAACTATATCAAATACCCCATATAGAATGGAATTCATAGATCTAGATGAATTGAAGAAGAAAATTCAGGATCTTTTGGACAGGGTTTTTATCCATCCAAGTGTGCATCTTTGGGGAGTTGGTATTCTCTTTGTAAAGAATAAGAATGGATCAATGCGACTATAAATTTATTTTAGACAACTTAATGGTATTATAGTAAAGAATAAATACCTTATTCCAAGAATTGATGACTTATTCAACAAGATTTATAGAGCTCAATTCTTGTAAAGGTTAAACTTTGATCTTGGTATCATAAACTAAGAGTAAATAAATAAGATATCCCATATATGGCCTTTCAAACAAGTTATAGAGATTATCAGTTTATTTATATTCCTTTTTATTTGACTAATTCGCATTTTATATCTACGTATTTGATTAATAGAATATTTAGGGCCTAAATTGATAAATTTTTAGTGGTATTTATTGATGATATTATTATAAATTACAAAAGTCATGAGGAATATGAGGAACACCTAAGGGTCATATTAAAAAATATAAGTAAAGTGAGTATTTTTTTCAAAAATAAATAAATATGAGTTCTTGTTGAAAAAATTGAAATTCTTGGTACACATTGTATCATGTGAAGTAATCTATGTGGATCCATCTAATACTAAGGCGGTAAAGGTATGTCCTCATCTAATAATAGTGATCAAGATTCTTAGTTTCCTTGGTTTAGTTGGGTACTATATATGGTTTTTGAAGAACATTACATGGATTTCTAATCCACTATCTAATTTAGCTTGAAAGGGAATTAAATTTACCTGGAAAAAGGAGTATGAATAATGTTTTCAAGAGCTAAATAATAACATAGTTATCACACCTATGATAACTTTAACCTCTAATGCAGAATAATTTTTCATTTATAGTGATTCATCCTTGAAAGTATTTAGATGTATACTCGTGTAGAATGACAAAGTGATTTCTTATGAATATCTAAATTTTAAGCCTTATGAGAAAAATTATCCTACTCATGAATTGTAATTATATGTGGTTATTTTTTCTTTAAAGATATAGAGACACCATCTCTATAGAGATAAGTGTGATATATACACAGATCGCCAAATTTTTAAGTACATATTCACATAAAAAGAAATGAACATGATAAAAAGGATATAGTTGGAGATTTTAAATGATTATGATTGATCTATTCATTACCACCCTAGTAAGGAGAAAATCATAGATTCATTAAGTAGGAAACCCTAGAGTTCTTGCAATGATGAGTATTTAAAGAGAAACTTTGATCAAGGACTTAGTAAAGATGAATATAGAGGGAAGGGACATCGTAAATATTATCTCAAATTATTTCCCAACCATTATTACTATATAGGTTCAATAAATTACAAAGATTTGATCCTATGATACGGAGAAAGAGAGATGTGATGAAAAATGGAAATTTTACCAAGTTTTATCTTGATCGGGAGGGAGTATTAAGGTTCTGAAAAAGGATATATATCCCATCTATTATGGAGTTTAAGAAAGAAATAATGGACAAATTTCATAGCTCTTTAATCTTTATACATCTCAGAAGAACCAAAAATTTATAAATATCTACATGATCATTATTGGTGGGATGACATGAAAAGGGAGATTGATGAGTATACTACAATATGTTTGGTATTTTAAAAAGTGAAGGTAGAGTGGAAACTTCATGGGAGTTATGAAACCACTACCAATGCCTTTATAGAAGTAGGAAAATCACTATGGATTTTGTTATTTTACTTCCTAAGAAATTCAAGGGAAACAATTCCATATGGGTGATTGTTTATATATTAACAACATTTTTCCATTTCATTGATGTGAGAGAGGATTTCTCCCTTGAGATCCTTTCTTGACTGTATATTCAAGAAGTGGTGTGACTACATGGGGAACCTCTATCTATTATTTCTATATGTGATATGATATTTAATTATAAGTTTTTTAGGATCCTTAAAAAGAATATTAATACATAGTTAAACCTAAGAACATCCTATCATCCCCAAACTAATGGGAAATATAAAAATACTATTTAAATTTTGGAGGAAATTTTAAGGGCTAGATCACATGATTTTAAATGAATTTGGGACCAATATCCTTGTTGAATTTTCATAAAACAATATTTTTTAATTATTCAAATGGATCCATATAAAGAGATTTATGGGAAGAGTCAAAAAACTCCAACATGTTAGGATAAAGTTGGATAAGGAAAGATATTAGGACCAAAACCTATGAAATAAACCATGAGGAAGATATAAGTAATCTAGATACATATCAAGGCTTTTCAGAGTTAATAGAATATTTATGCAAATAATTGAATGAAGGAATTGTAATTTCATATTGGAGATCATATTCTTTGAACAGTATCACCGTGGAAAGGATTCATGATATTTGGAAATAAGGGGAAACTGATTCCAAGTTATGTTAGACTATTTTTGATTTTGGAACATGTTATATTAGTTTCCTATCGGTTAGATCTACTACCAAATATTTATAATATCTATGATATCTTTCATCTGTCCCTATAAAATAAGTATGTGTCAAAACCAACACATATACATGAAAAAAATGGTGTGGAATTGGAATATGATCTTTCATATAAAGAATAATTGATCCAAATTCTTGATGAAATGGAATAATTGATAAGGAATAAGATAACACAACTCATGAAACTCTTGTAGAGATATCATAAGTTTGAAGAAGAAAATTGGGATCTTGAAGAAGTGATAAAGGAAAAGTAACCCCATTTATTTTGATGTTAGACAAAAATCCAAATGGTGAAATATTTTTTAAGGAGGGGTAATGTGATGGCCCAAAATTTCCTTCTATTAATAAAATAAATCTTATCTCCAAATAACTATTTTATTATGTTTTAAAATAGAATCATGTTTTAAGACTATTAAATTTAATTGCACATCATGTAATAATATTGACTACTACAACTAGGTATAGTATAGAGATATAAATGCCTAAGAATAGTGCAATCACTAAGGTTAACTCCATAGGCTTGAATTCTCCCATGAAGATCATTCTTTCCATGATGACTATAAAAATAAAGAGAAGTGTTGGGAAAATTATAGACATTATCAGGGGATATGTAAGAACCTTTATTAGTGAATTAGTGAATGATGACGTATGATATTAGTGGTTCATGTATATAGGGAAATATAACCATTAGAAATTATTACCATTATAGTTGTTGTGCATTATGACCATTGATCAATATAGTCAATGTTCATTATAGTCATTGGTCAATATGACTATTGGGAATTATGACTATTGATTATGCATTCATTATAAGCTGACTGTTGATATTTTTTATAATTTAGAAGGAAGAAACCATAGCCTCTTCTAGTATAAAAATCCCTTATGAGGTTCACTTATTGAATCTCAGGAGGGAGGTGGGGTCACTAGGCTTTTCCCCTAACCAAACCCAAGTTGAACTTCAACAAATGATACATGATCAAGATTTTTTATGAGAGAAGTTAAAGCTAATAGAGATCACCATCTAATAAATGTTAGTTGATCCATCCCAATAGACTACCACCATCGCACTTCTTACCATTAAGGTATATGCTAATATAATAATGGGTAATGTATCTAGACCTTAAGTTGTTTTCAGGTGTAATTTTTTAGAAATTAAATAGTGGTTACTCTACTTGAATCCCATTTTTACTTGTTTTATTTTAATATTATTTATATGAAATAGAAAATTCACATTAATATCAAATGAATATGATAAAATATATTTGTATTATAAAGAATCCAAAATTTTATTTTTGGAAATATGTTTAAATTTTATTTTATGATAAATTTATAATTTTTAAATAAAACTTATTTTTAAGAAATAACCTTATAAAACACCTTTTATTTAAATATAAATGATAATATAATTTAATGAATTCTCGAGTGATTTTTTTATATAATAGTCAGAAAGTCGATTATGTCGTAAAACTATTAATTTTTAATAAATAAGGGTTTTTATTTAAAAGATAAAATTATCATATTTAGAGAATAATGTTGATAAAATGAATATTATTTTTGGTCGTGGTGCATCAAAATTATCTTAGGGTGAATTTATATAAATTTTATGACAAAGTTTATGTTTTGGTGAAAAGGAAAACATTACCATTTTACAAGTACTATGATTTTTATGACATCATTATGATGTGGGAATAATTAAAATTATAGATATTTTTATTCAATTAAATTTTCATTTAAGGAGTATAATAATTAATTTAAAAATATTTTCATTTAGAAATTTGTGCTTAAAATTTTGGAACCTTAATTATATTTTTCCTTATAAATTTTTTTTAGATTTTATCCATTAAGTGGGGAAGTTATAAGGTTTCCTTCAGTTTTGGATTGATTTAAATGTCCTCCCAACCTCCTTTTATTTTTAATTATCCATAAGATTTGTAATAATTTATTCCACCCACAAGTGGGTGGCTTAAATAATAAAATAACCAATATTTTAGCCCTTAAAAAACCTTTATGCATGTATAAATACACACCCATTATCCCCTAAATCCTCAATACAAAGCCTTTGATTATGAATCCCCTATCATTCCCCCTCTCAATAGTCCCTCCAAGTTGGTTCTAAGGTTATAAGGAGTCTCTCTCTAGCTTTAAGAATCTACTTTTCAAGGTAAGGGTTATCTCCCTCCTCTTTTTACATTCAAGAATTTTCCTTTATAATAAGATTTTTATTCTATATTTATTTTATTTCCATATTTTTTAAAACAAATATTTAATATACATATGATCCCTTGTTAATGAGATACTACCTTTCTCTCTCATTAAACCCATTTCATAATCTCTTTTATATAACTGTTATACTACTGAAATCATTCCTTGATTTTCTATGCTATATTTTCTTATTGTGAATACCCAACCTTATTTTCATTCAAGGGTATTCTTATAGATGTAACTTTCTATTATTTATTTTTAAAATCCATGCATGAAAACCACATTCCATACTCATGGGTTAAAATTATATGTACTTATGATCTTTGATTGATGCATCACACATAATGTTAGTCATGTGAAGGGTGCACCCTGGTAGCACTCTAATGATTTGCATGCAGAATTAATCTCTATAGATGAAATTTTTATGATACCTTGTAATCATTATTTGTAATTTTTTTATGATACCTTGGTAAGAAAATTGGTAAAATATTTTACAACACCTTAGTGATGAACTATGGTGATATACTTATGAATGTATCAAGTTTATATTGTAGCCATGTTATGCCTTATGTTCTTAAATACATATACTTATGATATACCTCAAGTTATTTCTTTTCTTATTCTATGCCTCATGTTTCACCCAATATGTTCATTATTTATCTATTTTCATTATTTATCCCTTAATAGGTTTTATTATCAACCCTTTCATTTCATAAATGTCCCTAGGAAATCATATGCAGTGAGGTGATCTAGAATGGGATAATAAAGAACTCATTCAAGAGAGAAAAAAAATAGTTTATTTTTTATTTAGTATACCAGATATTTCTTTTATTATGTACCTTTTTTTCAAGACACTAAACCTCAAAATATCCTATACATTTTATAAATTTTTTATTTAGTTATGGAAATATGTTAAAATCCATGTATGAAAATGTGGGGTGTTATAGTTTTATAACGAAAAGTGAAAGATTACAAATTTATTGTTATTAATATGTTACTTGATAATTATAGATAATGATGGGAGAGTCTGATATAGCTCATGATAATGAGTTAGACCAATATAGCTCTCAAATGAATTCGGTAATGATTTAGTCTTAAAATGTGAAAATGAAGCAAAATACTAGGTGGTTACTCTTATAGAATTAATTAGGCTTCTGTTATCCCAACATGGGTTAAAAATGATTGAACATGGGTTATGAATATAATGTTACAAGATACCTATATTATTCTTAAAAAAATTATGGGTATTGTTTGATTTCATGGGGTGAGGAATTTTTATTAATTTTTAAAGGTGAAAGGTTTGTTTTTTAAAAGTAATGTTTTTAGGATTTTTCACATACCTAAAGATGACTTCATGGTTTTCCTATAGTGAATAATGGGTAATAAATATTTTATTTTAGAAAAGGTTTATTTTTATATGTAGAAATTTTTTATTTATGTTCTCAAAAAAAATTTGTAAAAAGGTAAATATTTTCATGGTCTTTCATATTTTCATTGGACTAATAGGATTCCTTTATTTTATGTACCTTGTTGATATTTTTATGCTCATCCTATATTTTTAAATGTTTTTCAAAAGATATAAGGATTGGAAGGAACTATTTCAAGGTCAAACATTCTGATTTTGATTCATCTTAAAAAAAGAAAATGTGTCTTGAATAAAACAAGGATGTAAACTTAAATCCCATTTTCTATAGAAAAAATGTACACTATGTGGAATTTTTCACATTTTTTCATGATTTTTTTACTAATTATATAAAAGTATAAACCCAAAAGATCATGGGAATGTAAAAATTTGAAATTATTTCTTTTAAACTAATATCTATGGGCTATTAAAGTAGTGGATCGTTATAGCCACACAAGCCAGGAATAGTTTTTTAAACAAAATTTTAATTTTACTTCAATTTAGCTTATCATTTTTTATAACAATAATATATATATTTTAAGTGTTTTATGAATATATATATTTACATTTATATGATAATTTTTTTGTTTTTCATATTTAATATTCTATGATTATAAGTGTTTATTTTTTTTAATAATTTTTCTCAATATTAATTAAAAATTCAAGCCTAGATTGACCAAGTATTTTTTGGATCGGTCCATGTAAGCTCAACCCACTCCACCTTGATCAAGAGTTTTTAACCCCCTAGATATATTCCATGAGTTTGGACTAATATGTGTTTAATTGAGATACTAATTATTCCATTTTTTTAAATAACTTAATTGATGAATATATCATATTTTTACCAGTATTGTCCAAAGTTTGCATAAAATATATCAAGGTGGCTTGGTAAGCTCTTGAAATTTTATGATATTTTTTTTATGTTAAATTCATAACATACATTTCAGGATACACATATAAGAATTTTAGAATTTATGATACATTTGTGATCATTGCTGGTATCATACTAGGATTTATTTCTTACACTTGGTATATTCACATCTCATTGAAGTGAAAATTTCACTCATATACACATAAGAAAGGTTGAGGGCATGATATAGCTAGGTGATGGTATCTATAATCAATATTATTATATATATATATGAGTTTTTAGTAGTATGAAGTGATCTAATTTATGAATTTATTTAAGTCATTACTAATGTATTACTTTAAGATACTTCTACACGAGTTTTGTTTTATAACTATTTTGGTTATATAACATATGGGGAATTATTGGGATTTATTTTAGAGGTTTATTGATGTTATATGGTATCATATTATATTGTGGATATTTTTTTAATTTTATTATATTTATTTTATTATGATTATCCACTAGTGGGTAATCTATCCCCAAGATATACTTTAAACCCTCAGTGTGTAGTACCCCAAGATTAAGTTATGTCACTATTTTACATTATTCATTTTGAGGTTTAGATGGTGGGGTTAAATCACTGGTTATGTTTAGAGGGTGGAGGATAGAAGAAGATGGAATCTAGGTATAGGAATTGATTCATTGTATGAATGGTTATTAACAGCATGAATAATTTCTAGGTAGTTTCCATGAATTCTATTCAAGGCATGAATAAGTTTCAGGGATTTTAGTGAGGTGATTTGAATTTTGGAATAATTGGTTATTTCAAAGTTTCAATACTTAAACCCATATTTTATGTTGTGAGTTCATATGGTTTTATCTAGCCCTTTGAATTCCAATTCCCTTAGATTATAATTGTATACTCTTCTTTCTCATTACACTCTAGACTCTCTCTAGGTGATTTTTGGTGATCTTCGACTTCAAAACTCTATTCTCGATGATTCTTAGAGCATTGGATCTTGGAATCAAATTGTATGGGATCTATTCTTCCATTAAAATATAAATATACTCATTATATCTTGAATATAACCCTAAAAAGTATTTTTATGTCCAGATATATGTGATCAAAAATATTTTGATCAAACCTTATTTTGATTAATTATAAGAATAGAAGAAAGATACCAAATCTATGAATTGTGGAAAAAAAATTATCGAGTTCCTTTGAGGTATATTTTTTTCTTTCTTTACACTTTCTCTACAAAGTGAAGGTTCTTTGCTTTCTAAAATAATTTTTTCCTAATTTGAAATGAATTTATCATACTAAAACTCTACTAAATTGTGCACTCATTGGTCAATTCTTGAAACATGGGATGTAGGTTATTCCCACAAGGTGGTTGTTGATTTGATAAAAAAAATTCCTAAAGAACAAAGAAAAGTTTTAGTGGGTGAACATGGAAAGTTGTGTTTGGTGTGTGTTCATGTGAATTAGTCTTGTATAGAGGGACTTGGTCACATGGCCAATTTGGTCCAATGGTTATCACTAAGTGATTACTTTTTAGAGGATGGATCTTCACTCATGATAATGGTAGATGTCATTCATCATGCATGGGAGTGTGTGTGAGAGATATAGAGAATATAGAATGGTAATTCCAAGTAATTTGAAAATAACTATTATTTCTACTTAAGAGAACTGTATTTTTAGTGATCTACTCTTGAATTTCCTTCCTAGATGTTATATATATATAATGGTAAAATATTTTAACTCCATTGGTATTTTTTTAACTATTATAAAAAAGATGATCTAGCATGATTCTTATTTTAGTGGATGGTGGTAAAAGTCTTGTGGATTTACTAATGGGTTGATATACTCACACCCTACATATGAACTTTAGTGTGTATGCAGACATTGTTTTCCATGATGTATAAAAGAGGAAGTTCTCATATTTCACTAGTGTTTCTTCTTGATGTATTTTTCATATATGTCGAAGGTGGATCTTGGGGTTGGTCATGTTTTGGGAGACTGGATTGGTTCCACCTTGGTGCATGTTTCTTTATTTCTTGTGAACTTTTAGTTATTATAGTTTCATTTTTTATATTTTTACTCTGATTATTCATCTTATTAAACTTTGAATTGTTAGTTTACTCATTCGTCATTTATATAGTTGTCTTGGTTTTTTTATATTTTGTGGAGGTGTGTGTGTGTGTGTTTGCATGTGTGTATAAGTGTAAAAAGGTAAAAATATTCCCCCTTTGTTGTACCTATATATATTAATGTTTTCATGATAAAAAACCATATATTGTGTATTTAATATTTTTATTTGAGTGAATTTTAGTCTCACATTTTAGTATTTAAGTGATTTCATTAATGGAATATTGTTGAAGTTGGATGATTTTTTTGAATCTTTTAAAGAGGCTTTGAAGATTTTAATGGAGTCTTAATGGGTATGTTGAATTCATATAAAGAATCATTTAAATCAATTGAAAGATTATAAATAATATTTAATGGAAACATCTTAAAATTTGAGTCTTTTCGGTTTCACCAGCTAGTTGGTTCCATTTGGACATAATCTCTCAAATGAAACAAGGTCATTGGCTAGCTAGTGAAGGAGAATTGGCTAGCTGGTGACACATTCAATATTCCATCATTCTTCCATAGGATCATCATCTAGTTTTTTGATAGTATTTACTAGATTACAGATACTTTATAGATCCATCCACTTCTAGGTGACCCATTGTCCATCCAGTGAGGTGTACCAGGTAGTTAGTGGCTTCGAGTCAGCAGATCCAGGGGAATATTTAATGTGGTCAAAACAGCATTAATTTGGTATTCTTATTATTCATTGATCCCAATTAATTACATATACTTCCTAGACCTTTTGGATCCTATAAATAGAGAACTTTTTTCTTTTATCTTATCAATGAATGTTTGGAATGACTCTCTAGATGAATAAACATCAAATCTTCAGTGATCTCAAAGAGTCTGCTTAAAGAACCAATTATCAATTATCAAATCTCAAAGGCTCTCATTATTTTCTCTCTATATCTCTTATAAATTTTATCAAACCTTATATATAGAGCAGAGTGTGGCATTATAATGGATTTGTTCTAAGAAAATATTTCTTTTATAATCACCCTTTCTACAAAAGGTTCCTTACTAGAACTGAGGGTAAGGGAGATAGCTTCTTACTATCATTGAAGTAAGGGAGGTGGGTTTCTTACTACTTCCATCAAAAATAAAAGGGAGGAAGTGGTTAAATATTCTCTATTGAAATCAAGGTACTAATAATACAATCCTCTCAAAATGAGGGGAGGATATGTAAGGGATCACACTGAGATACTATCAAACTCCTTTATCAAACTATGTTTATTCTAACTTTATATTTATGCATTGCATCATCCAGTATCGATATTCATATATTTCATAAATTATATTCATCCACTTTTAATTGTGATTACTCTATTAATTAACTTTGATATTAACTTTATAATATGGATCAAATTTATCTCTTTATATATTTTTCATATTGAAACCATTTTTTTAATTTTCCATTTTCATTTATTATTTTATTTTTTAAAATCCAATTCACCCTCCCTCTTAACATTATACTCTAACCAAAACTTGGTATAAAAGGAAATCTTTTTCCTTTTTTTAAAAAACTTTGTTTTTGTGTTTTTCTAAAAAAACCTTGTTTTAAAAATTGGTTTTAATTTTCAAAATCTTGATTGATTTAAAAGTATGACTTTATGCTGAAAACTACCTCTTATACCCATTCTCCTTTCTTTAATGTAACAAACTACTCTTATTAAAAAACTCACATGTTAGTATTTCTTAGAAGCATTGGATATCATGTTTGGAAAAATTTTATGCATGGTTATACCCCAATAATTGAACTAGAAGATAAATAAAATCCCCAAGATAATGTATCTTTTGTATCAGATCATAGATATATGAATGCCTTGAATTTTGTTCTTGAAAAAAATTAATTTAATCATATATATGCTTGTAAAAAAATTATTGAAAATTAGAAATTGTTATAAATTACTCATGAAGTAATAAATAAAGTCAAATATAGTAATCTTGATTTGTATAGATAAGACATTGAAATTTTTCTTATTAATGAAAATGAATCTATTTACAATATTTTTACTCACTTTACTAACATTTTAAATGGATAATGTTGTCTTAGTGATGATTTTTCTATAGAAAATTTAGTTAATAAGATTTATGGGTCTTACCAAGATCTTGAGCACCCAAATTAATGGTTATACAAGGAGAAGATTATATCAAAAATATTCTTCTCGATGAATTAATTATCTCCCTCATGATGTATAAAATTACAATAAAGTGTCAAGCATATAAAGAATCTAAAGAAGAAAAGTAATATAAATAATACAGAATAAAAATTAAATTAAATTATATTGATAATGAAGATTCATCCAATAATGAATCCAATATTGAATGCTTGACCAAGATATTGAAAAAATAAAACAAAAAGAAGAAAAATTCATTTGGTTCCAAAAAGTAAAATCAAATTGAAGCTTCATAAGTGACATGATATGAATTAAATAATAAGGGACATATTAGAACATAATTATCTATCTATAAAAATAATTTTAAGGAAAATAATAAATTTAAGAAATATCTTAAAGTACCAACTGGGAGTGCTATCTATGACTCCATAGACTCAATATCTGCAACATATTCAAGCGATTATAGTCCTAAATTCCTCATAACACATCTTGAGGTAGGTGATGAGGTCAGTTCTCCTATTTATCACTCTTCTACTTATTCATCCTCTTCATCTCATTCAACCAATTCTCATTTCTATTATAATAAACAAAATAAACTTGATACTTTTTATAATGAACTCATTTTTAAATATGAATAACTTATAAATAAATACAAACAATTTACTAAATAAAAAGACAAAATTTTTAATGAAAAAGATATTCTTTATAAAAAAGGTGGTTTGGTTTTGAAATTAAAATATCAACCAGATGTTGAGAATTTAGAATCCCAAATCAATGAACTTAAAAATAATCTTGATCAATTCACTAATAGTGATCAATATCTAGATATCATTCTAAGTTCTCAAAACCCTTTAAAAACATTTCATGGTTTTGGTTTTTCAAATAATGTGAGTTCTTCCAAAAATACTACTTTTGAAGAAGGTATTTCTCAAAATAAGTTTTGTAATTATTATTTTAAAACTGGAAATTTGATTTATGAATGATATTAAAAAAATTATAGATATGGAAAACCTAAATATATTCATCATTCATCTAGTTTAACTTATACTAAAGAATTTTGGGTTCTTTAATATTTATTAACTAATATTAATGGACCCAAGAATGTTTTGGCTTCTAAATATATTCTAGCTAACCCTATCGAACACAATATTTGGGTACCAAAATGAACTTTATTTTGATATCTTATAGGACTATGCCTCTGAACAAAATTATCATATCATATGGTGGATTCTTAATACAAATAGACTATTAAAATCTTTAAATGTTTGGTCTATTATTATCTATTGAGCTCTTTGTTAAATGATTCAATTGAGGGGGATCCTTATCCAGTGAATATATGAGATGATCTACATAGGAATATGTTTTTTTATCGCTTTAATATTAATTTACCTCTTGAATTATTTTCTATATCACTCATATTACTCTCTCTCTCATCGATGCTTTCTTATTCTTAAAAGAGGAGTGGTTATCTTTTTAATATTTTATTTTATTTTTATTCTTTTTTCAAATTTATTTTTCTTCTCATTTTTAAATTTATTTTTCTTATCTCTTTCAAATTTATTTTCCTTCCATTTTTCAAATTTTTTTCATTTCTTTTTTAAATTTATTTTTCAAAATCTTTTAATATTTTTGAAATCTTGAGAATAAATTTGATTGATTTATTTTGAATTTTTTAAATTCTATTTGAAAAGTTTATTGAAATATATTTTAATTGATATGATGTGTTTTTAAACATAAATTTTATAACTTTAATCCATATCATTTTCTTTACTTATTTCTCCTTATGCAATGTCCATGATTTACATGCCTAATTATCTTAACTTGGTTTTTGATTTTGTGATAAACATTAAGGGGGATAAATTATTGAATTTCATTATTGATTTACCTTAAGAACAATTATATTCTTATTTTAAATAGCTTATAATTTTCATTCCTTGTTTTATTTTTGATAATCACAAAGGGGGGATGTTTTTTGGTTATTTAAGGGTGATAATTTTTTTATTATTGGTAAAAAATTGAAATTCAAAGGCATAGAAGTTTGTTTAAGTTATGTTTTGTTTATATCTTGATCATATTGAATATTTGTATGTTTATATCTTGAGAATATTGAATATATTTTATGTTTATATCTTGATCATATTGAATATATTTATGTTTTTGTATTGATAATATTGAATATATTTTACGTTTATCTATTTCTCATGTTGAATATATTAATCTCTAATATCTTAAATTTATTTCAATACTTGTTTTACTCTTGATTTAATGTTAATTCATATTTTCATATTGTGTGTTTGTGATCATAAAAAAATGGGATAATTTTGTACCACTCTATATCTTAATTTTTTCATGATCACAAACACTCTATTGTGTATCTAACATTTTCATTTGAGTGAATTTCAGTCTCACAATTTGATATTTAAGTTATGCCTTTGATGGAATCTTGTTGAAGTTGGATGATCTTTTTGAATTTTTTAAAGAGGCTTTGAAGATATTTATGAAGTATTAATGGGTATGTTGAATTCATGTAAGGAATTATTTGAATCAATTTAAGGTATATAAATAATCTTAAAGGTTCACCTCTTGAATTTGGAGGCTCGTAGGCTTCATTGGCTAGCTGGTTCCATATGGACAAAATCTCTTAACTCTAGAAACACCACCAGCCACCCAGTAGAGGAGAATTAGTCATTCGATGACCCATAAAGTGTTCAGTTATTATACAATAGGTCCACTATCCATCCACTGGAAAGTAGAATCTATTTGGTGTCGGCTTTCCAAATCCATCCACTTCTAGGTGACCCACCGGCCATCTAGTAAGGTGCACCGGGTAGAAGGTGACGTCAAGTAAAGAGATCTGGGGGAGCATTTAATGTGGTCAAAAATTAAATTAATTCAGTATTATTTTTATTTAATTAACCTAGTGAATTTCAAACCCCTCTTATACCTTTTTGAGCCTATAAATTGAGAGCTTGGTGTCTTTCATCTTATCAACGAACACATGTAATGACTCTCTGACCTAATCAACACCAAATATCTAGTGATATCAAAGATTCCTCTCAAAGAGATAATTTAAAATTATAAAATATCAAAGGCTCTCATAATTTTCTTTCTATATCTCCTCTAAATTGTATCAACCCTTATATAAAGATAATATAGTATCATTGTAATTGATTTGTTCTAAGAAAATATTTATCTTCTCATCATCCCTTCTACAATGGTTTTCTTGCTACAACTGGTGAAAAGAAAGGGTGATAGGTGCTTAATAATCTTGAAGTAAGGGAAGTGAGTTTCTTTCTAATTCCTTCAAAAAGAAATAGATGATGTGATTACCTGATCTCTATTAAAATAAAAGTACTAAATAAGATAAACTTGTCAACCTCAGGGGAGGTGATATAGAGGCTCACAGAAAACTATTTTTGAACTCATTTATCAAACTGTATTTGTTCCCTATTTTTATTTACACATTAAATCATTTTATATTTATATAAAAAAATTGTATAAATTTGATTCTTATACTTTACAGTGGTCATAATATCTTAATTAACTTTTATGTTAACTTTATAATATAGATCCAATTTATTTCTTTATCGCTTCGCCGTATAAAAATCATTTTGTTTTAAATTTTCTCTTTGCATTTATTGTTTTATTTTTTAAAATGAAATTACCCCCCCCCCCCCTCTTTCCATTATACTCCAACCAACACCATATTCATTTTTAAACCCTCATCATTTATTTCCAACCCTTGGAGTTGGGGGAATATCACTTAAGGTCAGTGACACCTCATCTCTTTCCAATCCAATGGATGGGATCGGGTTGTTAAAAATGGTATCTGTCTGGTCGGTCTATCAGTAAAGATGGTAACAAGAAGATAGGATACATCAATACTTGAAATTTATAACATAAAAATACATAATTATCCTCTTTGTCATGAAATTCAAGTTACTATGGTGGTTAGGGAAAAATGTGTTCTAAAAAAATTATAGGAATATCATCATCTCATCATCATGGGTTTAGTCAATGAGTGTTTGGTATCATGTATTAGTAAATGGACTACCTACTAAGACTAAATTATCACATGATTATTTTATTTTGGTATTGTGATACTATGATTTTGAATGTTTTAAAATAATATATATTATAACACTGAATATGGAAGCTGTAAAATAATTTATTGAAAAAATTATTATTATAGTTATAGAATAGAAATACCCACCAGTGAGAAGGTTTAGATAAGAATGTGGTTCTTCCTAAACCACAGGTTAACCAACAGCTATTAGAGAGTGTTTTTTATCAATCCAAGCTATTGATGAGGGACCTCAATCTAAGGAACATCATCACACGAATCACTCATCATAACTCCAAAAGCATAATCCATCAATATTTAAAGGAAAATTAGGTCCCAAAAAATTAGAAGTATATCTGGGAAGGATGAAAAATATTCTACTTCCTCAAAACTCTATCTGAGATGAAATTCAATATAGTGATGTAAATTCTTGAAGACCTAGAACTATAATGGAGGGACTTAACTATTCAAGTGAATCTCGACCAATGTCTTACTTGGGATGGATTTGAGGATTTGTTCAATACAAAAATTTATCAGCACACCTTCCATCTAGTAAATATGATAGAATTATTCTAGCTTACATGAGGAAGTATATAAATGGTTGAATATGATTCTTGCTTAATTTACTAGGTTCATTTTTCACTATAGGTAGAATTTGGTAAAAGGATAAAGGTTCAAATATTCAAGGGAGTTCTATGACTTGATATTCACTCTAAATTAGTAATGTTCTATATTAAATATTATACAGATATGGTGAATAATAAATTGGTGGGATAGAGATATCTTGTAGTTAATCCTAGTGGAGGGGACACCTTTATCCATCCAAGTGTAGGTAGGAACACCAGTGCAAGGAATAAGAAAAAAAGGAGAGTTATTCCTAGGGGAGTAGGGAATTGGAGAATCAATCTATCATATTTGTCAATTATCCACCGTTCTACACCAATATACTAGGTTTATTTTAATTTATCCATCTTTAGGATAATAGGAATGATTTTACTACACCACCATTATATTTTCATTATTTTGAAAAAAATAGGACATAGTGAGAAATATTTGTTTAGATCTCTAAAGTCAACAGGAGGAGATGGGATGAACCAAACTCATATCTCTCATGCTCAATCAGGATAATATCATCAGAATAGTTCTTTCCCTTAAATATGTATGAACCAATATGAATCTAGTAATACCTCAATTATCTAAAAAAGTATATATTAAGGGATAAATGACTATTCTATGGGAGTTAGCCGGCATTTATATAGAGTTAAATAGACTATCTCAACTAAGAAACTAGGTCCCTCGATGGTGTGAGGTACCATTCTTCTAAACTCAACCCTTATTAATGTTCCATTTGATACTGGTGAATCACATCATTTTCTTACTTATCATGTGGTTAAAAAATTTGGCTTTCAATTGTAAATGATACCTCATGTAATTAGCATTAATACACCACTCGATCAACAAGAATGTAAAGGCTTTAATTTCCCATCTTGTATTATTACCATTGATGAAATATAGTTCCTCTAGGACATTACTATCTTAGAAATGGATATTTTATATTATTATTTGGAATGTATTGGTTGGTATAATTCAAATCTTATATTGATTATTAATCTTGACATGTAATGTTTGTATCCCCAATTAGAGCAATTAATTTATTCAAAGGGGATTGGGATATGAATTTTGGAATATAAGGACCCTTAGTGATGGTAAATTGAACCATTTTTAGTTATTTGTAAATAATTACATTGGGAGATACAAATTAAATTGGAAATAGGACTCTTAATATAATATTAAACCAATACCCATATGTTTTTATGAAAGATTTCTCTAGACTACACCCTAAATGGGAAATCAAATTTCCTATCAATATACTTTCAAAAATAAGACCTATTTCACTTCTATCATATATAATGGCTCAAATAGAGTTATGGTAATTAAAGTTATATATATAAGAATTGTAGAGAAATGGGCTCATTATAATAGGTATATCTATATGGGATACTATGTTTATATTTGTAAATAAGGCAAGTGGCTTGATTTGATTGTGTGTTGACTATCATAAATTTAATCAAGTTATAATCAAAAATTGATATCTTGTTCCTAGAATTGAAAATATGTTTGAAAATTTAAGTGTTTAAATTGGTTCTCCTAGATGGATCTATGATCATGATATCATCAACTCGGAGTCAGGAAAAAGTATATTCTAAAGAAATCATTTCAAAATCGATTATTTCGTTACAAATACATTGTCGTGACATTTGGTTTAAAGAATTCACTTGTGGTTTTCATGGCCTTGATGAACTATATCTTACATGGATTTCTTGATTCATTTTTCATGGTATTTTTTGATGATATTTTGGTTTACTATTGAAGAAGGAATGACCATTAGTAGTACTTAGATATTTAATTAAGCACTTTTCTTCATCACTGGATTTATGCTAAATTTTCTAAGTGTAACTTTTGGATACAATAATTCTGTATAATCGAGTATGTCATTTTTGAAGAAGGAATATTAGTTGACCTTAGGAAGATCAAAGTATCCATTTCATAGAATCCACCCAAGAATGTATTTAAGATACATAGTCTTTTTGGATTAACTATATATTATCATCACTTCATTCGATATTTCTCTAGTCTTACTTCTCCCATTACTGTATTAACAAGAAATTTTATTCCTTTCCATTAGACTAAAGATTATCATAAGTCATTTCAGGAGCTTAAATATCAGCTCACTTCAACACCTATCATTATATTAACAGGACTAGGTCATGGATATGTGGTATAGTGTTATGTTTCTAGATCAATACTGGGTTTTTTTTCTTATTCAGGGAGATCAAGTTATGGATTATAACTCAAGGTAGTTATAAACATAATAAAAAAATTATCTGATGTATTGCCTAGAAATAATTGTATTGTTCTATGCCTAAAAACATTAAACCACTATCTCTTTGGGGAAATGTTCAATTTCTTCACTTATCATGAAATATTGAAACATATCTTCTATCAAATAGAACTAAACTTGAGGCAAATACATTGGATATAGTTATTCTATATTTTTGAGTTCAAATTAGTGTATGCAACTAGGAAAGGAAATACAGTGGTTTATGTTTTGAGTTGGAAGACTTATAATGAAATATTTATAGGGATCATGACCAATGGAAGTTGATGGATGTTATTACTATCATGCATATGAATTGTGTTGAATAGAATGAAAATATAGTTTTCTTCCTGGTCACTCTTATTCTAAATTTGATGAACTTAGTCAAATAGGCTCAATGATTATATCCTAACTACATCACCATTAGGTAAAACCTAAAATTTAGGGAGACCATATATGATTAGATAGAGTATGAAAACTTAGTGTTGTATTTTTATAACTGAATTGCAGTACCCCATCATTTCTAGGAAAATATTATTTTGACATATCATTATTTTAATTAGTTATTCACTTGGTTACTCAAAAAATGTACAAGGAAATGAAAGAAAATTTATGGTGGTCGTGTATAAAAATAAGTATTGTGGATCATGTCATAAAATGTATCAATTTTCAATAGGTCATGTTTGTGCATCAACATCCATCTAGTATGCTGCAACTATGGCTATACCTATTTATAAATGGGATCTGATTGACATGGACTTTGTCACAATTCTACCATGGATGCTTTAGAAAAATGATCTTATTTGGGTAATTATGGATCAACTCACAAATTCAACACACTTTCTCTTAATCCAAGAGACCAACATAGTTGAGAATCTAAAAAATTTGTATATTTAGGAATTGGTTAAGTTTCATGGAGTATCGATATCTATTGTCTCTGATAGATATCCTCGATTTACTTCTCTATTTTGGTGATCTTTTCAATAAGATCTTGGAACCCAATTGTCCATGAGTACAGAATATCATTTTCATGTGGATAGATAGTCAAAACATATAATTCAAACATTGGAAAATATACTTAGAGATTGTGTAATGGACTTTGGTATCTTATTGGAAGATCATATGTCATTAGTATATTTCTTGTATGAAAACATTTATTAGTACATGATACATGTGTCTTCGTTTAAAGCATTGTATGGTCTTCCTTATCACTCTTCACTTTTTGGGTAGAAATGGAATAAAATTTACTAATTTGGCATATTCTTTCCTAGGAGACTAAAATAAAGTTTTATATGATCATAATGTAGATCATTATGGCCTAAAGTCGATAAAAATAATATACAAACCTTCATCATAACCCATTATCTTTTGTTATAGGTGACTATGTTTTTCTGAAAGTTTCACTGTTAATGGATCATCATCATTTAAGAAATTAAGGAAAACTAGATCCTTAATATGTGATTCCATTTTAGATTCTAGAATGAATCAGAGATGTTTCATATAGATTATATTTACCATAGATATTCAGTTTTATCTATAATTTTTTCCATGTATCTCAACTAAAGGATTACTAGTTGGATCTATCAAGTGATTTGTTGGGATCATGTGAATCTTGATCCTGATGTGATGTTTATCAATGAACCAAGTATGAGTGTTATAGGAGTATGGTTAGATTCAAGAAGAGGGGTGGGGACTAGAGAAATTCATGTTTGATTAATGGATAAAACTCTTCAAAGGAAACTCCAATATCTAGATTTACTAGGATAGAAATCCTAATAGTGTGGAGAATATAGTACTCCTAGTTTGAGAAATTTACCTATTTTATATTTTTAATTTTTAGGTTTAGATTTTTGGGTTGGGTTACAAGTTATGTTCATATGAGGAAGGATATTAGAAGCTATAATATGGCTATAGGAATTGATTTACAATGTAAATGGTTATTCATAATGTGAATAATTTTAGGGTAGTTTTCATGAATTATATTCTAGGCATGAATAGGGTTTAGATATTTTTAGTGAGGTGATGTGAATTTCAATGTAAGTGGCTATTCTAAAGTTTCATAATGTGAACACATCTTTCACACTTTGAATTTAACTATTTTTATATAGAACATTTAATTATAACATGCTTTGATTCTAATTGTCTCATGCTCTTTCCCCTTGAACTTCAGGCTCTCTATAGGTGATTTTTAGCAATCTTCTACTACTTTACTCCATTTTCAATGATTCTTCGAGCATAGGATCTTAAAAATAAAAGTTTAAGGGAATAATTCTTCCCTTATAATCTAAATATATTCACTATAACTTGAACAAAACCCTATACTTGGTTATTTATGGTCAAGTCTATGAAATTGGAAATTTTTTGATCAAACCCTCTTGTGATTTATTATAGGAATGGAAGAAAGATACTAGATCTATGAATTTTGTGTTAGAGTTGGTGTCCTAAGATCCAACTATTTGTACTTTGATTACATGAATGTACACTTATTGTATATTTTCCATTGTTCTGCATGACTATAATATAATAATGTCCTGGAATATTTGTTGCATTAACAAGGTCATGGAAGATCCCCACTATGATGAGAACCTTGAAATGCTATAAAAATATTCTTAAATAAAGTTATATGGTTGGATGACATACTATTATAGGGCACATAGTATACAGACCATCATATGCGAGTACTCATAAGAAGATGAGACTCTCTCTCATGGAGTTAGCACTTGGTAATCTCCAAGATGGGAGATTATGAGAACTGACCCGCCAGTAGTAATTTTGCATGTCTTGGTTTCATCGGATATTTATATCTGCCAACATGTGTAATGGTCCTTAGACTAGAATATTATCATTAACTCATGTCATGACTCGCGCACTTAGATTTTCTGACGAAAATCGTCACGTAGACAGTTGGCGAGAAGTAGGGTACATTGGGTGTGTCACAAATGACATGTTGTTAATGGATAAGTTGAGGAAGTATTTGTCCCTTCCATATTTATGGAAGTATATATCTCGGGCCCTTTGATTGAAATAGAACTATCGCGTAAATTCCATGGTCATGGTGTAACGATGAGTTTATTTCTGGAAGTTAAAGAATGACAGATCAAGCATATAGGTTTATTACACTACCATGAAACCTGCTTGATGAGATATCGAGACAAAGGGATTAAATTACACGGTAAGCGTTCGTATGAGGTGACACATTAATACGGTGTCAAATTATTTTTCTTGGGTTCCTTGACCCATTTCTAGATAGTAATCTTGGACTTTATGCAAGCCCGCCTAATGCCAACGAGAAAGAGGCCTAGAGGGTCACACACTAAGTGTATCCAAGTATCTCAAGTAGAATAAAGATTATTCCCATACGTGGTTTAATAATTATTCAAGGAATCCTAAATAGTTTTAATGTTGTAGGAAGAATAAAATGAAAACAAATATATGTCGTGTATTAATTATTACACGACATGTAGTTTTTATTTTGAAAAACAAGTACACGCCGTGTATTAATGATTACACGCCATGTAGTTTTTATTTTGGAAAGGAAATGTAAAACAAGTACATGTCATGTATTAATTATTACATGCCGTGTAGTTTTATGAAAAACAAGTACACGTCGTGTATTAATAAATACACGCCGTGTAGTTTTTCCAGTCGGGATTTTGAGGATATAATATTGTTTCATTAAATGATATTTATTATAATCAGCGTGGGCGCATGTCAAGGAATTAATAATTCGACATGGGGATTTTCAATAAGATTTAATGAAATAAATAAAATGCGTAACAAGTTTATTTATTGTCATAACTCTATAGCCTCAAACCTGATTATAAATATCCTCACAACCCCAACACTTTTCTCTAATGGTTGTGCACAACAATTCTGGAGAATTATTTCAAGGCCAAAAGAACTTCTTCCTCCAAGAATTCTCTCAAGACTGAGAGAGATCCTCTTCCATCAGATCAAGATAATCTAAGGCGGACAACTCAAGCAAAGGTTTCTCCACGCTAGCACCCGGAGACTCGTTTGGTGACATCTAGAGATACGAGGTGCACGTGTGGATCACTACTAGAGGAAGTCTACCCTTGTCTTCTACGACGTAATGACGTATCACATTAGAACGTGATCAGAAATATCAACAAAAGAAAGAACACCAAAAGGTACTTCTTTTCAATTGATTAAATTAATTATAATCAACATGTAATGATCCTACTTTGTGGTTCTGGGACTTTCCTTTTCTTTTTCTATTTCTATGATTCGATCCGTGGAGACTGGCGTTTATCGTCATATTGATCCTAGATTGATCATTGTTAATGAAAAAAAGCCAATTGGGCACATCCACCCATGATCTTATATTGCGCCCATAACCTTCAATTGGTATCAGAGGGAGGTTGAAACTTTGATTATAGTTATTTAATTTTCATTGATAATTTACACATTTATATTTGATTCAATTCAAGTTAAATTGTTCTATAAAACTGAATGAACAAGATCTATTCTTCCTCCTGTGTTTCTTGATTCACATCACAAAAATGACCTTTTAATTTTAATTTTGATTAAAATAAAAATGAGTAAATCATCCAGAGGAGAAACTCTTTTTGTCTGTACAACACGGGAATACACGGCGTGTAATGAAAATTACATATCATGTACTTATGTTCAACGAACCGGTACTAGTCTGCCAAACCACGACGTGTGAATTGAGCGTGCCTAAGTATTTATTACACCGTGTTGACCAGAACTGAATGGCACGTGGAAACTGGAATACACGGCATGTATGTTGGATCTACATGCCATGTAGTCCGATTCGGCTCAGGTAAAACCGTGTACAAGGAGAAGTCACATACCGCGTACACGGGATTTTCAGGCTGGTAACCGCGAAACAAGGAAGTACACGCCGTGTTAGATTAATCTACACGTTGTGTACTCCAAAATTTCCGAAGTAAAAAAAACACACCAAATCCCCTGGCGTGTACTTTGGATAAAGGGTGAAAAGAAATACACGCCATGTAAATATAAACTACATGCCGTTTACTTTCCAAAAATGTAATTTCACCGGGTTTCCTCCAAAGTAAAAAGACTCGTACAAGGAATATGGATGAGAAGAATCTCAATTAAATTCATAAAGGAATTTAAGATAAAGAATTTATTAATTATAAGATCATAATTAATTGAATTCAATCATGACTTATCTTAAATAAAAGAATGATTAAAAGAATTTTAATTCTAAATATGCGTAAATTTCGTTGCATGCTATGGATGATCATGAGATAGACCAAAGACCCTTTGTATGTGTATGGTTTCATTTAAATTTATTTAATTTAAATTCGGTGTCCTGTAAGACTTCTTCCAATAAAATGTAGGGCATGTGTGCCCATGGTTTCTTTAATGTAAACCCCATGTAATGGAGGATCTCCCAATCTAGAGGAGACAGTTCAAAATCTGAAGCTGAGGTGAAACCAACACAAGAAGATACGAAGGTGGACAGGTGGGAGCTGAAAAACACAAACCATCAGGTTCAAGGTGTTTTTCCCTAGGTCAGGGTTAGCTTATCAAAACCACTGGATAATCTAACCAATAGAATCTCAGGATCATGCCATCTTATTTTATTTCTGTCTGATATCATGGTTTATTTATTATGTATATGTTGTCGCGATCACATAATTAATAAAATAAACAAGCATGCAAAGATGGAATAAAATAAAAACCAGACTATGCATAAACATTATCAGAACATGGTTAATCACTTAATCAAGTATCACTTAATATTAAAAATCATGTGATAATGTGAAACTATGCATAAAAGATTAAAATCCCTCAAATATCATATTAAGTTAGACCAAGACTTTCGTTACTTGAATAAGGGAAAGACTCAATAAAACTATGTGTTTGACCAACCCTTTTTGGGACACTTACTTTTATAAAGGAATCCCTTATGAAAGGTTTCAAGTTGACTTAACCATATTACATCAAGAGAAGTATCCCTTGCTAGACTTGGTGTAATATTGGAGGCAAGAGTTGAGGAAATCCAAGTTAGGATTTCAGGATTGGGGAGTCCACTCAATAGATCAAGGAACTGTAAGCTCATAGTTGTCAAAGACATGCCTACCTAAATACCTTCAAATAGCTTGACCAACCCTTGTTGGGGTTATGTGAAGAGGAATATGGATCCTTGCCACTAGAATGTCAAAGCAACTGGACATTCTGAGTTCAAAGGTTAGGGTCATTGGGACTTGATAAAACAGTGGGAGACTTAATAAAATTTATTATTTCTCATAAAAATGTAATCAAGAAAGTACTAATAAATCTTCTCTTTTAATTTGTAGAATCAAAATGGAAAACTCATCAATCACATTTTCTCTATAATCAATTCTGGATAAAGACAACATCCTCACCGGTAATAACTTTCAGGAATGGTTTAGGTGCCTTCGGTTTATCCCATTCCATGAACGAATGTTTTATGTGCTAGAGTCCTCACTTCCTGATTCACCTGCCTAAGGGGCGAGTGATGAAGATTTCTTGGTCTATGATCAACATTTGAGCGATGAACTCGACGTTTAATGTTTGATGATATCATCAATGTCTAGTGAGCTCATGAAGTCTCATGAATACATGGATGCCTATAGCATGCTCGAGCACCTCTGTGGTCTATACTAGGAGAGAGAAAGATATGAAAGGTTTGAGATATCCAAGGCTCTATTTTAGAGCAATCTTGGAGACGGTACCCTAGCTGGGCCTCATATAGTCAAACTCATTGGCTACATTGAGAGCTTGTAAGTTCTAGGGTTTAAACTCCCCGAAGAACTGGGTACCAATCTCATTCTTGTATCACTCCCCCAGAACTTCTGTAAATTTGTTGTGAACTTCAACATGAACAACATTGAGAAGTCTTTGTCTGATATTCTTATCCTTATTCGCCAAGTGGACAATGACATGAAGCGTGAAAAGCCTTTTGTCCTCATGGTGAATAAAAGGAAAGGAAAGGAGAATATATTTAAGCCCAAAGATTCTTCAAGGCCTTCCAAGAAAAGGAAGATGAAAGGGGAGGCAAGAAAATAGGAGGTTTTTTGTTTTGCATGTGGCAAGAAGGGCCACTAGAAGAAAAATTGTACCCAGACAAGGAAGAAAGGGGAAGCTTCAGGTGTATTTAATTATCGAATGAAATCTATCTATTTCTACCAATTGGGTATTAGATACTTCTTTTGGTGATCACATCTATATCCAAATACAGGAACCAAGTAGATTCAGAAAGATTGACTGAGGTGAGGTGGATCTACGAGCTGCCAATGGAGTCAGACTTGTTGTTGTAGCTGTCGGAGACTACCACCTCACATTGCCTACTGGGATGGTCTTGGTTTTGAAAGGATTTTATTATGTACCCTCTATAACCAAAAACATTATTTTAGTATCCAAATTAGATACTGATCGATTCATATTCAAGTTTGGAAGTGGATGTTGCTACTTTTATAAAGATAGCATTTGTTTTGGTAGGGAACATTTATATAACGGCCTTTATGTGTTAGACTACACAAACCAAGTAATGGAAATTGATGACAAAATTAATTCACATGACTCATACCACACCCAAATTTGGCATCACTGGCTAGTTCATTTCAATGATAAATATTTCACAAAATTACATCAAGATGGGTATTTAGATTCTTTAGAACTAAAACCACTTGGTGTATGTCATGCGTGTCGACAAGGAAAAATGACCAAATCCCCATTTAGTGGGAAAGGTGAAAGGGATAAAGAGATTCTATAATTAGTTCACACAGATGTGTGTGGACCATTTCCAGTTAAAGCAAGGGGTGGGTTATCGTACTTCATAACTTTTATGGATGATTTTAGTAGATATGGATATATCTACTTAATGAGGTATAAGTTAGATTCTTTTGATTGGTTCAAAGAATACAAGAATGAAGTTGAGAACCATCTTGGTAATAAGATTAAGAAACTCCACTCAGACAGAGGAGGAGAACATCTTAGTCAGGACTTCATTGATTTCTTATGGGAGTTTGGGATTCTATCTCAACTCACTCCTCCTTACACGCTACAGTGGAATGGTGTAATTGAAAGGAGGAACCGCACCCTATTGGACATGGTGAGATCAATGATGAGTCATGCGAGTCTTCCATTATCCTTTTGGGGATATGCATTACAAACAGCAGCACATATACTAAACCAAGTACCAACTAAATTGATAAATGGTATTCCATACAAGTTATGGACTGGACACAAAGCCATGTTATCAAATTTACATGTGTGGGGTAGCGAATCATTTGTTAAGGCCTCTTCAAGTAACAAACTTTCACCCTGAGGCACAAAGTGTATCTTTATAGGATATCCCAAGGAAACAAGGGTATATTACATATACAACCCCTCAAATAAAAATGTTACAGTGGTAAGACACACCATATTCCTTGAGAGGGAGCACATCTCCAAAAGAGATAGTGAGAACGAGATAGACTTCGATGAAGTCGAGGCTCAAGATACACAGGAGTTGGTACAAGAACAGATTTCACAAAGCCCCATGGAAGAAAAATATGTTTCAGAGACACAAGAACTGCGTAGGATCATGAGAGAGGTGAGATAACCAGAATGATATTTTTTCTTGTCACCGAGGATGGTGACTCATTATTGGTTGAAAATGATGATCCTATTACCTACAAGGAAGTAGTTGAAGGCACATACATTTCCAAGTGGCAAGAATCCATGAATTCTGAAATGGATTCCATGTACCAAAACCAAGTCTGGATTTTGGTAGATCCTCCAGTTGATGTAAAACCTATTGGTAATAAATGGGTATTCAAGAAGAAATTGGACATGGAGGGGAAAGTCGGCACCTATAAGGCACGAATGGTTGTAAAAGGTTTTAGACAGTGTCAAGTAATTGACTATGATGAAACCTTTTCATCGATTGCAATGCTGAAATCCATCAGAATCATGTTGTCCATTACCGCTTACCATGAATATGAAATTTATAAAATGGATGTAAAAACAGAATTCCTTAATGGGAACCTCCAGGAAGATGTCTACATGACAAAACCTGAAGGGTTTGTGACTCCAAAGGATTCCAACAAGGTATGCAAGTTACAGAAATCCATTTATGGATTAAAGTAAGCATCAAGGTCATGGAACATTCATTTTGATGAAGCCGTAACGGAATTTGGATTTGTTAAGAATGAATGTGAGCCTTGTGTCTACAAAATTTTTAGTGGAAGTGCGGTCGTTTTTTTAATAGTATATGTTGATGACATATTACTAATTGGAAATGAAGTACCTATCTTACAGTCAGTTAAGGCATGGTTGTATAAATGCTTCTCCATGAAAGACTTGGGTGAGTTAGTATATATTCTAGGGATCAAGATCCATCATGATAGATCCAAGAGAATGTTGGGCCTAAGTCAAAGTACATACATTGACAAGATACTGAAGAGATTTAGTATGGAATAGTCCAAGAGGGGATTGTTGCCAGTGTCACATGGCATTCATCTTTCCAAGAAAATGTGTCCTCAGACACATGAGGAAAAAAAATAAAATGGCAAGGATCCCTTACACATCCGTGATTGGTTCATTCATGTATGTTGTGCTATGTATGAGGCTAGATGTTTCTTACGTATTAAGTGTGGTAGGAAGATATCAAGCTGATCCAGGAGACCGCCATTGGATGGAATTCAAGACTATCCTTAAGTATCTGATGCATACTAAGGATATGTTCCTGGTTTATGGAGGAGATGAGGAACTAGTCATCATAAGACATGTAGATTCTAGTTTCTAGACTGATCAAGATGACATGAAGTCACAGACTGGATACATCTTCAGTTTGAATGGAGGTGCAGTGAGATGGAAGAGCTCAAAGCAAAGTGTGCTGGCAGATTCTATAGTGGAGTATGAGTATATCGCAGCTTCTGAGGCAGCTAAAGAAGCAGTATGGATGCGAATCTTTATCCAAGAGATGGATGTTGTACCTAGCATTAAAGATCCAATCACACTCTATTGTGATAATACTACAGCGTTGGAACTTGCAAAAGAGCCAAGGTCACATCAAAGGACAAAGTACATACTTTGGAAGTATCATCTCTTGAGGGATTTTTCTCAGAGAGGTGAAGTTGCAGTAAGAAGTATTTCCATGGAAGACAACGTGGTGGACCCCTTGACTAAATCCTTGACTCAGCAGAAACATGATCATAATGTGAGGTATAGCGGACTAAAAGTTGCAGGCAGTTGGCTCTAGTCCAAGTGGAAGTTTTTTAGAGTTGTTGTTGTGAGATTCAATTGTTTGTACTTTGATTACGTGAATGTACACTTATTATATATTGTTCATTATTCTGCATGACTATAATATAATAATGTCCTGGAATATTTGTTTCATTAACAAGGTCATGGCAGATCCCCGCTATGATGAGAACCTTGAAATGATATAACAATATTCTTAAATAAAGTTCTATAGTTGTATGACATACTATGATAGGGCACATAGTATGAAGACCTTCATGTGTGAGTACTCATAAGAAGATGAGACTCTCTCTCATGGAGTTCGCACTTGGTAATCTCCAAGATGGGAGATTATGAGAACTGACCCGCCAGTAGTAATTCTGCATGTCTTGGTGTCATCAGATATTGCTATCTGCAAATGTGTGTAATGGTCTTTAGATTGGAAGATTATCATTTACTCATTTCATGACTCGCGCACTTAGATTTGCTGACGAAAACTGTCATGATGACAGTTGGCGGGATGTAGGGTATGTTGGGTGAGTTACGAATGACATGTTGTTAATGGATAAGTTGAGAAAGGATTTGTCCCTTCCATATTTATGGAAGTAGATATCTAGGGCCCTTTTATTTAAATATAACTGTCGTGAAAATTCCATGGCCATGGTGTAACGACGAGTTTATTTCTAGAAGTCAAAGAATGACAGATCAAGAATATAGGTTTATTATACTACCATGAAACCTTCTTAATGAGATATCAAGAAAAAGGGATTAAATTACATGATAAGTGTTCGTATAAGGTGACACGTCAATGCGGCATCAACTTCTTTCTCTTGGGTTCCTTGACCCATTACTAGACAGTAATCTTGGACTTTAGGCAAGCCCGCCTAATGCCAACAAGAAAGAGGCCTAGAGGGTCACACACTAAGTGTATCCAAGTATCTCAAGTAGAATAAATATTATTCCCATATGTGGTTTAATAATTATTAAATGAATCATAAATCATGTTAATGTTGGAGGAATAATAAAATGAAAACAAGTACATGTCGTGTATTAATGATTACACGTCGTGTAGTTTTTATTTTGAAAAAAGGGTACACGTTGTGTATTAATGATTACACGCCATGTAATTTTTATTTTGGAAAGGAAATGTAAAACAAGTACATGCCGTGTATTAATGATTACATTCCGTGTAGTTTTATGAAAAATAATTACACGTCGTGTACTAATAAATACACGCCGTGTAGTTTTTTCAGTCGGGATTTTGAGGATATAATATTGTTTCATTAAATGATATTTATTATAATCAGCGTGGGAACATGTCAAGGAATTAATAATTCTAAATGGGGGTTTTCAATAAGAGTTAATTAAATAAATAAAATATGTAACGCATTTATTTATTGTCATAACTCTATAACCTCAAACCCGATTATAAATATCCTCACAACCCCAACACTTTTCTCCAATGGTTGTGCACAACAATTCTGGAGAATTATTTCAAGGATGAAAGAACTTATTCCTCCAATAACACTCTCAATAATGAGAGAGATCATTTTCCATCATATCAAGATGATCTAAGGCGGACAACGCAAGCAAAGGTTTCTCCACGCTAGCACCCAGAAACTCCTTTGGTGATGTCCAGAGATACGAGGTGCACGTGTGGATCACTACTAGATGAAGTCTACCCTTGGCTTCTATGACGCAACGATGTATCACATCGAAACATGATCAGAAATATCAATGAAGAAAGAACACCAAAAGGTACTTCTTTTCAATTGATTAAATTAATTATAATCAACCTGTAACGATCCTACTTTTTGGTTCCGGGACTTTCCTTTTCTTTATCTATTTCTGTGATACGATCCATGGAGACTGGCGTTTATTGTCGTATTGATCCTGGATTGATCATTTTTAATGACAAAAATACAAGTGGGCACATCCACCCATGATCTTCCGCTGCACCCAGAACCTTCATTTTGGAACATTTATTTTGTTGATCACATTTAAGGTAGGTGGTTTTTTCCTCTTTTTGATTTATTTAGAATGTGAAGAATCTTTAAATTTTAAAATAATTTATTCCTAATTTTAAATCAATTTATCATGTTGAAACTCTATTTATTTGTGAACTTGTTGGTCGATTATTGAAACATCATATGTGGTTGATTCCCACAAGGTGGTTGTTGAATTGATAAAATGGTTTTCCTAAAAAAATGAAAGGTTTTGGTGGGTGAAATATGCATGTTATGTTTGGAATTCGCTCCTATGCATTGGACCTTTTCTGGAGGTACTTGGTCACAAGGAAACTTTAGGGAAATATTTATCTCCAAGTGACCACTTGGTGGAGGATGGATATTTTATCACAAGTAAGGGAGATTTCATTTGTCATTCATGGTTGTGTGAGAGAGAGAGAATGACATGGAATAGTTATAACAAGTTCTTTAAAAAGAACTATTTTTTATGTTTATAATAATTTTATTTTAGTGATCTTATCTTGAATTTTATTCATTCCTATTTTATATATATATATATACTAGAAACTATTTTAACTACTTTAGTAATTTTTACAACTTTTTAAAAACTATGAGCTAACCTGATTCTTATTTTAGTGGCATGTGGTAAAAGTGTTGGGATTTACTTGCTGGGTTGTTATACTCACCCCTTGCATATTCACTTTGGTGTGTATGAAAATGTGGTTTTCCATTATATGGGAAAGGGGATAGTATCATATTTCACTAGCAGTGCTTCTTGATATCGCTATTATAGATATCAAAGGTAGAGCTTCGGAGTTTGTCATATTCTGGGAATCTGGAGTGGTTTCAAATTGGTGCTTGTGTCTTTTCTTTATTTTGTATTTTTAGTTGTTTTGGTTTATTTGTTTCTAATATTACTCTAATTATTTTTCTTGTTATAATTTGATTTTTTATTTGACTCATGCTTCATTTATATAGTTGTCTTGGGTTTTTTATATTTGTTGGTGTTATGTGTGTGTTTTTTCTTGTGTGTGTGTGTGTAAAAAGGGAAAAAATTCCCCATATTCATTATTAAACCCACATCATATATTTAAAACATTTAGTGTATGTAAAATTTCACCTAAGGTTAGTGACATTTCGCCTCATTCCAAGCCAATGGATGGGGTTGGGTTGTTACATGTTGCTAGTCATCGGCCTCTGGTGATCGGGTAATGTACTTGAGGCCATGTGGAATTTCACCTCAGTGATGTAGTAGTAATGGGGTGGGATGTTACAACCAATAAGAATCATAACCCAAAATCACTCTTCTTTTCATTCAACTCACATTTATTTTTCCTATATTCTTCATAATGTATACTAAACTATAGATGGTTCTTATCTTCTTCACCATATTTTTGTTATGCCTTGTACTTTTTCCAAGATATATACTAGATGAATTTATATTTCTTTTAAAAACTTATTATTTTTTCATCTATCCATCATTATATATAGCACTTTAATTTGATTACAAATTTCAACATATGTATTTATCTATCATGAAATGATATGATATCTTGATGTTTAACTTTCTTTTCATTTCAGTTACAATAATGTGTTACTAAAATATATATTGATTTATTTAAAGAAGAAAAAAATATTGGGTTATTACAAATATAAATAAGAGTGGTTGGGTACGTTGTTAATAATATATTGGTTTTTTATTAACCAAGATGGTATTTTTCCTCTAGTGTGATAGGAATGACATATTTTCCTCGGTGAAAAAGACTAAATAAGTGTATAGACATACCTATTTTATTAGCATGTGATATACTCATCTATATAGATAAATAGCATGTGATTTATTTCTTCTGATGAATGATATGTGATGTATTCATCAGTTTTGATTAGTATTTACTTATATAATTGATAATTTATGAGTAATCTTATATGATATTGACATGTTCTATGTTTTTTGGTTGTACTCGATCTATTGAACAAAGGAATTATATATTTATGCGTGATGTATGAGATTCATCTAGTGAATGGTTCTATGGATATACATGTGTTTAATGGATATTATATCATATACCTTTATATATTTAATAGTACTAACAATTTTCTAGAGATGTCTTTTTGATTATGTTTATGAATTAATAATTCATAATCATTGTCAATGTGATAAAGGCTCATAAGGTCACACAAAAGGTTATGTGACTAAGGATTTATTTTTTATAAATTATTTGTACTAAACTATGAAATTTATTTAATAAATTATCAAAAAATATTCTATAGGATATCCAAAAGATTTTTGGTAAGGCTTCATACATTATTACATGTGATGTGACATAAGGTGAAATGTGTGTAAAGTTTATGAGGATTTATTACAAGTAGGATATTGGTAGAAAAGATGTCCTATAACTTGTATCATGTTGTATGATATAAGTGTATCATTTGGAGTTATTTACATGTTTGGAATATGATTTATATTTCTTGGAGTGATATATATATATATGAAGTGACTAATGATAAAAGGATATTGCATTATGAAATATGAGATCACACACTACTTTTATTTAATCTCTTATACCTATTCTATAAAATATTCAGTATATACATCATAGGATGATGTTTTATGGGATAATAACACATCATAGTGAATTTTTAAACATTAAACATTCATTTTTTGGTTTGATTTGACAGAAAAATATACATTTCAGGTGTTATAAAAGGTCGAGTGTTTTTAAAAGGCTTGAATATTTTAATTGAACCTTATATAATCCAACTAGTTCATATATAAAATGGGTAAAAATAAGAGGATTTTTGGATGATTAATAGTGTATCAAATCACTATAATGACTAAGATCACTTTTTCATTTTCTTCTTTAAGACCAAAATAATATCATTTCATGGAGTTGTAAGAGATCATTCTAAAATATTTTGTAAATTCACATATCTGGTAGATACTTATAGATACATGAGTCTTTTTATCATTGTTTAGAGATATTAAAAAATAGTTTATTAAAGGTAATACACACTAAAAAATTAAAGTTATGTTCTTTAATTTCAATTATTTTTTCTAAAATCCCCATGGATGACTTTATAGTAAGGTTTTTTTTGTTCTCCCATTGCACTTGTAAATGTGTAATGTCCATAAAACCCCAAAATATCCAACTATATATATTAATCCTCCTAAATATAATAAATTAACCTATCACACTCTCAATATATGATCCAAATATATGTTTATATGCTAGTAAGAGATAACACATGTTCCCTAAGATATTGCTCCATTTTTTTGTAAACCTCAACATCACTTTAAAATGAGACAATCAATATAAGGCATGACCAAATAGGGTCATACTTTATCTAAGACCTTAGATAACCCCAACACCTTATATATAACCTAAAAAAGATTATTCATGAAAAAAACAATCATGTTAGAGAAAAAAAAGGTATCATGGAACAAATAATTTAAAATCATAAAATTCACCTTGAAGTATTCTTTATTAAAAAAACAATATATTTAACATCACATATCTCATTTTTATTTTATTTTATTTTATTTATTTATTTTAATTTTTAATGATTTAGATTCAAAAACACAAATTTACATTATAAAATCATACCCTTTGAACTAAATAAATTTGTTTGACTGGATTTTCCATCAAATTTTTTATTTAAAGATTTCTTTTTTTATCATCCATCAGAAAATAAAAATTACTATAATCCAAAAACTTGATTCACTACAAGTAAATTAAGACATAAACATTTTTCATCATTATTAATTTAATATAAATAAAAAAATTATCAACATATGTAGATTTTATGGGACAACCTCATTTCTTGAAGAAAAGTTTCTCACTTTTCTATTAGTTGTTGTTACCCAATGGACCCTTCAAATTCAATTCATCTCATATTATTTATGGGAATTGAAGTTATATTGAAACTATTTTAATAACTCAAGAGACTAAAATTATCAACAAGATCTTATCTGGATGTAACATTGAGACTATTTTAATGGCTTGGGATACTAAAATGATGTCTGTCACTGATCAAAATTACTGATTGGTGGTGATCAGTCCACACCAGCAAGCACATTACATCATTATTAATAATAATTAATTGTGAATTCCTTGCTAAATTAACTTAGTGACCATAGACACATTAGACCTACATGTTATTATCATTCCCTTACTCACTATTATAGGTTGGACACCATTCACAGAGTTCAAGTATTCGGTGTATGGTACACCAATATTAGAGATTTTTATATTTTTTTATGCATCATTTGATGAGTCCAAGGATGATGACATGGAGGAGAAAGTAGAGAGGCCCAATATTTAAAAAATGGACATATCCTTCTATATTTTTGGTAATGACCACACTATAATAGTGAATAACTTCATGAACATGATTTATCTACCTTGTAGAGAAATAATAGAGATTCTGTTGAAGCGCATTATTTAGGAAACTTGGGTGAGATTTACTAATCAGGTTTTTTACAAGACTTAAAAGGAAAATGAAAAAAGGATGAGGTCATCAGCACAGTAGTGCCTTCATAAAATCATGACAATGATGATGTTTATAAAGGGAGATAACAGTAGAGTTTGTAGATGTTGACAGCTCACATTTATTCAATACATGGAGGAAGGTACCCCAGTAAACACTACCTTTTTTATTTTACTACACATACTGGAAATGGTAGAATAGGATAGGGGATACATTTTGGTTAGAAGTATTATCACCCAAATTTCCAAGGGACTAGTAATATGATATTCATATGCATGTTTTTTATCCCATCATTGTAATTGAGGTCATCAATGTGGATTTGATGTGTCATCTAGGAATTAAAGCATGAAATTTATTAGACCCACTTGAACATGAGGAAGAGGAAAAGGGGTTTCATGGGAAATATATACCACTACTAGAGGAGCATTAGCATGAGTATCCACTATTATAGCCCTATTTTACACTAGAATCATTTGAGAACTCACCCGATATTTTTTAAAAGGTGAGTACACTATGGTTACCACTACCTCCACATTGATGGGTGATAACTAATGAACTAGACAAATATATGTGGAGTGAGATCCTATATGATATAAATAGTCTAATATGATATTTCTACAATATTAGAGGATATTTTCATAGACTCAGCGGATATTTCAAGAACATAGACCATAGGCTATAGAGGATCTAAGATGCTTGAATAGACTTTTAATTGTAATACAACTTACTAGGGATGTCCATTAATGACTGGATAGAGTTATATCCTCAATTTCCATTAGAACCACCACTAAAGTGAGAAACCATATAATAAATTTAATGAAATCGATTAAAGTCACTATATATCCTCTTTTTTAATAAATTATAATTTTTATTTATTTTTAATTACTTTTTTTTAAACTAATTTATAGGAAATAAAAATAAAACACATGCAAACCCAAACATTCCAACAATTAAGTACACAAGACATAACTTATATATGTGAAAATAATATCATAATTGATTATTTGTTTAAAATAAATTGATCTACCACACCTATTAATAAATGATTGTTCATAAATATCTATTTATTTGAGAATTATATTTTGAAATTTGATTATTTTTTTAGAACTTGTATTGATGTTAATATTAATCCCTATTATATGGAAATATTAATTTCAAACCTAAGAGGACTCCAACCCCTTATATTCACTATATTTCCTTCTATTTCTTGATTAAATTTTGGAACAAGTTATTTCTTTCATAACTTTATTTTATTTTTTTATTTTTGTTGTTGGAAATTTTAATCATTTTATTTTATAAATGGGGAATTAGTAAAAACCCCTATAAAATATCCCTCATTACCATTATATAGACTACTTATACTTCTTCCTAGGAAAACTAACTTAAGTGTGGGGGAATGTAAACTTTATTTTAGAAATGTTTGATGAAGGAATGAAAATTTATTTGGTCAATTATTTATTTCACAAAAATTATCATTTCTAGTGATTAATTTCTTGATTAATATAATTATCATTTATTCCAATATTAAGTACATCTGGTGTTTAATTACATAGTAAACCTGATTTTTAGGGATATCAATAAATATATCATCTTGTTAATTAAGAAGATGAAAAGAGTTATTTAAATCATTTTAAAGGGATTTGAGATTTTTTTTTTAGAATCTTTTAAGAATAGATTGTTTTATTTGGAAAAAGAAAAAAATATAATCATGAGGGAGTGAGATTTAGGGAATCAGTTAATTTTTATGCCCCATTAAAAGTGAAAATACTCCACTGCCCCAAAAATTTTAGGAAGTTATTAATATTTTTTATTGTCTCTCATCATTCTATATGGTATTTTAATTTTTTTTATTTGATATTTTAAATTCATTAAAAACCTATAGTAATCGTATTTATTTTTTATAATTGAGTAAATATTTGAAAAAAATAATTTTAGAGAGATAAGAGAATGATTAGTTAGGTCACAATGAAGTATGAATAGAGGTGGTTGTTTTTTAAAATAATTAAAATATGGGAAATTTTATTTTTTAAAAATTTATTTTAGGGGAGGTAAGATATTTTTTTCAATATATCAATAATTATTGAATTAATAATCTTATTGTGTGATCATACCAAGGGTGTTGGGTTTTTTTATTTTTCTTAAAGTAAAAAGGTTTAAGTGTAGTTAAATTTGATGTTTATATATTTCTCACTAATTTTGTATAGTTTTCTTTTTCATTGGGTGTTGTTTTAAATAATTTCTTATGAGTGTTTTGTTTTGTTCTGTTATTTTTTTTAAAGTGTATTTGGATCAAAAAATAAGAATCATGGAAGTATTATGTAGGGTGAGGGTTTTATTTTACAACCCAATCCAAAAAAAGGAAAAATAGAATTAAATGGTATAAATTCAAATGGGGGATAAATTTTTTCATGGTTTATATCATTTAGTATCAATTGACCATTTATTAATACTTAATAAGAAAAAAAATGGATAAAGGGTATGAAATTTTTCTTGGTTAAACTACACTTTAGTGTAATATAATTCCAAAGGTATTAAAATACATTCAAATTTATCATTATGATGATTCATGATAAAAGGAGAAGTGTGAATCAAAAAAGTGATAATTTTTTTAGAGTAAAGAACACACTATGGAGAAGTGTTTTCGATGATGCATGATCGATGTAAGAAAATGGAATTTGTGCTTTGAAATTTCTCTTATTTATCTTCTTTACTAACCATATTTATGGTTAACTAATCCATTTGATGTAGATATTAGGATAAAACTCAATTTTTATTTCCAAAGGTTGATTAATAATCGATTTCCATTATTAAATTTTTTTTTTCAAGTTGGATTGAGGATATACTATGGTTTAATATCATGTTGTTGAGAACAAAAATTTGAGGGTGATTGTTGAGACAAAAATTTATTGTGTTGATGAAGTTTACACTAACAATAAATGTTTTTCAATAGGGGAGTTTTTTCAAGTAAATTAAAGTTATAGTGGATATTATTTAATGAATTTGGTGTTGGTTTTTTTGTCAATTTATTTTTCTTAATGTGAATCATATTTGATATCAATTGATTCTTTGTTTTTTAGTTGAGGTGAAGTTATTTTAGAAGTTTTAAAGAGTATGTAATAATTTTAGAGCTAATGAGATTGAATTTTTGGAAGAGTTTTGATTTTGAAAATGAGATGACACTAAAATATAAGTAGTTATGAAACAATATTCAATACATAACATTGAAATAAAATAGAATAAGAGTTAATAATGTCGTGATATAAGTGGTTGTTACATGGTTGAGGTATCAATATAATGATATTTTAAGTCACTACTTCATGACAAGGAGATCACGATGCAATGCTATAGACATTATTTTTCATGCTCACACTTTTTTTAGAGAATAGATGGTTTCACCATAATCCCAAATGGCCTAAATACCTTATTTTTTATTTTATTATGGATAATACCCCTTTTTAAGGGATGAAGGGGAACCCATACATAACCAGTAGGCCCAAGGCTCAAGGCCCAACACAACCCGCAATACATGACCCAAAGGTCCAGAGGCATACCATGCCCAATAAATAACATATAGGCCCAACACACTAGAACTACCCCTCCCTAGATTCTGTATCATTGATTGCCTTTATCTCCCCACCTTGCATTGATTATCGGCTAGAATTTCCCCATAAAAAGATACACGGTGTCTAGTCCCGATGGTGGTTTACATACCCTCTCATTCTTCCAATCCGGTTAGCTCTGCTTCTAGTGACTGTTATTATTGCTCTGATCCTCTTCTGAGATCTGCTCTGTGTGAACTGGGCTACTACATGGTCTTTTTATATCCCTAAGGCCCTGTGGCTTGAAGGCCTTTGATGACCTGAAGGCCCTTGAGACCCGTAGGCCCAAACCAGTGGCCCGAAGGCCCAAATCGGGTGAATAGTTTTGGTTGATATAGTACCGAACAGTGCCTACTATAGTACCTGTACAGTACCTACTACAGTATTTTCTACAGTACTGCTACACTACCCAGAAATTCACCTTCACCCGGTTTTGAACCTGGGTCTCTAGGATTCCAAGAAAGAGCCCTCACCATAGAGCATCAAGTCATTCCACAAGTCACCTAGATGAAGAAAATTAGTTGGAAAGGGCATTTGAATATTGCATTATGAAGTGGTTGGTTGCACCATAAAGCATCCATTTACATCACAATTATTGTGTCTTTGAGTATTTGGTGCTTTTCTGGAATGAAATGGTTTTTGAATCATGCCACAAAGGAGATGATCATTTCATAATATGTTTACAGTTTTTGAGAAATTTAAAGGTAACTGATGTCACACTATAGTGCACCTCATTGTGCCATAAAGGCCATGGTTCTGACACAATGATAAAGTTCATATCATGATGGATATCAATTTATATAATTTGAGTGATTTTTTATTTAGATAAAAAAAATTCAAGGTATACTTCAAATTGAATCTTCAATTCCCCTAATCTCATATAAGGTTGAGTAGAAGGTTTTGATTGTTATGGTTGATGGAAATAAAGTATGAGAGGTTTAAGTATAATTTTTATTTGAATTTTAATTTTAAAATTAAAATTTATAAGATATATTATGATGAAGTTTTTTGTGTATAGGCTATGTGAAGTGTGTACAAAGAATATATAATAATAGGAATAATAATAGAATCAGAGGAAGAGGAAGAATCACAACAACAACTCAATAGAGGCATATTATGGTTGTTATTTATCATTGTTTTTTCCATAGAACATTATATAATTTAGGAGATACATTATATATTATATTTCATGGATAAAATCTTCTTTGTGTATCCAACATATAGAAACTAGTGAATCATGAGATCGTGGGTGATTCTAGATCATACAAAGGATGAAATCATTTTTAAAATGGGTAAACCTTATAAAAATTCATTATGAATATTATATTTTTGTAGTGGTGTGGGTTTGGATCCTGTAAAAATATCATTTTTTTCACTTTAATAGGTTTCAGAGGTTATTTTAATGAAAAATGTAAAAGGAAGTAACTTCACTAATCCACCCCCTAGTCAATTCTCACAAATATTGTGTGCCCTTTCAAGTGGTATAAAATCATTTCAGGTCCCCTTTTAAGGAATTTTCTTTTATTTAGAGTTTTTTTCTAAAATCATGAGAATTTAAAAGAATTCTATGTTTGATAGCATATACAATACTCAACATTGAGCTTAAACAAACCCCAAAATATTATTATTTAAATGTGATCATTTTAACATAGTTATTAAATTTAAGGGTGTGAATAAGATTAAAAATTATATCAAATATATATAAAGGACTTAATAAATAAAAATTTATTGATTAATTATTAATAAATTAACACTAAAATTTTAGTAAAATCATTTTATATGTTTTCTTCATGAAACATTTTTATTAATTTTTATGGGAAAATAATATAATTAATTTTTTTAATTTTTAGAAAATGTATTTGATAAAATGAAATTAATTTTTGAAATAATCATATCAAAATTATCTTAGGATGAAATTTTTTTATTTTTCTAAAAAGATTTATTTTCCAGTGAGTAGTGAAAATACCGATTTTTATTGAAAATTGTATTTTTGTTTCAACCATTTATGAAGTTCAATTTTATTTTAAAATGAGTTAAAAGAAAAATTAGTTCTATTATATTATTAATAATTAAATTAGGTTCATTGGAATCAATTTTATAATTTAATTTGGTATAAAATCATTTTTATGCGTAAATATGAATTTTTTAGGAAAAAAAATGCATTTTTCTAAAAAGACGGTTTCTATTGTGTTTTGAAAACTTATTTTAAAATTAATTTATATAAACTATAGGAATTTAACTTCATTAAATGGAATTTATTTTTGTATTCATCAATAAAATTTATCCTAGGATGATTTTTTACATTTTTAGGAAGAAATTAAGTTTTTAGTGTATAGTAAAAAATACTAATTTTATGAAATACGGTATCTTTTATAATATCTCCAAGACATAGAAATAAAATAAAAAATTATGAAATTTATGGAATGAATAAAGTATGATAAAATACTATAAATATAATTCATAAATAATTGAAAACATAGAGATTAGAATTTATTATATAATAAATATGAGAATCATTTTCAGTGTTGACGTAGCGCTTGCACAGCACTGGAAAAGTCAATTTTGGTATTCTAAAAATAATTATTAGGATTATATAATTAATTTATCTAATTATATGTTAAATATTAATTATTATTGATGTTTTTTATAGTTATACGTGAATTTTAGAGTTATATAAAAAGTGGCTTATCCAAATTCTTGTGCAATGCTTGTGCAAGGCCAGAAAAGTCAAAATAACACATTAATTGTGTTTTCATGATATAGATTCCAGTTAAAATAAATATTTAAAAAATATAAATGGATATTTTTATCATAATAAAATTATTTTAATTATATAAATTTATTTTTAATTTTTAGAAATTAAATAATTATATTATATGCTTGTGAAACGCTAATACAATATTAAATTAATTAACAGAAAAATAAACTAAATGATATTAAAAATATTAAAAGTAACATAATTTGAGATATTTAAGGTTATCCGTGAATTATATATATGAAAATGAAATTTTTAGTATATAATAAAATATTTGTTTCAAGTTTGACTTGTTGTCTTGATGTTTTTAAAGTCAAAGTAATGAATAGTATCAAAATTGAAAATAATGATAATTTATGCGATTAATATTTTATTAAATTATTTTAAAAATCATAAAAATACTAAATAATCACAAAGTGGGTGATATAAGGTCGAAAATATCATCCCCTGTGTATTTATAAGTCATTTGGAAATTCCAACAAGCCTATACTTAGGTGGTAAAGGCTTATACTTGGCATCCAAAAGACCCAGGATCAAATCTGGGTAGGGTGGAATCTCTGAGTTATTATAGTAGTTACTATAGTAGTTATTGTATCCATTATTGTGGTAGTTACTATATTAGTGAAACAATTCACCTGATTTGGGCCTATGGGCCACATATTTGGGTCTTCGGTCCATAGGGCCATCATGTCACTAAAGGCCTTCGAGCCATAGGGCCTTCAGGACACTACATTATAATAGGTGATGTAGAGTGAACATCCGATCAATGCAGTGCATCAGTTAGGTAGTGTAGTTTGGATTTAGTCATCATTTCTGGGTGGGAGGCTTGAAATAAAGATAGGTGCATTGGCACCTGTCAACTTGCCCTCTAACCACTTGGGACTAGGGGTTCTCTTCCATGAAATTACAAAGTAAAGTATAGTGTGGTGGTTCTTATCAGAGGGGGATATGCATCCTATGAATGGAGATTATTAGAAAGTCTAAGCGACATATTTTAAAAAACATCATTTCATGGAGACATGTAGGTGTTTCTTGGTGGGAAACTTGAAAGAGAGATGGGTATGCTAGCACCTATCAAATGGCCCTCTACCCAGATGTAGATTAAAAGAGGAGTTCTCAATTATAAAGTCATGGTGGGAAGTTTAATATAATGGATTGCAATAATTATGGTGTCACAATGAGAAGACTGGGATCATGATGCAAATCTTGGATGCTCATCTTGGTCCTTCGAGTCAAATCCTTTGGCTCCCAAGCCATAGAGCCTTTGAGCCACCAAATTGTAATTGGCCTTTGTGCCATTGGGCCTTTAAGTCATGTAAGGGTTACCTATAAACCCAATTAAAAATAGGTCTATCTTTTAATAATAAAAATGGGGGTGTTTCCCCTACCTATTAAAAATATTCATTTGGAATCATTTAGATCAAGAATAGTCTTATTATATTTTAATCTTGTGAGAAATTCCAAAAGTGTCACTCACCTCAATTATAAAAGGGAACATCTTTAATCACTTCTCCACACCACTTTGATCCTCTATCTTGACCAATTCCTACCCATTCCTCTTCTCAAAATTCTTATCCAAGTTATAGAGGTTCCAATCCTTTCAAAAGACCAACCCAAGATCCCTTAAGAATAGATCTAAAGGAATTCTGCTGAAGAAGTGGTAATCATCTTTACCAAATATTTCAGGTTTATTTATTCTTACAATTAAATTATCATAAATATAATAATATTTTATTATGATTATGGGACAACCATACTCTTTATTTATTCCATCCTATGAAAATAGAAAACATCACTCGTGCGTATGTGCAGCTTACCATCTCCACGTAGAGGAATAATTCCTTTTTCATCACCACTTTACTTGGATGGTTATAAATATGGAAATAATGAATATATATGATATATGTGACATAATAATTATTTTATAAAGGTTAATTATATTTTTACATTATTTTATCCATCCATCGAAAAATGAAAACAACGATCATGCGTACATACGGCCTACCATCTCCATGAATGGTGTAATGCATTTTTCTATATCTATATTTATGGATGACTATAAATATATATATATATATATATATATATATTCAATATATATGATATTTAAACCATAAATAAAATTCTAGAGATGATGGAACTATAATAATATTATAAGTACTGAAACTACTGAATCAAAACATACATGAAAAATGAAGTAGTTACCACCCAAAATAGTGATTTTAACAATGAATTGATAATAAAAATGTGACAAATATTATAAATAAATCATATATGGTATGATATATATGATTATTTTTCTATAATATATTTATAATAACTCTATATTTATGATAAGGGTGGATAAAATCACTTATGAGGGAAATCGAATGTGAGGTAAGGTATTTTTGTCTCACTTTTATTTATATGGGACACATGCCTTGTACAATATTTGTTTATTTTTCATGGTACATAAAACTCCCATGAATTTCATTTATTATTATTATCAAGAAAACTATGATACATGTATATCTATATAAATTTCTTTATTCCATAGGGATTATGAATCAAAAGTTACCATAGTAATAAGATTTTATTTCACAATATCATCATTATTCAGGATTTTTTATGATTGAGTCCCCACTAGGGAATATTTCACTTGAACATTTTTTCTAATTGTTTTGAAAAAAAATACTATTCTCCTATGATTTTTAAAATTTATTTTTAACCATGTTTGACTTTTTACAAAATGGTTTGAAAGAAATCTTTTTTTTTAAATGAGGTACTTTTGTGATTTTTCTGTCAAAAAACAATAAAGGTGTGGTTTTTAAATTATACTACATGATAATATTTCACCACCATCATGACACTTTAATTTATTAAATCTTCTTTTAAAAGTTTATAAGATTATTTTCAATGAAATTTTTTCCTTCTTATTTGTGCAATTTATTTTTAAAAGTGAATTTCAAAATCAAAAAGATATTTTCCTCAAAATTGTTTTTTAATCATTTTATGGTACTTTTATTCATCAATGAAAAACAACCCATTATTTTACTTATTCACCATAGGGTATATTTTTTAATGATACCATCCTTTGAATCATTCACTTTATTATGGTCAAAGAATATTTTATTTCCATTAAATATCCATATTCGTGTATAGTGGATATAATTAATGCCTAAACCGTATAACATTTTTACATATGGTGTTTACATTGAAATTTATTTGATTAAATGGGTAAATATTGATAAATATATATCCTTTAATTAATTTGGATATTTTATGATAAGACGTATTGATCCATGAATTAAATAAATCATCTGATATGTAAGGAATTATTTGGACTTGCAGTGACGGGTGGAGCCTAGAATTATATAGCCCCTAGATGCATCGGTAGGTCTAATTTGACAAATTATTTGGCTAAATTAAATGTTTTTTTACCCATAATGATTAAAATATCTTGTGAAAGTTCTTGAAAGTATAGATATCAGGATTTCTAAGATCATAGCATCCAATATTGATAATTTTTCTTCATTTATAATTTAGTTTTTATTATCCATGATATTTTTACTATGATATTATCCATGGGTGAAGATTGTGAAAAAGTTATTGATTAAATGGATTAAATTTCTAATTATTTACCTTTCCGTATTGATTATACCTTATTGAATATTCATTATTTATTATTGATTCATGATAGCTTCTTCTATATGCATACTCTTATTGATCATTAGAGATCACCCCTTTCTTATTTTTCCTTTCTCTAGGATTCTAAGAAGTGTATATGATTGATATGAAGGGATGTGCTAAAGGGAATAATTGTGTACTCAAATAAAATACTATTTTTTAATTTATGCTTTCAATTGTAATGTGAATTAAAGAATGTATCTAGTTTACCAAGACTAATGAATTATTAATTCCTTAGATATGTGATTCCTTGTATATAGTGCCAATGTAATAAAGTAACCATTGACTCTAGGCTACTAGAGTTGGGGTCTTTATGGTTGGTATTAGAGGAATTTTAGTAAAAACATTGAGAACTATATTTAAGAAAACATATATTAGAGAACATAACCCAATGACTAATGTGTAGTATAAGTCTATGTATTCGATAACATCTAATAATTTTGTTAATTTTGGTTTCCATTTTGATTATTTCTACTCACACTATTATTTTTTATTTTAGTTAATGTCCAAAACCAGAAGGAATTGTGTTAATGTTGAAGGTGATGGAAAATGTCTTGGTGAGAAACCAAATGGTATTATCACTAGAGTAAAGGATATTTTATTATGCCTAATTATTTATGATGATATATTATTAACAACATGAACCTTAAATAAATATAAAAATCACAAAATAAGAGAATTATAGAGTTTTCTAAGAGCTCGGGTGGTGGAGACCATGGTGAAAAGAAGATTTAGTTTCCTATATTTTGAGAATGTGAGAAGAAACACCCAAGTTAATGTCTTAGAGTAAAGGGAAGATGTTTTGAGTGCGTAAAATATGGAAACAAAGAAATTAATTTTCAAGGAAAAATAAATAGTTCGGTTAATGAAATAGATGAGAATAATGGTATCCCTAAGGAATCATCAATGGTTGAATGTTGTATATGTGGAATGTATGGTCATTATGAAAATCGTTTCCCTATAGGGAAATCTCATGAAGTGAATCAAAAAGGTTTTATGAATAATGGTTATACTACCAATTATGTAGAAACTATGAATGACATGTGAAATGAAGGAGGTATTAAGTAATAATATGATGAAGCATATTTAATAGTGTAAGAATAAAGTATAATGGTTAAAGTACTTTTGTATTTAGATTCATGAATTATGTTGAAAAATTATTTTATCAATGATATTTTGGTTATAAGAATCATGAGAAATATAAGTATTTTACTGTAGTACTTATTCTTTATTGATTTTGAAACATATAATGAATAGAACTAGTAACCAAGAGAAGTGATTATGTAACAAGTTTATCTTTTGGAAAACACATAATTGAGGGAAGATAACCTTAATATGTGATTGATGTTGAGATAATAATGATAAATATATTTTTATGGGATATTATTGGTGACTATGAAATTGGTTAGTAATTCTATGTGTTATGTTATCTTTGTTGGGTTTACTGAATATTTGGATTTAAGGAATATATTCAACAAACTGAGATTTTATTTTTAGAATCATGCATATTTTTATTATGGTTTTAAAGTCATAAAGGTATTAATATATTTGGTATGTGACATTAATATATAAATTATATTGATTGTGGAATCTAATGTTGGGTTTATTTTGGAAATTTAGTGATCTTCTTTCTAAATTTTTGGACTTTGAATTTGGACAGATGTATTTTGGATGAGTCTTAAGGTTAAATACTTATGGAATAGATTAAGTTGATATTTTCATATTATTGTTTGTTTATTTATCATATTAGATAACATGTGTTAACCATTTTTGTTTTAGTAAATATTTATGAGTTGAAGGAATGACTTATGGATCTTTTAATTCATTAAAAGTGCTTCATGTATAAAAAGTTCATCTCGAATACCCATTTATTAGTGCAAGAGAAGAATTAGAAATAGATTTAAGTATAACCAAAGGATGAGATTGTTCTTATGAAATAGAAAGGATAAAGTAAGTTTATTTTATCAAGTTATTTATTCATATATTAAATTAATCCTTAGACTTCAAAATAAAAAAAAGCATTATCTATTTACTTTTCTTAGAAAGAAATAAATGGCCTTCTAACCCATCATGGATTTATAGTTTTTTTATGGTTACCTTTCTCGTAACCATGTTCTATATCACTCTATATCAGTCCTTGGAAGTTATTTTTATCTTAAATATCCAATTTTCCATTTTCCACTTATTTTATCATACTTAGAAACCTAGTATGTGTTACTCCAGATGACTTTCATACTTACCTTTCTCTATTATCAAGAGGATGTCTTATTAACCCTTCTTACGATGTGGGTTTTCCAAAGAGGTATTTTTAAATGAAAAACCATTGATTTATGATCACAAGTTAAAATTTTGATTATTCAATTTATTAAAGGAGGAGATAATGTAACACCCTGGGAATTTAAAAGAACATTATGTTTGATAGCTTATACAATGCGCAACACCGAGCTTAAACAAACCCCGAAATATTATTATTTAAATGTGGTTGTTATAACCTAATTATTAAATTAGAGGGTTTGAATTGGATTAAACATTTTAAGAAATATATATATAAAGGTATTAATAAATACAAATTTATTTATTAATTCTTAGGAAACAAACACTCAAATTTTAATAAAGTTGTTTTATATGTTTTCTTTAAAAATGATTTTTATTGCTTTTTATGAGAAAAAAATATTATTAGTTTTTGTAACTTTTGTAAAATTTATTTGGTAAAATAAAATTATTTTTTGAAATATTCATATAATAATTATCTTATAGTGAAATTTTAATATTTTTCTGAAAATATTTATTTTCCAGTGAATAGTAAAAATTACTGATTTTTATTGGAAACTGTATTTTTGTTTTAACCATTTGCGAAGTTCCATTTTATTTTAAAATATTCTCAAAGAAAAATTAGTTCCATTATATTAGTAATAGTACAATTAGTTTTTAATGGAATAAATTTTATAATTTAATTTAGTATAAAATCATTTTTATACAAAAATAGGCATTTTTAAGAAAAACTGTATTTTTCTAAAAAATGGTTTCCATCGCATTTTGCGAACTTAAATTAAAATTATCCTATATCAATTATAGGAATTTAATTTAATGAAATGGAATTTTTTTATTAATAAATCCAAATTTATCCTAGGATGAGTTTTTTACATTAGTCTGAAGAATTTTAATTTTTAGTTAATAGTAAAAATTACTATTTTTTTTAAATATGGTATCTTTTAGGATATCTCCAAGACATAGAAATAATATTAAAATTTATGAAACTTATATAATGAATAAATTTTGATAAAATAATAGAAATATAATTCAAAAACAATTGAAAACATGGATATTATAATTCATTCCATAATAAATACGAAAATCGTCTTTAGTGTTGACGTAGAGCATGCACAGCACAGGAAAAGTTAAATTTTGTATCCTAAAAAATAATAATTGGGTTGATATAAGTCCTTTATCTATTTAGATATTAAATATGTTGACCTCACCTATTTTGATAATCCCAATTATGCTTTCACATACTTTGATAATCCCAATTAATGTTTATCTATATTCTAATTCAATCAATCTATGATATTCTTTTATCAAGATGATAATAATATTAAAATAATCCTTGAAATATGTTAATCAATGTTTATATTTGTTTATATAAGTTTTGAAGTCATTATAATCCAATCGGATATGTTTTGCATAAAACAGATAAGTGTTAGTCACTGATCTGCGTATAGCTACTGGTACAGAGCTACCGGTACTTAGTCTACTGATAGGCTTAGTCTACCGATAGACAGAGTCACCGATAAGCTAAGGTCACCGATACGCAGAGCTATTGATATGTACAAGTCCACCAGTAAGCATAGAACAAGCTACTGATATAGAGTTATCAATAGAACAAGTTTTCTGATAGTACAGAATGGATCTATTGATGTTCATAAGTCTACCAATACACATCATCACTGGAACTAAGCAAGCTACCGATACACAGTCACCAATACACAGAGCTACCGATAGACCAAGAGTGATCGATACAGACAGTTACCAACATAATTGAGCTACCGATAGAACAATTCTACCGAGCTACTGATATAGTAAGTCTACTGATAGAAGGAGTTACTAATACCAAGAGCTACCGACGCAAAGAGCTACCAATACAAGTTCAAAGAGCTACCGATGGAAGGTCACTGTTACACAAAATCCACCGAACACACCAATAGGAGGCTACTAATGATTGACCAACCAGTCAAACTCTATACTCAATACTATTTATTTATTAAGATAATGGTTACATTTGATTTTTTTAATGCAGTTAATGTTATTTAATGATATTTGTTTTCATGTCAGGGAACCGTACCTAGTACCCATGTAAAAAGTAATCATTCCTTTTTGCCGAAGCTGAAAGCTATAAAAGGGAAGATCAAGACCTAGCTGGATAATAGGAGAACACAAGAAGTAAACACGGGATGTGCATACAGCGAGAATCAAGGAACTAAGAAGGCACATGAAGGGTGAAAAAGAAAAAGGCTCAATAGCATTCAAACGTGGTGAATTCGCGCAAGGCTACATATATACTCCAAGAACACTGGACATGCACGAATCAATTCTTCTCTATAGGAGAACACAAGCTGCATCTTGAGTGAAGAACTAAAACAAAAACTTCATGAACTCAGGCTGATAAGCTGAACCTGGAACCAAGGAAGAAAACGATACTCTGTTTTTCAGAACAAAAACAAGAGAAGGACTCATAAGCTTTTCTTACCAATCAAATGAGTCCAGAGCTGCACTGCCAATAACTATAGATTTTCTAAACTCATTTACACTTACTTTAGTGATTCTTTCATTTACATTTAGAGCAGTGTGTGTACCCTATTTATTTTAAACACACACTATCTCCTGAGCTAAGCTGGAGGATTCTAAAATCCTTATTCAAACTCTATAACTCTTTTGTATCCCATTGTGGATTGTGTTAGAGGTCGAGTACGACCTGGAAAACTGTGAGTTGTTGTCTTTGTTTTCCCACGTAGAACTGTGGTAGAGGTCTTTGGACCTGTACAGTATTGTACTTTTGTTTATCCTGATCCAGGGTGTGGATCAATTTATATAAATTGTTTGAGAGGACTAAGTCTCATCTTGAGACCGAACCTCTTGGTTATATCTGCTATGCATTTTAGTTTAAGTCACAAGTATACTATATATATTTCATATTCTGCTGCTAACTACTTTGAAATATAATTTGTTTTAAATTTACTTTGATAGTTAAATTAGCAAGTGTTTATACTTATTGTAAACCAGTAAGTTAGTTTCAAAAGTCAATTTATTATTCAGATTAAATTAACTGAGACCTAATCAATCTTTGAGAAACTAATTGAAAATTTAAACTCTATATAAATTCACTACAGTTTAACTCTGTTTTTAAATAGGAGGATTTTAAGAGAAATATTTTTAACAAAAAATTTTATTGGAACTCAATTAACCCCCCCTCTTGAGTATCCACTCCGACCAACATTTGGTATCATTGGTTGTTTTTATTAATACAAGTTTTCAAAACAATATTTTTTTAAACTGTGATTTTAGTTGCATCTTTAAAGATCTTAAATTTCTGTTAGTTCTAAATTTTATCTCTTTAAAATTATTTGCTAACATCTAGCTATGGATAATAGACTAAAAGGTTCTACTACTAATAGGACACCTTTCATTAATGGTATAAACTATGACTAGTGGAAACTTAAGATGAAGATTCATTTAGAAAGTATGGGTTTTTATATCTGGACTGCTATAGAGTCACAATATAAAATTCCAGAAACTGAAAGAACAACTTGGGATGAACCTAAAAAGACTGCTTACAATAATAATTTTAAAGCTATGAATGCCCTGTATTGTGCTTTAGGAGATGAAGAGTTTAATAGAATATCTGCTTGTAAAACTGCTTATGAAATATGGGGCACTTTGGATATTTCCCATGAGGGAACAACCAATGTTAAAGAAATGAGGTTGAATACCTATACTATTAAATATGATAATTTTAAATTGAAGACTGATGAACCTATTTCTGACATGTATCTCAGGTTCAATTATATTGTCAATACTATTAGTTCTCTTTGAAAGGTTGTTCCAAAAAAGGAACAAATTATGAGGATATTAAGATGTCTACCAGAAAGATTGAGAGGCACATCTGTTTCCATTATAGAATCATGCGACATCAGCACACTTCCTATTAAGTAATTAATAGGTAAGCTTATGATGTATGGGGAAAAACTTAAAGTAAATAAGGAAGAATATGATGAACCCAAGATAAAATATGCGGCATTCAAGTCTACTACTTCCAAGAGAAAAGACAAAGAGAAAATACATGTACCTACTGAAAGTTCAACCAGTGAAGATTCGGATTCAGATAGTGATGAGGAAATGGATCAAATAGCCAGGAGATTTAAGAAGTTCTATAGGAAGAAGATATTATTTAGAAAATAAAATTACAAAGGAAAGAATTACAACAAGGGTCACTGGAAGAAGGATTAGAAGAAATTTGATAAGGAAGATGATATAATCTGCTATGAATGCAAGAGGAAAGGACACGTCAAGGCTGACTGTCCAAAATTAAAATTCACAAAGAAACATGATTATAAGGACAAGAAGTACAAGAAAGATATGAAAGCTACTTGGAGTGCTTCAGAAGACACCACAAGTGAATCTGAAGTTTCTGATTCTAAAAATAATAGTGCCAACATGTGTTTCATGACCAACACATCTGAGGTAACCTTAGATACTCCTATTTTAAATTCCTATTATTCTGGAGATGATGCAGAATCTGATTCTGATTCTGAAGATATATCTAAGGCTGAATTGTTTGAATATTGTAACATGATAGAAGAAACATGTAATGAACTCAAGGACAAATATAATTCACTAAAGAAACAACATTCTCTCATTTCCAATGTTAAATCTGCCTTTGATATAGAAAAGAAAAAGAATGCTCAATTGTTGAAGGAAAATACTGAACTGAAAATGTCTAATGAGCAACTTAGAAAGGACTTAGAAAAATTAACAAATGGAAAGGATACTCTTACTCAAATTTTAGGAAAGCAAGTTGCACCAAAATACACTACTGGTTTGGGATACCAACCTAGAAAAAGACAGTTCACTAAAACTCTATTTATTCCTAAATCTGGACAAAATTATGCTTGTTCCAATTCTAGAAATTAGTATGATTCAACTAGTTATTCATATGGTTATAGATCAAATAAAGTTTTTCTTTCAAAATCTATTGACTCTGTAAATTATATGAGACCCATAAGACAAATCTGGGTACCTAAATCTTTGATTGTTAACCTTTCTGGACCCAAGAAGATCTAGGTACCAAAATCATTTTCCATCTAAATCTATTTTGTAGGAAACCTGTTTGAAGAGTTCTCACAAGAAGGTATGGTACTTGGACAGTGGATATTCAAGGCACATGTCTGGAGATTACTCATGCTTTAAGAGTTTAATCAAATTTTATGGAGGCCATGTCACCTTTGGTGATAACTCTAAAGGAAAAAATCATCGGCCTAGGCCAGATTCCTAACAGTGATTCAGTTTTGATTTCTAAAGTTTTATTTTTTGATGGACTTAAGTATAACCTGTTAAGTATTTCTCAATTATGTTATGATGGCTTTAATGTGAAATTTGAAAATTATTCTTGTAATGTTTTTAACTCTAAAAATGTTTTAGTATTTTCTGCTTTAAGAAATGAAAATGTTTATGTTGTTGATTTAAATTATTTAGCTAAGAAAAATGTTACTTGTTTAAATGATTTTCATAAGGAATATTAGTTATGGCACAGAATATTAGGACACTGCAACATCTATTCACTTAGAAAATTGACTAGGAAGAACTTTTTTAGAGACCTACCTAAACTTGAATTCCCAAATGAAAAAGTTTGTAATCCCTGTCAAAAGGGAAAGCAACATAAAGTTTCTTTTAAATCAAAGAAAGAAGTTTTAACTTCTCAACCTCTCAAGTTGGTTCACATGGACTTGTTTAGACCTTCTAGAGTTTCTAGTTTAAATTGGAAGCACTATGTCTATGTCCTAGTAGATTACTTTTTTATATATACTTGGGTATACTTCTTAGTTCACAAAAGTGAAGCTTGTTCTTACTTTGTTAAATACTCCAAGTCTGTAGAAAATCTTAATGGAATTAAGATTAAAACCCTAAGAAGTGATCATGGTCGTGAGTTTTGAAAATCATGATTTTGAATCTTATTGCTCACACAATGGCTATAGTTACAGCTTTTCTACTACTAGGACACCTCAGCAGAATGGTGTAGTTGAAATAAGAAACAGAACCCTTCAAGAAATAGAAAGAACTATGCTTAATGAGTATGACCTGCCTATTTATTTTTGGGTTAAAGCTGTGAATACAGATTGTTATATTATTAATAGATTCTTGATTAGACATGTTCTCAAGAAGGCCCCATATGAACTATGGAATAATATAAAACCCAAAGTTAGTTACTTTAGAGTCTTTTGTTGCAAAGTTTTTATTCTCAATACAAAGGATAATCTGGAAAAGTTTGCTTCTAAGAGTGATGAAGTAATTTTTATTGGTTATTCTTTAACTAGAAAATCCTATAGAGTCTTTAATAAAAGAACCAAATGTGTGGAAGAATCTATTCACATAAAGTTTGATGAAACTGATCCACATGAGCCTAAAACCTCTCTTGAAAATCTTGAAGAAGATTTGACTGTTCTGGACCTTAATGATAAAACTAAAGAACCTGCTGTAAAAATATCCAGTTCTGGACATATTCCAGAATCTGATTCTGTTGAACCCGAACCTATAGATGAACCTGAAATTTATAGTCCTACCTTTACTAGATCAAGTAGGATTCTAAAGAATCATCCTCTGGATGCTGTTGTTGGTAATCTTGATAGAGGGACATAGACTAGAGCTTCTTTAAAAAACCAGGTTGAACATCAAGCCTTTCTTTCACAGCTGGAACCTAAAAATGTCAAGGATGCAATCAATGATGAATTTTTGGTAATGTCTATGCAAGAAGAGTTAAATCAATTTGAAAGAAACAAAGTCTGGTAATTAGTTGATAGACCAAAGGACACTTTGACAATAGGCACTAAATGGGTTTTTAGAAATAAAGTTGATGAGTCTGGAAATATAGTTAGAAACAAAGATAGGCTAGTTGCACAAGGATATAGTCAAGAGGAAGGTATAGACTATGAGGAAACCTTTTCACCTATAGCAAGATTATAATCCATTGGGATATTACTTGCCTATGCTGCTCATCTGAATTTCAATTTATATCAAATGGATGTCAAAAGTGATTTTCTATAAGGTTTTATAATTGAAGATGTTTTTTTTGAACAACCACCTAGATTTACTAATACTCATTTTCCAAATCAAGTTTTTAAACTTTCTAAAGCTTTATATGGTTTAAAACAAGCTCCAAGATCTTGGTATGATAGGCTTAGTAATTTTCTTATTTCAAAAAGTTTTACTAAAGGGATTGTTGATCCAAATCTTTTTATTAAAATAATTTCTAAAGATGTTTTAATAGTACAAATCTATGTTTATGACATTATTTTTGGATCTTCTAAACATTCTTTATGTATTGATTTTTCAAATAGTATGCAAAATGAATTTGAAATGAGTTTAATGGGAGAACTTAAATATTTTCTTGGATTTCAAGTTTTTCAAAATGAAAATGGTATAATTTTGAATCAAAGTAAATATAAAAAGGATCTTTTAAAACGTTTTGGTCTAGATAGTATTAAGAAAAGTGATACTCTTATGAGTACATTCTGTAAATTGGATGTAGATGAAACTGGGAAACCAGTGAATCAAACCAATTACAGAGGTATGATTGGAAGCTTACTTTACCTTACTGCTAGTTGACCAGATATTATGTTTAGTGTATGTATGTGTGCAAGATTTAAAGCTAATCCAAAATAATCTCATTTACTTGTTGTTAAGATAATTTTTAAGTATCTTAAACACACTGTAAACTTAGGTTTGTTTTACCCAAAAGGACAATCCTTTGAGTTAATGAGTTATTCAAATGCTGACTTTGCTGGTTGAAAGTTGGATAGAAAAAGCACATCTGAAACATTTCATTTATTGGAAAAATCCTTAGTATCTTGGTATAGTAAAAATCAGAATTATGTATCTTTGTCCCCTGTCTAAGTAGAGTATATAGCTGCTGGTAGTTGTTGTGCACAAATTCTGTGGATGAAACACACTCTTTTGGATTATGGATATGATTTTAAGCATGTTTCTATCAACTATGACAACACTAGTGCAATAAACATTTCGAAGAACCCTGTATCTCACTCTAGGACCAAACTCATTGATGTAAGGCACCATTTCTTGAGAGATCATTACCAAAAGGGTGATATTATTCTTGAATTTATAGGTACTGAACATCAATTAGCTGACATTTTCACCAAACCTTTGAGTTCAGATAGGTTAAGCTACATTAGACATGAGTTGGGAATGATTAACCTTGATTGGTAGCTACCTCACCGATGTAACCTCATTGATGTAATACCTTACCGACGTAACCTCACCGATGGACCTCACTGATAAGAATTATCACCGATAAACCCTACCGATGAGTGTGGTGTTTTAAACTTGTCTACCACCAGAATCTGAATCGTTTTACTTTATTTCATTTTATTTATTTATTTTATGATTCCTAAATGATAAAAACAAAGTCCTAGATACTTCTCAATCCACTAAGCCTCAAATCCTTTACCCTAAAACATTAGCTCCTGAATCTCTTAAAAACCCTAAATCCCTCCAACCAAAGATGGAAAAAACCAAACATCCTACCATCAGAGATGACACTGATGAGCTGAGTTCAAAGAACCAAAAGTCTGAGCTAGAAGCAAGTGGTAGTGTTGGTAGAACTAGGTCGGGTAGGCAACCAGTGAATCCCCATTTGCAGAATAGAGTTATTGTGATTTAAAAAGAGTTGTACGTGGAATGGTTTCTTCCTAGCAAGTCTTTAGTGCTCAAAGTGTTGGAAGATCAAAAGTGGGTAGATTGCTTTTCGAACAACAATGGCCCCTACTATCTGAATCTAGTGAAACAATTTTATGAGTTTGTAAGCTTTGAGAAATCATAACATGATAACCGAGTGACTTTTTTTGTGAATTTAAAGGAGATGGATTTTTTATTTGTTGAGTGGGCTGAATGCTTGAAGTCTTTGTATGAAGGTGTATCTGGATATGTCTCAAAATCTATACCACCTACAAGTGATATATTCGATTATGAGACTTCCTTGGAGGAGATCACCGGTGAGGGAAAGAAAAGACAAGTAGTGGCTACTGAAATGGATGGAGAGAACAGATTGTTGTTCAAATTTGTTCAGCATGTCTTAATACCAAGGAGAGGAGACTTTGTGAATTTAAGATATCAGGATATCTATCTCCTGCATCTCTTGAGACATTGTGTAAAAGTGAATCTGTACAGATTTCTGATGATCCAAATGGAAGACATGACAAGGCCAAAATCAAAGACTAATGCTCTATTCTTTGCTAAGTTGATCTCAGTGATGATCAAAGTTAAAGGGGTAGCTGATTCTCAATATGAGATAGTGGTAGTAAGGAATAATTTTTGTATCACAACCACAGTTTGAAAATACATGAAGATAAATTGGAACCCATGGAGAGGAGAGTGGGTTAATGATGACCAGAAGGTAAATAATAAATTCAATCCTGTGAATCATCCTTCAAGACCTAAGGATGTAAGGGATCCAGGTCTAGGACCTGATGAAGAAGAACCTGAGTACAATGATGAGACTGAAGAATAATAGACTTCTATGGATAATGGAAGAGATATGGACTTACCTCCAAGTCCTACTGCTGAAATTGTATCTTTTAGAAAGAAAGCCTTGGTAGAAGAAGAGACACCTGCTGATGAGGAAGACCAGCCAGCCCCTGAGCATAAAGAAGAAAAGGAGAATAAATTTGAAGCCTCTGATTCTGTCTGCTTAAGTCTGAGTCCATTAATTGGAAGATCAATTGTGCCTACTGAGGAAGTAGTAGGAGAAATGGAAGAAGTTGTACCTAATCCAGAGGACCCTCTTGCCATTGAAGAGAAAGAATTGATAGTAGAAGATTCTTATGAGGAATAAATACCTTCTGTGAATATTGTTGCTTTACATGGGAATTCACCCATTGAGGGGGAGCATCAAACCAAGTTTGTAAGTGTTTCAGTGGCTGTTGAGATTGAGGTCTGGGCAGAAGACCCAGGTTTTGTGGTTTGTGTAATAGATTATCCTTATTCTGATAATGAGGCATCCCTCAATAGACCAAAGAATATTTATGATGTTGAAACTGAGTTGATACCTGAAGATGTGGTCAGAATTCATGACCTGGATATTTTGAAGAAAAATCTTAAGGACGGTTTTGTGGAAGAGACAAGGAATATGGAAGCTTCACTGGTGTCATCAATCCAATCGATTATGACTGACTCAGTGGCTAGCATAGCATCCGAAATAACACCTGTTGTAATTGATCCTGCTGATCTGATCACCAGGGATGACCTTGAATACTTAAAGGATGAGCTGAAGGAGTCCTTTAGTGCTTCTGTTGCTGAGTTGAAGCACTGCTTTGTTGAAGAGATTAGTAATTTGGAAAAATATTTTGAACTCTCTCTTGGTTGTAATTTGTCAACCTTTGTTGCAGAAATAATGGAAGAAGTAACAGACCGGCAGACTCAAGTATCTAGACTGGAAGATAATGTTGAAGCTTTAAAGAAATCGGTTATCTCTTTAGACTCTTACATGATATCAAAATCTCAAGCAGACAAAGACTTAGCCTATGTCAAAAGCATTGTAAGCCAGATGGTTTCAGTGTTTGAAGGTTTTAAAACCTCCATGAAAGACCATGTTAAAACCCAGGATTCCCAAGTGAAAAATCTTATCATTGGGTTGACCAAAAACTTCAAGGAAATAGTAACCTTCTCTATTGGTTCTATTGCTTCTAGACCTTTAGTGGATGTGGATCAGATTCGAGTTGTGATGAAGGAGGAGCTTGGTTCAGCTTCAACCAGTGGCTCTGTGGACTCATCTGACCTGAGCAAAGTTGTGATTTCTACTAGAGATTCATCTAGAGAAATAATGAAGATAGTCCAAGACTATATGAGATAAGATTCTTCCTCTCAGAAATAAGTGAAAGAAAAGGTGGATTCTTATTTCCAAAAGGTTTACAGCAAGCATCAACTCAACAATCATTTCAAACTTCTGTTGGAAAACCTGAAGTTACCTCCTGTCAATCAAGCCTTCAGAGAGAAAGTCAGCAAACTAATGGAATTGACTCCATCCTTGGACAAATTCATGGGGAACAAAGATGATTTCATATCTACTATGTAGAGAGGAGGAGGAATAATTATGGATTTCATAAATATTTTGCTACCTTTCCTACATGTCTATGCTAGACCAGTGATTGTACCTCCAGCTTTACCTGCCTCTACCTCTACTGCTTCTCCTATTCAGATGACTCCTTCTCAATTCATTAGAATCCTTACACCTATGATTACTCAGAGGGATCCTCAGTACAGACTCGGCATAGTTTTTGTGGCTCAGCCTCCTATGATCATATCTGGTGTTCCTAAGCCTTTACCCGCATCCACACAGTCTGAATCCTCTTTTGATCCAAAGAGAAAATCACACATTGAGGATGTGGATTGAATAAGTGGCTAAGATGTTTGATAGGAATCTTTTGTGTTTTTTTTTGTCTATGTACCTTTTTGCAACATATAATACAATTGGTTTTCTTTTCTTTCTCATTTTTGTTCCTCTTCTTTTTATTGTTTTCCACTTTTTGATTATCACAAAGGGGGAGAAATTTATCTAAGTATCAAAGAGGGAGAAATATTATCAAAGGGGGATCAATATTATCTAAGTAAGAGCTACCATGCTTTGCCTTTCTGATATCATTGTATTTAATTCTACTTGTGATACATTATGTTCTATAACATACTGTTTTCTCTGAGATAATTGCATTTAATGATATATCCTCTGATACAACTACTCATTGTTTTAAAACTATAATATCATAAGTTGTGATTATCAAAAAGGGGGAGATTGTTGACCTCAACTGTTTTGATAATCCCAATTATGCTTTCACATACTTTGATAATCCCAATTAATGTTTATCTATAGTCTAATTCGCTCAATCTGTGATATTTTATTATCAAGATGATAATAATATTAAAATAATCCTTGAAATATGTTAATCAATGTTTATATTTGTTTATATAAGTTTTGAAGTAATTCTAATCCAATTGGATATGTTTTTCATAAAACAGATAAGTGTTAGTCACTGATCTGCGTATAGCTACTGGTACAGAGCTACTGGTACTTAGTCTACCGATAGACTTAGTCTACCAATAGACAGAGTCACTGATAAGCTAAGGTCACCGATACATAGAGCTATCGATATATACAAGTCCACCGGTAAGCATATAACAAGCTACCAATACATATTTATCAATAGAACAAGTTTTCCGACAGTACAGAATGGAGCTACCGATGTGCATAAGTCTACCGATACACATAATCACTGGAACTAAGCAAGCTACCAATACACAGTAACCAATACACAGAGCTACTGATAGACCAAGATAGACCGATACATACAGTTACCAACATAATTGAGCTACCGATAGAACAATTCTACCGAGATACCGATAGAGTAAGTCTACCGATAGAAGGAGTTAACGATACCAAGAGCTACTGACGCAAAGATCCACCGATACAAGTTCAAAGAGCTACCGATGGAAGGTCACTGTTACACAAAATCCACCGAACACACCAACAGGAGGATACTAATGATTGACCAACCAGTCAAACTCTATACTCAATAATATTTATTTATTAAGCTAACGGTTACATTTGATGTTTTTAATGCAGTTAATGTTATTTAATGATATCTGTTTGCATGTCAGGGAACCAAACCTAGTACCCATGAAAAAAGTAATCATTCCTTTTTATCGAAGCTGAAAGCTATAAAAGGGAAGATCAATACCTAGCTGGATAATTAGAGAACACAAGAAGTGAACACGGGATGTGCATACAGCGAGAATCAAGGAACTAAGAAGGCACATGAAGGGTGAAAAATAAAAAGGCTCAACAGCATTCAAACATGGTGCATTCGCACAAGGCTACATCCATACTCCAAGAACACTGGACATACATGAATCAATTCTTCTCTAGAGGAGAACACAAGCTGCATCTTGATTGAAGAACTAAAACAAACACTTCATGCACTCAGGCTGATAAGTTGAACCTAGAACCAAGGAAGAAAACAATACTTTGTTTTTCAGAACAAAAACCAAAGAAGGACTCAAAAGATTTTCTGACCAATCAAATGAGTCCAGAGCTACACTGCCAATCACTAAAGCATTTCTAAACTCATTTACACTTACTTTAGTGATTCTTTCATTTACATTTCGAGTAGTGTGTGTACCCTGTTTATTTTACACACACACTGTCTCCTGAGCTAAGCTGAAGGATTCTAAAATCCTCATTCAAACTCTATAAATCCTTTGTATCCCATTGTAGATAGTGGTAGAGTTCGAGTACAACCTGGATAGCTGTGAGATGTTGTCTTTGTTTTCCCACGTAGAACTGTGGTAGAGGTCTTTGGACCTGGACAGTATTATACTGTTGTTTACCCCGATCCAGGGTGTGGATAAATTTATATAAATTGTTTGAGAGGACTAAGTCTCGGCTTGATACTGAACCTCTTGGTTATATCTATTGTGCATTTTAGTTTAAGTCATAAGTATACTATATATATTTCATATTCCGCTTCTAACTACTTTGAAATATAATTTGTTTTAAAGTTACTTTGATAGTTAAATTAGCAAGTGTTTATACTTATTGTAAACTAGTAAGTTGGTTTTAAAAGTCAATTTAATCTTAAGATTAAATTAACTGAGACCTAATCAATCTTTGAGAAACTAATTGAACATTTACACTCTGTATAAATTCACTACAGTTTAACTTTGTTTTTAAACAGGGGGATTTTAAGAGAAATATTTTTAACAGAAATTTTTATTGGAACTCAATTCACCCCCCCCCCCCCCTCTTGAGTATCCACTCCGACCAACAAAATATTATTTATTATTTATTATTTGTATGGTTATATTCGAATTTTAGAGTTATATAACAAGTACCTTATCCAAATTCTTGTGCAATGCTTGTACAAGGCCAGAAAATTCAAAATAACACATTAAATGTGTTAGCATGATATAGATGTGACTTAAAATAAATATTTAACAAATATAAATGGATATTTTTATCGTAATAAACTTATTTTCATGATATAAATTTATTTATAATTTTTAAAAATTATATAATTACCTTATATGCCTGTGCAATGTAAATACACTATTAATTTAATTAACAAAAAAATCAAATAAATGATATTAAAAATAATAAAAGTAACATAATTTGAGATATTTAAGGTGATAAATGAATTCTATATATTAACATGACATTTTTAGGATATAATAAAATATATTTTTTGAATTTGACTTGTTGTATTGATGTTTTTAAAGTCAAAGTAATGAATAGTATTGAAATTGACAATAATGATATTTTATGGGATTAATATTTTATTAAATTATTTAAAAATAATAAAAATATTAAATAAGAACAAATTTGATAATATATGGTCTAAAATTTCATCTCATATTAATTTATAAGTCAATGGGAGAATTTGGATCTATAATAGTTATATAATATTTTAATATTTTGATAAATTATGAAAGTGCCCCTCGCCTCAATTATAAAAGGGAACCTCCTCCCTCACTTCTTCACACCAATTTGAGCATTATAGATTGACCAATTCCTTCCCATTATTATTATCAACATACTTTTAAAATTTATAGAGGTTCTTTTCCTTCCAAAAGACTAACCCTCGATCCCTTAAGAAGAGATCTAAAGGAAGCCCTCTAAATAATAGGTAATCATCTTTACCGATTCTTTCAAGTTTATTTCTTATTCTAATTTACATTCATATGTTTTTTTCATCCTAAATTAATAACTCTGGTATCATAAATATAATAAAATTTTATTATTATTATGATAAATTCATACTCCATCTCATTTCCATCCTACTAAAAGCAAAAACATCGCTCGTGCATACATACGTCTTACCATCTTTACATAGCGGTGTAATTTGTTCTACATCACCACTTTACTTAAATGGTTATAAATATTTAAATAATGAATATAAATGATATATATTAAATAATTATTATTCTGGAAAGTTTAATTATTTTTTACCATTCTTTTGTTACATCCATCAAAAAATGAAAACAGTGTTCATGCATACGTACAGTTTGTCGTCTCCATGAATGGTGTAATCAATTTTTCTATCTCTATATTTATGGATGACTATAAATATATACGTATTTAATATATATGAAATTTAAACCATAAATAATATTATATATATTATGTTAATATAATAATATTATTAGGACTAGAACTACTAAATCAAAATATACATGAAAAACAAAGCAGTTACCACTCGAAACAATGATTTTAACAATGAATTGATAATAAAAAAGTGATAAAATATTGAGTAAATAACATATGGTATGATATATATGATTATATTTATTTAACATATCAATATAAATTTATTTATTTTATGGTTATTATGAATTAAATGTTTCCAAATCAGTAAGAGTTTATTTCACAATCTCATCAATAATCATGATTATTTATATTTAAGTCCCCACTAGGGAATATTTTACTTTCATGACAATATTTTATAAAATTATTTTAAAAAAGGTTTTTAATATTCTCCTACAATTGTTTAAAGTCGTTTTTAACCACGTTTTAATTTTTAAAAAATGGTTTTAAAGGAATATTTTTTTTGTTTTCTGAATGTGGTACTTTGTGATTTTGTCGAAAAAAATACAAAAGGATTTTTTTTAACTTATACTGTATGATTGGATTTTCCCACCATTATGAAGCTTTAATGATTTTAAGCGTTCTATATAATTTTTTAAGGTTATTTTTAAATAAAAAATTCCCTTCTTATTTACACGGTTTATTTTTAAAAGTGAATTTCAAAGTGAAAAATATATTTTCCTCGAAAAAAAATAATCTTTTTTTGGTACTTTTATTCATCCATGGAAAAAACCATTATTTTACTTATTCACCACTAGTTATATGTTTTAATGATACTATCCTTTGAATCATTCACTTACCTATGATCATTGAATATTTCATTTATCTTAAATACTCATATTCTTATATGATGGATATGATTATTGCCTAAATGATATACCATTTTTACATGTGGTGTTTACTTTGAAAGTTATTTGATTAAATAGTTAAATATTGATCAATCTATATCCTTTAATTAATACAGATATTTGAGGATAAGGAATATTTATTCATGAATTAAATCGATCATTCGATCTGTGAGGAATTCTTTAGACTTGCAGTGACAAGTGGGGCTCAGAATTATATAGCCCCTCGATGCATCAGTGGGTATAATGAGACAAATCAGTTGATCAAATTAAATGGGTTTTTACCCATAATGATTAAACTATCTTATGAAAGGTCTTGATATTATAGATACCATGATTTTTGAGATCATGGCATCCAATATTATGAATTTTCCTTCATTAAGAATTCAGTTATTATTATCCATGATATTTTCACTATGATATTATTTGTGGGTGAATATTGTGCATAATTTATTGATTAAATGAATTTTATTTCCAAATATTTACCCTTCCATATTGATTTTTCCTTATTTAATATTCTTCATTTATTATTGATTCATGATTTCTCCCATTGTACGCGTACCCTTACTAATCATTAGAGCTCACCCATTTCTTATGTTTCATTTCTCCAGGATGCCAAGAAATGTATTATGACTGATAGTAATGGATGTTCTAAAAGGAATAATTTTGTACTCAAAGAAAATACTTTGTTGTAATTTATGTCTTCAATTGTAATATGAATTCAAGTGTTTATCTAGTTTACCAAGACTATTAAACTATTTGGTCCTTCAAGATGTTATTCCTTATATCTAGTGCTAGTGTATTAAAGTAACCACTAACTCTAGGCTACTAGAGTTAGGTTATTTACAGTTTTGTAAAAATATTCCTCTATATTTTGAAGTTTCTTTAGTTTTGAATTTATATATTAGATATATATCACCAATGAACCATAAGTTAATTCCCAATTTTTATGGGGAAAATATTACATATGGAAATACTATATGTTGTTATATATTTTATCAAGAAATCTAGATATATTGGAGGCTACAAACATGGTATTTACACCTCTTGTTTAAGTTTCTTATATGGTAGCCACTTATAGAATGAATCTAGATAATGATGTTTATGCTTGAAATTTCATATTATTGTCTCTTTCAGAAAAATAATTTCTCAAATTTAAAGGTATTTTGAAATAAAAAATAATAATTTTGGATAAATTGGAAAATATTTGTGTAGGTAATGTACATGTATAGAAATCCATGTTATAGGTTTAATGATTGAAATATAAAGATATTAATATGAATGATGATGAAACAATGGATGGTTTGTTCACTATAGCCAATGAATTTGTGAGCATCATCAGAGGTTTTGGTATGAAGTTAAAGGATTCTATGGTTTTTGAAAAGATACCATGTTTCTTTCTAGGAAAATTTAATGAAAAGTTTTTGAATCTTGAAGAATGTAATCCTAAAAAACTTTCATTAGATGATTTTAATAGAATTTTGACTTCTTATAAAATTAAAAAAGGGGGTATTTTTAAGAAGAGTAAAGTTGATAAGGAAATATCTTTTAAATCCCTAAAAATATATAATAGTGGGAAATAATTTGTATAAGAATAGTATTTTGATGATGAAGAATATGTTGAAATGAAATTTTTAAAACTTAAACCATTAATTTCAAGAATCATGAGAATATGGAAAGTAATGTATCGAGGAAATATTTCACTAAAGTGTTTCATGTGTGGAGATATTTAACATTTCACAACAATTTATCTAAATTTTAAAGAGAAAAATATTGTGATGATAAGGAAGAAAATTTTTGGGAGTTACTCAAATAAGGAATCCTTAAAATTTAATAAATCAAAGTATTTTTATAATGGTAAATATAAGAAAATCTATAAACCCAAGAAGATAAATTTCTTATCAAATTTTTAAGTTGATAATTGTAGTGGGGATGAAGAGGAAGTTAAGACTTTTAGTGATGTTGATGAAAAATTATTGATTATAAAATTGAATGAGAAATATTTCATAAGTGATTAATGTAACAATTTTGTAATTGAAGAAGAAAAATAATTGGGGTTCATGTTAAATCTAGAGCTTAAGGAATGACTTTTTAAAATTTAAAAATTGAAAAAGTTAAACAAAAACCTAAATAAAGACTCTTAATCATCATGAAATAATGATGGTTTAGATACTCAAAAAGAGTAAAATTTAATAAATTATATTGATAGCTTCAATAAATTACTTGATAAAGAGAAGAAATGAAATGTTAGCATAGAATAGAATATTAAGAAAAAGGAGAAAGAGATTGAAGTAGTTTAACAAAAACTTATGGAAGTAGAGAAGTAATTAAATAAGTTAAAATCCTATTTTTAAAGTTTGATTCAAGAAGTTGTAGAAATATCAAAGAATAATATTGTTGAAAAGGGTGAATTTTCAAAGAAATTTTTTGATTATGTGGATCAAAAAATACTGCACTCAAATGATGTAAATGGTAATAAAGTGTTGGAAAGGGTCTAATTCAATGGTATAGAAGAATAAAACCAAATTTTTGGTAAATAAAGATAGTTCTAAAAAATATGTAAACTTGGAGAATATTAAATTGGATGAGAAAACTATTATAAATAGTGATCTAAAAAGGTTTAAAAATAATATTAAGATAATGAAGAAAGTTTTGAGAGTCTATCATAATTTTGGTTTATAAAAAGGAGTCCATGTCTGATGGTAAAAATTTATAAGAACAAAAAGAATTTTCATTTGTACATCAAGTAGTGTTCAACATAAAAACTCATTTTATAGATAAGGTCGAAATTTTACAAGCTTTGGGTACATAGAAAGGATATGTTGGTTTAATTACCAATATCACCATGAAACTAGAAGATATGGTATATGTGACATCCCAGACCCAGTTCACTCATAAGTAACCTAACCTGGTTGGCCATATAGACTAAATTTCACCTCCATATATGTTAGAGGCCACCGACTAGTAATGAAGGTCTATGATGGTATAGTGGGGAGACTATAACCTCATAATTAGAGTGAAGAACAATGGTATATAATAAACAAAACAATGAATCAATAATAATAAATTAGTGGAAATAAACCATCTGGATAATAATAAATAGATATAATCAAAAATAACAATTATCCCATTAATATAATGATTTCATGATGAAATACAGCAATAAGAGTATGGAAAATAGGTAGCACTCATACAAGAGTATATTCTCTACATAATATAAAAAAATATCAAAGGCTAACTCCAATAGCATCATTATCATAATCTCGGTCCTTTTCTCTTGTACTCCATCCTAGTACATAGAATCAAGTGTCCATAGTAGGACATTTTCCCCTATCCCTACTTGAATCCATTAAGTCTTTTCAGGTATTAATTGGTGTCCCAAACATTGTGTGAGTAAAACTCATTAAGACACCACCAACAGTGTCTAGAGCTATCTTGTTTATGAATATATAATGATCAGTGTGTAGGTATAATCAAAAATGGTGATAAATAAATAAAACACATCAGTTTGGGTTCCTCATGAGATACCCATCAGATACTACATGTTTCATCCTAATAAGTAATGTCTATGAACAATTACATTTTAAATTTATATTTATAAGGTTGGGACCCAAGGTGTCCATGTATAGTGATAGTAATTTAAGGTCACATAAGTTTCCATGGAATTTAAGTTTTAAAAGTTGGGTGAAATCCATAGTGGTATACCTATGGAATTTCACCCTTAGTGGAATGTGCTACTCGATCCCTAAAATCATGTCCTAGGTTTCCTCAGTGAGTGACTTGAAAGGAAACTAATGAATATTCAAAGGTGGTCTGTAATATCAAGCTGAATCCAAGTAAAATCATCCAAGGAATTCAATTCAATTTATTGAAGTATAGGTAATCCTCGATTCCAAGTCAAGGAATTCACAATATAGGACAAAGACTAAATCCAAGTGTGTTATTTCACTTGGTAAATACATCAATGAATCATATGGAATCCCATGGGTCCATCCAAGGGAAACCACAATAGGATTCCAAGTATCACTTAGGGCATTCCACACCTTTAAAAGTAATTCAAGTCTATGAAAAGTGTCAATCATGATATAATAATACTCAAATATCCATAATAACACTTCATAAAAAATTAGTGTTATATGAAATTTTCATTCCATTCACCTTACACTTAATCCCATTTTGATATGGTAATTCATAGTTTACTCATGGCTCAAGTGATATGGCCTTGACATTTACATTCCATCCATTTCATTTAACTTTTTAGTTAATCCAATTTACACATTTAAATCATAATTAACAATCTAAACCCACTTAGGAGGTGGTTTGGTCACATAGGCATTTAAAAAGGTGTTAATTCGCATAATAAACACACCCAAAGGGGTGGTACTAATTGAGATAAACAACCTCCAATAATATCAAGGGTCTATGGGAGTATCTCATCAAGGTCCAACAATTTAATGAATAAATTTAACATTTTTAAGGTGGTTCACATAAAGTTTGGTGCATAGAAAAATGGAACATTATATATATATATATATATATATCAATACTTTTAGTGAAATGATGTGGACTACCTAAATTATATATATAGTCAATTCCTCATCCAATATCACCCTCTAATCTGGGTTAGAATGGAAGAAATGAAATAAATAGAAAAACACCATGAAAATATGGTATATTATATAACATCTAAATATAATCTGATATAATGAAGTAAAATAATAAAGGAATCATGAGGATTGAGGGACTTGTCTATGGAAATCCATTGTTCCAAAAAGGCACTTGAATATGACATCAGATGGAGAGTTTAGCTCAAAGCCTAGGTGATCACCAAGGGAGAGCTCTCAATGGAGTAGGGTGTTTTGCATTTAATAGAGGAAGGAGTGGGTTAGGGAGTTAAAAGGATAGAGGGAAAAGGGTAATTTTACCCTTTTAAAATGGGTGCATGGTTTATCCATATAGTTTTTCAAACTATGTGGTTGGAACTATCCAAGGTGACACCCCCTCACATGGTTAGGTACACGGTTAGACAAAATGTGCATGAACCATGCATTTCACCTCTAAAAAATTGTTTTATTTCATGGTTAGGACTCCATAAAATAGTTAAAATAACCATTTTATTCACTATTTGGGTTACATGGTTGAGTTTCACAGTTACGAATAACCATGCGCATCTGCCTTTTCCTCTAAAAAATGGAGCTTCGGGCTCCAAAAAGGACTCATATGTTCCTAAATCCTTTCTTATTCCCTTATGAATTCTCATTTAGATAAAAATTAAGGTTCAATTTGAAATTTAAAAGATCCATACCTTATTAGAAAAATCAATATATTAAAACCTCCCCTCCTAAAAACAACTCATCCCTGATTTTCCCTAAGGGTGGTTGGGAATAATTTGAGAATAACTCTAGAAATTGAGCATGTATGTCAGCCTCTCATTCCTAGGTCTTATCTTATACATAATCATACTTCCATAGTACTCAAACTAGAGGAACTAACCTACCTATAGAACCTTTATTCTTTAATCCACAATACGCACTAGATACCCTCAAAATAAGCATCAACATCCAACTCCACCTCATTAGGTAAAATAACATAATACGAGTCTAAACAATAATGATGTGACTAAAAAACATGAAAAACATTTTTCATAGCATTGAAATTATAAGGAGGTTTTATCTGATAAGCCACTAGTCTGACCCTCTCCAAAATCTAGAAAGTTCTAACAAACCTAGGTGATAGCTTCCTTAAATCATAAATTGTTGATTCCCTAGTCTAGTTAAAACATGCAATAAGACTCAATCCCTGACCTCAAACTCCATAAGTCATCAACGGTGATCAAAATAAGACTTATTCCTAGACTAAGCAGTGTCCATACACTTCCTGATAAGTTGTACCTAATATGATGTATCATATATGATACATAGTCCCAATAGTGTTTCCTCTTCTACATATAACTAGTATATAGGTTATTGGAATGGCCTACCATATAGGTATTTATAAGGATACATCAATATAGTTTCTTGAAAATCATTATTATAATAAAATTCAGAAAGAAATAAGTGTTTATTTCAAGAAACTATAAAATCAAGGATGCATTTTTGGATCATGTCCTTTAACACATGTATCTTATGCTTGGACTGATCATCAGTCTATGGGTGATAGGTTGTACTCAGTAGTACATGTGAACCTAGTGCCTTCTACAACCCCTACTAGAACCATGATGTAAAATGAGTATCCTTATCTAATATAATAGTATGGGGAACCCCGTAAAGGCATATAATATCAAGGACATATAGAATCCCAAGATCAACCGTTGAGAATTTCTCCCTGATAGGTAAGAAATGGGTGACCTTTATCATCCTATCCACGATCACCCATACAACATTATTACCATGACAGGATTTCGGTAAGCCCGTCATAAAATCCATAGTGACGCCATTCCATTTCCACTCCATAATAGGTTAGGGATATAAAATAATAGTAGGTAATTGGTGATCTACATTCACTTAATAAAAAGTGGAACACCAAGTAAAAAAATATATTGTTTTCCTCTTCATCCCCAGCAACCAATATTGGTGGTGTAAATCACAGTACATTTTGGTGAGTCTAGGATGTACTGCCCATTTAAAGTCATTAGATTCTCACATTATCTCCTCTCAAATGTTCTTGGGTACCCAAAAACATCCATGAATATGCATTACCTCATCCTCATCAATGAACCAGTATAACAGTAGGTCCTCACCTGATACGCTCTCCCTTAGGATCAAGTATTCAATATTAGAAAGATATCACAACTTTACTCAATTCATAAGTGAAGAAACCTCTATCAAATATAGAATATAAGGCTGCATATGACCCTTTTGAATCTATAGATGCATATTATAAAAGAGTTTCATTAAATTCCATTCATTATCGTCCTCCTGGACCACTTGGGTTTGAGTTTTCTAACTCACATTATCGTCCATTGCATTACCTTTCCTAGGAATATAAGCAAGTTCAAAGTCAAAATATTGAAATTATTCAACCCATATTCACTATATTAGGTTAAATTAAAACCTATTAAAGATTTATTTGAGAAATTTTTAATTCAATTATACAAAAAATCATTCTCCCAATAAATTGTGCCTCCAACAACATTAGGTATGGACAACTGTCAAGACCTATACACCATGACTTGATCCCCATGCATCAAAATGGCTCCCTTCATGATGTCTGATACATCACAATATATAGTATATCCTCTTCCATGCTTAGGTAAGATCATTACTAGCATTGAGGTAAGTCTTCCATTCAACTTCTGAAAGGATTTTTCACAATATTTAAACCATGAGAATTTAACACCCTTCTTTGTCAAGCCCATAAGAGGTGATGCAAGTCATGATAAATCCTGAATAAAATTCCTATAATATCTGTCTATCCTTAGAAATTCCAAATTTCAAAGATTTTCTCAGGATTCTCTCATGAAACTATGGCTCTCACCATCTTTGGATCCATAGATTACTCATATTCTGAGATAATGTGACCCAAAAAGTGCACTTTTTCAATATAAAAGTGAAATTCCATGAGATAAGAATATATTCAGTGCTCTCTCAGTGTATTAATACAATGTAAAGGTGTTTGGAATGATCATTACTAGTTTAAGAATACACAAATATGGCATCCACAAGAAATACCACAAAATAATCCAAGTATGAGTAGAAAACCCGATTCATCAAGGCCATAAATATTATTAGTGTGTTCATCATACTGAATAGCATTACCAAATACTCATAAAGTTCTAATATGATTTGGAAATATGTACAAGGTATGTCTGAAGACCTAACTCATACCTGATAATATCCCAAACTCAAATTAATCTTTGAGAAGACCTCAACTCCTCAAAGCTGGTCTGAGAGGTTTTCTATGCAAGGTAAAGGGTACAGGTTCTTAACTGTAAGTTGATTCAATTTCCAATAATCCATGCATAGTTGAAGGGTCCCATTCACCTTCTTGGAAAAAATCATGGGTGAACCCCATGGTGAATTATTGGTTTATATAAAACATTTAGCTTCCAAGTCCTCTAACTGCCTCTTGTGTTCCTGAAGCTTAGTATGATCCATCATGTAAGGTGGGATAGATATTGGTGCTTCCCTTGGAACCATCTCAATAGTTAACTCCACATCTCTCTCAGGAGGTAACTCAGAAAAGTAATCAAGGAAGACATCCCTAAAATGATCCACCACAGGAGGGAAATTTATCTGACATGCTACCTAGTCACTTAAAAAAAGACTAGAAATTTGAGTTTTCACTCCACCCATCCCATGATGATCAGGTCCGTCTCAACTTTCCTGGACATCCCATTCTCCTTTTTGAATATAGTTTCCACCCTCAGGTGATTCGAAGGACACCCTCAAGTGATAGAAATCAATATGAGTGTGATAAGGTTATAACTAACCCATTCTAGGAATGGTATTGAATTTCATCATCTTGAGGACAAACATATTCCAAAAGAAACAATAGGTGTTAATTTTAAGGGGGTTCTCCATGCATTAGAGTACACTTTCTAACCATACTTCCAGTTGAGTGTTAAGAGTCATCAATCCATAGAAATACTACACTTTAAACCCAATAATTTCTATAATATACACATATATAAATAATTTGGAACTGCATGTTTCAAAAAAAATAGATACTAAAGTCAAGGCTACTAAGATCTTACCTCAAACCATAGTTGGACCGACACTTTATTCCTCAGGTATCAATTGTACAGCATACATCTGGCCCAATACATGGCCTTGAGTTGAAACCTTACTACCCTAAGCATTTCTCCCCTAGTGTCACTGCATAATAGAAGACTAATTTCCTCATCCAAGTCCACCTCCTCAACCTAAATGGCTAGTAGTACTTTAACCCCCTACCTTCCATAGAGCTATTAATACTACTTTGGAACCTGGAGTTAGGGAAGACACCCTATCACTAGCCATTAGAGAATATTTTCTATAAAACTACTAAATATGAACCATATTTCCTCAATCATAACACTCAATTGGGTCCTTACTACAATGGGGCTTTGTGTATCCAAGCCTACCGCATTGGTGACATATCACATGGCTACTCGGGCGTACACTTTGACTACTTCTTCCTCCATGAGAAATCTCAAAATGAAACTTCCTACTAATCAATGAACTACTTCTCTACCAATTTACTGAACCACCTTATCCCACACCTTCATCCTCACTTAATTTATTCTCTGAGATGAGATCCTAGTTCATTATATCCATGACATTATTCAAACAAAATATGTTTATCATAGATCAGATGGTATACATGATCCCATCCTCAAATTTCCTAGCTCTATATAATCTGTCACCTAAGAGAGTAGGAAATAAACATTAAAGTTCCATGAAACAAGAGGACTATTCCATAATAGATAAAGTTTCCTACTCTAGGTGCATAAACTCTCTGGCTCTATGATCACTCAACATCCCTGGAAATAAATAATCATAAAAGGAAGTCTAGAAATCTTTCTATACCATCACCCAATGTTGATCATCATAGGTAAAAACATCCCACCATATCTTGGAATAACCCCTAAGCATATATATTGTGATCTTGACCCTTTTTTATAAAGTCGTCTTCAGATGCTCAAAGATAGATGAAATAACCTCTAGCCATAACCTAGTGGCTAGAGGATCGCCTTCCCCCAAAAAGGTGGAAGGGTGATACTATAAGAATTCACTCATTGGGTCTGATATAGTAGATATAGATTATAGATCTACGTACATGGATTGTACTAACTATAGGAAACTCTCTCAAAGTTAGTCATAGATGCCCAAACCAATAATAATAGGAGGTGTTGCAGGTTTCACTTCTAGTGGGTTTAGTCCCACCACTTCTAGATTATGGTTATTACTACCTTCTTGGTGCACAACTGAAGGTTTTCATTCAGGGATATATGTATAATTCCAAGCACATACCTCAAATGAGATTTGATAATAGAAAGGTCATGAAGACAAAATAATAGGAAAAGTACAATGTCTTCATACACAATAGTCAATATCTAACTTCCCGCTTCTAAAGCTAGGTATAGGTAATTTAGAATATCCTGAAGGAACATAATAGATACTCACATATTCCCACTAACAAGTCAGTTCAAGTTCAAAGTTACATGTATTATAACATAGGTTCTCGTATATGGAGTGTCAATTTCAAATTATAGAAGAAAATGAACTTTAATTTTCAATTGGAATTCCCATTTAACGACAACCATTTCATTTCACTTTTCAAAAATAAATAATTTAATATGCATATTTATATGTATCATGGTCTCGTTAGATGAGTTGTCTTTCCCAGGTTATAAAGTTAGAACTTTATAAGTTACAATTAGAACATCATGTAACTACAACCAACCTTTTACATTCAATATTAGAATATAATAAATCATTTATGATTATTTGATTATATGGATCTCCATTCCCAATTTATAGAGTATTAGATTTGTAAATTATAATTGGAATCCATTTAATCACAATAAAATAACGTTTCATCTAATGAAACTAATGTTACATAGCTCAAAAATGCCATAATTAGTTAGTTAAGCTGCCATAATCAAGCTATATGGGAAAACACCATTTAGGTTGAATAAGGCACTTTATTTAACCAATTATTTATCCCTTTACTGCAATAAACAATAGTATAATTATAAAAATTTCAATCAAGGAACATTTTATATATTGCAGGAAATACGCGCAATAGAATAAACATGAAATGACATTTGGATGACATATTAATCCTTAGGTGCCTATAATAATGCAGGATCAAATGCTTCCTTATCATATCAGGACAAGGGTTAAAATCCATAATTATAAAAAAACATCATAATTCATGTAGATCACCCAATGGTGAAATAATACAATTGTAACAAGTGGAAACCAAAACATCAAGTCTCATACCTAGAAAATTGTTTTTCTCCAAATGTGTGGGTCAGTTACTCCCAAGAATAGCCTCATTACCAAATTCTAAAACTTTCTAATCTTTTTTCTACCACCCCTAAAATAGTAATGCAAGGAAAATAAATTCTTTAATACCATTTATGACATCTTAGATCTAATTCACTCATTTCTAACCTGGCCTGGTTGGCCATATAGACTCAAGGACACCTCTATGTATGCTAGAGTCTACCGGCTATCAATGAGGTTTTGTGATGGTCTGATGGGGATATTATACCCTCATGATCAAAGTAGAGAACAGTGGTATATAATAAACAAAAAAACAAATCAATAATAATGAATCAGTGTAAAATAGACCATCTAGATATTAATAAACAGACAGTAGCAATAATAACTAGTATCACATATAAAACAATGATATCATGATGATATACAAAAATAGGTGTAAGGAAAATAGGAAGCATGCATACATGAGTACATTCTCTACATAATATACAAAAAAGATCAAAATTTATCTCCAATATCATTATGAGAACATGCTCAGTCTCCTACCCCCATACTCCATCTTAGTATAGATAATAAAGCATCAATATTATGTCAGTTTCCCTTATCTCTACCTACGTCCATTAAGTCTATCTAGGTACTAATCAGTGTCTTGAATAGTGTGTGAGTAAAACTCAATAGGTCACCACTAATGGTTTCTAACACTATCCAGTTTATGACTATATAATGACTGGTGTGTAGATATAATCATTAAATGTGATAAATAAATAAAACACATTGATCTAGGTTCCTCATGGGATACCCTTCCAACACTACCTTCTTTAGACTAATCTGGAATGTCTCTAAATAATTGTGTTATAAATTTTATTTATAAGGCTGAGACTCAAGGAACAAAATCCAGGCACCCATGTATAGTGATAATAATTTAAGGTCCCATAAGTTTTCATGGAATTTATGCTTTAAAAATTGGGTGAAATCCACATGGGTGTACCCTTGGAATTTCACCACAAGTTAAAAGTGCTACCCAATCCCTAGGATTATGTCCTAGGTAGCCTCAGTGTGAGACTTGAAGTGTGACCAAGAAATATTCCAATTTGGTATGTAACATCAATCTGAATCCAAGGATAATCATCCAATGAATCCAATTTAATTTCTAGAAATATAGGGAATCCTCAGTGCCAAGCTAGGGTATTCACAATCAAAGTCAAAGACCAAATCCAAATGTGTTATTTCACTTGGTATATGCATTAATGAATCAGTTGTAATCCCATGAGTCTGTCTAAGGAAAATCACAATAGGAGTCTAAGTATCACTCAGGGCATTCCACACCTTTAAAAGTAATTCAGGTCTGTGACCATATTCAATCATGAATAATAGTACTCAAGTATCCATAATCATAATTATAGTTATAATAAAACTTTGGAATTAAATAAGATATAGGTGACATGGTCATGTCATTCACCTTTCATTTAATACATTTTTAACATGGGAATGATTCATATCTTATTCAAGGGTGAAGTGATATTTCCTTTCCATTAGAATACCATCCATTTCATTTAACATTTGAGTTAATCCAATTTACTCATTTGAATTATAATTAACAATCCAAACCCACTTAATAGGTGGTTTGGTCACATAGGAATTTATAAAGGTGTCAAGGCACATAATAAACACACCCAAGGGGGCTATTCTAGTCAAGGTAGACATCCTTTGACAATATCAAGGGTCTATGGGAGTATCTCAACAAGGTCCAGTAGATTAATTAAGAAATTTCACATTTTTAAGACAACATGCAGAATTTCTGGTGTGTGGCATAACATCGCATGATATAGACATCAAGACTTTTAGGGAAATGGGCTAGACCACCAACCTTAGACCGATAGTTGATTCCTCACCCTGTATTGACCTATAATTTGGGTTAGAATAGGATAAATTAAATAAATAGACAAACACTCTAAAAATATGGTATATTATCTCACATGGAAATAGAATACGATGTGGTGAATTGTAACATCCCGGTTCCAGAATCCACCCAAAGGCGCCCCGTACCCGGTTGGTCACATGGCCTCAAGCGCATTTCCCTAAACGCCAGAGGCTGCCGAATAGCAGCGAGGGCCTTGGGTGTGATAGTGGGGAAATTATTCCCTCATTGGCAAAGTAAATAGTAGAATAAAAAAAATAGACAACAGCAGAAACCGTAACCATCCATACAAGAGTAAACGATAAATAGCGGAAGACTAACAGTAAACAACTAGAGCACACACACATGTATATAAAATGATGCATGATACATATGTCTAAGAAAGCAGCCAAAAAGTCACAATGCTGAATACAATACTAAACCAAAGTGAAAAATAAAACAGGTAAACTCCTCAACATCGCAAGCCATAGCTTGGTCTCATTCTCTCCAGCTCCACAGCAAGTCAAGTACCTGAAGTAGAAGGGTGTTTGTCCTTATCTATACCTGCAACAATATAGTATTCTTGGGCCCAAAAGCATGGCCCAAATAGGGTGTGAGACAAGGTCCCAGTAGGCAACCACCCAAAGATTTGTGCCTAACAGTCAGTGAATACATGAAAAGTAAAAGTACAGAAAGCTGTAAACAGGATTGCACACAGCAGCTACAATCCACAGTGTCTATCATATAAAGTACACAAGTAACAACCAATCAACAAGTAGAATAATAGGTAACCCCATGGGTAATTCTCATAGCCTAACCCTTATGGTTTAACCTACAAGTACTAGCAACCCTCTGGGAGGCACACACAGTCTCACCCCTCTGGATCAGCTAAATAATAGACTCTCTGAGGAAGCACTCACCATCAATTCTCCCTATAGTCTCGTATTGTACTAAAGGCTCTCTGAGGAAGCACTCAACATCTCATTCCCCATATGGCCCGTGTCGAGGAACTACAGACTCTCTGAGGAAGCACTCATCATCAATTCCCCCTTTAGTCTCACATCAAATTAATAAGACACTCTGGAGAAGCCCTTACGTCCATTCTCCCTATGGTCCACTACACTAGGTTCTCACAATCCTGTGTAAAACAAACATGCATAGCGCATGTATCGCCCCAAGTAAGCCTCAAGAACTACTTGTCTATCATTCTAAGGCACAACAGCATAATAGTACAATAGTTCCACTATCCTACAACAAGGCATGGCAACTGGAAAAATGCCTAACAGGAAAAACATGCATGGAAAAACATCCAGAGAACAATAAAAATTACCCTATTCACAAGCATTGACATCTACTCAAGCAATAAAGCAAAGCACGCAAACAATAGGGGCAAAAACAGGAAACACACAATACCCCGTTCAAGGGAATTGGTGGAATTGCACAAAATATTCAAAGATTTCCTATATATTGGCACAAACCACCTACCTTGATGCTAAGAGATCAAAATACTAGAACCAGGAGGCTTGATTCTCCTTAGAACGGTGTAGATCTATGAAAACACACAAAACGTTCAACCCACGATATCTTGAGAAAGAGGGAAAATCATGAAATGAGACTCAAGAAGAAGGAAGAGCTCATCGCTGCGGTTCCAACGCAATCGACGGCGGTCGATTCGGCAAATAGACGGAGGCTCGAGGGCTCGGAGGATGATCATGGTCGTACGGGTCGCTCTCAGTCGAAGAACCTGGAGAAGAAGACTTTTTCCTCGATTAGGCACGACCTCGGTCCGTTTAATGAAAAAAAGAAACTACACGGCGTGTACTTCTGGGGTACACGGTGTGTACTTGGCCTTTTCGTACTCTACTTTAAGCGGCCTCCACATCGCCCTTACACACCGTGTGTGTGGCCCGAACACGGCCAGCACACGGCCTAGCACTGCATCAAAGTACACAGCGTGTACTTATAAAGTACACGACATGTATTTTGAAAATTTCCAAATTTTTCCCTTTTTCTCAAAAATGACTAGAAAAGAAAAGACATACCTGAAACGAAGATCAGGGTTTTTACAAACTTCCCCCCTTAAAGAAATTCGTCCCTGAATTTCCCTAATGAGGCGTAGAAGAAGAAACCCCAAATAGCTCCAGCCACTGCGATCGTACATCGGCCTCCATGTCCCAGGTCTCGTACTGTACTCACTCGTGATGCCATAGCACCCGCACCAGAGGAACAGACCAGCCACAGAGAACCTTCATACTGTGATCGACAATACATATAGGATGCTCCTCAAATGACGCATCTGCTTCAAGCTCAACCTCCTCGGGTTGAAAGACATGAGACGGGTCTGAAAAGTAATGTCGGAGCTGAGAGACGTGGAAGACGTTGTGCATGGCCCGGTACCTATGAGGTAACTGCAACTGATAGGCAACCGGACCAACTCTCTCCAGCACCTCAAACGGCCCAAAGTATCGTGGTGAAATCTTACCCTATCTCTGAATCCTCTTGTGTCCCAACCTTGGTGCAACACGCAGGAAAACCTGATCCCCGACCTCAAACTCCAGAGGTCATCTCCGCTGATCAGCATAAGACTTCTGTCGAGACTGTGCTGTATCCATCCTCTTTCAAATCAACTCTATATGCTCTGAGGTCTCCTGAACAAGACGAGGTCCCAGTAAAGATGCCTCTCCTGCTTCCAGCCAGCATAAAGGTGATCGGCATGGCCTACCATACAAAGCCTCTTAAGGTGCCATCTGAATAGTCGCCTAAAAACTGTTGTTGTAGGCAAACTCCACAAGAGGGATATGCTTCTCCCAGGAACTGCCAAAGTATAGAATGAAAGCTCGGAGCATATCTTAAATCACCTGGATCATACGCTCGGACTGGCCATCTGTCTGGGGATGTTATGTTGTACTTAAAAGTACCTGTGTACCCAAATCCCTCTGAAGCCTCTGCCAGAACCGAGAAGTAAAGCGCGCATCCCTGTCTGAAATAATGGAGTGTGGAACTCCATGCAGATGTATAATCTCTCGGATGTATAGTCTTCCCAGATCATCAACACTAAAGGCCTCCTTGATTGGTAAGAAGTGACCAACCTTCGTAAGCTTGTCGACGACAACCAAACAGCATCGTTCCCTCGAGGTGACCTCGAAAATCCGGTCATAAATTCCATCGTAACATCGTTCCACTTCCACTCCAGAAAAGGTAACTACTGTAAAGGGCCTGCTGGTCGCTGATGCTCCTCCTTCACCTGCTGACAAGTAGAACACCTCAAGATGAAACCAGTAACATCTCTCTTCATACCTAGCCACCAGTACTATCAATGAAGATCTGGATACATCTTGGTGACGCCAGGATGAACTGCCCAAACTGAGGAATGAAAATCTCACATCAGCTCCTCGCATATGTCTGCTGGCACCCATACGCGTCCTTAGAAACACAAGATCTCATCCTCTCCCACTTTCCATCCAGGAAGAGGGTCCTCTCCTGACATACTCTCCCACATGACTAAGCCTTCTGAGTCTGATAGCTGCCTCATCCTTACCCGATCAAGAAGTGTAGAGGTAACAGCTACAGAAGATAGGTAAGTCTGTCCCTGTCTGTCGTGCAACTCCAGATGCATCTCAGAGAACAGAGCCATAAGATTCCACTCACTTTTGGCCTCCTGAACTGCCTGAATCTGAGTTCTCCTACTCAATGCATCTGCCACTGTGTTGCCCTTTCCCGGCGTGTAGGCAAGCTCGAAATCAAAAGACTAAAGATACTCGACCCACCTGCACTGTCTTAGATTAATATCATGCTGAGTGAAGATATACTTGATACTCTTGTGGTCGGTGAAAACCAAAAATTGATCTCCCAGAAGGTAATGTCTCCAACAGCACAAGGCATGAACAACAGCTGCCAACTCCAGATCGTGTGTCGGGTAGTTCCTCTCATTAGGCCTCAACTGCCGAGACCCATACACAACGACTCCATCTCCCTGCATAAGCACAGCACCCAGCCCGATACCTGAAGCATCACAATAAATAGTATAGATCTTTCCTGGATTGGGAAAGACTAGTATCGGTGCTGACGTTAACCTTCCCTTTAGCTCCTAAAAGGATGACTCACAAGAATATGACCATAAGAACTTTGCCCCCTTCTTGGTCAGACCTGTCAATGGTGCTTATAGGCGTGAAAAGTCCTAAATGAAGTGTCTTTAGTATCCATCCAGCCCTAGGAAACTCTGTACCTCAAAAACGTTCTTCGGCTGCTACTAGGAAACTACAGCTCTCACTTTCTTTGGGTCCACAGATACTCTTACCTCTGAGATGGAATGACCCAAGAAGTGAATATGATCCATCCAAAAGTGGAACTTCAAGAGTTTAGCATAAAGTCGATGCTCTCTCAATGTACTCAGAATGATCTCAATATGGGTAGCATGGTCGTGTCGAGTGTGAGAGTACACCAAGATATCATCCACGAACACCACGATGAAGGAATCCAAGTAAGGATAGAACACTCGGTTCATCAGTTCCATGAAAACTACTGGCACATTCGTGAGACTGAATAGAATAACCGTATACTCGTAGAGACCATACCTGCTTTTGAAGGCTTTCAAAGGTATATTTGATGGTTTAACACACAATTGATGATAACCGGACCTCAAATCGATCTTTGAGAACACACGGGCTCCTCAAAGCTGATCAAAAAGATCATCAATCCTCAGCAAGGGATATCAGTTCTTGTTCATCAACTGGTTCAGCTTTCGATAATCCACACAGAGCCTAAGGGTACCGTCTTCCTTCTTCACAAACAGGATAGGAGAACCCCAAGGAGAAGTACTGGGTCGGATGAAACCCTTTGCCTGAAACTCCTCCAACTACTTCTTGAGATCCTGCAACTCGGGTGTATCCATCCTATGGGGATGAATGGACACCAGTGTCGCTCCTGGCACAAGATCAATAGAGAAGTCTACCTCACGCTCTGGAGGAAAACCTGAAAAATATTCTAGAAAGATATCTCTGAATTGATCCACCACTAGAGGAAAGTCCAACTGTGAAGTCCCCTGGTCATCCGGATAAAGACTAGAAATCTGGGTCATAACCCATCATATCCCATGATGCTCGAGTCCTGCTCTACTCGCCTAAACATCCCATTCACCTCTATGAAGAAAAGACTCACCCTCTGTTGAAATGAAACTCACCCTGCGGTGATAATAGTCGATGACTTCCTGGAAGGGAACCAACCAGTCCATCCTGAGAATGACATCATAGCATGTCATCTCTAGGACATAGAGATCCCATAAGAAACGATACCCTGCAACCTCAAGAGGGAACTCTCTACACTGATGTACACTAGATGCCCTTGTCCCCAAAGGTGTGTCTAGTGTTAACAAGTCGGCAGAAGAAAAGATACAGAGCCCAAGGCTCTCCACAACAGCAATAGAGATAAATCTATGCGTAGCACCAGTATCGAAAAGAGATAAAGATAAAACTGAGGCTACTAAGATTGTACCTCGAACTGTGAAGGTCCAGGATCCTGCTCCTAATAGGTCTGCTCCACCGCAAAAGTCTGGCCTGCCCCGCGGCCCTGTGGCCATCCCTGACCACTCTGAGATGATTCTCCCCGCTGATGCTGAAAGACTGATGATTGACCACCACGGCCTCGACCTCCACCTCGGCCCGAATGGATGGAAGAACTCCAGTTACCTGACTAATGAGAAACTGGTGGTGTTGCTCCTGAATGAGGAGTCATGGAAGAACCCCCGTCACCAGCTACTGGTGAGAAAACCTGGTAGAAACGCTGAAGGTGACCCATCTTGCCACAAGATCGGCACTCTACTAGGTCTCTATGGCATTGCGGTCTCATGTGCCCTGCCCTTCCACATTGGTAGCATACTACCTGGATACCTAAATATGTATCTCACCTCCTTGGATCACCATGCGTAGACTCCCTACAGCGCTTCCTGATGTCAACTGGAGGAATACTAACTCTGGAAGCAGAACCGCCCTGGCTCGCAGCTCTGGAGTCTCTCAGATTGTGCTCTAAAACCAGTGCTTGGTTGACGATGGAAGTGATGGAAGTCAACTAAAATATATTCACATACGAGCAGATCTCCCACCTGAGACCATCCTCAAACTTCCTTGCTAATAACATCCCATATCCACCCCGGAGGGGTGTGAAATGCTGTAGCTCGGTGAAACGAGAGGAATACTCCATAACAAAAAGAGTACCCTGCTCTAGACTCATGAACTCCCATGCTCGATCGGCCATCAGGGTCTCCGGGTAGAAGTATTTGTAAAACACGTGCTGGAACTCCTCCCAATCCATAACCTGCTGATAACCCGCCTGTGAGATCACTTCCCACCACCTCTTGGCAGAGTCTCATAGCATATAGGCAGCGAGCTTGACCCGCCTCTCTGGAGGCATTTCCAGATGCTCAAAGATAGTCAGCATGGCTTCCAGCCATGACTCTACAGCCTGTGGTCCTCCTTCCCCTGAGAAAGTAGGAGGATGCTGCTACTAGAAAACCCGCATCAAGTCTACCATAGTCATGGAAGGAGGCGGTGTTCCCTGAAAGGTTTGCATCATACTCATAAATCCTTCCCTGAACTGTGAATCAGCGCCTGCAACTGGTATGATAGCTGGTGCCAAGGCTGGCACGACTGGAGGATCGGCAGGAAGTCCTTGATCATACATATATGGCGTCTGATCACTATCCTGCAACTGACGCACAATAGGAGGACAACTCGGAGGCATAGCTCTGAAAGATCAAAAGCATACCTTAGATCAGGAATATCAAGGACAGAGAACAAAGGAGTACAAAACAGAATAGGAGAAGGAAACACTCAAGTTTTACAAAACATGACTACACGACGTGTATAAACTCTACACGGCGTATACTTAACTCTGTTTCCCTGCCCGAGTCTCCTTACACGGCTAACCCACATGGTCTTCTTAAACTGAGACTACATGGCGTGTTCCCTGTGGACACGGTATATAGCATACAAGGTTTCAATGACCCGTGTTGTTAGTTACAGGACTGGTTACACGGCTGATCCTACACGGCGTGTTCCAAACAAACACAATGTGTACTTGAAGATTTTTTACGACCCGTTTTGTTGGAGACACAGCCGGGTACACTGCTGACCCTTACACGGCGTGTTCCGATCAAACACTGCGTGTATAGGAGGAGATGACATCGTCCCGTGTTGTTCGTGACATGGTCGGGTACCTAGAACAAGGCTACACAGCGTGTTCATACAAAACATGGCGTGTATTACATGAGCTTCCCTGACCCGTGTTGTTAGTGACACGGCCAGGTACACGGTTCACTACTACACGGCGTGTATCTACCGTACACGGTGTGTTCCTGGAGATTTTTCACAACCCATGTTTCTAATCACACATTCAGTGACACGGTTTAAAAACTACATGGCGTGTATATATAAAGTAAACACCATGTATTCTAGGTTTTTTCAGGCAGTAGCTCTGAAACCGCACCGAAGCCCAGAAAACACTGAAAAACAAGCATGAAGGTGCCAAATTCCAATCCTTGAGGGCTCATACTCCCTGTGAATCAAATCTTGGAATCTCCTATATATCATATATATAAGGGAAACAAGTCAATGATCCACCAATTTCCGATTCATGAGGGCCCATAACACCTCAAGAACCAAAATTTGGCGTTCATTTAAGCAAGGTACAATACAAAAAACCTCTCTATAAAACTGCAGGGATTCTATCAAAGCATTTATCACAACAACATGCATAATCTACACAACGTCTATCACAACAACATGAAATTGCTAATGCACCCTAGATGGCATGGAAAGAATGCATGGCATGTTATTTCTAACAAGTTCTTATATGATGCATGAGATGGCATACCCTCATCTCATTAGGTTGTGACAGAAATAAAAACACAATATCAACAACAATAACAACACAAAGTATGTGAATCACTCTAGGTGAAATCAGATCAACTATAACATAGCAAAACCATAAAACTGTAATAAGCGAGGTAGATTGGATTTTCCCTGTACACGGGTTAGCTACTCCCGAGCACAGCTTAATACCAAGTACTGAATCCATCCTATCCCTGTCTAAAGGCTCCAAATAGTAAATCAAGAGAAAAGAAACCCTCTGATACCACTTTTTAATGTCCCGGTTCGGGAAGCCACCCAGAGGTGCCCCGTACCTGGTTGGTCACATGGTCTCAAGCGCATTTCCCCAAACGCCAGAGGCTGTCGACTAGCAGCGAGGGCCTTGTGTGTGATAGGGGGAAACTATGCCCTCATTGGAAGAGTACACAGCAGAAGAAAAACAAATAGACGATAGCAGAAACTGTAACCATCCATACAAGAGTAAACGATAAACAGCGGAAGACTAATAGTAAACAACTGGAGCACGCACACATGTATATAAAATGATGCATGATACATATGTCTAGGAAAGCATCCAACAACTCACAATGCTGAATACAATACTAAACTAAAGTGCAAAAGAAAACAGGTAAACTCCTCAGCATCGCAAGCCATAGCTTGGTCCCATGCCCTCCAGATCCACAGCAAGTCAAGTACCTGAAGTAGAAGGGTGCTTGCCCTTATCTATACCTGTAACAATATAGTCTGCTTGGGACCAAAAGCATGACCCAAATAGGGTGTGAGACAAGGTCCCAGTAGGCAACCACCCAAAGATCTGTTCCTAACAGTCAGTGAATACATGGAAAGTAAAAGTACAGGAAGCATTAAACAGGAAAGCACACAGTAGCTACAATCCACAGTGTCTAGAATATAAAGTACACAAGTAGCAGCTAATCAACAAGTAGAACAACGGGTAACCCCCTAGGTAATTATCACAGCCTAACCCTTATGGTTCAACCTACAAGTACTAGAAACCATCTGGGAGGCACACATAGTCTCACCCCTCTGGCTCAGCTAAAGAATAGACTCTCTGAGGAAGCACTCACCGTCAATTCCCCCTATAGTCTCGTATCGTACTGAAGGATCTCTAGGGAAGCACTCAATGTCTCATTCCCCATGTGGCCCGCGTCGAGGAACTAAAGACTCTGAGGAAGAACTCATCGCAAATTCCCCCTTTGGTCTCGCATCGAATTAATAAGACACTCTGGAGAAGCCCTTACGTCCATTCTCCCTATGGTCCACTACACTAGGTTCTCACATCCCTATGTAAAACAAACATGCATAGTGCACATATCACCCCAAGTAAGCCTCAAGAACTACTTGGATATCATTCTAAGGCATGATATCATAACATTACAATAGTTCCACTATCCTACAACTAGGCATGGCAACTGTAAAAAAGCCTAACAGGAAAAACATGCATGGAAAAACATCCAGAGCACAGTAAAAATTATCCTATTCACAAGCATTGACCTCTACTCAAGCAATCAAGAAAAGCAGTCAAACAACAGGGGAAAAAATAAGAAACACACAATACCCCGTTCATGGGAATTGGTGGAATTGCACAAAATATTCAAAGTATTCCTACAGAAAGGCACAAACCACCTACCTTGATGCTAGGAGATCAAAATACTAGAACCACGTGGCTTGATTCTCCTTAGAATGGCATAGATCTGCAAAAATGCACAAAAAGTTCAACCCATGATATCTCGGGTAAGAGGGAAAAACATGGAATGAGACTCAAGAAGAAGTAAAATCTCACTGTTTTGGTTCCAAGGCAATCGACGGCAGTCGATTCGGCAAACAGACGGAGGATCGGGGGCTCGGAGGATAATCGCAGCTGTACGGGTCGCTATCATTCGAAGAACCTGGAGAAGAAGACGTTTTCCTCGATTAGACGCAACCCCAGTCCGTTTAATGAATAAAAAGAAACTACACGGTGTGTACTTATGGGGTACATGGTGTGTACTTGGCCTTTCCATACTCTACTTTAAGCGGCCTCTACATCACCCTTACACACCGTGTGTGTGGCCTGGACACGGCCAGCACACAGCTTGGCGCTGCATCAAAGTACACGTTGTGTACTTATAAAGTACACGGCGTGTATTTTGAAAATTTCCAAATTTTCCCCTTTTTCTCAAAAATGACCAGAAAAGAAAAGACATACCTGAAACGAAGATCCAGGTTTTTACATGAATAAAATGAAGAAATGAAGTAGTAGAATTTAAGTAATTACCAATGGTGATCCAATGTGACTAACTATGCTTGAATCAAACACCTACCTAAGAGGCTAACTCAAAGCCTTGGTGATCACTAAGGGAGAGATCTCAATGGAAGAGGGTGTTGTATGTTTGAGGGAGGAATAATATGATAAGATGGTTAAAAGGTTTAAGGGATAAAGGGTAATTTTACCCTTTTAAAAGGGGTTCATGGTTTGGATACCTGATTTTCCAAACCGTGAACCAACCATTTGGTTGACACTGTCCAAGGTGACACCCCCTTGCACTGTTAGGTGCATGGTTATACATATTGTGTGCCAACCATGTGCTTCACCTCTGAAACTTTTCTTCATTTCTTACATGGCCATATGGTCTCCCTCACATGGTTAAACTAGCCATTATCTACACTATTTTGGATACACGGTTGAGATTCACATCTATTACTAATCATGTGACAACTATGCAACTCTTCATGTTCCTCTAAAAACTAGAGATTTGGGATCCTAAAAATCCCCATATGCTCCTAAATCCTTCCTTAGTACCTTAGGAATTCTCATTTTGATAAAAATGAAGGTTCAAATAGAAATTTAAAAGATACTTACCTCATGATAAAAACTAGGATTTTATAGGAGACAAAGGTTTAGGTGGAGTCAACCCACTCAAAGAAGAAATGTTCATAAACAATATAAAAATAATTTATTTATGGTTGAAAGTAAGTTTCGATCATTGGAATAATTTTGTAGAATATGTGACCAACTGGGTCATTATAACACCCTTATTTTGAGGTATTTTCCCTATTTTATGGATTATTTAAGGATAGGGAATGATTGGTTAATTTCTTAGGAATTTTGAAGATGTTTTTATAAGGTTTTGGATTCCTTTTTGGTAGTACATGATTTGATCATGGTTAATAGAAATTGTGTTCAAGTATCCAAGAAACCATGTGAGTGGTTTAGGGAGTTACTGGGTAGGCTAATGGTTGGTTCATGTTTTGGAAAAACTATGTGACTTGGATAATTTTTCAATAGAATTTATTTTCATGATTAGTGCATGGTTAGTCAAACCATGCGACGGGATTTTAATTCAATGGAGATCACCTTTTTAACCCAAAACACACTTTAAAGTTTCATTCTTCCTCTACTAACCTAGGATATTTATTTCAAAGGTTCTATTAAGTGATTTTTGGTGATATTCAACATCTAGAATCTGATTCCATCGAATCTTCAAGTGTTCAGTCATGTAAATCAAAGGCTATGACCTCGTTCTTCCTTCTCATCTTGGATATCCTTAGTTTATATTGAATGAAACCATAGATTGGTTTTTTTATACCCAGATATATGGGATTTAATGAAGTTTTATCATTTTGTCTTGGTATTTGATATAAGAATGTAATGAAGATGTCATATCTATGGAATTCTCAAAGATTATTCTGTTCAAACGAACCTGAGGTGGGTCGTTTTTCACTCTTTTAGCTTTTATTGGAATGTAATAGCTATTCATTTTCTTGAATCAATTCCTTATTTTAAAGAATTTAACCTACTAAAAATATATTTTATTTATCTCATATTGGTTTGATTTTGAAACTGGTTTGTGATTTTCACCCACAATGTGTTCGATAGATTTATTAATAGGGTTTCTCTAAAGGAAAAATGGTTTTGATGCATGTTATTGGCATAACAGGGTTGTAAGAGCTAATTGGAAAGGAACATGGTTGGTTTGTGTTCATTATTTTTACACTATGAGGACTTATTGAAATAGAATTAGAGATCAGTGCTGACTGGAAAGGCACGTGGAATATTTCCACAAAGCGATTGCTTGGTGGAGGATGTATCATTGGTCACGGTCATAGAGATGTCACTAGGTTTTCATGGGTGTGTGAGTGGGGAAAACATTGATGGTATTCTAAATTAAATTAAATGAACTAATTTTGATTCTTGAAAAGTAAAACATGTATTTGGTTGTATTTCTTTTGGAAAATCTATTCTTCTATTGTACTGTATAACATGAAAACTATTTACAACTTTGATATTCTTCATGTTTGTTTTAAATTCCTATGAGCTAAGCTATTTCTAGTCTTAGAGACATATGGGGAAAGTATCTGGGAGTTATCTACTAAGTTGTTATACTCTCCCCTAAAAATTCACCTCAGTTCATATGTAGATGTTGTCTTCTATGATATAGGAAAGGGGACAATTTCATACTTCACTAGTGGATAATCTTGATAGACGTTGTCAAAGTTGGTTGGGGTGGATCTTGGAGTTGTTCGTGTCTTGGTATAGATTGGTTTCACTTTAGTTCCAGAGTCTTTTATTAATTTAGAGTTTTAGTTTCTATTTTTCACTATTCCATTATTACTCTAATGTTGTTCTTGGATCCATTGGTTATTGTTGGATTTGTCATTTTATTACTATTAGATTTGGTTACATGCATCATTTATAGATATGTCTTTGGTTTAATTATTTTTTATTATATTTTCATGATTGTCTGCATGAATATATAGGTTAAATCATTCCCCCCTTGTATATTTGTGTTTAAAACCTTTAAATTTATTTCTATCCTTTGGTGTCTGAAGAATGTCACCTAAGGTTAGTAGCACCTATAACCTAGTCCATGCCAATGGGTTGGGTAGGGATATTAAAAATGATATCAGTTTTTCCTTTCCTTCAAGTTGTGATGGTGGTAAAGAGATGGGACATGTTGATACTTGAAATATATATCATAAAATATGTATCTAGCATTTTTATATTGAAATTCAAGTTACCAAGGTAGTTCAGGTACTAAAAAAGTGTTGTCAAGAACTTTTAAGTGTGTCATCAACTCATCGTCATGGGTTTAGCCAGTGAGTGCTAGGTATCATGCATTAGTAAAGAGACTTCCAACTAGGATTTCATTATCCATGTGATTACTTGATTTTGTCACTATGGAATTGTGATTTTTCTATTGATATATAAAAAATAACCATTAAAATATGAACAGTAAAAAGACTGAATTATTGACTTCTGAAATAGCATGTAGAATGAAAATGTCACCAGTATAGAGAATAAGAAACTAGAAAGAGGGGCAAGCTGAGAATGTGGTTGAACCCAAACCACAGGTGAACTAGGGTTCTCTTTTAAGTTTCGTACAAGCCTTTCAGACTTTTGATAAGGTACCTAGGATTGAGGAACCTCATCAGGTGAATCACTTCGCAAAATTTCTAAAGAAAAACCCACCAATGGATCATGGTGATTCTAGATCTAAGTAAGTAGAGGTATGGCTGGGAAGGATGAACAGGATTTTTTACTTCTTGGAAACTCCATTTGAAATGAATTTCAAGCTAGAAACCTATATTCTTGAGGATCTAGTGCTAGCATGGTGTGACTTAACCGTTTAAGCTAAGTTGGATCGAGATCTTACTTGGAAAGTATTTGGGGAACTCTTTAATAAAAAATCCTTCCTAAAAACATTCCAAAAATAAAAGATGGTGGAATTATTAAAAATGGAATAGGGAAACATGTTAGTGACTGGATATGATAATAAATTTTCTCACCTTGTTCGCTTTTCATCAGAGGTAGCTACTAGCGAGTGACTGAAATCATAGATATTTGAGGTGGGTCTTTAATCTGAGGTTTTCTCAAATGTGGTAATGTTTTTTATTACTAACTATACAAAAATGGTGAATAAGGTTCTTTTTGGAGAGAGATTATTGAAATGAAATCCAAGTGGAGGGGACACCTTTGTGAATTCGAGTGTTGGTGGAAATTTTAGATCAGGAATAAATGTGAGTGGGAGGGTTACTCCCAGGGTAGCAAGGTAATAGAAAATCAATTCACCATATCAGTCTCTTATCCATCACATTATAGTAATGAAACAAGTTATTTTCAATGTGGTATGCTTATGCACATGAAGAAGGAATGTACTATAGCACCAAATAATTTCCAACATTTTGGCAAGAAAGGACATCTCAAGAAGTATTGTCATAAACTTCTGAAATTGTTATATGGAATTGGCTCGACTCATCCTCATGCATCATATGCTATGATGGAAAAATATCATCTAACTAATTCTCATCCATAGACCCAATTTAACCAAGATACCTATAGAAATGCTTTGGTTGTTCAATCAGTATCTCAATATAGAATAAAGAGTTATCATGTGGCAGCTGGTCGATAATTATACAGAGCAGAGAAGGCCGTCTAGATTGATAAATTGGTTCTCTCCACAGTGTGAGATAATATTATTTTGAACTCAACTCTTATGAATATATTGTTTGATATCATTGCATCGCATTCTTTTCTTGATTCCTGTGTGGTCAAACAATTGGGATTATATATGGAAATGATGCCTCATACCATGAGTATCAAGACACCCCTCAGACAGTGAGAGTGCAGATGATTCAAGTTCCCGTCATGATCCATTACCATTTACATGGTACAATTTCTTTGGGTGTTTATAGTACTAGAGATGGATTTTTTTATCTAATCATTAGAATGGATTGTATAGTGGAATTTAAATCCAATATTGACTGTTACACTCAATAAGTGTAATTAAAATACCTAGATGGAATTATGCATGCCCTAAAAAGGGATTGGGATATAAATGTAGGTAGAGTATGACCTTTAGTCTCAGTATAAAGAACCATCTCTGGTCAGTTAGCAACAATGAACCTGGGTGTTATAGATAAAACTAGAAATATACTTCAAAATGATTTCTATGGGTTACCACCTTAGAGGAAAATCAAATTTTATATCGATCTACTCTTTAGAACAATCCTGATTTTTATCTCATCTTATGAAATTTCTCTGATATATTTTCATAAATTAAATGTCTAACTAGAAGATTTAGAGATTAAAGGATTCATCAGACCTAGCACATTGCTTTCGACTACACTAGTTTTATTCATAAATAATATGGATGTTTCTATCTGATTATGTGTTGATTATTATAAAATAAATCAGGTTATGATTAAAAATTCATACCCAATTCCTCAAATCAATGATATATTTGATCAATTAAAATTATCCAAGTGGTTCTCTAAGATTTATCTCTGATTAGGATATCATTAGTGTAGAGTAAAAAAAGTGTATATTCCAAAGATAGCATTCTGGAGTCTATATAGTCATTATGAATATATCTCCATTACCTTGGGTATGAATAATTAACCTAATATATTCATAAAATTGATGAATCATATCTTCTATGGGTACCTTGATTCATTTATTTTTGTATTTATTGATGATATTTTGGTTTATTCTCAAAGAAGTAATGGCCACAAGGAGCACTTGGATGTTAAACTGATAAAATTGTGTGATCATTGAATGTATGATAAATTTTCTAAGTTTGACTTGTAGATTTAAGAATTAACTTTCCTTAGGCATTTAATTTCTGAAGAGGACATATCAGTTTACCCTGGGAAGATTTAAGTAGTCATCTCTTGGAATCCACCAAATAATTTTTTAGAGATTCGTAGATTTCTAGGAATAGTAGGATATTATCGTCACTTTATTCAGGATTTCTCAAGGATTAATTCTCTTAAGACTTCTATAATTATAAAGGTTGTTCCATTCACATGGAATGATGATTATTAGAAATTATTTATAGATCTTAATTCTCATCTCACCTTACCACCCATCCTAATCTTTTTGGAAACAGGTCAGAGTTATGTAGTCTATTTTGATGCATTTAGATCTGGTCTTAGTTGTGTTATCATGTAGGGAGATCATGTTGTGTCCTATGGTTTTAGGAATTTTTGAGTGCATCAAAACATTTATCCTATGAATGACCTAGAATTAGCTGAATTTTTTCATGTATTAAAGACCTGGTGTCACTACCTATTTGGAGAAAAGTTCACAGTCTTCATTGATCATAGAGTTTGAAACACATATTCTTTCATCAAGACTTGAACTTGAGGAAATAAATATGGATATAATACCTCCATATGTTTGATTCAGACTTAGTGTATACACCTGGGAAAGGGAATTATGTGGCTGATGCGTTGAGTCAAAAATCATATAGCGAAGTGGTCAAGGAATCTCATGGCCAATGGAAACTAATGAGAGTTAATATTGACATGCATCTGGATTGTTCCAAAGAGAATGAGAATATAATTTTCTTTTTAGGTAATCTTGTTCCTAACATTATGAATTTTGTAAAACCATCTAAATTGTAAGATCCTGATTATATCACCATTAGGTCAAACCTAAATGGTGGGGATACTTTTGATGGATGGATAGAGGATGAAAACTTAGTGTTATACTTTCATAACCAAATTTTGGTCCCTCTTCCTTCTTAGGAATAACTACTTGTGATGTTTTACCATTTTAAATGATCTATTTATCTAGGTATTTAGAAAATTTATAAGGTGATGAAATCTCATTTCTAGTGGTTATGTATGAGATGCAAGATTTTCGATTATATTGTGAAATGTATAATTTTTCAAAAGTTAAAGGTTGAAAATCAACAATAGGATGGTATTCTATAGTCTATGTCTATATTTTTATGGAAGTGGGAGCATATTTCCATATAATTTTTCAAAGTTCTACCAAGGATTATTTACAATCATGATGCTATTTTTTTCATTGTGGATTGACTCACTAAGTCATTACACTTTCTCCCAATAATATGGTCTAATGTGGTGGAGGATTTGGAAAAAAAATTGGAAGTAGTCAAGTTTTATGGAGTTCTAGTTTCGATCATCTTTAATAGGTGTCCTCGATTCACTTATCAATTCTAGTCATCGTTGCAATAGGATCTCAAAACTCACTTGACTATGATCAAGGCATATCATCCTCAAAATTATGGGAAATCAGAATGAAAAATTTGGGCATTGTAATATATGATTATATCTTATGTCATGGACTTTTGAAGTTCATGGGGAGATCATATACCTTAAGTGTAATTATCTTATAATAACATCTACCAGGTGACGATACACTTGGCCCTGTTAATGGAATTATATATTTGTCCTTGTCATTCTCCACTATGTTGGGTTGAAATAGGATAAATGTCACTAATTAGACCTTATCTTATTCATGATACTATGGATAAGATCCAAACGATCCAAAAGTAGATGGATATAGCTCAGAGCTGATAGAAATATTATATAGATCACCATTATCAACCATTATATTTCAATGTTATTGAACACATCTTATTGAAATTTTCACTGAGACTTGGTCATTGTCGTTTAGGAAAGAAAGGGAAGTTGTCTCCATGGTATGTTGTACTATTTTATATGGTTTAAAGGATTATAAATGTTGTTTATCATTCATCCTTATCTTCAAAATTCAAATATGTTCAAAATGTATTTTATGTATCTCAATTGAAAAAGCATCACCTGGATCCCAATCATGTAATCATTTGGGACCATATCACTCTTGATCCGGATGAAAATTTTATCCATGTAATGGTTTAGATTTTGAATACATAATATAATATCCTATGGGGGTAAAATAAATATTTAGTATGGATTTTATGGAAGTATGGTAACATTCAAGAGGAAACATGGGAATTAGATAAGTTCATGTGGGAATAGTAAATGAACCTATTCTAGATTTATGAGTATGAAAATCCTAATAGTGAAGAGAAAGTAACACCCCTAGTTTGAGTTATTTCCCTATTTATATCTTATTTAAAGATAATTAATGTTTGGGTAAAGTATTGGGAAGTTTTTGGATGTTTTCGGAAGGTTTTGGATTCATTTTTGGAGATGCATGGTTTGAGCATGGTTAGTAGAAACTATGCTCAAGTCTCTAGGAAACCATGCGAGATGTTTAGGGAGTTACTGGGTAGGAACATGGTTTCCGCATGGTATGGAACAACTATGTTTCTAACTGTGAAACTTAGAAAATTTATGGACAAAACTAATTCACATGGTTAGAACATTGTTAGTCAAACCGTGTGGCTTAACCATGCGATGGGATTTTAATTGTGAGGAAATCACCTTTTAACCCAAAACACACTCAAAAAGTCTCATTCTTCCTATGCTAACCTATTTTCTTGATTTATAAGGTTTCCTTAGGAAATTTTTGTTGATCATAGATATTTAGACTCTAATTCCATCGAATCTTTAATCATTTAATCATGGAAATAAATTTCTATGACCTTATTCTTCCTTCTCATCTTAAATCTCCTCATTTTGTCTCGAATAGAACAATATATTAGTGTTTTTATACCTAGATATAGGGTATCAGGTGAAGTTTGATTTTTTTGTCTTGGTATTTGATAAAATAATAGAAGGAAGTGATCAGATCTGCAAAATCTTCTAAGATTATTCATACCAAACAAACCTGAGGTAAGTGGTTTTTCCCTCTTTCCATTTTTATTGGAATTTAATGGTTCTTAATTTTCTTGAATTAATAGCTTCTAATTTTAAATGGTTTTACCCTATTTAAACTTTTTTATATTTATATCATATTAGTTGGTTTTTTAAACTAGGTTGTAGGTATTTCCCACTACATGGTTGATAAATTGATTAAAAAGGTTTTCCAAAAGGAAAGATGGTTTTAACACATGTTATTGGAATAAAAGGGTTGTGGGTGCCAACTAAAAAAGGTACATGGTTGGTGTGTGTTCATGATTTTCATTATATGAGGAATTTTTGAAATAAACTTGGTGCTTAATGTCATCTATAAAGGCATATAGAGGATTTCCACCATGCAACGGCTTAGTGGAGGATGTAATACTGCTCACAGTCATAGGTATGTCACTTGGTATGAATGGGTGTGCATGTAAAAAAACAAGGATGGTATTCCAAATTGAATTAAATGAACTATTTTTTCTTCTTGAAAATGAAAACACATCTTTGGTTATATTATTTTATAAAATTTATTCTTCTATTGTATTTTATAATGTGAAAACTTTTTACTTCTTTGATATTCTTTCTATATGCTTTAAATTCCTATGAGCTAACCTATTTTTTGTCTTGGTAGAATGTGGGAAAATTCTTTGGGAGTTATTTTTTGATTTTTTATACTCACCCATGCATATAAACCTCAGTTAATATGTAGATGTTGTTTTCTGTGATACAGAAAAGGGATTGGTTTCACACTTCACTAGTGGAGAACCTTGATAGAAGCTGTCATAGTTGGTTGAGGTGGAGCTTGGAGATATTTTTATCTTGGTGTGAAGTGCTTTCACCTTGGTTATAGAGTCTTTTATTACTTTATATTTTTAGTTTCTATTTTTCACTTTTCTGTTGTTACTTTGATGTTGGTCTCAGATCCATTGATTATGTTGGATTTTTCATTTTATTACTATTCAATTTGGTTGCATGCATCATTTATAGATATTTATTTGGTTTATTTATTTTATATTATCTTATAATGATGGTGTTCATTCATGTATAGTTTAAATCATTCCCCCTTGTAACTTTTTGTTTAAACCCTTTGAATTTATTGTCAGCCTTTGGTGTTCGGGGAATTTTGCCTAAGGTTAGTAGCACCTTTGGCCCAATCCAAGCAAATGGGTTGGGTGGGGATGTTACATTCACTTTTCTAAATAATTTCTCACTATTATACATACCTAAATAGTTATTGATTATAATAATCAAATTTCCCAAAATATAAAAGGGAGAGGAAATGATAATGAATTGGTTATTGAAGTTGAACACAAAGTATATCAAAATGAATTTCTAGGGATTTTAGATAGTGGATACTCTTCACCAATGATAAGTTATCTAAATCTCTTAAAGGATGTTGAGAATTGAAATTAAGGATCAATGAATTTTTTAAGGATGGGTTACTCAAGATAAGAGTAGTTATTTCAATGGTCATTAGAGAAGAAAAGTTGAATTTTAAGAATGACTTATTTGTAGATGGGTTGAAACACAACTTACTAAGTGCATTTCAAATTTTTTATAAAGTCTATGACTTGATTTTTTGAAAAAAAATTGTTCATGAAGATGTTTAAAGGTATATGTGTATTGATGAGAGGATAATGAACATGGGGTAATTTGTTTCAAATTGGTGATGTTGAAAATTCATGTTACTTGAGCTTGAAAGAAGAAAATAAATCATGGAATTGAAAACTTGGCCACCTTAGAAAAAAGAATTTGTGCAAGATTACCCAAATAAAGAATTTTCATGATGTTTTTTATTTTTAAGAGAAAAATAAATTGGATGCGCGCTACATGCTAAAAAGATAGATTAATAATTATTCACATAATAAAATATATATTTAAACATCTCATTCATTGGAGCTTATTCATTTAGATGTTTGTGGGACTAAGAGGAATTAAATAATCAATGAAGATAATTATTTTATTTCATTTATTGATGAATTCACTCATATTAAATGAATTATGTTCCTGAGGCATAAATTGGAGGCCTTGAATTATTTTAAGAGTTTTATAATAAGTGTAGAAAATGAGTGTTGTTTATTCTTAAAGAAGTTATGGATAGACAATGGTGTAAAATACAAAAGTATAAAATTTAAATAATATCATGAAAATAATGGGTTTAATCGTGAATTTAGTGCACCATATAACCCATAAAAATTTATTTTTTTAACATAGTAATAGAAGGTTGGTGGAAATATCTTGCACCATGTCTGAGGAGCATGATACTTCTGAATTTTACTGGAGTTAAGATATCAGCACAATAATTTAGATTTAAAATCATTGTTTATATCAGTCCAATTAGAATATTTCTCTACAAAATATATATTACCATAAGACCCTAAGATTGAAATACTTAATATCATTTGGAAACCCATGTATTATCAAGGAGGAAGGTGAAAATTTGGGGAAATTTGAGCAAAGATGAGTTGAAGGTATCTTTTGTGGTTATCCACCAAATGAAAGAGGTTATCATTTTTATAAAAAAGAAACCAGTAATATTATGGATAGTATTTATGTTAAAGTACTAGAACACACAAAGTGTAAAATTATACATAAAAAAGGATGTTCTTGGATTGAAGATTATAAAACAGATTTTGTTGAGAAATAGGATGAAGTTTCTAAAAGTAATGGAACTTCATATGGAGTATAGGTTGAAGATGATGATTATAACTTGTATAATGATGAAGAACAATATTTTTCAAACCATACAAGTATAATAAATTATATTGAGGTTTAGAATATCATTTTCGATCAAGGAAAACCTATTCAAACAAGGGTAACTTTGAAAAAAGAAACACACACCTCATTGTTTCTCAGGTTGAGTAAAGTGATGTGAAATAAGATTTAGAGAATCAAGAGTGGGTTGATTCTATGAATGAGGAGTTGGAATAGATCAAAAATAATTATACTTAGTATTTTTCACCCAAGACAACTAATAATAATGTTATCAAAACAAAGTGGGTATTCTTTAACAAAATGAATGAAAAGGGAGATATGATGCAAAATAGGGAAAGTCTTATGTGAAAAGGATACTCATAAGTGGAAGGAATTTATTTAAATGAGAATTTCTCAATGGTTTATAGTATTAAAACCATTAGGATATTCCCTATAATTGTTTCAAAAAGACATCACAATATCTTTCAAGTAGATGTTAAGTCAGCCTTCCTCAATGGAGAGTTGGAAAAGGAAGTGTATATTGAGTAACCTGATAGTTTCTTTCTTATAGAAGATTAAGTATGTGTTTTTAAGTTAAATAAGGATTTGAATGGGTTAAAACAAGAACTAGGATCATGGTATTCCAATTTATACACTTTCTTGAAGTCAATAATATTCAAGAAGGGAAGAGTGGATAAAAACATCTACATCAAATAAGATAAAGAGGTATCCTTAATCATTATTGTTTATCTAGATGATATAATATTTTTTGGAAATTAAAAATATGTTTATGAGGATTTTTATTTATAAATTAAGAAGATGTTTGAGATTTCTATGCTTAAATAGATGAAGTATTCCTTGGGTCTCCAAGTTTCTCAAGAGAAGGATCATATTTTCCTTTCTTGAGATAAATATGATAAGGAAATTTTGAATAAGTTTGCAATAGAGGATTAAAAGTTGGTTTTTGACCCCAATTTCAATTGAAACCAAGCTATCAAAGGATAAATATATAAAATAAGTTTATTAAAGAGAGTTCAAAAAATTAATTGGGAGTTTAATATACTTGATTTATTCATGACCATATTTAGTATATGTTGTTAGATTATGTGCCATATTTAAAAGTTAATCCAAGGAATAATATCTTAATTGTATGAAAATAATTATTATATACATCAAAGGTATGGTTAACTATGGTTTAAAATATGATATCAAGGTAAGGATCGATCTTTTTGGATATGTATATGTAGATGTAGATTAGGCTGTAAATATCGATGATATAAGATTGGAATTTTGTGGAGTTTTATTTCTTGTATAAAGGTGTGTGACATGGAACAAAAATTATAAAAATTCTATAACCTTGATTATTGTTGATTAAATTTATGTTTTTACAAAACAATAATAACCTAATTTATGTGGATGAAAAGTCAATTGAAATATCTCAAGGTGGATGTGAATTTATCACTACTTTTGGGATGTGATAAAAAAAAGTTCTATCAATATATCAAGAAATATAGTTTATAATTCTCAATAAAAAAACATTAATATCAAGTACCACTTTATCAAGGATTCGGTGGATCAAGGTGTGTTGAAGTTGGAGTTTGTTCCAAACAAGGAGAAAATGGTGGATGTGTCACTAAGCCACTTCCAAAGGATTTATTTAAAAAAATGAGGTTGATAATGGGACTTTATCCTCAATATATTCAAGAATAAGTGTCATGACCCCATCCCCCTAAATATACCCCTTCTGGGTCTTTAATGAGATAAGGGAGATAATGATGCTTTAAACACTACTGAAAAAATACCCTATACCAACGGTTTGGAGTCATTGGTATAGGCCTCCAAACTGTTGGTATAGCCTATACCAACGGTTTGGAGAACCATTGGCTAGTAAGTCATAGGGATAGGTCTATACCAACAGTTTTCAAAACCATTGGTATAAGTAATATGAAAATATATACCAACAGTTTCATAAAATCGTTGTTATATGTAATTCAAAAAAGAATCAGTCAGTTGGTTTTGATCCCAGCACCTCCCGTTTGTGATTGAACGACCTAACCACTAAACTAACTTACTTTTGTGAACATAATTTCATAAATATATATATATATTATCATAAGTATTTTAAATTTTTATTTATTTAATGTCCTCTGTAAGAATATTCCATTAAAAATACATGTACCTATACCAACGGTTCTCAAAACCATTGGTATAGGTTCTTTGATTTTGGGACCTATACCAACGGTTTTGGGAAAATCGTTGGTATAGGGGGGACCTATACTAACGGTTTGAGGTCAAACCGTTGGTATAGGGTCTCTATAATGGACCTATACCAACGGTTTTGGGAAAATCATTGGTATAGGTCCAAATTAGTGAACTATACTAACGGTTTTCCCAAAACTGTTGGTATAGATCTTATTTCCAGTAGTGAAACCCACCTCCTATAGGTCATGGGTTGGTAACAAGCACTAAGGGTATATCATACACACATATGGGAAGCATTACCCACTAATATATGAGAAATGATAGATAAGATAAAAACATCCAACAAATCCTACTCAAGATAAAAGTAAAGAAAGATCCCAAGTGCTTGCATGTGATGTCATATAATTGAAATAATAGTAATAAAAGAACTAAAAGTAAAAAAATATAATCCTTAGCATCAACCATAAAATCTGAAACATCTCTTAAACAACCCATATGCTAGTAAAGTCCATCCCAATCACCAACCTACTCCTGCAGACCTAAAAATTAGTTTATATATACATAGGGTGATAATAATAGCTATACTCAATAATATATTACATAGAACCTCTCATGAAAAAGATAAAGAAAGCATGATAAAGGCTATTGAACAAAAAGTGAAGCTAACTCGTCACTTAAATAGGTATTCCATTTTCCCATCCTTTATATGGCTATCTATCACCAAGTATTGCATACAAGAGATCATATAATATAATATCAAAAAAATTATCTCTATACCACTTCCCCACTGGTTTTCCTCTCTTCCCCAACATCGTATATCCTAATCCATATCTCTCCAAAAGTTATCCAGCTCGAAGACACATGGGCGTAGGTATCATACTATACACCCCATGCATCACATCATCTCATCAAATATCATGAACTCCATGCATCACACCATCTCATCATCTTATGAAACATCTATAAATAGTAACTCAGTAGTTTATAGGAGCCACCATAGCCCGCATGTCATACATTATAACTCAATCCATCACAACCCATACACGTCATTCCTATAATAATCCATATGATACTATATTTAGAGATACTTTTGTGTGAAATAACCACAATCTATTACATCCCTATACACACATATATGGGGAAAGATGGCAATCATGTATACTAGAACAAAATACTACCAGGAGAAGAGAGTGAGGTCAGAAGGGGTAATAGCCATTTGTTCCTCGCCAACTTGGATATTTGGGAAAACACCCTCCTAGAGTCCACTGGGTGTTAGTAACCCTACCAACATGGGTGGGTTAGTATATGAAATCACATAACATATAGTATATAATATAGCTCACAACCACACTATGGGAATTAACCAAGTCTTAGGCTCAGCTGTAGTTATCATCTCTTAGACACCCAGCTACTACTTCTAAGAACTAAATATCCTTTAAGCACACATGCATTCATAGATCTTTATTTAATTAATTATTTCCTTTTAAAATTTCACTTTATGTTTATTAATTCATTATCCATTCATTAATATTATTCTATTTACATTTCATTAACCATCAAGTGAAGTCTATTCCCTTCGGGAATAACCCAACTCATTCCATGGTTCCTCAAGATTGTTAAAATTTTCATTCTATTCAAGCACCAACCCCATGTATTAAAAAAAAATTAATTATGCTCATTCCATAATCATCTATACTCTAGGAAAAACCCTAAGATGCCATAAAAGAGATGCATAACCAAGCACAACCAGAAACCTCAAGTAGTGGGGAAAGAAATATAGAAATAAGTAACTCAACCAACCAACCTTTAAATGAGATTTATTAACAATAAAGCATCCATATTTCAGCACAATAATTGTTTAAGTCCAACAGCAACCCGGTTCATCAATCCTAGTTCCATCCCCGACACCATCAAGCATATAACCATGCATCTCTCCATCATAGGTATCAAATGCTGCTAAAAACATAGACCTCCCTACTCATATATCATCAACCATCATCCATCCCAAGATCATATCACATCGCATATTAAAGCTCACATCCATAGAAAACACATATGTAGAAAATAATAAATAGATCCAACATGGCATTTAGACCCTAAAACCCAAGGCATCCATCTGTCATAGAAAATGGAATCTCTCATCCCCAAACATTTATCTTTATAAAAAAACTATTTTTATTACCATATTATATTAACTGATTCATTTATCATCGGTTACAACCACATGCAACCTAAGGAATTAGTTATAAAAGCTATAAATTATTTAAACATGATTTCAATCATAACTTCCATTTTCAACAAACTATAAGGAATAATTATTTCATTAACATGACTCTTTATTATTATCAATACAAATAATTTCCAACTTCATGTTTTTTATCCAATTAAATTAACTTATGAAAGAAAAAATAAATTAAACATGCATCAGGCATCATTTGATTTCCATAAAATTATAAGAATAGTTTATAAAACATTATTTTAAATTCTTTAACCAACCAACATTACTAGCTTTGCATTCTTTAACCATTTTCATCAAATTTAACATGTTAAACCATATCGTAGCAAACATACTAACCAAATCATAACATAGATATCGTGATATCTAATAAAACAAGAGGCAAATCATTATCATGGTGGAAAAACACATGTGATCACTATAACCATAAACCATTTCTTTAATTAATACATTTTATTCATTATTAAGGTTAATTATACCATAAACCAAAGAGATAAAGTATGATAACATTATTATTTCACATAAAAACAAGGATAAGAAATGAATCCCCTAACTTAAGGCTTTTAACATTCTTGAATGATAATGAAACAACAAGAAGATCTCTGGTCTCTTATCCCATACTAAAACTACAAACCCACAAGAATTTCACACCACAACTGTGCCAATAAACATCGAGAGTACTATATAAGAATGAGGGAGATCAATTTTCATAGCATGGAAAGAAAGAACATGAGTAAACAAGACTAATTAGAGAATAATCCACTAGAAAATAGGAAAAAATCACCTTAACACAACATATCAAACATACTAAGTAGAGGATCAATCCCTATTGGAAGGAATTTAAAACACCCTGATGAAACAAATTCAGCTACCCAGATTTGGGGGAGAATTGGAGGGGTTATCAAAAAATCGAGGGTGTAATTAGATTTATAGGCACACTACTAAATTCAAATTCAAGGCATGAAAGGTTAATTCACATCATGAATGGACTGAGATTTAAGAATCTCCAAAAAACATGTCACCTTGATCTAATAAACCTGTATCAATTCATTTCATGAACATCATATTCACATTGTGATTTTATGGGGAAATATTCATCAAAGTCGATCCTTGACCCTTTCATACCATGAAATTACGGTTTGCATCCTAAATCACACCCTACGAATTTCCTTTCTAGGATGTGAATTCCTATTTGGTCCATGAATCAAACTCTCACATCATGAACTATAGTTAAAATCATAAACTTATCCTACTTATAGATTACAACTCCCAAACTCCACCGATCTTGTCATAGGAATCCTCCAAGAACCACGAACCTTAGTAACATGAAAATAAATGGGAAACAAGGATTTAGGCCTTTATATAAAATGCCTCTCAAAAAATTATCATCCTTAAGAATTTAAAACCAAACCCAGAGTGAAAGGAAAGAAAAAGGAATCGTCTGAACTGTCACCCCATGAGAAACCTTTCAAGAATCTCACCATCACAGGGGCTCAACCACTTCACTTAGAGGAACAAGTTGCAAAATAATACAACACCAATAACCAATTCCCAAACACTCTCTTGGGGGAGAAGCCTCCCAAACATGAGTAAGGATGAAAACAAGGTATTAAGGAAGATAAAACCATCTAATATGCTAGATAAGGGTCAACAACCACAAAACAATCATCACTATGAGAGAAAATCTAAACATCAAACAACTTAGGATGATGAGCATGCATAAGTGACTCACATTCCCATGTTCTCTCCTTCATGCCACTATGCTGCCAAGGACACATACCAAAGGAATAACACACCCACACAACACCTTCTCCTAGCAGTCCTGGATCTCCATAGGCCACTCCTCAAAGGTCGCATCATCATCAACATCGATATATCCCTAATCAATGATATGATAGTCATTATGAAGATAATGGAGAAGCTACAACACATGGAAAACATCGTGAATTTAGACTATCTGTGGGGGAATTTCTATCTGATATGAAATGGCTCCAATATAATCCAACGCCTTGAAAGGCCCAACAAACTGGGAAGAAATATTAATCCCACATCCAAACCTTTATTTCCCACAATGAGGATTCACCTACAGAAACACATGATCTCCAGATTTGAACTCCAGAGGTTTCCTCTGATGATCGGAATAGGACTTATGATGATCATGTGATGCCTGCATCCTCTCATGGATCACCTAAACCAACTCTATCATGATTTTCACTAGTTTTGGCCTGATAATTGACAATTATATGACCTCAGTCTTGTACAATGAAGAATATAAAGGTTTCTCATACAAATATTCAAATGGTGTCATACCAATGGAGTGAAATATATTTTTATAAGAAAACTCAACCAAATACATATGCCTTATCCACGAACCACCAAAATCCAAAACATAAGAATGAAACATATCTTCAAGATTCTAGATAGTCTACTCTGTCTGACCATACATCTATGAATGAAAAGTATTCCTAAGGCATAACTAAGATCCAAAATCATGTTTGATACCTCTCTATACCATGGAGGTAAAATGAGGATCAAGATCAGAGATGGTTATACTCGGGACTCTATGGAGTCTCACCACCTCCTCTAGGTACTACCTCGATAAAACCTCCATAGATCTTGACTCCTTGATCACTATAAATTGGGATGATGTTGTCAAATAGTCCATTATCACCCATATAACATCAAATCCTCCCTGGTCTTAAAATAAACCATGACAAAGTCCATCGATATGTCCTCCTACTTTCATTGAGGAACATCCAACAACTATAGAAAACCATTAGGAACACAATGCTCAAACTTCAATTTCTAGAAGATAAAATATCAAGACACAACCTCTATAACTAAACACTTCAACCCAAGCCACCAAAATAGGCCTCTCAAATCTTGGTAAATCTTTTTCACACCAGTATATACCACCAAGGGTGAGCTATGGAACTCATGGAGAACCACCTCACGTGTCACTAAATGAAAAAAAACAACCCCTAAAACAACACCTAGTGTTGTTCATCCTCAGACCAACCATCAAGGGAATCACCACATATAACTTGATATATCCATACCTCCACCTCAGAATCCCCCATCTGGGAATCCTTCACCTGCTTCACCAAAGAAAACTACACTGTCGTCTGAAAAAGGTATCCTCTTCCACCAACCTCTCCCATATAAAGATTCATCACTAAGAGATCTTCTATTACTCTCCAAGAATCTCCAGATTCACACACACCATCACTCCTTCACTTCCTTCTCAGCACATTAGCTACAAAATTACCCTTTCCCGGTGTATATGAAATCTAAAATTCATAATCCTGCAAGAATTCTATTCACCACCGCTATCACAAGTTTAGGTCATGATGGGATAAGACATACCTGAGGCTCTTATGATCATTAAAAACCACAAAATGTTTTCCAATAAGGTAATATCTCCACAACATCAAGTAAAACATGAATGTTTCCAACTAGACTACCACAAAAACAGTTTTTCCCAGTGCCAACATTTATCAGCGCTAACGAAAAAGTGCTGATAAAGGGACCCCCTTTATCAGCACTTTTTTAATAGCATTGATAAAGGATCGACTTCAAAAAAAAATTAATTAAAAATAATATGTTAATATATAAATATATAAATATAGTTATATTGATATAAATATAATATATAATTTTTAAATATATTTTAGATAATTATAAATATACATTTATAGTTAATATACTTAATATATAAGATATTTAGTGAAAATGGCTTATAAAAAATTTTAAAAAATATTTTTAATTAATAATTTGCTAATTATTATAGAGTAATAGTCATTTAATAACAATTTGAAGACTAAAAAAATAAAAAATAAATAAATAAAGATCCAAAATATGTTGAAAACGCAACTCAAACTTCAAACGGGCATAATTTTTGATCAGGGTGTCCGTTTGAGCTCTACCACATATCAAATTGAAGCCTGCGATGAGCTCTACGTCGCTGTGACCGGGGGGTGGTCAAGGTTTTTTAGAGACCAAAAAAGGCCCAAAAGACCTCCAAAACTGAGTTTTTAGTCGGGGTACCCCGATTTTTTAACATTTTGTGGATTTTCAACCTCATTTAAGGGGGTATTATTGGATTTTTTTGGTGGGGACTGAATTTATTCTAAGGTATTACATTCATATTGATATTATGTCTTTGAAATTTCATCGTTTTTTATAATGAACTTCTATTTATAATCAAATATATAACAATATATACATATTTTTTATATATTCACACATAATAATTTAATTATAAATATAAATAATAAAATATATTTACATATAAAATATATTAACTTTATCTAAATAATAACTAATATCCATGTTATTTAAAATACAAATATATGAATATTTATATACCTATATATTAATCTAACTATATATATATATATTAATCTAACTATATAAATATATTAATATAACTACATATATATATTAATATTACTATAAATATATATATTAATATCACTATAAATATATATATTAATATCACTATAAATATATATATTAATATAATTATATATATATATTAATATAACTATATATATATATATTAATATAAATATATATTACTATCCGAATAAATATAACTACATATATATATATAAATAGAGATATATATATTAATATAACTATATATATATATTAATATGACTATATATATATTAATATAACTATATATATATATTAATATAAATATATATTACTATACGAATAAATATAACTTTATATATATATATATAAATAGAGATATATATTAATATAACTATATATATATTAATATAACTATATATATATATTATAATATAACTATATATATATATATTAATATATATATATATATATTACTATATGAATAAATATAACTAAATATATAAATATATATAGAGAGAGAGATATCATGAATTGGAAAACAAATCAAAATAGAGGAGTGGTAAAGGCTTAGGCACGCAGGGGGGATGTCTCGAGTTCAAATCTTGGTGGAGGCAGGGGCGCATGCGCATGGGGGAATATGGGAGCAAGCGTTGTTAAAGGGTGAAGGGGGTGCGTGGGGTGCTGTAGGGGGGCAGAAAAGCGTTGTAAAAGGGGGGGTTCAAGCGCTATAAAAGCTCCCCCGATTGGCAGTATTTTTTTAATTTTTTTTAAAAAAAATAATTTTTTTATTTTTTTTTAATTTTTTTTATCTTTTATCAGTGCTTTTAAAAAAGCGCTGATAAAGGAAGTGCTCATAAAGGGGTCTTTCATCAGCGCTAAAACAAAGCGCTGATAAAGGACCCTTTTATCAGCGCTATGTTTTAGTGCTGATAAAAGACCCCTTTTATCAGCGCTTTTTTTTAGCGTTGATAAAAGGGGTCTTTATCAGTGCTTTTTGGAGCGCTGATAAAGGGGACCCCTCCTTTATCTTCACCAACATTAATAGCACTTTTTTAGCGCTGTTAAAGACCATTTTTAGCGCTGATAAAATCCGTATTTGTAGTAGTGAGAGATCATGGGAGGCATAGTTATGATCATGGGAACATAATTTCCAAGACCCATAAGAAATAATTGATCATTGTTGCATCAAAACATATCCCAAACCAAGATTTGGAGAATTATAGAAAACCTACAACTAAACTCCCACTTCTAAAAAACAAAAAATTGATGCACTGGACAACTTCTTGTTCAGGTACTCAAAATCTTACTGACATTGATCAGTCCACAAGAACTCCTGATCCTTTTTTTCAAGATTTTATGAGGAGTTTCATCCCAAGATAAATTGGATATGAACCTCCTATAATAGCCTAGAAGACCAATAAAACTCTACACCTTTGCAGCTGTCTTGGGGGATACCTAAGAAACGGTCGCCTCAACCTTCGAAGGATCCACAGATTCACCATGCTAGTACATGACATTCCCAAAGAAATAAACTTCACAATCCCAGAATATGCACTTTGATAGCTTCCCAAATATATTATAATAATGAATAACTCCCAAAATGGCATGTGGATGCTCAGCGTGTTCCTTCTCATATGCAGAGTATATAAGGATGTTGTCGATAAAAACCATCATAAACCGATCCAAAAACTCTCTAAACACTGCATTAATCAAACTCATGAACACGGATGAAGCATTTTTCACACCTAATGGCATCACAAAAATCTCATAATTCCCATAATGACATCGAAAAGTGTTCTTTAGTATATCCTCATCCTTCACACACATCTGATGATATCCCAAATACAGCTCAATCTTCGAGGACCAACTATCTCCTTTCAACTAATTGAATAAATCATTAATCTATGGAATAGGATAACGGTTCTTCATTGTAACCTGATTCAAGCAATGGTAATTGATACAGTGATACAAACTATCATCATCCTTTCTTATAAACAAAATTGGTGCACCCCAAGGTGAATTTCTTTTCCAAACAAAACCTCGATGAAAAATATCATTGATCTGTACCCACTGATCTTGTAACTCAGTAAGCATCATCATATGAAGAGATGTCAAGATCATATAAGATCTTGGTTATAGCTCTATCCCAAACTCGATCTCCCATTGATGAGGTTATGTCACAACCACATCGGGATAAACATCAGGTTACTCTTCCAAAATCCTAGGAAACACCATTATTTGAGTGTCTAATAAACTTAGCATCATCTCTATCATCAAGGAAGATAAAGATAGAACATTCCTTTGACCCATATGAGGGTCTCGCTTGACAACGAACATGGAAAACTATCCATCAACATCATATAACATAATCTTCCTAATGAAGAAATCCAATTTATCATGTACTTAATATAGTTATTCCATGTCAAGAATGATGTTTTATAGTTGTATCCATAAACATAGGAATTATCCCTAAGAGTGGTGTTTCCTTAATACTAGCTCATAGTATCTACAAACTTTATAAAGATAAGATTGATTTCCAAGTGGCATAATCAATGCTTAGGGAACTGGAATCCTCTCTACCTCAAGTCTCAAATCATAGACTAGGGTAGGTGATATTTAGAAGTATGTATCTCCTGAGTCAAAAAAATCATGCACCCAAATAGGAAATAAGAAAAGAGTACTTCATACAGCATCTGGCTCACCAGGCATTGGAAACTCCAAAGTATGCAGCCGACCATGACCTAATCCAAAAACTATATGACTCTAATGAATACCACCTACATGGTCATGCTTTACTCTCTAAGGATGAGGAGTATCTTGGGGTTGTCCTCTGCCTACCTCGTCTCCTCTCTATTGATCCAAAGCGGGAGCACCCTACTATTACTGCCTCAACTGAAATTGCCTCAATGGAGGAACCTAAAGTGGAACACCTATTACATGTTGCCTTCTTATAAATTTTGGGAACTCTTATTACTGATGACCTTGGCCTCCACATGAAAAACATGTGTTTGATCCCTTGGAAGGGGGATGACAGCCACCGCCCTTAGAGAAACAAGACAATAAGGGTTAAGACCTAACACCAGCTTTATGAAAGCTCTTCTATCCAAGAAACTGGGAACTCCATACCACAACTCTACTATGAGAGGAATCCTAGAAAACTCCCTCACATGATGATTTGGTTCTGGTCAATGTCCTCTCAACAACCTCTGCTCTCGCCAACACCTTGAGATATGTCGGTAGTATAAACGGGGTGACTTGGTGCTGGATATCTAGATGTAAAGCCTCTTATAAATGTATCACACTAGACTCCTCATATGGAAATAGGTCTTAGGAATAATAGATAAGGGTTTGGGAATGGATCTCGAACTCTCGCACGCTGGAACTCCCCTATCGAAGGGTAAGCATCTCCTAACGACTGACCGCCTTCACGGTCGAAGAAAGAAACTTAACTAGAAACTAGTCTTGAAACATATCCAACAAGGCAAATGACTCCTCGTGATCCCTAAGTAATAATAACCACCACTTCCTCACTGCTCCATGCAGAATCTTCACTGCCAATGAAACCCAGTGGTCCTTCCAAGCACGGATCAAACATAAATTTATCTCCACCTCTTCCAACCAGTCCTCTATCACTGAGTCCAAAACAGATCCATCATACTTCCGTAGACTCTGGCACTGAAACTCTTGGATTTTCCTCCTCCAAGTATCATCATCATCAACCTCTACTCTACAGTGATCTTCTGGCACATCCTACTGAACATCTTCTACACAAACCTGACAAGAACTTCTACCTGGAGCCATATCTACAAAAAAACTATTATGGACTCATAAACTTGTAATATGAAATATTTAAGATTTATTATTTATTTATTTATTTATTTATTCAAGCTTAAACCTAATCACAAGTTCTACCCATGTCAAACACAGGCGCAAAGAAGAATGATGCATGATCTTTTCTTAGGTCTCTACCTCGCAACCAGTATCACTTCGCTTAGTAGGCTCAGTAAACTTAATGTTTCATGAATCAGATGAAAGGGGGACCTAAATACCAGTGTCTTAGCTAGTATCCCTTGTTTACATTGCTTATTAAACTTAGATGAAACTATTTCCCTACCAAACCATGCATTATTCACCTATTCTTACCTCTGAACTTCATCATATCCCTAAACCTGAACCTTTGATGTCACTTTGTTATGAACCACTCCCCCCAAAGGTACCCCTCTTGATTCAGAAATGAGGGAAGATATATAATGATGCTTGAAACCCACCTCCAATAGTCCATGGGTTGGAAACCATCATCGAGGGTATATCGTACACATATATGAGAGGCATAACCCTCTAATATATGAGAAACAAGAGATAACATTGAAACACCCAACAACTCTTTCGCAAGATTAAAGTAAAGAAAGATCCCAAGTGCGTGCATGTAATGTCATATAACTAAAATAACTACAATAAGGGAACTACATGTACCAAAAGATAATTCTCAGTAGTGACTACAAAATCCCAAACAACTCCTAAACAACCCATGAGCTAGTAAAGTCCACCCTGGTCACTAGATAGCTCCTAGATACCTAAAAACTATTTATATATACATAGGTTGATCATAACAGGTATACTCAGTAGGATCCTCCTTATAGCCTCTCATGCAAAAGATAAAGAAATCATGCTAAATCCCAGTGAACAACAAATGAAGCTAACTTGTCACATAAACAGGTATGCTAAGTTCAACCTCACCATGGCTAACTCTCATCAAGTATCACATACAAGAGATCATATAATATAATATCAAAATAAGGTACCCCACTACCACTTCCCTATTATTTTTCCACTCTTCCCCAACATTTCACATCCTGATCCATCTCTCTCCAAAAGTAAGTCAGCTCGAAGACACCTGGGCTAATGTATCATACCATGCACCCCATACATCAAATCATCCCATCACATACCATGCACCCCATGCATCACATCATATCATCATCTTATGCCACATATAAAGATAGTAACCAAGTAGTTTTTAGGAGCCATGACAACTCATATGTCGTGTGATATACCTCAAGTCATCACATCTCATACATGTCATACCTATAATAATCCATAGGATACTATATCCAGAGAGACATGTGTGTGAAATAACAAGTCATTATAGTCCTCTACACATATATATAGGGAAAGATAACCACTATGTATACCATCACATAATACTATCAGGAGAAGAGAGCGAGCTCATAGGGGATACTCATTTTCCTCTTCGACCTAGATGTTGGGGAAAACACCCTCTCAAAGTCCATTGGGTGTCAATTTCCCTACCAACATGGGTGGGGTAGCGTATGAAATCACATAACATATATGATAAAATATAGATCACAATCGCACTATGAGAATTAGCCTAGTATTAGGCTCAATTGCAGTTATCGTCTCTCAGACACCCAATTGTCACTACTAAGAACTAGATATTCTATAAGCACACAAGCATTCAGGGAGCTTCATTTAATTAATTATTTACTTTTAACATTTCATTTTACATTAATTCATTCGTTATCCATTAATTAACAATATTCCATTCACATTTCATTAATCATCATGTGAAGTCCATGCCCTCCAGGCATAATCCAACTGATTTCATGGTTCCTCAAGATTATCAACATTCACATTCCATTCAAGCACTAACCCTGTGGGTTAAAACATTTATTAATCATTCTCATTCCATAATTTCAGGAACTCTAGGAAACATACTAAGCTACCATAAAAGAGATGTATAACCAAGAATAACCAGATGCCTCAAGAAATGGGGAAAGAAATGTAGAAACAAGAAGCTCATATAACCATCCTTTAAAGAAGATTTATTAACAAGCAATCATACAACTTTCATTATAACAATGGGTAAGAGCAACTTCAAGCCATTCCATCGATCTCAGTATCATCCCCAACACCATCATACATATCACCATACATCACACCATCACATGCATCAATTGCTACCACAAACTCAAGCCTCCCTACTTATATCTCATCAATCATCATCCATCCCAAGCTCACATCAAGTCACATAGCAAGGTTCACATCCAAAGAAAACATAGAATTTGGAAAACAATAAACATAGTCAACATGTCATCTAGGCCCTAAAAACCAAGGCATCCTACCTTTATAACAAATAGGCTCGCTCAGCCCCAAACATTTATCTTTATCAAACAATCGGTTTTATTGAAATATTGGATTAACTGATTCATTTATCACAAGTCACAACCATAGGAAACCTATGTCATCAACTATAAAAGCTATAAATTGTTTAAACATGCTTTCAAGCATAACTTCCAGTTTCAAAAAACTTTAAGAAAGAACAATTCCATTAACATGCCTCTATTATTATCAATAATATGCATTTCTAGCTTCATGTTCTTTAGCCAATTCCATTAACATATGGAAGAACAAATTAATTAAACATGCATTAGGAATCATTTGATTTCCATTGAATTATAAGAACAATTTACAAAACATGCTTCTTTAATTCTTTAGGTAACCAATATTACTTGATTTACGTTCATTAACTATTTTCATCAAATTAAACATGCTAAAACATATAATAACAAACATGCTGACCAAAGTATAACATAGATAGCATGTTATCGAGCAAAACAAGAGGCAAATTGTTATCGTGATGAAAAAACACATGCAATCGATACAACCATAAACCATTTCTTTCATTAATCTGGTTTATTATTTATTATGGTTAATTTCACTATCATTCAAAGAGATAAAGCATGATAAAATTACAATTTCACATAAAAATAAGGAGAAACAATGAATCTCATTCCTCAAGGCTTTCAACATTCTTGAATGAGAATAGAACAACAAGCAGATCTCTGATCTCCTCTCATGCAAGGAAACTACAGCCCCATAAGAACATCTCACCACAACCATGCCAACAAACATCAAAAGAAATCCATAAGAATGGAGGAGATCAAAAAATCATAGCATGGAAAGAAATAAGGGAGGAAACAAGAACGATTTGATAAGAAACCATAAGAAAAGGAGGAAAAACTCACTTTGAATCACCACAGATTGAACACGTGAAGCTGGAGATCAATCCCTATCATAAGGGATTCAAAACACCCTGAAGAAGCACCTATAGCCACTTGGAGTTGGGTGAGAATCAGAGGATTTCTTAGAAAACTGAGGGTACGATTAGATTTATAGGCACACTGTTAGATGCAGATTCACAACATGAATGGGTAATTCATGTCTTGAATGGATCGAGTTTCAAGACTCGTCAAAAAATGCATCACCTCAATCCAATAAAAGTAGATCAATTAATTTCATGAACTTCATGTTCACGTTATGATTTTTTAGGGATAGATTCATCGAAGTTGATCCTCCACCCTTTCACATGATGAACCAATGGTTCACATCCTGAATCACACCCTGTGAATTTCCCTTCTCGGACTGTGAATTCTTATTCGGGCTGCAAACCGAACTCTCACGTCATGAACTATAGTTCATGTTGGGAACTTCTCCTGCTTCCATATTCCAGCTCCCAGACTCCAAGGATCCTACCCTAGGCTTCCTACCCTAGGCTTCCTCCAAGCTCCACAAGCCTCAAAAACACACAAAGGAATGGGCTAGAAGAATCTAGGCCTTTACATTTAGTTATGGTGATACCATCCCCTCTTCTTGTATTTGGATTTTTGTTTTCAAAGGGGAAGTAGAACAATATAAATTCAAAGAATATGTTTTCCTTAATGAGGAGATATATTTAGAGGGAGGTTTTAAAAGGGGAAAGGTTGATCAAATGTGTGAAGTGTTTTATTGTTTTTTTTTTTTTTGAGTGTTTATGCAGGAAGTTTGTGTTTGGAACATACAAGAACAATTTTGAAGAGTTGTGAAAGAACGAAATGAAATAAGTAGAAGAATTTTTTGGAAGTGGATGTGAGTTATCTTAATGGATTAATTTGGTATTTCCATTCATAGTTCTTGTTTCCTACATCAAGTTCGCTCATATAGGATTATAATGATTGAATAATGATTCATGGCTAAGTTGAAAGGGTGATTTGTGTTCAATGATGGAAAAAATTCTAATGGTTCTGATGGTTGAAATCAATTTGTTTAAATTTGATAGTTGAAAAAAAAAATCAAAGAGGGATATTGTTGAGACTGGAAAGTTAAGGGAGATTATTGAGACAATTTTATTATGTTAATGAAGTTTACCCTAAGATGAGGTGTTTGTCGAGGGGATTTGTTGTGTTCGTCAAAGGGGGGTTTGTTGAAGTAAAGTGAACTTGGAGTGGATGTGATTTTATCACTATGGTGTTGGATTTTGGTGTCAATGCATTGGTCATAATGTGAATCATATTTAATCTCAAGTGATTTATTGTGTTTCGGTTGATGTGAAGTTGTTTTGGATGTTTAGAAGAGTGAAAAAAGTTTGGAGTTCAGAAGATGGAACTTTTGGAAGAGTTTTTCTAGTGAAAATGAGGTCACAATGCAATGAAAGAGGTCACACCGCAATGTTCAATAATTAAGATTAAAATCTGGTTAAGTGTAAATCACACCGCAACATAGGTGGTTGCGTCGTGGTTGAGGTATTGATCTGATCATGTTTTAAATCGGTCCTTCATGTCATGTAGACCACACTACAATGCTCTAGCCATGATTTTTCATATTCTCACTGTTTGGAGAGAATTGGTGGTTGCACCGTGAAGGGTTCTCCCAAGTTAAATTTCATATTCAATCATTCTAAACGTCGATGCTACAAAAATACTACAACTGAGTCTACATGATTGGGAGTCTGGTATAATGGGATTCATCCCCCTTCGTCTCTTTACATACATTAATTGGAAATTTCTTAATGGAAATCAAAACGTTCTTCTAATACCCTAAGAACCAGACGGTGAGAGCGTTTGGTGTTCAGGCCCGGACCCCCCCAGTTTTGTGGGTCCTTAGGCTTTGGTTTAGGGCAATGGAGATCAACAGCAAGGGAAAAAACAAATCCACTATCAAGTCGTCTTTTGAACCAAATACATCTGTGTGACTGGTTTGTCCATCCAAATTTTCATTTGAGGATTTTTTATTAACCCTCAAAGAATGCAAAGTACCATGCTCAAAAAACCCATGTCGCTACAATATACCCAATGACTCCCACATGCAAAGGAAGAAATACACATTTTGGAGCACTGCTGATTTAATATCAATACACACATTCTAGCAATACAAGCAGTTTTAGGGGACAGCAACCTCATTTCTTGAAGAAAAGATGCTCACCCTTCCCTTGCGGCTGCTGCCCAATGGGCCCTTCAAATTCAATTCATCTAATAAGCTTTTTCGAAGGACCAGGCAGTTGCCCCGAGACCGTTTCAACAGCTTTGGGGCCTAAAATGATGTTCAAGATCTTACCAGGCACGAAGATCCGTTTATTGATGGTTTGTCCCTGCAAGTACTTGGATACCTTCCCATCCAACCAAGCTAATTGGAATGCCTCTTCTTCTGTGCATGCTTCTTCAACTCGAATTGTGCCTCTCATCTTTCCGTTGATCTGAACCGGCAACACAACCGTCGAATCTTTCAAGTATTTTGGATCAGCCTGCAAAAACGTACCAATTTAAGGTCATGTTTGGCTGCTCCTAATAAAGATTCAAAAAATGCATCAACTCAAAGGCTGTTAATTTTGTGCAATGGATAAGGCACCTTAGGAAAATCTTCATAAGCTAATGATTCTGAGTGTCCGAGCCGACACCAAAGCTCCTCGGCCATGTGAGGGGCAAACGGTGACAGCAGCAAAACAAAAGCTTCAATGATCAGCTTTGGATGGCTGTCCCACTAGAAAATATAGGCATGCAAAAGCCAAGTTAGATTATCAGTTGGTACAAGTCTCAAAATCAAACAAATGGGAAAGAGGAAGGGCCTATTTTGCTTCCACCCACAAATGGGAAGAAATCAAGAAAAATGATATTTTTAATGTTATTAAATATTATATTTTTATTTATTTATGTTAGGTTGTTTAGATATTTAGGATATGTGTATTGACAAAGTCTATCTTATCCTATTTTTCCTCTAGTTCAAATTTGGTATTTTTAGATATGTGTATTGCACTTAATTTTCGAATTTGGTATTTTTAGTTATGTGTATTGCAGTTAATTTTCTGAAGAAAATTACATATACGAGTGTAAAAAAAAACAGCTTTTAAATAAGCAATTTAGAAACAATTGGACAAAAACATTAATTGTGAGAGATAAGTTTAATGCACTCTTTCAATAAGTACCGTCAAACCTTGTATGCAACATTAATGAATTCCATCAATGCCGAAATTCCAGTGTTGAACCGCGTCCCTTCAATTTCCTCAGTCACCTACAACCCAAGACAGCAGCACAAAAAATGGGATCAATGCAAAGTAAATATAAATCCACTAAAAAGGCACCCCTTGCATCAATTAAGTTGTGTTTGGTTTTTCATTTTCTAAAAATGTATTAAAAATGTGTTCGATTATATAAATAGAAAATGTTTTTTAGAACAAATAAACCTTAAACTTAATTAAATGGGGTCGGCTACATGGATCAAACGTCGCCAATTAGCTTTGTTAAAACCCTTTTTATTATTTTGGGTATTACCGAGTCCCACATCGGAATACTCTCATGTGTATTCCTCATTCTCAATTTGTAGATTGGGAAAACTCTCTTGCCTTCCTTACCTCAAAGTGAGGCTGAGGCGTTCTTTTATAATGAATGATAAAGACCATATCGGACCACAAGTCCGATGTGGGATACAGACTCCAACACTCCCCCTCAAACTAGATGTACCTAGCTTGGACACATAATGAAAAGAAAGCAACAAAACAGACGCTAACACTCCCTCTCAAGATGGAGGGGCCCAGCTTGATGACAAAAACAAGACAAGACATAATAAAAGATAAAGCTTCAACATTGCTGCTCCCCCTGACGATGTTGATATGATGCTGCTGAAAAAGGGTGGGTAAACGCCGAAAAAGTGCGGGGCCGGACAACAGAGCGTCGGGAAATCCACACCGGTGGGTCGTTCGTCAGAGCGTCGGGGAATCCGCACTACGGGCCGGTCAGTCAGAGTGCCGGGAAATCCGCAATGTCGGGCCGATCGTCAAAGCGCCGAGAAATCCGCACGGGAGGGCCGGTCATCAAAGCGTCGGGGAATCCGCAAGAGGCACCGATGATGGGATGCGGTGATTCTGCAGGAGGCGTCGGGCAGGGAGGCGGGGATTCCGCAGGAGGCACCGGGCAGGAAGGCGGGGATTCCGCAGGAAGCAGGAGGAGGCCGGCATGGAGGGAGCAGCTGCTGATGCGCCGCACAAGAAGGCGGAGTCGAAGTGATGGTGCGTGCGGACCGCGCGCAAGGAGGCGGAGTCGAAGCGATGGTGCGTGCGGACCGGATCTGGAAGTAGGGCAGCCGCCGGAGGAGGAGGATCCGGTCCTTGAGAGTCTCGCATAAGGAGGTGGAGGGTCGGCGGTAGACTGAAAGTCGCGTCGAACGAGAGGGTGGGGTCGTGCGCAACGGGAGAGACCGTCGCACAGAGAGGCGGGTGTCGGGAAATAGCAAGGGAGGCTGGCAGGTAGGACCCCGCTGGAAGTCGAGGCCGATTGCAGGAAGCGGCGCGATCCGGAAGGAGGCCCGTGCGGAACAGCGGCGGTCATCGGGAGGGACGAGGGCGCCAGGATCGGGAGCCGCGGCGGGTGAGGCGGGCGGTTGAGTCGGGGAGGTTGACGGGCCATCGGGGAGAACCACCGCAGGAGGAGGATCTGCGGGTGGGAGGGGCGCCGTCGGGGAGAAACGTCGCAGGAGGATCGCCGTCGGGGATCGGGAAACAGAGTCGGGAGGTGCGTCGTAGGGGAGAAGCTCTGCAGGACCGAGCGGCGGGCGGCACGACGGGATGCGCCGGGAGGGAGGCCGTCGGGGAGGAGCGGCGCTGGAGGGGAGATTCACCGGAAGGGCAGGGACCCGCGGTAGAAGGAGACGCCGGCAGGGGGGAGATCCGCCGATGAGGGAGATCTGCCGTGAGGGAGGTCCTGCGCGACCGGGAGGAACAGCGGAGGGGGGGGGGGGGCGGCCGACTATTTGGATTGGAGCAGCCGCCCCCCGGACGGGGAAAACCCTAAAGCCCGAAGGGAGAAAAAAAAATTAGGGTGGGAGGAATCGGGTTTCGAAAACCCCCTCTGATACCGTGTAGATTGGGAAAACTCTCTTGCCTTCTTACCTCAAAGTGAGGTTGAGGCATTCTTTTATAATGAATGATAAAGACCACATCGGACCACAAGTCCGATGTGGGATACAGACTCCAACACAATCTATAAAAGAAGGCTTCTGCCTCACCTTGAAGGTAAGGGGGTTTCTCAACCTACATGGTATTAGAGGGAACTTAATCCCGACCCTTCCTCCCAGCGGCTTCCCGGCACTAACCGGCCCCGCCTCTCTCGCGGTCTCCCGGCACAGACCGGCCCGCCTCTCTCACGGTCTCCCGGCACAGACCGGCCCGCCCTCTCCAGCGTCTTCCCGGCACAGTCCGGCCCCGCCTCCCCGGTGCGTTCTTGCACCCTCCTTCCCCGGCGCATCCTGCCCGGAGCATCTCCCCGGTGCAGCCCGATCCCCCCCCCCACCATCCTCGGCGCCTTCCCTCCCGAAGCGCGCCCTTCCCGTCGCGGCTCCTCCCGAGCGCGACCCTCCGTCGCGTCTCCTCCCGAACGCAACCCTCCATCGCGGCCCCTTCCGGCTCCCGCACGCCCTCCCAGCTCTTCCCAACGACCGCGCCTCCCTCGCCCTCCTCGGATCTTCCCGGCGGTCCCGGCTCCCACAGATCCCGTCGAAGGCTCTTCCCGACGGGCCTGGAGCCCATCGTCTCCCGTCGCCGTTTCCAAACTCGGCTCCCAGCTCCGACAGATCTTCCCGGCGAATCGATCCAGCGCGGCGCCTTCCCCTCCTCCATGGACGCTTCCTCGGATCTGCCTCCAATGATCACCGCCTCCACCCGCCTCGTCGATGACTGGCTGGACGCAACCAACTTCTCTATCTGGCGGAAGACGGTATTGATGTCCCTCCGAGGCATGGACCTTGATTCTCATCTTGAGAATCCTCCACCCGCATCGACTGACCCCAAATTCCGATCTTGGCAACTTGAGGATAGCAAGATATTCGCTTTACTGGTCAATTCCATAGACCGTTCGGTAAAGGATGTTACCCGGACTGCAAATATTGTCAAGGAACTCTGGGATTCCTTGACTATCATGTATTCTGAGACAAACAACTTGGCTCGGGTCTCCGACATTCTTCAGCGTCTGTCACACATCCGACAGCAGGATCGGTCCTTTCCGGCCTATTTCTTGGAATAGAAAGGACTCTGCGACGAACTGCAAGAGCTATGGCTTGTTCCTCAGACACCGGCGGACGCGCAGACTCAACGAGACCAGCTCTGCATCTTCAATCTCCTCAATGGCCTCGCCCCTGACTATGCCACGACAGCCACCGAGATGTTTGTCAGCCCTTCTACGCTGGATATACCACAGGTATATCATCACCTAGGCAAGGCTCAATGGGCTCTCCCATCGCCCCCCCCCCAATCATCGATCACTCGGCTCTCGTCGGTCGTGGCGGTGGACGCTCATCCGGCCCTCGTGGTCGTGGTCGCATGGAAGGTCGTCCTCGACCCCACTGCCAACACTATGGTAAGCCTGGCCACCTGATCAACCAATGTTGGGTCCTTCATGGCTACCCATCCCAGCAACCACGGCAAGGTCAGACCGCAGTCCAGGAGACTTCTCCATCAGTCCCAGCTCTGCCATCCTCCCTCGACCTCTCTTTGGCGGACCTCCGACTACTCCACGATCCTCCGGCATCCGTCAGACCCGGACCATCTTCGGCGTCTCTCGCCCACTCGACTGGCTCTGCTGCCCTCGTTGGTCGTTGCTCCCCGAGCTGGATGCTCGACTCAGGTGCCTCTGATCACCTCACTAGTGATGCAGGTATTTTGACCTCCTACTCTCCTTATGACGGTTCATCATCCATCACCGTCGTTGATTGCTCTACGATACCCATTGCGGGGTTCGGTGCATGCTCTCTGACTTCATCAATCCACCTCCCTTCTGTGGCACATGTGCCCCGCAGTCCTTTTAATCTTCTTTCCATCAGTAAGATTACAAAGGATTACAATTGTGCTGCCATATTTACTTCATCTGGTGTTGTGTTTCAGGAGCGGACTACGAACCGGAAACTTAGTAGAGGCCAGCTTTGGGACGGGGTCTACATGCTCGATGGACAGCCACCCATGGCTTGCACCTCTATCTCTGCTCAGGCATTGGATCTTCATTCCCGGTTGAGCCATCCACTCGCCGCCACCATTTATCATATTTTTCCAGATTTGAGTCCGCATATTTCTTTCCAGTGTGAGTCCTGTAAATTTGCGAAACACCATCGCAGTTCATACATTCCTCGAGTGGATAACAGGGCCTCCAAACCTTTTGATCTGGTTCATACAGACGTTTGGGGTCCCTGTGCCACCTCGAGTTATTTGGGACATAAATATTATATATCTTTCATTGATGATTTTTCTCAAATGACATGGTTGTACCTCCTACGAGACCGCACTGAAGTCTTTTCTACCTTCCAAACATTTTATACTGAAATCCATACCCAATTTTCCACCTCTATTAAATGTCTCCGCTCAGACAATGGGCATGAATATCTCTTCACTCCTTTTCGGCACTTCCTCCAAGCAAAGGGTATCATTCATCAGACCTCCTGTCCTGATACACCCCAGCAGAATGGAGTGGCCGAACGGAAACACAGACATATACTGGAGACTGCTCGTGCCCTCTTCCACCGACAGGTGCCTCTGCTCTTTTGGGGAGATGTCATCCTCACTGCTACCTACCTCATCAACCGCCTTCCTTCTTCTATCCTTCAGAGGGAGACTCCCTTTCGGGCTCTATTCCCCTCTCTTCCTCTCCATTTTCTCTCTCTTCGAGTGTTTGGCTGCTTGTGTTATGTCCGTGACACTCGTCCCAGCCGCTCCAAACTCTCTCCAAAATCCCTCCGCTGCATATTCCTTGGTTATTCCCGCACTCAGCGCGGATATCGCTGCTTCTCACCAGACCTTCGCCGGTATGTCATCACTGCGGATGTCTCCTTTGTTGAGGGCTCTCCAATCTCCTTTCCCTCTCCTCATCCTGACTCTGCTATTGATGACTGTCTTCCCCTCATCATCCATCCTACTCTCGTGCTGCCTCCTGCTGCTCATCGGTATGGTACAGTTTACTCTCGTCGCCCATCGAGTGCCCCCCCCCCCGTCCCGGCCAATGACACCGTCATCCCCGCTTCGTCCGATGCTCCTGCTACAGCACCAGACGACTTGCCTATTGCCCTCCGGAAAGGTACTCGCTCGTGCCAGAGTACTCCTCTATTTGTCTCTTAATACAGGGGTTTATCAGCTCTGGAGACAGTATCTATTCCTCGAACAGTTGGTGATGCAGAGTCTCATCCAGGATGGCTAGCGGCAATGCAGGATGGGTTGCAGGCTCTGGAGGAAAACCATACTTGGGATCTCGTCCCCCTACCAGCAGGCAAACAGGCAGTGGGCAGCAAATGGATCTACACAGTCCGGCTAAATCCCGATGGCACTCTCCATCGACTCAAAGCCCGCCTTGTGGCTAAGGGCTTCGCACAAACTTACGGGGTGGACTACTTTGATAAATTCTCTCCAGTGGCCAAGATGACCTTCGTCCGGTTATTCATCTCTTTGGCGGCACATCATTGTTGGCATCTTCATCAACTGGATGTCAAAAATGCCTTCCTCCATGGCTTTCTTGAGGAAGAAGTTTATCTGCAATAGCCACCCGACTTTTGTGCCTCCAGCATCGAGTCTCAAGTCTGTCGACTCTGCCACTCTCTGTACGACCTCAAGCAATCTCCTCGTGCTTGGTTCGGCCACTTCAGCACTGTCGTCGCTGATTTTGGTCTCTCTCGAAGCATGAAGGGTCACATTGTCTTTTACAGAACGACTCCTGCTAGCTGTATCCTATTGGTCGTTTATGTGGATGATATCATCATCACCGGCAGCGACTCTGCTGGTGTCACTCACCTCAAGCAGCATCTTCACCAGCACTTCCACACTAAGGATCTCGGTCCTCTCACATACTTCCTGGGCATCGAGGTGTCCTATTCTCCGAACACCACCTCCCTCTGCCAACAGAAGTATGCGTTGGATATTCTGCAGGATGTTGGGCTGACACAGGCCACTGCTGTTGACACCCCTCTGGAGCCTGGGGAACGATCACTTTATGTCTCCTCAGAACCATTTTCACATCCAGAGCGGTACCGTCGGTTGGTGGGTAAACTCAATTATCTCACCATGACTCATCCCGACATTTCCTGCGTCGTTGGCAAAGTGAGCCAATTTATGGAACATTCGACCACCTCTCATTGGGATGTTGTCCTCCGCATCGCCAAATACATCAAGCGCGATCATGCCTGTGGTTTTCACTACTCACAGCATCCTCATCTGAACATTGAGGCCTTTTGTGATGTTGATTATGCTGGTCGCCTTGCCACTCGAAGATCTACCTCTGAGTTTGCCATTTTCTTAGCCGGCAACCTCATCTTTTGGCGCAGCAAGAAACAGACTGTCGTGTCCAGATCCAGTGCGGAGTCTGAGTACCGAGCCATGGCCACCGTCACTACGGAGATCCTTTGGCTTCAACAACTCCTCCAGGAGCTTGGCTTTCCTCCTCCCACATCTGCTCACATCTGGTGTGACAATCAGACAACCACCAAGATTGCTTCGACTCCCGTCTTCCATGAACGCACGAAGCATATTGAGGTGGACTGCCACTTTCTTCGACACCACTTGGAGCACAATCATGTCAGCTTTAGCCACATCCCGACGGCGGACCAGCTTGCTGACATCTTCACCAAAAGCGTCCCAGGGGCCCGCCTCTCCACGCTCAGTTCCAAGCTGGGCATCCATAGCATCTTCGGCCTAGCTTGAGGGGGAGTTTATCTGGTCTTGTATGGTGTCACCTTGTTTTTTCTTTGTGGGACTCTTTTTTGTCCAAGCTGGGCATGTCCAGCTTGAGGGGGAGTGTTAAAACCCTTTTTATTATTTTTGGTATTACCGAGTCCCACATCGGAATACTCCCATGTGTATTCCTCATTCTCAATCTATAAAAGGAGGTCTCCGCCTCACCTTGAAGGTAAGGGGGTTTCTCAACCTAGAAGCTTTATTGAAAACCATATTTTCATTGAAACCATTTAGAACAAGATCATCTTGAATGATTGATTTGTTTAAGGGTTATTTTAGATCTAACTCTACTTTTAATAAGTGAATTTGTCATTAAGTTTACCCTATTAACAGGTACATCTCTAGATCTTCTAACATGTCAAACTCATCTTAATCTAGTCTCAATCATTTTTTTGTCAATATTGTCGAACATATTCATTTCTAATCTTATCCATCTTAACATTTTCATTTCTATTACCTTTATTTTTTTGTTCAAGATGTCCCGTCAAAGTCCAATACGTACTACCATATAGAATAGGTGGTTTAATAACAGTCCTATAAAATTTTACCCTTCAAAAATGAAAATTAAAATGAAAAAAAATAACGTTATTTTCATGTTTTCAGAAAAATGAAAATGCTTGAATAGGTAACTCCTATACTTTTTTGTTTTCCTTCCAATTTTCAAAACATTTTCCAACATAATTTTTAATACATTATTGAAAAATGAAGAGGAAATGTTTTTCAAAACCAAACACAGTCTCAGTATTTGACCTTGGAAATGCACTTATGAAGTGGGCGAAGGTGCTTGGGCATGGCTTCTGCGTTGATTGCTACTGTTCCATCCTTGAATGTTCCATCAGGTAGAGATGGACCAACAATCAATCTCCATGTTCTAGCCAAGAATCTATAGACACCTTCAATGCCCCTTGAACTCCAATGCTTTGAATCCCTGGAAATGCAAAAAAACAAATTAGCAACAGCCACAAACATTAAGGCTTTGTTTGATATGATTGTTTGATATGAAGAAACAATGATATAGAAATAAGGAAAGGGTGAGGGAACCATCACAAATCCTGTTTGGAGAGTCAGTTGTATCGTTTGAACGTTTATTCCTTCCTCAGAAAATAAATTTTATTAACATAACCGTCCCTGAGTTTATGTGATATTGACAAGAATAGTCCTTAAAACAATGGGAAAATTATATTATTTATTTTTTTTGTAATTATATATTTATACTATTTAATATATTAAATCACACATTTTCAATGTATATGCATACCAAGAGACTATGGACAAGTCAATCTCTTTCTCATTCCCTCTCATGTCATTTTTGTTTCCATTAGAAGGACCTCCCCATATCAGATTAGGGGATGCCAATGGGTACCAGATAACCAGGTACCCAAGCCTGCCTGACCCGATAAAATCGGGTTCGGATAGAGTACGGGCTTTAAATATGCTACCTGATTATTAATCGGGTCGGGTTCAGGTACCTCTTATAGGGTACCTGAAAGCCAAATACATATAAATTACTTTTTTAATAATACTAAAAAAAATGTTACATTCAGGTTCGAGTTAGGATTCTAAACAGGTTTTACCCTAAAAACATTATAAAAATTAAAAATAATAAATATAAAACGGTATTTTAACGGGTTCATCTTTTAAATGGGTATTGAATTTCAGGTTCGGGTTTTGGTTCATGTATAGTTAAACGGGTTTTAAACAGGTTTGGGTTTGGTTATCGCTAAATGGTTCCAGGTTCGGGTACCTACATTTCCACGGGTACCCAACCCACTGCCATCCTTATATCCAATGTAGCCTAAAGGACCCAAATATCACATAATTATCAATAAAAGAAATAGGTGAAGGGTACCTAAGAGGTCCCATGAACATTTCGTAGAGACGAAGAGAATCTGCACCATACTCAGAAACAACATCATCAGGGTTCACTACATTTCCTCTACTTTTACTCATCTTTTGAGCACGGACAACCAAACGTATATTCGGTTTGTCTTTCAGGAAAAAAGAATCGCCAGATTTCATGACCTGGAACAAAGAAATTGTTGATTACCATGGCATTCAATCAAGGTGGACAAAGAAAAATACATTGAACATGCAAAAAATCATACATTTTCTTCAAATATTTGCTCTTGATTATGCTCACTCGAGGCACTGGACTGATCGGCGGAAATCAAGTTCCCATATTGGTCTCTACATGCAAAATATTGAACCTGCCATTTGAGATTAGGAATGTATTTAAGCTCAGTTTGGTCAATGAAGGCATTTTTATTTTCATTTCTCCAAAAAAAATGCTTCAGAAAATGTGTTGAATTATGTAAATCAGAAGCACTTCGAAAAAATGAAAATTCAAAAAAAATTAAAAAAAAATGTCTTCATATTTTTAAAAAAAAAATAAAAAAGTTTGGAGAGGGGACTCAAATTTTATTGTCGTCTCCTCACTCTCCAACATATTTTCTAAAAAATTACCTAAAACACTTAAGAAAATAAAACAGAAAATGTTTTCATGAATCAAACGCAGATTTAATGTATCATTTGCTTGCAGCAAGACAACCAATATGCATACTTCACCAAGGATGATGCCCTGATTTATGACACGTTTAAAGGGCTCTTTAGTCGACACAATGCCAATGTCGTAGAGAACCTGGAAAAAAAGATCAGATGCATAAAAAGTTCAAAACAGGTTATCAAGGATTGACAAATCCAAATGGAGAAAAAAGACTGCCATAAATTTTCCAGATGTTTATACTGGTCTCCACTTGATGTTAGGTAGTTCCGATAGGAACATTCTAAATTGCAAATGGCGATCATATTGCATCCCTTGGGTTAGCATAAGGTTGTAGGCCTAAACAAACAGAAAATTGAAAGCGAGGCCTCCTATGATGTTCAGTCTTGCCGGCTGAATAAACTTTGTTCATACAAGCCAAATTAATTCAAAACCCGAAATCTCCAGTTGACAGAAAGACTGCTGTTTCTTACCCATATTAATATGATGGTGAAAAATGGCAGTAATGATCATCACATGAACATGAACAAAGAATCTAAGAGGCAATCCTATAATGACAGAAAAACGAAACTAAGGCTGTGCTTGGTTATGGAAAATGTATCATGTTTTCATCTTACAAAAAGGAATTAGGCTATGCAAATAGAATGTGCTTTTAAAAAAAATGAAAATAGAAATGATAAATTTTGTAACGGCCTGGACTTTCACGGACCACTACTTTGCGTCTTTTGGGTGTTGGACGCATTGGGAGAAGGCTAGAGGAAGGAAGATGAAGTTGGAGCTGAAATTTCAGCTAGAGGGATATGTTGCGGCGTGGTTTTATGTGCAGCACCATGACAAGTTAGTTAGCTGGAGGAAGGGGTTCTGCCGCAGTCCGGTGTGTTGCGCCGTGACGGAAGGGATTGCAGCGCGATAATTTGCGTTGCAATGCGGGGCGTGAGCCGTGGAATTTTTGTGGTGTGCTATTTCAAAGTAGAAGGCCGGTTGCGGCATGATGGGTTCCGGTTGCGGCGTGAATGTCGTCGGGTTACTCTTACGTAGAAGAGTCCCTAAGTTAATCCGACATGAGGCCTCTTAAGTTAATCTTACGAGAGGTTGGTTGCACCGTGGTCGTTTGGATTGCGACATGGTGGTCTCGAGATGTTACGGGGTTAGTCTTACATATGTTGGTTGTCGCAGGGAATCACTTGAGATTAATCTCACACGAGGGACTACTGCAGCGCGGCCATGTTCGTTGCGTCGTGGATGCCTGGATGGTTGGTTTTCTTGGTTCCGCTTTCTGTCTCGTTGCGCCATGGTTTTATTTGAGGTGTGTCGAGTGTGAGGAGAGAAAGTTGAGGATCGCACCGTGATCCTCAAGAGTTCATGAGTTGCGGCGTGGTCACCTTGATCACGTCGTGACCTCCAGTAATTATATTGATTTTAAAGTAGTTTGACCCCCGAGATTCAAAGGATATCACGTCGTGATTTTCGGATCGAGCTTCCATTGCGGCGGGGTGACCCCTGTCATGCCATGATTCTTTATCTTTCCAAAGTATGTATAAATTTGAGTGCCCCCTCGGATTCCTTTCAAACCCTTCGACTTCTACCAAACCCTAGGCGCTCAGTGGCTCGTTTTTTATGGTCCGTCATCATCTGATGGTGGCTCTTTGATTCTTGGCTTTATGTTATCGAGATCCAACCATTCGAGGGGAGGTTCTCTTCCTTTTCTTGGTTTCCCCTTGATCCCTTCTTGTTCCTTCATCAGGGAGAAGCTGTGACAACGATTTGGCTTCGGGTATCAACCTTTGATAGTGGTTTTGATGGAGCCTAATGTTATAGGCCATTGAGGATCTTCCTTGGGTGTTTTTGGCGGGGAGCTCATCTTCTTCTCGTTTTCTCACGGAAATTGTTAAAGCTTCGATTGAGGAATGGGATTCGAGACTTCTCTTTATTTATGTGCAATTGTGGGGTTGTCATGCTTTTTCTTTCATTGGGTGGATGGAATGAAGTAACCTAATGAAGATAATTAACCGGGTCAAGAAATTAAAGGGGGAAAGGGTTGATTCACATGTGCTTTACTTGATTATATGCTATTGCTTGAGAGTTATTATTCCTTGCTGATATTTGTTGTTGTAATACCCTATGCTTGTTGATGATTGATGTGTCTCATCACCATTCATAATCAGTTAACCATTGTCGATAATAAATTGATTGTGTGGAAATCTGGAATTATGGTGTTGACGTTTGAGTATGAAATTCTGGTTTAATATGGAAGACTGATTAATGAGAGGCTCCTTGATGTGCTATGATTGCTTTTGTTTGTTGTTGTATGTGAGGTCTTTCTTACTGTGATTAGAGAGATAATGGTTGGTCGCTGTGGTTGGTAGGGATGAGGTGTGGATTGGTTGCGGGTTTCAAGGGTCTTCACTGCAGATCGGGAAGGGTTCCCAATGGGGGCGGATCATGACAAATTGGTATCAGACTCGAGGACCCTAAGCTTACTGAACGTGCTAGGTAAGATAACGTCGATTTCAAAATAGAAACCAAGGTGTGGTACATGCATCATGATTGTTTGTGTTTGTGTTTGAATTTGGGAGAATTTTGGGAAAGTTAAAAGGAATCTAATTAAATGATCTGAACTGAACTTCATGTTCCTGAGCTTAGGAGTTTTCTTTTTCGCTTGTATAGATGGTCGGTGGTCGTCATCCACATGTTGTTTAGGTCAACGAGGTGCGGCAGGATGGATCAGTTGATCGTAGGAGGGTTGATCCGACATAGGAGGATAAGTCGTAGAGGAAGACATTGCGAGAGTCCCAACGTCGGGGCTTGGTGAAGTACGAGGGGTTTGTCTCTAATCAGGAGACGAAGCGATGGCGGGAGGATTTAGAGATCGCTTTTAGTCTGATCCGTGCTAGGAGGAAAGCATTGGATCCCATTAGCTATCAATCAGTTTAGGGGAGCAATGCGACAATGAAGGATTTTGTTTCTTGTGGAGCACGAAGAGTCGACTATCTCATGGGACGATTTCCAAAAGAAGTTTTGTGCAGAGTTTCTTTCTTCAATGATGAAGGCGGTTAAGCGGCATGTGTTGCTTTTGATGCAGAAACGTCGGAAGTCGCAACGACAAAACAACGATTCAGAGAAGAGTAAAAAGGGAAAAAAACAGAACGAGAACACAAAAATTTACGTGGTTTAGGAATAATCCCTACGTCCATGAAGAGGCAAAATATTCACTAAGATTTGAGAGCACAATTACAAAGTGTTGAGGAGGCGCTACGCCCCACTATTCTGCATCAAATTACCCCATTTATATTTCCTACGTATCTTGAGGTGCTAGCTAAAGCAGAGGTGATTGAGAGGATACGTATGCGATCTGGATCATCATAAGAGAGGACTCATCATAGCCTCATGAGGAGCAGAGCTGCAGATAGAGGATCTCAGGGGTCTAGGCAGTTGAGGTTTCGACCGGTGGGGATTCGGTTTGTGCAATCCTCTTCAGGCTTCTTTGGAGCTGGTAGTTCTCATGCCAATACTGGGAGCTTCGTTCCAATGTGCTTTGCTTATAGTGGTTGTGACCATCATCAGTTCCAATGTTCGATCGTTCTCAAAATTCAACACGACATAGAGATTAGCTTTCGATTCAGCCTCAACACCAGTTGCCTCCAAGGCCTTATCAGCAGTCGGGTCAGCAGGCTTTCGGTAAATGGAGGGGAGATGGAGCAGGCAGAGGACAGCCCCGTGATGTCCCACATGCTCAAGGACATAGGGCCGAGAGTGGTCATGGAGGTGGCCGTCAGCAGGATCGGCAAGACAGAGGAGCATGGCATGGTTAGTTGCATGTCATGGAGTTTTCGACATCATGCAAGCTAGAGATTGTCTGAGGTATCATTTGCTTATCTTCTACATTGGCTTACGCTATGTTTGATTCTAGCGCTTCACATTCTTTTATCGCACCCGTCTTGGGACTCAAGGTGGAGAAGAGACTTTCAGTGCCCCTAGTGTTAACCATGTCAGTTGGAAGTCAGTTCGGTTTTTTTGATGTGTGTCGAGGTTGTGAGCTGATGATGGGACAACATCAATCATTAGAGGATTTCTTTTTGTTGCAGATACAACAATATGATGTCATTCTTGACATGGATTGATTGTACTTTGTGTGTGCGGTCATCGATTGTTTCTGAAAGAGGGTTTCCTTCTTTGATGTGGAAGGTCAGCGTGCGGTGTTCGATAGCGAGCAAGATCATCTCATGGGTCGTAGGAGTTTAGAGCCCTTGTCTTCTCGATAGGCGGAGTTGGAGTTGTGCTCGGTAGAGGTATAGGCAGTGGTGTTTCTAAGGGTAGTTGAGGAGTTTTCGGGTGTTTTTCCTAAAGAGATTGTGACGCAACCCCCTCGACGCGATATTGAGTTCAGGATAGAGTTGCAACCCGATGTCTCTCTAATACCTGTTAAATGTGCATATATTTTCAACATGGTTTTCACTTATTAATGGATTTAATACTTCCTAATCTTGTTTAATTGTGATGATTTTTGAAAGATTAGTGATTGGAAGAGCAATTGGAGAGTTTCATGTTGCGGAATCGTCGGGAGACACAACGACAGAAACGAGGAAAAACGAAAAGAAAGAAAGCACAGGACACAACGATTTACGTGGTTCGGGAAAAATCCCTACGTCCACGGGAGAGGCAGAATTTCACTATGATTCAGGAGCGCGAAATTACAGAGGATTTCAGTCATAAAACCCTAGCCCGAAATGGGCTACAAATGAAGAAGACGGTCCACTGTTCCGAATAGTAGTCCGCATTGCAACAGTGATCGGCGGCTCACTTTGTCAAAAGTGCTACAGTGTCTGCCGGCTGGAAGTCAAAAGCGCTACAGTGAAGTTGACCCTGAAGTCCGCACCGTACAGTGTCTGTCAGTGTCAGTCAGTCAGCGCGGAGCTCGACCCGCGACAGTTGCGGACCGCAAGCATTCGGCCCAACCGGATCGGGCAACATCAATCCAACATTTCAGGGGAATTTGAGAATTGCATATCAATTGCGCCGCAACAAGTATATCCATGACGTGATGGGGTTGAAGTAAGAGATACGTCAGAGTTGTATGCTCATATGTAGTGTAATGGCCCGGACCTCTCCAGACCATTACTTTGTGAAAATGTGGTATTAGAGGTGTTCCGGGAGGTCAAGGTGACTTATCCCCAACACTTTGCCAAAATTTCCATTTCCGGTGAACAGTTCCAACGGTAGACAATTGTGAACGGTAACGTCACGTTACGTTTTCAGGTACTTTTGATGTTTCTAACTACCTTTGGTTTGGAGTAATGACTTGGGGGTGAGTTTGGGTGGACTTTTAAGGAAAACTAAAGGGCAATAGCTTTCGCACGGGCGGTGCACGGTTTGTCTAAACCGTGCGGCCAAACCGTGCGTAGTGGGGTCTTAGAGGCAGTAGCTTCCGCACGGGAGGCGCACGGTTTGTCTAACCGTGCGGTCAAATCGTGCGAGAGGGGTGGCCAAGGCAGTAGCTAACGCACGGTTAGCGCACAGTTAGTTAAACCGTGCGAACTAACCGTGCGACCACTTAAATGAGATCCTAAAATTGTGGATCTCACTCGTTTTGCCTCTAAATGGCTCGTTTAAGCTCCTAAGCGGCCATAACTCAGGATTTTGCTCCTCCTAAGGTCAAAGAAGGTTCTCCCATCGTTCCGGAGGCGATCCGAAGGCTTCTTTGGGCGAATCGAAAATGGATTCTTGAGGTATGTAGACGTTCTTCTTCGTTCTTGTTCGGTTTCTTAGATCTACTTAGATCTACTTAGATCTACTTCCCCTCTTCTCTCAGTTTCTTATATCTACGCCCGTTATGGGTAGATCTAAGTGTGTGGATGACAAGTTTGATGAGCTTTGGTCTTGATCTTGCTAGGAAAAGAGATATAAGGCGGGTTTTAGAGAATCAACCCGGGTTTCTTGAGCGTTCTTCGACCGTCGTGGTTTTCGTCCAAAACCTTTGAGGTAGGGGATTCGTTGCTTCTCTTTTCTTTTACATGCAACTATATTGTTAGCATGTTTAATTCCACTGGATGACAATGGAATTGACATAATAAATATTTTAACCGAATAAATAAATTGATATCGATCGTATGTTATTGCCTCGTGTTTTGTTAGATAGTGTGATACCTATGCTTGCTTTGATTAGCTGTTCGTTCTTAATGGAAATCAGTAAAGAACGTAAACCAAGATTAATTGATATTGTTTAAAAAAAAGAGGCATGTGAACGAATCTGGCTCTTGTTGTAATTTGATGTTAATCAAATTGGCGTAGTAAGCATGTTTAATCATTTGTGATAGCTTACTGGTTAGGTTTCCCGATTTTGGAACCAACGAATTATAAATCTGTTAATTCAAGATGGATTAAAGAATTGATTGTTTGATAATTCCTTGAAGGGTTCTGAGTTACCCTCTTGATGGTTAAAGGGGCCAATAGCCCAAGTGATGTGATGTTTGTTTTTCCTGCTGCTTGTGTTGAGACGTGATCCTGGATGGGTGTTGTGATATGTAGGGGTATGGAGGCCTTGTGGTTGTGGCAGCAGATGACGCCTAGAGTGGCGAGATGCATCGGTTTATGCATATGGGTGTCAGGGAGGACACCAGGGATGATAGAGTGGGATGAATGTGATTGTTGGATGTTTGCTGGTTCTTTGGTTGTTTATCTGCTTTACTTTTCCCCACTACTCAAGGCAGTTGGTCTTGCTTACCCTTCTTCCGAAAGAGGCGAAGACGCGCGGGGTATGCCACGTGCTTTCTGTGTTTAGCTTCTCCAGGGAGGATGGGTCTACGCTCTTGCTATAGGCGGCAAAGACTCGACGAGTAGTACATCTACTCACCGTGTTGAGCCCCCTTGTGTTAGTAGTATAGAATGCTTTTCTAGAATGTCTGGGAATATGAGAAAGCAATTCTGTAATGAATTTTTGAATAAATGGTGTTAACCCATGGGGTTGGAGTTCGCTGGAACATAATGATGAGGTTGTAATTTTTAAAGGGACAGCAGACTTTGGGTGTGATGCTAATGAAGTCTAATGTGGAATGGTTCATGGTTAATTAACGTTTAATGAATTAATTAACGTAAAGTGGAATTGATAAAAAGGGAATGAAGTAATCTAATAAAGTTCTTTAAATGGTTGTATGCTTATAGGATACCTGGTCTTAGAAGTGGCAGCCCGGAGTCCGAGAGACGTTAGCTGCAGTTGAGTCTAAGACTAGGTTATGCCCATAGTGTGGTTGTGAGATATAGTATATTCTGTACTTTTTGTGTTTCTATACGCTACTCCACCCTGTCGGTAAGGGCAACTGACACCCCAGGGATTCTGAGCTCTGGGGGGTGTTTTCCCCAACATTCCGGTGGGAGGAAAAATGGCTGACTACCCCTTTTGGCCCCGCTCTCTTCTCTTGGTAGATACTTGTGCTGGTAGGCACAGCGGTTAGTTTTCCCCATGTATGTGTGTAGAGGGTTGTAATGGCTTGTGGTTATTCGCACACATATATTCTGGATATAGTATCCTATGGACTACTATAGGTGTAACGTGTATAGGCTGTGATGGCTTGAGGATCCTTACTCGGTGTGTGGGTTGTAATGGCTTGAGGTATAATACCCGACATATGATACACGTTATGTGAGCTGTGGTGGCTCCCGAAAACTACCTGGTTACTTTGGTGTGTGGACGTGGTGGTTTTGTTGGACGAGGTGCATCTTGTGGTGCTTCGCCCAGGTGTCTGCGGGCAAGCCTTTTTGGAGAGAGATGCTCAGGACGTGCGACGTTGGGGCAAAGCGGCAAACCAATGGGGAAGTAGTAGCGGGTACCCTTGATATTATTTATTATATGATATATTCTTGTATGCGTTACTTGGTGAGAGTAGTCGTGGTGAGGTTGGGAACTTAGTATACCTGTTTAGGTGACGAGTTAGTTTCACTTGTTGTTCACTGTGCTTTAGCATGCTTTCTCTACTTTTGCACGAGAGGCTTCGGGGAGGATCCTACTAAGTATACTGTTATACTCACTCTATGTATATATAAACTGTTTTTCAGGTCACTTGGAACAAGTTGGAGATCAAGCTAGTTTCTACTAGCTTGGGGTTGCAGGAGATGTTCAGGCTGGTGGTTGCTGTTGTTTTTACTTTCTTTTGGGTACTTGCAGTTTTTCCTCTTTCAGTTGTAGTACTTCTGCGTGACATTTCATATGTGTACTTGGGTTTTCATTTATACTGCTATCTGAGTTGGAGTTGGTGTTTATCTTATCTCTCTCTTTTGCATGTGTTCTCTTAGAGGGTAATGCCTCCCATTTATGTGTTACAATACCCTCGGTGCTAGTCGCCAACCCAGGGCCTACTGGAGGCGGGACTCGGGGGTCATTATCTTCCTTCTCACATTGCCGGACCATGAGGGGTACACTTTGTGGGGAGGGGGTCGTGACATAAAGACCTGTCACAACACAACAGGTATATTCACGGTGTGATGGGGTTGAAGTAAGTTAACCCGCAGCGCGATGCAAAACGCAAGAGTAGCTAGGCCGAAAAGGCAATGCATAAGGGTAGTTGTGTCAGAACAATTCATGCGTAAGGGTACTACGTTGAAGCCATAATGCATAAGGGTTCCCGCAACACAAGTGATATGTAAGGGTTCTTTATTGTAGAAATGAAAATCACAAGCACACGTAAGGGTCAACCAGTGAAGCCCTAGCATATGCCAAGGTTAACTAGGCTGAAAACCTTCATACGTAAGAGTCCCGAGTTAAAAATTGAAAATTTGGCAAAATATCAATTGACACAGCAATACGTAAGAGAACTTCCCTTTGCCGCTAAAAAGCATCCCATGACAGGAGACCACGTCGTGTCATGGCAGTTGTAACGAATTCTCCTTACCTAAAAATGAGGTGGAGACATTCTTTTATAGATAGATTATAAGGATTACAAGGTGGAGTAATCCGATCTGGGACTCGAAAATACCCTTTACCCGGAAACATAATAAACTGGGTTTAACACTCCCCCTCAAGCTGGATATGTCCAGCTTGGACCAAAAGTCTCACAAAAAGAAAGACAACATCTAACAAGACCATACACACTCCCCCTCAAGCTGAGTCGTTGATGTTGTGGATACTCAGCTTGGTACTGAGAGTCCAAACGAGCTCCCGGGAGGCCTTTGGTGAAAATGTCGGCAAACTGATCGATCGTCAGTATGTGGCCGAAACTGACATGGTGTTGCTCGAGGTGATGGCGAAGAAAGTGGCGGTCCACCTCGATATGCTTCGTTCGTTCATGGAAGACAGGATTAGAAGCAATCTTCGTAGCTACCTGATTATAAGGCCAGATATGAGCAGACGTCTGCAGCAGAAAGCCAAACTCATGAATGAGATGTCGAAGCCAAAAGATCTTAGTAGTGATCGTGATCATCGCACGGTATTCAGACTCCACACTAGATCAGACTCCGCACTAGATCTAGAGACGACAGTCTGTTTCTTGTTGCACCAAGAGATGAGGTTACCTGCCAAGAAAACGACAAACCCAGATGTAGACTTTCGAGTAGCAAGACAACGAGCATAGTCAGCATCACAAAAGGTCTCAACATTCAGATGATCGTGATGTGAGTACCGAAGACCACGGGCGGGGTCTTTCTTGATGTATTTTGCAATGCGGAGTACAACATCTCACTGAGATTTGGTTGAATGCTCCATGAATTGGCTAACTTTGCCAACAGCGCAGGCAATGTCCAGACGCGTCATGGTGAGATAATTGAGTTTTCCCACAAGACGACGGTAGCTCTCTGAGTGAGAAAAGAGTTTCGTGTTGTCGTAAAGAGACCATTCCCCAGACTCAAAAGGGGTGTCAACGAGAGTTGTCTGAGCCAATCCAGCATCCTGTAAGATATTCAAGACATATTTTCGTTGGCAAAGAAAGATGGTATCCGCAGAACGGGAGACCTCAATGTCAAGGAAATATATCAGTGGACCGAGATCTTTGGTGTGAAAGTGGTGGTGAAGATGCCCCTTTAGTTGAGCGATTTTAATTAAGTCGCTCCCAGTGATGATGATATCATCAACATACACCACCAGCAAGATGCAGCTGAAGGACGTCACACGGTAGAAAACGGTGTGGTCCTTCATACTTCGAGAGAGCCCAAATGTAGTGACAACGGTGTTGAATCGTCCAAACCAAGCCCGATGAGACTGTTTGATGCCATATAGAGAGCGACGAAGTCGACAGACATGAGTCAGCTCCGGAGGCACGAAATCCTAGAGGTTGCTGCAGATACACCTCTTCTTCAAGAAAGCCATGGAGAAAGGCATTCTTGACATCAAGTTGATGAAGAGGTCAATGATGATGAGCGGCCAGAGAGATGGACAATCGGACATATGTCATCTTTGCAACCGGAGAGAAGGTATCAAAATAATCGATACCATATGTCTGAAAAAAGCTCTTCACCACAAATCTGGCATTGAGGCGATGAAGGGTGTCATCTGCATTGAGGCGGCCCGTACAGATCCATTTACTGTCGACCGCCTGTTTGTCTGTCGGAAGAGGGACCAGATCCCAAGCGTGATTGTCGTCCAAAGCCTACAATTCATCCCGCATTGCCTGAAGCCATCTAGAATGAAATTTGGCGTCGCCAACCGTGCGGGGAACAGATATCGTCTCCAGAGTGGAAAGACTCCTATATGAGGATGTGTACAGAGTATTCTGACAAGAACGAGTACATTTCCGTAGTGCAATGGGAAAATCATCTGTAGCTGGAGCAGGAGCATCGGACGAATCTGGGATGATGGTGCCCTCAGCCTGGACGGGGGCCACATTCGACGGGCGACGTGAGTAGACAGTGCCAAACCGATGAACAGCAGAGTGGGATGTCAGAGGTGGGTGGATGATGAGAGGAAGACACTCATCGATGATGGTGTCTGAATGGGAAGAGGGAAGAGAGAAAGGAGAGCTCTCAACAAAATATACATCAGCAGAGATGATATAGTCTGGAGAGAAGCATCGGTATCCGCGTTGAGTACGGGAATATCTGAGGAATATGCAACGGAGGGATTTGGGAGATAGCTTTGAAAGGTTGGGACGAGTGTCGCGTACATAACACAGACACTCAAACACACGGAGTGGAAGTGAGTAAGGAGGGAGAGAGGAGAACAGGGTCCTAAAAGGAGTCTCCCCCTGAAGGATAGAAGAAGAAAATCGGTTTAGGAAGTAGGTGGCAGTCAGGATGGCATCGCCCCAAAAATAGAGAGGCACCTGCATGTGGAATAGGAGGGCACGAGCAGTCCCTAGAATATGGCGATGTTTATGCTCGGCCACCCCATTCTGTTGAAGTGTATCAGGGCAGAATGTCTAATGGATGATGCCTTTAGCCTTGAGAAACTACTGAAAGGGGGTAGATAAATATTCTCGTCCATTGTTGGAACGGAGACATTTAATGGAGGTGGAGAACTGAGTATGAATCTCATAGTAAAAGGTCTGAAAAGTAAAGAACACTTCAGACCGATCATGAAGAAGGTAAATCCATATCATACGCGAGTAGTCATCAATAAATGATAAATAATAATTGTATCCTGACTGGCTAGGAACCCTGCAAGGACCCCATACATCGAAACGAACAAGGTCGAAAGGATTTGTTGCAGGCATTTCCAGTCGAGCAATATATGTCACCCGATGATGTTTAGCAAACTTGCAGGATTCACAATGGAAGAAAATGTTTGAACTGAATTGGAGGCAAAGCTTATATAAGACAGACGTCGGTGGATGACCAAGGCGACAATGTAGGTTGAGGGCACAAGCAGAGGTGGATGAGCAAGCAAGGGATGGTGGGGTATCGAACATATACACCCCATCCTTAAGATGACCTCGACCAAGTTCCTGATTTGTCGACCGCTCTAGAAAAACAACACCATAAGATGTAAAAGTAGCAACACGGTTTAAATCTTTGATGAGTTTGTTGATAGAGTTAAGATTAAATGGACTGTCGGGAACATGAGGTACTGAAGTCAGGTGAATAGACGGGGGTCAATGAGCATGTGTCAAATCTCACAATAGAGATTTTCAATCCATTAGCAATAGTAATTGCAGAGGCACCGGTATGCGGATGATAGGTGGTAAACAAACCAGAATCCCCTATGAGATGTTCAGACGCACCAGAGTCAAGCATCCAAGCTGTCGGCCGAGGAGATATACCTGCGGCAGGGCCACCAGCCTGAACAATGGTGGCTGGAGAAGAGGAGGGGCAAAGCAACCCAGTAAGATTATATAAATGCAATCTCCTCCGACGAGAGCGCCAGTTTGAATCGGGTACTCGAGACCGGTGACGGAGCATGGGGCAGCTGCTCAGGCGGGCGCACAGACGGATGGATGAAGCGTGGGGCTGCCTTACAAGAAGGCCGACAACTGAGGCAAGGGGGCGGCCTCACAGGAGCGTCGGCGACCGGAGGTGGTGCTGGATTCCCACGGGCGGAAGTGCCAACCATGACGGAGTCGGTGGACGCCACGCGGGAAGCAGGCAGTTGGAAATGGGTCGTTGGTGCTGCGAAATCCGTTGTGGTGACGGTGGTCAGCGTAGGAGGTGGGGCGAGAAGCACCGAAGAGGGTGGTGACTGAAAGATCACCGGGAAGCCGCAAGTCGGAGGCGGGGACAGGACTTGCTGAGGAGAGCGGGACCGAGACTCAGCGAGGGAGTCGGAGTCGGAACGTCGCAAGGGGCCGGGGGGCGCGTAGGTGGCGGGGTCGGGCGAAGCCGGGAGGTCGCGAGAGGACGGGGCCGAGAAATTGTCGTGGGAGGCCGGTCGCGAAGCCAGGAGACTGCGTTGGAGGCGGGCCGGGACGCGCCGCGAGATGGCAGTTCCAATCGACGCCGGGAGATCGATCACGAAGCAGGGAGGCAGCGAGCGGGTGAGTCGAGAGCCGCGACGGAGGCTGGGGGTCGGGAAACGCCGAAGAGGGACGAAGCCAGGAAGCCGCTGGAGGGCGAGCTACCACGTCGGAAGCGGTGGCCGGAAGCGCCGAGGAGGGCAGGAGGGTCGGGAGACCGAGAACGCGGGCCTGGAGACCCGCAGAAGAGAGGCGGGGTCGAGCGACGCCGGGAGACCGCGGGAGGGCAGTGTCGATCGTCACTGGGAAGCCGCGCGAAGGACGGGGTCGGTCGTCCGCGTCGGAGGCGGGCCGTGCGCAGCAGGGGCGACAGCCAGGGAAGGGGGAGCGGCGTCGAGAGAGCCGTAGGGAAGCTGGGCCGGAAAACACTGAGGAAGAGGGAGAAAATTATTGGGAATTTCCCTTTGATACCATGTCGTGGCGAATTCTCCTTACCTCAAAATGAGGGGGAGACATTTTTTTATAGATAGATTATAATGATTACAAGGTGGAGTAATCCGATGTGGGACTCGGAAATACCATTTACCCGGAAACATAATAAACCGAGTTCAACAGCAGTCGTGTCGCGAGCTAATGAAGTTAAGCTGAGATAGGCAAATCTTTAAGAACGACGCGGTCAATTCCTACTTCACATTGTGACGCATTTGGAATTAAAGAATGGGGATGAGATTCGGGCCGGTTTGTTGGGATGTCGCACCGTGATATTCAGAGGATTCAAAGTTTGAAATGAGTATATAAAGCAGTCATGTCGTAATGGTGCACGCCAAGCCATGACGTATCTAGTTGAGGAGATTAAGAGGGGGTCTTTTCTGTGACTAGTGCATGTTCACGCCGCAATGCATGTCGTTGCACCGTGATTGGCAAGGGGTCTATGAATAGGAAGAGTTGTCGAGTTTTTAAAGAGCTTTGGATCTTCTTTCATTTTTGTCACATGTTCGGACTTTCTTCAGTCTTTTAAAGTTCTTTTATGCTTCTTTACATTCCAGAGCTTTATTTTCAACGCTTCAACTATTAATTCAAGCAAGTCTTTGTTCTTAATTGGTATTCGCTTCTGCTTTCGTTCTTTATTTCCTTTAACTTGCTTCATAGGATGATGCAACTACGTGTGATGAGATTCTTCTCCACCATGCGTGGCTGATTCGCTTAAGAGGTGATGGACAAGAGTAGAAGGATGTGTGCATAAAGTCTTTAAATTTATCATAATCCTTCGCATGTCTTCGATCAAGAGATGTGTGGAGGGAGGAACCCCAAGTCGATTGAACGAATTGAGCTAGTACAAGTAGTTCGGATTTGCCTCTTGCGATAAAGATCGAACCTAATGCACCTAGGGTAGTGCACTTCTCCGGTCAAGAGATTTTTATTGACCCGGGTAGAATCAACGAACTTGACTAAGGAGTTTGTAATTTTAGAATGACTTTGCAACCAATCGAATCAACTAATTCATGAGTAAGAGAGGAAACGTCCTCTGAGGTAATCCTTTGAAATTGATCTCATACCCCTATTTTAATAAATTGCTTTTAATCCTAGCAAATTGAGTTTTAGATTTGTTCGATCCAATCTTTTTGATAAAATAGTTGGGTTAAAAACAAGAATACATTTAAAACTCTTGGGGATCACACGTGTTTCCTCATGAGACTGGCCTCAGACTCTATTGTTCTAAACTTTAGTGGTTTGGTGAAGGATCGAGCAAGATTCATAATTCTAAACTCTAGCACCCCATTGGAGGTAACGACATCGGCGGGTCCTACCATGTTTTTGATGTCGTCGTCAAGGAGGCACAGTGAACTCAAGAGTTCAAACAGCTTTGTTGATTAACTCCTATTCCTCCCATTTTTGTTTTGTTTTTTTATTCTTTTTGCGTGCACAGGGTGTTTTGTTTCTGTCTGTGCAGGACAGTTGTTGCATGGGCAGGAAATCAACAACTCAGTCGCGGAGTATCAATTCTCAAGAACCACTTGAGTACAACCCGGAGATTGAGTGGTTCCTCGGCTCGCATCGTCGTCACGCTATGGCAAAACGTCATAATCCCGCTACGCCCGATGGATTTCATGGTCAATTCACCAATAGAGACCCACAGAACGGAGCACAACAAATGCCTCGGGCTAGAACCATTATGGATTATGGATTATCATTCGTTAATGGGGCTACCCCGAGCATTGTTTGTCCCTCCATTTAGGCGAACAATTTGGAAATCAAGTCAAGCCTCATTCAGATGATTCAGAAAATGAGGCAATTCAATGGACTGCAGAGTGAAGATTCACACGGCCATCTGTCAAATTTCTTAAAGATCTGCGATACCTTTAAATATAATGGCATATCTTCATATGTCAATCGATAAGAGTATTCTCATTCTCACTCTGAGATCGGGCCAAGCACTGGCTAAAGAATCAACCAGCAAGGTCCATTACAACTCCGAATGAGCTGCTGGCGAAGCGTTTTCGAGATGAGTACTTTCCATTAGCAAGGAATAGGTTACGGAGTGATATCCAGAACTTTGCTCAACTTGATGGAGAATCAGCATTCGAAGCATGGGACAAATTTAATGAGTTGTTGAGAAAATGCCCACATCACGGACTCAATGTTTGGCTCCAAATGCAGACGTTTTACTATGGGTTATAGCCCGCAGCTCAAATCGTGGTCGATACTTCAGTCAATGGTGGACTAGTGATGAAGACTCCCGAGGTCGAACGAACGAGACCTTGATGAAATCTCTCACAACACTAATCTCTAGCAAAGTGAGAGAGGTCCACCAAGAAGAGGGATGCATCAAGTGGACAAGACCCCACTCGATTGGCCGCCTAGGTGACAAAGTTGGATAACTTCCATTTTCCAGTGGCGCAGCAACTATCACCACCCACACCAACACTCGAAGTTCAATTTTGTGAAATGTGATGGGGTCCTCATGCATATCAAGAACATCGCTCAGAAGGCAATCACCCACTTGATTGTAACTATTTAAGCTGCAATCGAGGCCCTCAGCGGTACCAAACTGCTTACAATCCAAGGAGGCTAGTGCGGCCACAACCTCAACCAAATCCAGTGTGGAATCAACATTAAGGAGGTTAGAACTATAATTGGAACCAAGGACCACCCGAATACCCACCTCAGCCACAAACTCAAAGGCCTTTTCAACCATTCCCACCCCCTCGACCTCAACAACTTCAACCTCCGCAACAATTCCAGCCTAAACCTCACCCACCTACCCAACCCCCCAAAACCATCTCTCGAGCATTCATTCAGAAATCATATCAGCGAATAATTACCCAAGAAACCGCCCTGATGAATCAACAATCCGCTATCCGAAACCTCAAGCATCAAGTGGGGAAAACAGCACAAACTATATCAGAGCGATTATCCGGTACACTACCGGGTAACACGAAGACGAATCCAAAGGAGGCAAAGGTTGTGACGTTATAAAGCGAGCGAGAGCTAGAGGGAAGCAACACGAAGCTGAGGAGGTGGAAAAGAAACAAGGAGAGTGTGTTGAGAGGGAAGTTGACACCCCAACGGAAAAGATCAAGAATGAGAAGACAAATGAGAAGAAAGGAAGAGTTGAACAACGGGCTCAAGAGGAAGGACGGAAGAGTACAAGAAACCGGAACCATACTGACCCCCTCTACCATTCCCGGAAAGGATGAGGTAAGGAAGAGTTGAAACTCAATACAAGAAATTCTTGGACATTTTCAACCAGTTACACAATAGCATCTCTTTTGATGAAGCAAATTCTCAAATGTCGGAATATGCTAAATTTTTTAAGAAGTCATTGTCAAATAAGAAAATTTGGGAAGATCTAGGAGTTATTTCTCTTAGTGAGGTGCTTGGCAGTCATTCAACAGAAGATCCCATCAAAGATGAGAGATCCAATGAGCTTTTTCATCCCTTGCACTATTGGATCGTGCACATTTGGGAAGGCGCTTTGAGATTTAAGCGCTAGTGTCAATCTCATGCCACTAAGTGTGTTTCGGAAATTGAGATTGGATGGGCCGAAGCCGACGCTGATAGAACTTTAATTCACAGACCGATCAATGAAAATACCCTAGAAGAATTCTCGAAGGCGTTCTTGTCAAGGTGGGGAAATTTATTTTCCATGCTAATTTCTTAATCCTCAAAATGGAAGAGGAAGAGGAAGAGGATGTTCCCATCATTCTAGAGAGACCATTCCTAGCAACCGGGAAGGCACTGATCAATGTCAACCAAGGAAGGCTCATTTTCAAAATTGGAGACGAACAAGTTATCTTCAATCTAATGACAGTTGTGAAGCACGGAGCTGAATCAAAAGATTGTCATGTTATTTTTCTACTGAAGAACAACCCTCCATTATAAGCCTATAACAAGAAGATGAAAACATGATGCATCTCATTGATGAGATGGCGGAATATGAAGAGGAAAAAATCAGTATTGAAGATAGGACCGAGTTAGAAGTTTGCAGTGAACAGAGCATTTGTCAAGGGGTTTCAGCCTATAGTTTGGTCCTTCAATCATCAAGCCACCAACGCTTGAGTTTGAAGTCACTGCCCGATACATTGAGGTACTCATTTTTGGGAGATAAAGACACCTTACCAGTGATCATCAACTCAAACTTGACAAAGGAACAAGAGAAGTTGTTGAAAGTTTTAAAGAAAGAGCAAGCAATTGCTTGGGAAATCCAACCGTTTGCACACATGAAGTGTTGTTGGGAGAAGGGAGTGAACCAAGTCGTCAACCGCAACGAAGACTCACACCACCATTAAAGGAGGTGGTCACATGCTCATACGGTACCTTTGCCTATCTTGTAGTGTTTATTCCATTGTAATATTGTACCTTAATGGAATAAGGCTCTGTTCATCTTAGTTCGGTGTTTGCATATAAGACAAGCTATTTGGCACACTGTTTATTTAAATGAAATTTCAAACTATAAATTTCAGGTGTTACATTCAGAGTCGAAAGCCGATTGCAGAGTGATGGCTTCTGATTGCGGTGTGAATGTCATTGGGTTGCTCTTACGTAGAAGAGTCTTTGGGTTAATCTGGCGTGAGGCCTCTTGAGTTAGCCTTACAAGAGGTTGCGTCGTGGTCATTTGGATTGTGGTGTGGTGGTGTCGAGGTGTTTCATGGTTAGTCTTGCGTATATTGGTTGTCGCGGGGAATCCCTTAGAGATTAATCTCACGCAAGGGACTACTGCGCCACGACCATGTTCACTACGTCGTGGACGCCTGGATGGATGGTTTTCTTGGTTCTATTTTCTGTGTCGCTGCACCGTGGAGGTAATCGTCGCGCCATGGTTTTATTTGTGGTGTGTCGGGTTTGAGGAGAGAAGGTTGAGGATCGCGCTATGATCCTCGGGAGTTCAGGAGTTGCAGCATCATCACCGTGGTCGTGTCGTAACCTTCATTAATTATATCGATTTTAAAGCGGTTTGACCCCCGAGATTTGGGAGATATCGCACCGTGATTTCCGGATCGAGCTTGCATTGCGGCGTGGTGACCCTTGTCACGTCGTGATTCTTTATTTTTCCAAAGTATAAATTTGAGTGCCCCCTAGGATTCCTTTCAAACCCTTTGACTTCTCCCAAACCCTAGGCGCTCGGTGGCTCGTTTTTTGTGGTCCTTCGTTATCCTTTGTTGGCTCCTTGATTCTTGGCTTCGTGAGATTGAGATTCATCCATCATAGGTGAGGTCTTCTTCCTTCTCTTGGTTTCCCCTTGATCCTTCCATCTGAGGTGACATTCTCTTCCTTTTCTAGGTTTTCCCTTGATCCCTTATTGTTCCTTCGTCCGGGAGAAACTGTGACAGCGGTCTGGCTTCGGGTTTATCAGCCTTTGGTCGTGGTTTTGATGGAGCCTGATGTGTTGCAGGCTGTTGAGGATCTTCCTTGGGTGTTCTTGGTGGGGTGCTCATCTTCTCATTTTTTCGCGGAAATTGTTGAAGCTTCAGTTGAGGTAGGAGATTCGAGACTTCTCTTTATTTATGCACAATTGTGGGGTTATCATGTTTTTGCTTTCATTGAGTGCATGGTATGAATTAACCTAATGAAAATAATTAACTGAATCAACAAATTGAAGGAGGAAAAGGAGTGATTCACATGTGTTTTACCTGATCATATGCTACTACTCAGGAGTTGTTATTCCTTGTTGATATTTGCTGTTGTAATACCCTATGTTTGTTGTTGATTGATGTGTCTCATCACTTTTCTTAATCAGTTAACCACTTAAAGTTGATAATAAATTGGTTGTGTGGAAATCTGGAATTATAATGTTGATGTCTGAAAATGAAATTCTGATTTAATATGGAAGATGATTAATGAGAGGCACCTTGATGTGCAATGCTACTATGATTGCTTTTGTTTGATGTTGTATGTGAAGTCTTTCTTGTTGTCGTTAGAGTGGTAATGGATGGTTGTTGTGGTTGGCTGGGATGAGGTGAGGATTGGTTGCGGTAGTGGTGGATGGGTTGTTGTATAGTTACGATAGTGGTGGTATGGCTGATTGTGTGGAAAAGTGATGGTTCTGTGGATGTCATGGTGGTTGTTAGCATGAGTTGTGTGGTGGTATATGCGGTGATGGGTTTGGTTGTTGTGGGATTGTGTGGTAGTTTCCCGGTGGCATGGAATATGGTTGGAATAAATGGAATTGGTAATGGATAGTGGGCTGGAATTGATAGATGGTGGGCTGTTAAATGATTAATGATGATGGCTGAAATAATTGTGACCAATAAATGGTAAAGGCTGGAACAAATGTGAATAATGAATAATGAACAACTTGAAGCAGAAGGTGGTGCAATGAATGGTTTGACATTAAATATGGCTAAATGAATGAAATGTGGCTGATAATATGGTAATTCCGAAAATTGTAATGATCGATGAAATGAGAAAATGGTAATATTGTTATGGTTGTCCTTTGTGAATGGATGGGGTTGGTTTGTGGCATAGTGGTGGTAGCGGTTGTTAGCATATGGCAGTAACGATGTCGTGGCAGTTGTGTGAGACTATTGTACCTCTTAAATTTTCATGACATTTCTTACGCACCACCATTCAAGTTGGATAACCTTACCGACGTCCATATGATCTTAGGTTCCGGGTGTTTTCCCCAACATCGGTTGTAGAGAAAGTGGATGGTTGATTGCTCCATCTTCCCCGCTCTCCCTTCAGACATAGTACGGGTTGTGGTGGCTTGAGGATTTAGGTGTGTGTGTGTGTGTGTCTAATGGATGACATGGATTGTGGTTACGATGTGGTTACATGGTGGGGGACGTTCGTGGTAGGAGGGCATGAGGTTGATGTCATTCACATTCATGTTACCCTACTGTTGATAAGGATGTGATGCGCGGTTGTGGTGTGATGGTGCGATATGTGGTTGTGGATATGTGGTTATGGGTGTGATGTGGTATGTGGTTATGTGGATACATTGATATGGAAGGGATGGGAGCACAAGATGTATATCATTGGGGTGTGAGAGCCATATGTGGTTGTGGATATGTGGTTATGGGTGTGATGTGGTATGTGGTTATGCGAATACATGGATATGGAAGGGATGGGGGCACAAGATGTATATCATTGGGGTGTGAGAACGACCAGATCAGTGGGGAAGTGGATGTGGGGTATCTTCTTGACATATACTTTCGATATTATGTTACTATACTTGGATGCCATATTGGATGAGTGGGCCTTGATGAGGTTGGGTGATAGTTGACCTGGCACAGATACGTGTTAATTCTTCTGTTTGTTCACTAAGGTATTAGTATGTTTCTTCCACATTTACATGAAAGGTTTTGTGAAGGATCCTACTTAGTATACTTGCATGCTCACCCCTATATATATAAATCTGTTTTACAAGTTTCCAAGGAGTTGGTGATCGAGTTGGACTGTAGTAGCTCAAGGAGGTCGTAATCGGTGTTGTTGTCGCTCCCATAAGAGTTGCATTTTGGTATTTTATTTTGGAGACCATGTTTGTGTGAGACACATGCATTGTGGATTGGGTTTATTTTATGTTTTATGGAATTTATTGGTGGTTTATCTATGTTCCTGACATTATGAGAGTAATCTCTCATTTATGTGTGATTATACCCTCGATGCTAGTCGTCAACCCGTGGCCTATTGAAGACAGACTATGGGGGTCACTCATCAGGAGGGTTTCTCAGTGAGGGTAGGTCGTAACGGATCTTTAGAAAACAAAAAAAAAAGTTTTCCGTGTTTTCTAGAAAATGAAAATGCAATAAAAGGGAAACCGCATCCTTGTATTTTATTACCATCCAAAATATTTTCTAGGGAATTTTTTAATAAATTTTTGAAAAATGAAAATGGAAAATGTTTTTCATAACCAAATGTGACCTAGTAGATTCTTTCCCAGACAACTGAATTCAAGATAATGAAAATTACAGTCACAAACCTTGTGCCAAAACCTAGAATAAAGCAAGTGAAGAACAGCATGTTCAGCACCACCGACATAAACATCAACCGGGCTCCAATACCTGCAAACAGATTACTAAGATTTAATGAACAGTAGCAACAAAGTTAAGTGCAAGCATCATTCTGATAATTGATAACTAAAATATGAATGTATAATTTTTAGTAAAAATGTTCTTATAAAAGTATAACAGGCGCTTACTTTTCTTTAGCCTTATCAACCAATGCTTTGTCATTTTGTGGATCCATAAACCTCAGATAGTACCTATACAAGAATGGAGTGGATATGAAAATTAACCAATTCACAAGAAAGCAGAAGTCGCCAGGTCATGTGTTCAATAAACAAAACATAGTTTTAAAAAAAAATGTATCAGAAAACCTGGAACAAAGACTGATCCATCAATTCAACAAGACTCGTAAATATTATTTTCAAACTTATCTCAGAATTGATCAACAATACAATAAAACACAAACTGTAATGAAATTGATTCAGCTCTAATAATACCAAACTAGAATTCTCAGCAAAGAATTGAAGATAGAAAAACCAGAGAAACTTCTTTGATTCCACAGGTTGAGCACCTAGGCCTCTCCAACGGTCACAGTCAAATTCACCAGATCCCCCACCCCCTACCTTGCAGTTGCAACTCCTTTATTCAATTCCTAACGTTCTTGCACTACTAACAAACCATTATTGGTTTCCCATGAGCCTTTTCTTCTTTCACGCGTAAACTTTTAACTCATTACCCCACCCCCAATGAGTCGAACCATGTCCCCAAGGTAAAGATATGAATATTGCTTGCCAATGAAAGAAAAAGATTCCCAAGTGTTGTTGTGGGAGGAAAGATCCTTCCATTGAATTAGTACCTCTATGGATCTGTAGAATGATAAAATGAGAGAAACCTAAACCCCCAAGGTGTACTCTCTAAAGGAGCCCTTGGGGTTAATTTATAATGAATAATAAACTCTACATCAGACCTCAAGTCCGATGTGGGATACATACTCCAACACTCCCCCTCAACCTAGGTGTACCTAACTTGTACACATAAAGAAAAAACAAAGCAATCGAAAGACTTCAAACACTCCCCCTCAAGCTGGACATACTCAACTTGATTACAGAACTCGACAAAACAAAAGAAAAGAAAACATTTGCGATTGCAGCTCCCCCTCAAGATCACAGCTCCTCCTTGAGATGAAAACGATGGATGATTGAAGATGGATTTGAAAGTCTGGATAACATTAGCGGTGCGGCATGTCGTCGAGGCGCAACAGCAGAACCGCGCAGGCGGGGCCGGGCGTCAGAGCACCGGGAAAACCCAAACAAGCGGGACCAGACGATAGAACGCCGGGAAATCCGAACTAGCGGGGTCGGACGATAGAGCGCCGGGAAATCCGAACTAGCGGGGCCGGACGATGGAGCGTCGGGAAATCCGCACTAGCGGGGCCGGTCGATGATACGTCGGGAAAGTCACACTAGCACCGGAAAAGCCGCACTTGCGGGGCCGGCGACGGGAGGCGGGGATTCCGTAGAATCGTTGCGGGATCTGGCGGCGCTACAGAGGTGCGGGAGAGGCCGGGAGATCGGCATGGAGGGAGCAGGACAGAAGACCGGCATGGAGGGAGCAACGGTTCGTCGGAGGAAGTGTCGGACGATGAGATTCGCCGAACGTGAGCGGATGAAACCGGCCGGAGGGAGAGTTGCCTTGCAGAGGTGCGGGAGAGGCCGGGAGACCGCCAGAAGGGTTCTGCTGAGAAGGGTGAGGCTGGCGAATCCGGAAGAACACAGGGAGGGCTACAGACTCCAACAAGATCCTTCCAGCAGTTTCCGAGATTGTAAAACCTACAAAGGTTCGACTAATGACTTAAAATCAGTAGAAAGAAATGAAGGGGTGCATTTGATGCTGGATTCACAGCACACCTTAATTGGAAAACATAAAAAGTGTGACGGATCTTTGCAGTAGCTGACAGCTTCAACTTATAAGCAACCGGAGCAACTTTGATATCCACTTCGGATGGACCATTAAATCAAGGAGATGATTTTTCAATCACCCGCTTGGCCAATAATCTTAATTTGTAATGTTGAATCTTGAGAAATACCACATCTCCTTGTTCAAAAATGACTTCCCGACTGTTGCCATCAGCCCTAGATTTTATTCAATCACTTGTTTTGTTCTGATGTTCCTTGAGCTCATCTATCATTGCATCTTCGGAACATAGTTGTCTGTTCACGTCTTCCACAAAGGAAGTTTATGTGTCGTACCTCAATAAAACTAGAGGATCTCAACCACAGAGCCTTGAAAGGTGTCATTCCAATAGCGCCATGATAGGTAGAATTATACCAAAATTCAGCCCAATGTAGCCATTTAGGCCACTGCTTTGGTTTTGTGAAGGAAGAGAGACTAATAATTTTCCAAGGAACAAACAACCACTGTTTGACTATCTGATAGGAATGTGGCAGTCGGGTTGTTTGTGTGTGTGGGGGGGTACTACAAGAGCAGGGCTGTCGTTTTCCTTTATTTGTTTGTTGGGGTTGGTGGTAGCGGGTAGGGGGCATTAAATGTGGGCTGTTGGGACTAGTTGAGGGGGGCGGATTGTTTGTTGGCATTCAGCTCAGCTGAACAGGAGAGACTTCGGTCTTGGCCTCCAGGAGTGTCTTCCCAGGAGAGATCTTCTTTCTCCATTTTTTTCTTCTTTCTTCTTTTTTCTTCTTTTGTTTCTGCTTTAACCTAGTACGCTGCTGCTAATAGAAGCATTTGTTTTCCTCACTCTTGAACCTATGATCATATCAATTGGTGCTTTCATTAAGAGGATTTGCCGCTCAAGTGAGAGGATTGTTGTCAAGTTGAGGAACGACGGAGCTGCTATTGGATAATGATTAGGCTGGAATCGCACGTTGCTGCAGCGGCGTCTGTGAGTGCCGACTTGGAGTAGATGCTGCATACGCACGCAACGGACACACTACAACAACGAGAAATATTGAGGACACATGACAAACAACACAAGCTGCCATCACCAACTGCCGAGATGGAGGGCCTTGCCCCGAGGACATGCGGAGTTCTTGAAGCAGCATCGCAAGCTCATGAATCTACTGTAGGAACGGCGAGGAAAAGAGTCTGAGCTTCAGATTTTGTAGCAGCGCAAGTTGCCAATTGTGTTGCAGGAGTAAGTGACGGTTTCCGCTGACTCGTCAGTATATCAGGAATGTCCGGAACAGTGGAAGCATAAAGAAAACGAAGCTGGAAGTTTGAAAAGTTTTGAAGATGGCTTGAAAGCCTTTCGGCCTGGACGAGAAAGGTTCTGCAAGGAGCAGAATGCTACCAGTCCTGTTCGGCTGCAGCGTGAGATGCAGTAAACCATGCAGGCACGAACACGGGCTCTTGTAAAGCCTGTCGTCGTTCAACACAACGATAGGCTTTTCCAGTACAAATGAAGCGAGTGGAGGACGATGAGTGCAAGACGGCAACAGCAGCTGCAGTTGCAGCGAAACTGACTGAATCCACATCCCCTGCTTGGGCCCACATCCGTTCTCTCGTCTCTCGTTGCAGTGGAAACTGCCTCCATGAAGGGCTTAAACCCAGCTGGAAAATTCTCTGGTCAACACAGGCTTCCTCATGGCACACGGCCAATGCTAAAGAAGTCATTGCTGACTCATGTGGCTGCAGTGGCACTGGAAGCAACTATATTTAAAGTTTGTTGGAAGAAGTCCAGGAATGATGAGGGGCTTAACCCCTGGAAAATCCAGTAATACAAGTTGGAGTTACTTGGCTACTTTCAATCTTTCCCATGTTAGTCGGTTATGCACAACTCACTTCCATGGAGGAGAACATCTCAAATCTTGATGTTTTTCCAGTCCTGGAGATTCTTCTAGAAATAGCACTCCAGGCCACACTGAAAAAGTTGGACAAAAATTACTTGTTTCAGCGCATATTTATCATCAGAACATGGAGATTCTCTTAGCACTAGGTTGCCTCCCTTGAGTATTGGAACATGCTATGGAGGAAGAATCCCCAGTGAGAAAGACAGCTCCCAGCTTTCGCAGAATGTTCAAGTTTTTCTATGTGGGTGAAAACAAAATGGAGTCAGCAAGTTGTACTCTGACACTGATCTTCTTGATGGGAACTTTGAAACTCCATACCTAGAAGTTGTATTGGACAGGGGAGCCAAGGGTGGAGCAGTACTGGTAAAGAAGTGGCCCCAAGAAGCTAAAGGTGATACGAAGGTTGAGCCGCAACCCATAGTTAAGGCTCTGGCTCGAACCCAGTCATCCATGAAAATACACAGGAATTATTCTGTTGGTACATGTTTTGGATGGATTAAAGTGTGGGAGATGGAACGTTTCCTCCTGTGCAGAGACTTTATTAAATGCAAGTGTCGCTGACACAGCCAGAACCTCGTTGCCCAGATTGTTGATCTTATCAACAAAAGTTCTTCTGCAGGGGGCTCCCAAGGGCGGTTGTCACTGCAAGATGCCTTGCATCTCACCATAGTTGGATACATGTTAGCTGGTGAGAATTTTCCGACCTTCGGGTCTCGCCCCTTTTTATGGCAGGAGGAGCATTTCTGGGAAGAAGCAGTCCGGGACGTAGTCCGTCGACAGTGCAGTTGAAGTTTCTCCATGGTTTAACGGAGCTGCTTGAGAAGAATGGCGGAGTTACAAGGAAAGCTATGGAAACCGGGGTGCTGGTTGATGATTTTGATGATGATCTGTGGGAAAGCTGGGATGATGAAGGTGAAGAGGACATTGAATCCCACATTCTTGATTACTTGCGAACAGTGGCAGCGAGAGATTCTCAGAAGACTGAAGACCCTTCTCTGTCAGTGATCATGAACAATACTCCCAGCATTAAGTCGGCAAGCTATGGAATCACAACTTATGCTAGAGACACTTCAGAAGGAAGGAAAAATAAGCTTGCTGCATCTGTTGAATAAGGAAAACAGCACTGGCTTCCAAGAGAAGGAATGGCCAAAACGTCTCCTATAACTTAGCACCTTGATTATGGAAGCGGCGCCACCAAACATGATTTTGAGGACACCTTTTGTTGAATGGCGAATTCCTCTTTCCTCAATGTGAGGTGGGGATATTCTTTTATAGATGAGTAAAAAGGAATACATGGTGGAGTATTCCGATGTGGGACTCGGACATACCCAATAAAATAAAACTGGGTTTAACACTCCCCCTCAAGCTGGACATGCCCAGATTGGACCAAGAGTTCCACAAAAGAAAGATGACAACAAACAATACCACACACACTCCCCCTCAAGTTGGGTTACTGATGCTGTTGATACCCAGCTTGGTACTGAGAGAGTCCAGACGAGCTCCCGGGAGGCCTTTTGTGAAGATGTCACCCAGCTGATTCGCCGTCGGAATGTGGCCAAAAATAATATGATGTTGCTCAAAATGATGGCGAAAAAAGTTGCAGTCCACCTCGATATGTTTCGTCCGTTCATAGAAGACGGGATTCGAAGCAATCTTTGTAGTCGTTTGATTGTCACATCAGATATGAGCAGATACCTTCGGTGGGAAGCCAAGCACATGGAGGAGATGACGAACCCAAAGGATCTCAGTAGTGACCATGGTCATGGCACGGTATTCAGCCTCCACACTAGATCTAGAGACGACAGTCTGCTTCTTGTTGCGTCAAAAGATGAGGTTACCTGTCAAGAAAACAGCATACCCAGAAGTAGACCTGCGGGTTGCAAGGCAACCGGCATAGTCGGCATCACAAAAGGCCTCGACATTCAGATGAGCGTGATGTGAGTACTGAAGACCGCGGGCAGGGTCTTTCTTGATGTATTTGGCAATGCGGAGGACAGCATCCCACTAAGATTTGGCCGGATGCTCCATGAACTGGCTCACTTTGCCAACAGCGCAGGCAATGTCCGGTCGTGTCATGGTGACGTAATCGAGTTTGCCCACCAGACGACAGTAGCTCTCTGGATGAGGAAAGGGTGTCGTGTCATCATAGAGAGAACGTTCCCCAGGCTCAAGAGGAGTGTCTACTGCAGTTGTCTGACTCAAACCTGCATCCTACAAGATATCCATGACATATTTCCTTTGACAGAGAAAAATGGTGTTCGTAGAACGGGGAACCTCGATGACAAGGAAGCATGTAAGAGGACCAAGATCTTTAGTGTGGAAGTGGTGGTGAAGATGCCCCTTGAGTTGAGCGATTCCAGTGGGGTCGCTACCTGTGGTGATGATATCATCAACATAGACCACCATCAGAATGCAACCGTTGGATGTCGTGCGGAAAAGGATGGTGTGGTCCTTTATACTGCGAGAGAGACCAAAGGCGGTGACGACGGTCTTCAAGGGAGTCATGGAGAAAGACATTTTTGACATTCAGTTGATGAAGCAGCCAGTGATGATAAGCGGTCAGAGAGATAGATAAACAGACTGAGGCCATCTTGGCAACCGAACATAAGGTCTCAAAATAGTCGATGCAATAGGTCTGAGCAAAGCCCTTCGCCACAAGACGAGCTTTGAGGCGATGGAGAGTGTCACCGGCATTGAGACGAACCGTATAAATCCATTTGCAGTCGACCGCCTGTTTTCCTTCGAGAAGGGGAACTAGATTTCAAGTATGGTTGTCGTCCAGAGCCTACAGTTCATCTCGCATCGTCTGTAGCCACCCCGAGGGAGATTCGGCATCGCCAACCGTGCGGAGAATAGATATCATCTCCAGAACTGACAAACCTCTGTATGAAGATGTATAAACAGGAGTGTTCTGGCAAGAACGAGTACCTTTCCGAAGTGCAATAGGCAAGTCATCTGATGTTGGGACAGGAGCATCGGACGAGGCGGGGGTAATGGTGTCCTCGGCCTAGACGGGGGCACAGTTGATGGGCGACGGGAGTAGACCGTACCAAAGCGGTGATCAGTAGAGGGAGACACCAGAGAAGGGTGAATGATAAGAGGAAGACAACCATCGATGGAAGTGTCTGGATGGGGAGAAGAAAGAGTGAAAAGAGAGCTCTCAACGAACAACACATCAGCAGAGATGATATATCGCCGTAGGTCGGGAGAGAAGCACTGGTATCCGCACTGAGTGCGAGAATATCCAAGAAAAATGCAACGAAGGGATTTGTGGGAAAGTTTAGAGAGGTTGGGGCGGGTGTCCTAAACATAACACAGACACCCAAACACACGGAGTGGAAGTGAGTGAGGAGGGAGAGAGAAGAACAGAGTCTGAAAAGGAGTCTCCCCCTGAAGGATAGAAGAAGAGAGTCGGTTTAGGAGGTAGGTATCAGTCAGGATGACATCGAACTAAAAAATGAGAGGGACCTTCATGTGGAATAGGAGGGCACGAACAATCTCCAGAATATGGCGATGTTTCCGCTCGGCCACTCCATTCTGCTGAGGTGTGTCGGGGCAGGATGTCTGATGAATGACGTCATTATCCTTGAGAAACTGCTGAAAGGAAGTTGATAAATATTCGCGTCCATTGTCGAAGCAGAAACATTTAAGGGAGGTGGAGAATTGAGTATGAATTTCATTGTAAAAGTCCGAAAAGTAGAAAAAACTTCAGACCGATCATGAAGAAGGTACAGCCATGTCATGCGCGAGTAGTCATCAATAAAGGATATATAATAATTGTATTTGGACTGGCTAGGAACCCTACAAGGACCTCATACATCGGAATAAACAAGGTCAAAAGGATTCGCTGCACGCAGTTCCAGTCGAGAAACATACGTCACCCGATGATGTTTAGCAAACATGCAGGATTCACAATGAAATGAAAGGTGGGGACGGAATTGGAGGCAAAGTTTATGTGGGGTATCAAACATGTACACTCCATTCCGAAGATGATCTCGACCAAGTTCCCGATTCGTCGTCCGCTCCTAAAAGACAGCACCAGAAGACGTAAAAGTAGCCACACGGTGTAAATCTTTGGTGAGTTTGATGATGGAGATAAGATTAAATGGACTGTCGGGAACATGAGTTACTGAAGCCAAGTGAATAAACGGGGTTAATGAGCAGGTGTCAAATCCCACAATGGGGATTTTTGTTCCATTAGCAACAGTAATTTCAGAGGCACCTGTATGCAGGTGATAAGTAGTGAACATACCAGAATCCCCTATGAGATGTTCAAACGCACCGAAGTTAAGCATCCAAGCTGTCGGTTGCGGAGAGATACCAACGACAGAGCAACCGGTCTAAACAATGGTGGCTGGAGAAGAGGAAGGGGGCAAGGTAGCCCAATAAGATTGTATAAATGCAATCTCCTCTGGCGAGAGCGCCAGTCTGTAGCGGGTACTCGAGACCGATGACGGAGCATGGGACAGCTGCTTAGGCGGGCGCACGGACGGAGGAATAAAGCGTGGGGCTACCGTGTGGGAAGGCCGACAGCTGAGGCGAGGGGGCTATCTTGCAGGAGCGCCGGCGACTGGAGGTGGTGCCAGAGTCCCGTGGGCGGAAGTGCCAACCATGATGGAGTTGGTGGGCGCGGCGCGGGAAGTAGGCCCCTGGAAAAGGGTCGTCGGTGTTGTGAGAGCCGTTGTGGTGACGGTAGCCAGCGCAAGAGGCGGGCCGGGAAGCGCCGAGGAGGGCGGTGACCGGGAGATCGCCGAGAAGCCTCGTCAGAGGAGGCGCGTCGGGAAACACCGAGGGGGGCTGGATCAAGAGGCTCCAAGAGAGGCAGGGCCAGGAAATCGCCGTAGGAGGCGGGGCCTAGAGTCCGTGACAGAGGCGGGGGGCGGGGGGGGGCGCTACTCGGGCGGGACGTAGGGTCGCAGAGCCGTTGGGCAGGAGTGCAGCGGGCAACACCGGGAAGCCGGGAGAAGCGGTTTAGTCGTTGCGACAGTCGGGAAGGTGGGGGCTGGAGATCCGGGAGGCCGCAAGCCGAGAGTGCGCCGCGGGGAGGGATGCCGCTGGAGGTCCGCAGGCGGGAGATGCGTCGTCGGGGAGAAACGTCGCTGGAGGACAGGTCGTGGGCCAATCAATGCGAGGGGTCGCGCCAGACTGATGCACAGGAGGTCGGCAACACGAGGCGCGCACGGTGCTGTCGCGCGGGAGGACGACGACGAGATTCGGGTGCGTCCGCAGGAGGAGAGGCCACAGCATGGTGCAGGGTCGTCGCAGCTGGATCCCGTCGCACAGGGGAAGCACGAAGGGAGGGCAGAGCAACGGCGTCGGGATCGAGAGGTGCCGTCAGGATCAAGAGGTGCGGCTGGAAGACAAGGTCGGGCAGAGCTGGGAGGCCGCAGGGAGCCGACGGGAGAACAGGGCCGGACAGCGCCGGGAGGCCGTAGGAGAGAGCGAGGCAGAGAGCGCCGCACAGGAGCGCCTCACAGGAGGGCGGGCGAATTCAAAAAACCCTAAACGGGAAAAAGAAAAAAAATGGGTGGGAGGGTTCGAGTTAGAGAGCACCTTTTGATACCGTGTTGAATGGCGAGTTCTCCTTTTCTCAATGTGAAGTGGGGATATTCTTTTATAGATAAATAAAAAGAAATGCATGGTGGAGTATTCTGATGTGGGACTCGGACATACCCAATACAATAAAATTGGGTTTAACACCTTTCTATTTTTTCACCTTGAGAACAAGGTGGTATTTCGAGTAGGTGGAAGTGATGGAAATGTGACTGTAGGGTTGTTCGTGTGGGGGGGGTATGAGTTGGTTACTACCAGGGGCAGTGGTGTCCTTTTCCTTTTATTTTATTTGTTTGTTGGGGCTGGTGGTAGCAGGTAGGGCATATTAAATGTGGGTTGTTGGAAATAGTTGAGGGGAACGGATTGTTGGCATTCAGCTCAGCTGAACAGGAGACTTCAGTCTTGGCCTCCGTGAGTGTCTTCCCAGGGGAATTCTTCCTCCATTTTCTTCTTCTTTCTTTTTCTTCTTCTGTTTCTGCTGTAACCTGATACGCTATAGCTAATAGAAACCTCTATTTTCCTCCCTCTTGAACCTATGATCCTATCACTATCAGTCTGGGGATGGTAAGATAAGCTCGTGTTAAGTTGTGTTCCTGACTGCTTAAATAACTCTGTCCAAAGTTACTCATAAAAATTGGATCTATCCGAAATTATTGACCTGGAAACCCCATGAAACTTGACAACCACTTTGATGGACTGAAGCAACTTCCACAGCTGTATAAGGGTGTTTCAAGGGAATGAAATGAGAATACTTAGCAAGTTTATCCACTAGCACCATTAGCGCGTCCACCCCCACAATCATTGGCAACCCACTGATGAAATCCATAAAATAATCCTCTCAAATCTGCGCTGGAACTGGCAAAGGCTGCAGTAATCCAGCCGGAGCTAGAGAATCATATTTAATTCTTTGACACGCATCACATGAAGCTACAAAATTTTGGACATCCAGCTTAATTCTTTTCCAATGTAGCATCCCCAAAATTCTTTTATAAGTACAGAAAAAACCAGAATGTCCTCCCGTCGGTGCTACATGAAGTTCCCTTAAAATTTTCTGAACGAAAGAAGAGTGTTTTTGGCAACACTAGCCTTCCTTTGAAGAACAACGTCCCATTCACAACAGTGTAAACAGGTTTGCTGCTAGGATTTATGAGCAATTGCTGAATTAAATCCCTTAGTTTGTCATCACGATGAATCTCCAAGTCAATATCATCCCAATCTCCTATAATCAATGCTTGTAATTCTATTAATTCAGTATTTCTGGACAGCACATCAGCAGCTGTATTCTCAATCCCTAGTCTGGGCTGAATTTCAAAATCAAGTCCAATGAGCTTGACAATCCATTTTCGTTGGTCTTTTGTCATTAGCTTTTGTTCCAAGGAAAATTCAAGGCTCATTTGGTCGGTTCTTACTTACTATGTGTTAGAGGATGAGTTAAGTCAAGTCCCACATCGGATTTTATGTAAAATGACGTCTTTATCATTCACTACAAATAAACACCAAGGCCTTCCCATAGGAGGCATCTTGGGCATTTGAATCACTGCTTCTCCATTCTAACATGACATCAGAACAGGACCTCAAACCCTAACTCTACCTCCCTCATTTCACTTGTAGGGTTCGGCCTAGGTATTTTCCCCCCAAGGGGGCGACAGCCCCCATGGCCAGCCGGCCCTACCTATCTGTCACTGCTCCTCAGCCCTCGTCATGCATCCAGGCCGCACACACCCTCCCTTTCTCTCCCAACAGTTGCGGTGGCCCCCGCTTCCCGACGTCGTCCCACCTTCTCCGGTGGCACGCCCTAACTGCGACCCCCTACTGCAGTGCGCGCCTCCCAGCATCGACCCCTTATTGCGTGGGCCTCCTGCCGTCGACATCCCCAGTAGCATCCCCCCCCAGGCGCAAATCCCTCTTCTAGGCGTGACCTCCCTGTTGTGGTGCTCCTCCAGTTTCTCCTGCGCAAGACGTGCGCTACCACCAGGCAATCCAGGTCGGCGTCGCTTTTTCAGATCACACTGCTAGCGCTGCTCCAACAGTCATGCACCTCCCCCCCCAATCCTGCCAACAACCCTTGTTGCCCCCGTTTCTTCTTGACTTTTAGCCGGAGCTCCGTCGGGATCCTTGACTTCTGTCTGGATCTCCGTCGGGCTACCCAAATCTCCATCGGGCCCCTCTGCTAATACTTGGATTCTCATCGATCTTCTCAGCCTAAGAGTCCCAGTGGATCGTGAAGACACACCTAAGAGGGGGGTGAACCAAGGTGTGCTCCAGTTTTTACCAATTTCCAATTTCTTCTTTAAACCTTCCAACCCCTTTGGACTTGGAACCACTGATGTCAGTTAAGATTATTGGATCTTCTATGGTTAACCTAGCATACACCTATATGCAATTGCGGATAAAGCAATAAAGTGGCACAAGTATTTTTACAAGGTTCGGACCCTCCCAGGAATCCAACTCCTTGTTGTGCTTGGGATGTCTAAGTCACAGATTCTCCACTAAAATCTTTTTATCAATACAAGTGGAGTTTGGTCAGGGATTATCCCAAAACCAGTCTTGTCGTATTACACAAGCAAGTGATCACTATATTACATAGGTGAAATGTCTTCACTATATTACACAAGTGAAGGGATCTTTATACTGTATCCCACAGTCTTCAAACTGATGTCGCACCAGCTGGTCGTTTTAGCACTTCCTTCTCCTCCTTGAGGCAGATCAACATGTTGCCCACGGATGTATTTGCACCCTCAAAACTGATTCAATTCCTCAAGCGCAGAGTCTTCGACTGCCAACAAGTCTTAAAGGACTGCTCATGCAACTCAGCCTCTATTCTGTCCTCAGCTTCCCAACCCTTTTCAGAATCAGCTTGTTGGACACTCTCAGCTCCTCAAAACTCCAACAACTCAACTGCCACTGTATGCTCAAAATGACCTCCTGCTTGTCGGACTTGACTCAATTCTTCAAGAACACAGCCCAGAAAAATCCTACCTGGCAAATATCCTGACAAGTAAACACCAAAAGCCTCGGATGGTTCTGCTCACTGAATGCAGATCCACTTCGATTTGCTTCTTCTTTTTCTCTCTCTCCTTCATAACCTAGCAGGTTGTATCTCTTCAGCACAGACTCGGCAGCTCCCCTTTTCTTGAAGGATCTGTGTTTCTCTCGACTACTCAGATACTTCCTTGAGAGTATTAGGTAACAAACCTAACGGTAAGTCTTGCAGCAGAATTGAAGCGGTAGGAAGGGAATAGCAATATATTCGGTATTTGCAAAAGAAATGAGACAGAACTACAGTTGGAAGGAGGCAGGAGAAGGAGAAAGGAGAAAGGAGAAGGAGGAGCTGCCGGAGAAGACCACTCCCCGCAGCCTTGGCCTGACCTCCCAAGGTCGGACCCCCTTACACAGCAACCAACTGAAACCCAAATAAATTGTGTCCCTTATCTCCAGCCTCTCTCCTATTTAATAACCCGGCCAACTACCCCAACCACTAATAAACCAAATGACCACACTGCCCCTAGGGAATTATTCACTCCTTCCTGCCACACACACAGCCCCACACTGACAGCCCCCTATATTCCTAACAATTCCCCCCGTCTGAAGTTCCACCTTGTCCCCAAGGTGGACCTCCCGGCACAGTCTAGCGGTTGAACGACAACCACTTGGTGGTGGCTCTGGCGGTGGCCTAAGTATCAAAGCAACTCTATCAGAATCTACAACAAATTCCTCCAGTGCCTTGTTGAGCTCTTCTACTCAGGAAACCCCTGGTACCGCTAATAAGTATACAGAGTCCGGACAAATGGTGCACATAGTGTACCCTAATCTTGTTGGTAAACCGGACATCCATAGTATGTCGGTGACTTCACTGCCCTTGGTGCCGTTTTTCGCCTCAGTCTCAGCGTCCATAAGCAGCACCTCCAGCGATTGCAAAGCCCGTTGACGACACCCTGGCGTTGCTCGAGCAGGTCGTTGTTGCACTGCCACGTTGCCAAGCCCCGTCGTGTGTTCTTCAGCCCAACCAATCCTATCTGCTGAACCCCCACTACAATCACTGTAGAAATCACTCCCTATGCACCCATCTAATGCTGGAGATGGTGCCAATATGTGTACTGCACCTCTTCCACTTACACTACAGGCAACACACACTGCTCTCGTCATGCTTCAAACCTCCGATAGTTGAAATTCGGGGTCAAAACATCTTTTGCCACGCTGCACTCTTGCCAACTCTGTGCAGCTGACAGCTCGTCAGAACACACAACCTCCCCAACCTGACGTTTCAACGGTGGTCCAGGAACATACTGCTCCACCTTGTCAATCCCTTTCCACTGATTCATGCTAGAACCTAGCATCATGATATTTAGAACTTGAATGGCCAGCTTCAGCATCTTCGGATTTAATTTTCAGTAGAATATAAAATTCTAGAAACTCCATTTTCAGACTTGAAAAGGCCTCTCAATTTTCTCTTGCTTTGTTCTTCTCCTTCTCATTCATCTTCCATGTCTCAGGCTTGGATCATGGCTTTTCAAAACTTCATGATATTTTTAACATGATCGAACAGCACAAGCAGCATCCCAAATGATTTCCTCTTCAGATTCTTGAATTATGGAAACTCATACGCGGCTTCAGCTCAAAATCATATGTTGGGCTTCAGTAGTCATAGGCCCAGCAGGGTCCAATTTCCTCTTCAGAATCTTAAATTTGGGAAACTCATACGCGGCTTCAGCTCAAAATCATGCGTTGGGCTTCAGACGTCATACGCCCAGCAGGATCCAATTTCGTATGATTTGAAAGTCATATGGTCTCCAAATCGTACGCTGGATCAAAGTTGCAAGCTTTGCCTCAAAGTCTTACAAGATGACTTCAAAGTCATACGATTTCAGCGGAGTTATACGCAGAAGTCATACGCTCTGGAGAAGCCATGCGCTGGAAGTCTCAAACGGCTAAAGTCATACGCACAGAGTCATACGCACAGAGTCATACGCGTTTCATCAGAAGTCATACACCGCAGACAAAGTCATACGCTATAAAATGTCTCCACAACAAATTATGTCTCCAATTTTTTACTGCAAAGACTATAGCCATCAACTCTTTCTCTCAAATCAATTTGGTTTGAGCCTTTTCTAACAATGCTTGACTCAAGAATGCAATTGGCCACCTTTCTTGCATCAAGACAGACCCCAATCCTCTCCAGGAAACATTCGTTTCTATCACAAACACCTTGTAAAATTGGGCATCTCTAGCTTTCAACTTCTCAAAAGCTACATGTTGTTAGGACTGAGTGCTAGGAAAAGCAGTAAAGGTAGAAGAAACGATCCATAGCACTATATTGATGTTTGTTGTATAGATTTTCTATGGAAGGAATTACAGTTGGTAGAAGAAGGTGTCGAGGAAGAAGAGAACCACTCCATAGAAGACCACTTCCACAAAGCCTCGGCCGAGACCTCCAAGGTCCAGTCCGCCCCCAGCAACCTTGCTGAAAACAGAAATGAATATCGTGTCCTTCCCACCCCCCCCCCCCCACCCCCCCACCCCCCTCTCCCCCAATTATTACACCACCAGCACAGCTAACCACCAACTACCAACTCTAACAACTAATAATGGGCAAAATAAAAAACTACCCTTACTTCAACACACATACACCACCAGACACGGCCACTTACATGCATAGCAACCAAACAACACGCAATCCCTCCCACAGAAGAGTCCAAAGCCCCACATCCTAACAATTTCCCCCCCTAAAAAGCCACCTTGTCCTCAAGATGAAAGGACCCAACACTTCCTTGGGACTTGGCGTCTTCAACACTGGATTGGCAGCCCCCCTTGCCCTTTGAAGACAGCAGCACACCTTGAAGACAGCAGTAAACTTGGGTAGTCAACGTAGAGAGCAAATTGCTAGCCACACAGCAACACACATGAGCAAACTGTGGATCAAGTTCCAGTGGAATCTGCTGGCCACACTTTCCCATGGCTGAAAATGCTGCACATTGGCCAATTAAACATCTCCATGAATCACAATTCGCCAAGATCCACACTACACCAGTTAACGTAGGAGTATAGCGTTTCCAATAAAATTCTCCTCTGTAATCATTAATACCAAAAGCTCCTGATTCAGGTTCACATATGAGGATACTCACACAAATTCCGGAAGGAACCATGAGGCCAAACTTGAATTTTACTCTCCTTATCCAACTAAAAATATCAGTAAATGAAACCTCACCCAGAATGCCCTCATAAACAGGCCCAAAGCCACCTGCTCCTAGTCTGTTTGAAGAAGCAAAGCCTTCTGTAACAGCCCTTAATTCAGCCAAGCTAAGCGTGTATGCACCAATTTGTTGTCTCTTCTTATGGAAGTACCTCTGGTCAGTTGGTGGACTGTTACTCATAGTAGGTGTGAGAATTGGAATAACACTAATAGCTAGGAGAGAGCCCACACGTGCCTTGAAGAAGTATACCCCAAGTTCCTCCTCCAACCCATAAGTGAAGGACAACTAGGTAGTTGTCGCGTACCAAAGTGATAAACTGTTGAACCGTCCAAAATGAACCCCCTGCTGATTTTCTAAAAACATAATCTTTAAACACCTAATTGCCCTGGACCCAAATATCATAAATGCGATGTCCAAGATTTTTCCAAGCGGTGTACTCTTCAAGTTTTTTTTCAGCAAACTGGATCATATAAATTATGTCCTCAAGGCCAAACCCAACATACCACAACGAATCAGTAGAGAGACTTGAAATCTGGAACAACACCAGATCAAATGTTTTTGTGATGTGTCATTTGATATCTGGAACAACCAAACTCACATTTCTGTCAGATTCATAAAAAATTTGACAATTTCCTCCAGCTCCTCTCAGGCCTCATCTATACCTACAACTTTAACCAAGGAATCTGTTTCACCGTTTTCAGAAAATTTTGATCCACCTGGGCCTGTAGATTTACAATTCCTGCTCTGACAAGAATTGTGCATATAGATAAACCCATTGGTTCCTTCATTCCTCGGTTTCGCATAGCAAGTTCTTTAGCTGCCTCCCGCAGGAATGAAATTTCACTAGTATCAACTATGAAAACAGCTACATTATACCCGCTATTTCCCTGATTCGTCACTTTTCCATTCGAGCCTATCTTTAAGGGAGCATGCACCCCCCTGGACAACGACTGTTCCCTTGACTACAAACTAATCCTGGGAACCACTGCCATAACCGTAGAGGCGTGACATTTGTTGCGCATGTTGAACAAAAACCCTCTAGCAATACCGTACAGACCTGGAAACCTGGCTACATCAACATTCATGTTGTTGCCCTCCTCCTTCGTCTCAGTTTCCAAAGTCAGTTTATACAACATCTGCATATATAGAAGGTAATACTCTTGCTTCATTCAAATAAGCTTGGGTTGCATAACCACCGCGCCTGGGACAAAAGTATGTACAACAGCACTGCAATACTTGTCTGCCAATCCTCCACAAGCGCTGCAAACTCCCAAAGAACAAGTTCCCTGAGCAGCCAGCAGCGCTCTTGGGCTTGCTACCACAGTACTCGGAAACATTGAACGTATTCCAGAGTGAAGGAATTACTTCTTCCGGAAACATTAGAACATGGTTCAGGAATTACTTCTTCCGGCTGAACATATTTGCGGCCAGTCTGCTCCTCGTATTCACTATTGTTGTTCCTCTCCTTCGTATTGTGATCCATTTCCTCTACATCTTTTGTACCAGAACCAAGCCCGTCCACGCCACAGTGAACCCGAATAAAATCAATCTTCTCTTGTCCTGAGCACTGAACAGCCGGCACAACCTCCTCCCTTATGTCTTCCTTTTGACAATGAGGATAACAATAGGCTTGAATTGAACGTATGGCGTGATCATCGTCCTTTTATCAAATTCCTTCATCGGTTAACTTCAAGGTGGTCAATCAAATTCTCAGCGGTAGTTGGGTCCATCTCGAGCTCTACCAGATAGCCAACTCTCACCACATTTATTGTTCTTATCATATTCTTTGAAGACACTAATAACTGAGACAAAGCCGGATCCCCTTTCAGTATTACTTTATCTCTGTTAAAATAGAGGAGCTCGTAACCCAATACCCAAGATGTCTCTCTAAGGGAGGTATTGGTGTTTATTTATAATGAATAATAAAAATGACATAATACCTCAACTTCGATGTGGGACTCACATCCCCTCAAGCTCTTGGATACATAAGAAAGCAAAAAAGAAACATTCTCACTCTTAATACTCCCCCTCAAGCCGGACATGCCTAGCTTGAATACATAAAAAAGACACGAAAGAATAGCATCCTCATATGCACTGCCCGCTGGTTTTGCTCTGTCTGCTGCGTTCCCGCCCATGACTACTAAAGAATAGATGACCATTGAAGAACTTCCATGCTCTCATGTTGACGACGACCATTGCTTGAAGATGTCGGATGAAACAGCAACTGACAAACAGCCTCAAAATGACTGGGTGAAACGGCGCCTGAATAGCGGACCCAAAAGACCGAGTGAGACGGCGTCCAAATAGCGAACCCAAATTGTCGAGGTGGCACGACGTCCGACTTTGCGAACCCAAACCGCCAAGCTGAAACGGTGTTTGACTTTGCGGACCCAAATTGCTGAGGTGAAACGACGTTTGAGAAGGACCGCGCCTGGAGGTGCAGCCTGGGGGGAGCATCGCAGGAGGATGACCGCGCCTAGGATGTGCCAGATATGGGCGTCGGTCGCAAAGGTGGGGCACGCGTCTAATGCCACTTCGGAGGTGGAAGGAGAGGCGGCAGGAGGCGTGAGTGGCGGAAGAGGACGTGCGACGAGGGGAAGGGGAAATAAACATAGGGTTGTCTCCAAGACAAAAGAAAGAGCGGGGAGGGAGCGCTTGGGTTAGACCTGCTCTGATACCATGTTAAAATGGAAGAGCACGTAACACAATACCCAAAATGTCTCTCTAAGGGAAGACTTGGTGTTTATTTATAATGAATAATAAAGATGACATAATACCTCAACTTCGATATGAGACTCACATCCTCTAACAATCACCATTACATATGAATGTCATTGTAAGATCCCTCTGATTCACCCAAATCTCTCTCAAAGTCCACAGTCATTTCATTCCCAAAATTTCATCCATTGTACGTCATGCTTAACCTCCTTACAAAACCCCTAGCAACAAATCAGAACCTCACAACGAGATAGGATGCTTAATTTATAGATGAGAAAGGGAGTACAGCAGATTACCCACACCGATGTGGGATACGAATATTAAAAAAATCTAACTCTTAACACCCCCTCAAACTGAGACATATATTTATCACGCCCAGCTTGTTACACAAAAATTGGACACGTGGTCCGAGCACCCCTTTTGTGAAAACATCAGCAAGTTGATCAGAAGGGTGAACATGGTTGAAGGTGATCTTCTTCTTCTCAAAGTTTTCTCGAACGAAATGGCAATCAACTTCAATATGTTTGGTCCGCTCATGAAAGATTGGATTTGTGGCAATCTTGATGGCAGCTTGATTGTCACACCAGATATGTGCTAGTTTCTTGAGAGGATACTCAATCTCCTGTAGAATTCGTTGTGCCCAAATAATCTCTACAATCACATATGTCATTGCACGATCTGCACTGGATCAGGAGATAACTGTCTGCTTCTTGCTTCACCGTGAGATTAAATTTCCTCCAACAAATACAGCAAAACCAAATGTAGATCTCCTAGAAGAGAGACATCCAGCATAATCTGCATCACAAAATATCTCAATATTTGTATGTCCATGATCAGAATATAGAAGACCTAAACTAGGTTCTTTTTTCGCATATCTAACAATGCGAAGAATAACATCCCACTGCATTTTTGTTGGAAATTCCATAAACGGGCTCACTTTGCTAACAACACAAGCAATATCGGGTTGAGTCATCATCAAATAGTTAAGTTTCCCAACGAGTCGTCTATATCTGTCGGGTGATGAAAACATCTCATTGTCAGTATGAAGTGATTTTTCTCCGGGTTCAAGGGGTGAGTCAACTGAGTCAACTCGAGTCATGCTAGTCTCCAGCAGCAAATCAAGAACAAACTTTCTCTGAGACATAAAAATTCTTTCGTTACATCTGGGGACCTCAATTCCTAAGAAATATCACAGTAGAACCAAATCTTTTGTTTGAAAATTCTGTTTAAGAAAAGACTTGATTCGACCAATGTCAGTAGCATCACTGTCAGTAATAACAATGTCGTCCACATAGAACACCAAAAGAATGTTTCCTAGTGCAGGTTGATGATAGAAAACAAAAGAATCTTTTATGTTTTGGCACATGTCAAAGCTAAGCATAACGGTGCAAAAACAGTCGAACCAAGCAAGTGGTGACTGCTTGAGTCCATACAGCGACCGACGATGACGGCAAACCTTGGAGGACTCCCCCTGAGCAACAAACCCGGGTGGCTCCATATATACTTCTTCATTAAGAAATCCATGAAGAAAAGCATTTTTAACATCCAACTGATAGAGAGACCAATGAAATGAGGCAGCAAGAGAGATAAGTAGATGAACTAAGGTCATCTTTGCTACTGGAGAGAAGGTGTCAAATAATCAACTTCACATATTTGCACATATCCTTTGGCAACAAGACGAGCCTTAAGACGATTAAGAGAGTCATCGACGTCGACGCGTACTGTATAGATCCATTTGCAACCGACCACCTGCTTACCCGAAGGAAGAGGGACAAGATCCCAAGTATGGTTGGCGTTCAGAGCCTGGAATTCATCTTGCATACCCTATAACCAGCCGGAATGAGATATGGCCTCAGCAACAGTGCATGGTGAGCAGTCAATGTCTCGATAACTCGTGAGATAATCGCAAATAATCCCTGATAAGACTAACAGGAGCATAAACCTTTGCGAAGCGCAATAGGCAACTCTGGTGATGGAGCATCGGGAGCAGGAGAGTCGTCAGGTGTGGTAGCGACATCAGGTGGCAGGTGTGCTAGGTCGGCGAGTATATACCTGGCCAAATCGTGATCCAACAACATCACTAGGAAGATAGGGGTGGTGGTGTATCGAGAGAATATGGTAAAACAACTTCTGAATCAGGAGAAGTAGATGGTGGTGGGAACTCGAGAACAGAAATAACCGATGATTCGACAAAGGAAACATCAGCTGAGACAACATAACGACACAAATCTGGAGAAAATCATTGACATCCGCGCTGGGAGTGGGAATAGCCAAGAAAGATGCATTTTAGAGCACGCGCATCAAAATTCATAATCCACAGGCGAATATCTCGAACATAACACACACAGCCAAAAATGCGTAGGGGTAGGGAATGAGGGGGTGTTGTTGGAAATAAAGAATGAAAGGGTGTCTCCTCTTAAAGAACAAACGAGAGAAGTCTGTTGATAAGATGAGTGGTTGTGAGAATGGCATCACCCCAAAAAACGGTTGGAACTTTCTTCTGAAATAAAAGCGTTCGAGCAACTTCTAACATATGACGGTTCTTTCGTTCAGCAACACCATTTTGTTGAGGTGTGTTAGAACAAGAAGTTTGATGGATAATGTCGTGGTCATCAAGAAAAGACTGGAATGGGTTGGATAAATATTCACGACCATTGTTAGAACGAAAGCAGTGAAGTTTAGCGGAAAGTTGGGTGGTGATTTCTTGATAATAGGAACGAAACACGGAAAAGATTTCAAAACGATTTTTCAACAAATAGACCAAAGTCATCCGTGAAAAATCGTCGATGAAAGTAACAAAATATCGATAACCCATTTTAGATGGACTAGGACTGAGCCCCCAGATATCAAAATGAACCAAATGAAAAGGAGTGGATGCACGGGAGGTTGTTCGAGCAACATAGGTGACCCAATGATGTTTTGTGTAGCGACAGGACTCACATTCAAAAGGAAGAAGAGGTCCCAACTCCGGAAAAAGCTTTTGAAAGAATGGGGGCAGGTGGATGACCAAGGCGATAGTGAAGCCGGAAGGCATGATTAGAGGTGGCAGGACAGGCGAGAGTTGGGGTCGAGTCAAGCACATACACACCACCTTGAAGACGTCTACTATCAAGCACCCAAATCGTCGAATGCTCCTGAAATATAACCGAAACAGGTGAGAAGATGGTCTGACACTATAAGTCGGCTGTAAGTTTACTAATTGATAGTAAATTAAAGGGACAACTGGAAACAAAGGCAACAGCGGATAGTGTCCCAGGCGTAATTGAACAACTCTCATAACTAGCAATCTGCACTGTCTGACCATCGGTCACGGTAATATTACCTCCAGTCAAGGTCGATTTGTAGGACCGAAGAATACCTGCATCCCCAATGATGTGTTATGAGGCACCAGAGTCAAGAACCCATGAGGTGGACCATTGGGATAGACATGTTGTTGGAGTATCGCCATGAGCAACAGTGACGTTTGATGATGACACGGACTGTGTACTGAAAATGCACTTCGACAAAGTGTTGAAGATGCACGGTTGGTAGAGAATGGATGCTGAAATTGCACAGCTGAAACATCCAGGTATCAATTAGGTTATTGAACAAATATCCACATGGATGGCGGCGGGGCGCTACTGTGCATTTTGGGGCATCGCGTATTCGCACCAGAAGAGGTGGGCACGCAGGAGGTCATCGTTCACGGGGTGGGGGCGTGCAGGAGGTCGTCACGCACAGGGCGGAAGGGTTTCGTCGCGCTGGAGCTCAGGGCGGAAGGGGGGAGCCGTCACGTAAGGGCGGTGAGGGGTTTGTCGTGCAGGGAGCTGTCGGGTGTGGACGAGGCGGACGGGAGTCGTCGCACAGGGCGGAAGGGGGACGACACGCAGGGAGCACAGTCGTGCAGAGAGGGGCTACACCCCCTTTGATACCATGTTAGAAAGGAAACTTGTACCTCACAATGAGGTAGGGTGCTTAATTTATAGATGAAAAAAGCAGTACAACAGATTACCCACACCAATGTGGGATACGAAACTCTTAACAATGATTTTCTCAAACAAGAAGTTATCCATCGCCAAATGTATAGAGATTTCGGTTGTCGGCTCAAAGTCTACAACCTTCAACTGCATGTTCTCCATTTTTGTTGCTTCACACTTTGTTTCCTCATCATCATAAGCCGCTATGAAAAGTAGGAGTTGCGGGCGACTACAAGAATGCCCGAACTGCCACTGTTCATTGCACTTGGAACACAAACCAATCGTGCAATGAAGGAGGCGTCGTTGCTACTTTTCCCAGTTTCTCTTGGTCCAATGTCAACTGTTGAAGAAGTGGACCAGAGTGTGAGAGTCGTGTGATGGGGCCCTCCACTATACGCCTTATTAAGAGACAGATTGGACCATGTCTTAAACCCCCACCGCGTTCTCTAAGGAGGTTTCCTTCTTTGTCCGATTCCACTCATCGACATCTTGTGCTCGCCCCATCAAATGAATCGGAGATTCTGGCTTAAACAATTTTATTTCCACCTTAATCTCTTCAGAAGACCCATTCTTGAAAGCCGCTCGCAGAAATCTTCTTGCACCCCGAACAAGATCGCTGAATACAACTCAAACCTCCAAGGATATTCTTTCACTGAAGTTTCCTGCTTCAATCCCATTAACAAAACCATCATATCTCTTTCTTCAGATGGGTGGAACCTGAGAATGATGGCTTCCTTGAAGCCTTCCCAGTCTGGAAGCCCCAAGTGGTTCTCTACCCACAGGTAGCAGTGCAGAGGCCTTCTGTGCACAGTGGCCCCTCTCAATCTTGCTTGTCGATGGTTCAAAAGGTTGACCCCTCTCATCAGAAATGTTCCTTTCTACTCACACCACTAGTTTTGTTACTGTTTCATTTGGTTTGTCATGGTTATTAAGGACCCCGGGCTGTCCATGCATGGCATTAAAACATGATCCGGGTTCAACTCTCTTCTCTAACCTCACTACTATCCTTTTGATAGCCTTCTGGTCCTCTTGGTTCAAAGCACTAGCCTTTATCAATTCAGCCATCATATCTTTCAACTCATTCACCTTTGAACTGAAGCCCTCGAAATTACTTTCAAAAGCTTCAATCCGCTCCATTATGGTCACTAGCATTATCCCAACAATCGTCACTGCTCTGATAATGCATTCTTCACTTTCTTCCGTCAATTCAGCAACACCCCATAAAGTATTGTTTTCAAGCTTATATCAGCATTGCTCAACAATGCAATAAAAAAGCTACTGTAATGAAATTGATTCAACTCTAATACAAATAATCCAGAATTCTCCACAATCCAGGATTAAAGATAGAAAAACCAAAGAAACTTCCAGATTCCACAGGTTGGACACCTGTGAAGCTCCAACTCTAATACATATAATCCCTTGCAGTTGCACCTTTATTCCCAATTCCTAACAAACTTGCACGACTAACAAACCATCAGAAGCTGCCAACTGTCATATTCTAATGGGCTTTCCTCACTCTTCCTCGATTATCATCTGTTCATCCCATTACCGGTTTCTCTTGGACCTTTTCTTCTTTCACGCATAAACTTCAACTCTTGTGTTGCGTCAAAGACAAACCATGAGAAACTTAGGTCGTGTTTGATTTTGCAAAACGTATATGGTTTTCATTTTTCAAAAATGCATGAGAAAATGTATTGAATTATGTAAATGGAAAATATTTTTAAAAAGATCAAAATGGAAATGAGAGAATTTTGAAAAAAAATTGTTTTCATGTTTTCTGAAAAATGAAAATGCAGGAAGAGGTAAATCACATACTTTCTTGTTTCCTCCAACTATGCAAAATATTTTCTAACACATTTTTTAATAAATTTTAGGAAAATGAACATTTTCCAACAAACCAATTTCATCCTTTCAAATGTCATGCCAAGTATCCAATACCATAAAGCTGCTTTTCAGGGTTATGGGTCATCAGTGTCAGAGACTGAGGAACGCGATTTCTAGACCTTTTTTCTCTTCTGTCAGAACCCCAACAATAAAAAAAATTGAGAGCACTATTTGTCTAATAAAAAAAACAACCTTCCTTGGCTTGCTAGAGATGATTACTTGAACAAAAATCTAAAATCTATTGAGGGTAAGAACAACAAATACATCACCAGCAGGAACCAGCCCACTGTGGCATAGTGCATGTTTCTCGTCTGGAAGCTTTGCCAGACAAAGGGTCAGTAGTTCTGACCTGCAAAAGCAAAGGCATATCAATTCAATCATGTAAAGTTGACAAACCATATACAAGCAAACATATGAGAAATGAAATATAAAAAACAATGAGAAAATAATGACAGGTTAGGTCATTAGCAGAGCAAAAGCAGTTGCTCAATAGCATAATCAATACATGCTACCCAAAAATTTTCAATATAATTGGTCAATCTCTAAAAACAATTATTTGAAGAACATGATGATAATTCTCATCAGTGATGCTCACGGTCAAATAAATGCTTATTTAAGCATTTGCACAGACCAAACAATAATCTTCCAGCAGCTACAGAATTTGGAGTTAAAACACTAAGGCCCCGTTTAACAGTACTTATTGAAAACTGCTTATAGCACTTAAATGATGCTTTGCTAGAGGTGGAAATTTTGAACCCAACACGATATGAGTTAAACGGGTTTAGGTCATGTATAAATGAATTTGGGTTGTCATCGGGTTGACTCATATAACACAATTAATATTCAGGTCGGGTTCGGGTTGACAATTCTTGACCAGCATAACCCTTGTAACCTGATTAAAAATATGATAATATAAAATATTAAAAATATAATGATAACATATTTTATTCTTATAATCAACTTCATTTCAAATAATTCAACATGTTTATAACAGATTATTTATTTTAAATGGTTTAAGAAGGTCGAGTGGCAGCATGGATAACATGTGTTTCATATTAATTAGGTTGTTTTTATTCTAAATGGGATGATTTAATTTAGTTAGGTAATTGATGTAATATTAACTAGTTCCCCCAACTCCCCCGAGCGACGCACCCATAGTTAAAGTGCTTTCGGAAAGTCTGCTTCGACTTGCCGGTGACGTTCCCAGTTCTGCTCCCAAGCCAAAGGACGATTCCCTCAATAATGATCCCCCCAACCTCCTCCAGCCTTTCCCTCCCTTTAAACACCCGTGGACCCCCCCCCTCACAATCCCAACATATTCCCCCTAGGCCCCCCATGCAGTTACAGCTCTACCCTCCTGGATCCCAGCATAACAGCAGCCCCCTTGCATTCCTATTAGGTTCCCAAAACAGTCAACCCGACACGAACCCGACCCATGTACCTGAATTGTCACCTCCAATGCTTGCCTTGTTTCTGGACAAAAGCACTTTTTCAATAAGCAATCCAATAACACTTATACAAAAGCACTTCTCAAAAGCGAAAAGTACTATAAGCAGTTTTCAATAAATGAGGTCAAATGGAGTCAAACCATGGACCCCAAAAATATTCAAGAAAAGAAGAGAGGAAAAAAAAATAGCAGCAATAGCAGGATTAATCAGTGGAAAAAAAATAAACAAAATTTGTTCCTGTTGGGGTTGAGAGTTTGCTTGCTCCTGTAAAGATAACACCACAGATTCAAAAATGTTACAGTATGAATGCATGGAAATTTATTGATGAACGGTGAAAATTTGAGAAAGGAATGGAGAAGCAAGCATATACCCAAGACAATGCTTTTGCAAGTGGTGGTTCTCCCATCTCAGTGGGTGTGAAATCATCCATTTCAGGAAGTCCTAGAGGCAACTCAGCTTCAGGAAGTGGAACAGTCTTGCCGGTGTCATCCAAGAAAACTACTGGTATAGGCTCTCCCCAGTATCGTTGCCGAGCAAAAAGCCAATCCCTCAATTTATAGTTTACCTGGAAAATGGAAAAGTTTGATAGAAGATAAGAACTATGTTGCCTCTCTGAACAAGTTGTAAACATAAACCCTAACGTGTGAACCCATGAAGACTAAGCTTTTAAAAAAAAACCTTTTTCTTTCCATTTCCAGTTTTCTCAGCCCACTCAATAACTTTGGAAGCAGCTTCTTTGCTAGACAAACCATTGATGTCAAGTCCTGATGTAGAACAACGTGAATTTTCAATTCTACCATCACCTGTATAAGGATTTTCATAGCTACAGAAGCTTTCATCATCTTTTGTCACGACCCAGCAAATTTTTATGTCGTATTTCAAAGCAAACACATAATCACGAGTGTCATGGGCAGGTACACACATTATCGCCCCTGTTCCATAACTGCATCAACAAGAAGTTTTTATTTTTTCATCATCATCAAAAAAATATGTTTTGAATGATGCTTAGAGACACAGAGATGTAACATGATAATTTAAGTGTGCATGAATCAGCAGCTTAAGACAAAGGGACACCAGCCAGCAGAAACCATGGACAAAGCCAAACACACCTCCCCAGAACATAATCTGCAACCCATATGGGCATGGCTTCACCGTTGGCCGGATTTTTTGCATAACACCCACTAAAGACCCCTGTCTTTTCTTTTTGAAGCTCAGTTCTCTCAAGCTCACTCTTTCTCAATGCAGTCTCTTTGTATTCCTCCACCTGTGTTCAATATTAGCACTTCGAAGACAGAACCAAATAGGCTCCATTTGACAACACTTACTGAAGACAGTTTCTAGCACTCATCACTTAAACTGTTCGAAAAAAATAAGTGGTGTTTTTTCTGCTCCTGAAAAAACATTTGCAATTAAATTTCGGAACAAAAACACTAAAGTGGCAGAAAAGCACTTCATCAATAAGCAATCTGGAAATACTTATTAAAAACGACTTACTAAACTTATCACTTACGATGAGCAGAGAAAAAAAGTGGTGTTTGTTCTGTTTCTGAAAAAACACTTCCACTTATTTTCAGAAGAAATAAATGCCAAGAATCACTTTTTCAATAAGCAATCTCGAAACACTAACACAAAAGCGCTTACCACTTATGATAAATGCTTCTGCAAAAGTGTTTCCAGATTGCTTATTGAAAGTGCTTTTCTGCCACTTATTCGAGTAATTTTCTTCTGGAATATAAGTGCAATTCTTTTTTCAGAAACAGCACTGACAATACTTTTTCAAACTTCTATTATAAGTGCTGCTGTCAAACAAATCCAAGTGTTGTCAAACGCAACCTTATACAGAAGCATGTATCATAAGCGATAAGTGCTATGAGCAGTTTTCAATAAGTGATGTCAAACGGAGCCATGGAGAAAATTAAGAGAAGAAGCAGAGTAACATACACTTTCTCTTCTGGCTTTAAAAACTAATGATGGAAGCAAGAAGTGCTCTGGTGCCAATACTAGATAACTGCAAACAAGAAGGGATAAGTATTAAATCATATCACCATACTCAAGTCTAGTTGGAAAACATAGGAGAAAAGAATTTAATACAAAGGCAGGGTAAATACGTTGCCCCAAATATTGTGTCGGGCCTTGTCGTGTAGACAGTGATTTTCAGGTCTGTTTCCCGTCCATCAGAATCAAGAACAGAAAAATCCAACTCAGCCCCCTCTGACCTTCCTATCCAGTTCCTTTGCATTTCCTTGACACTCTCTGGCCAGTCAAGTTCATCCAAGTCTTCAAGAAGGCGATCTGCGTATGCAGTGATCTTGAGCATCCACTGCCTCATTGGCTGGTTAGTAATGATCATTGACACTACAGTTAAACGATCAACCCAGATAAAATTGTATTGGTCATGGTCTATAAAGGCACATCAAAGATAACAGAACATAAAGGAAAATAAGCACACCTTCCGAACAACTGGATGGCCTCCACGCTCACTAACACCGCCCACTACCTCCTCATTAGCCAAAACTGTGCCTAGGGCAGGGCACCAGTTAACAGGAACTTCAGCCTGAGTATTTTTAGGCAAACAATCAGATCTGGGATTTAGAAGGCAAGCGGAAAGGCATATATCAATTGAGTAAGAAACCATAATCATTAATTAATACTGAACTTGATATGCCAGTCCACTCTTTAGAAGCTGAAGAAAGATCCACTGTGTCCACTTAAAGTACGAGGGCTCTATTGTAGAAATTTCCCGGTCCCAGTCATATGAGAAACCCAGCGACTTAAGCTGCATGGAAAATAAGATACGGATGCTTAGAGAAAGAATTAGACTAACTTGCAAACCTCAGATGATGAATGGTAAAAAATAATTGAGATCTCAATGTATCTATCTATCCAGAATCATTAGGGTGTGATGATAAAATAAAATAGGGGACTGAAACAGGTACATGTTTTAGGATAGAAAAGGTACAAATGCATAGAGAAAGGATAAGACTAACTTGCAAACTGCAGATAATGAATGGTTAAAAATAATTGAGATATCAATGTATCTATCTGACCAGAATCATTAGGATGTGATGATAAAATAAAATAGTGGACCGAAACAGGTACATGTTTTAGGATAGAAGAGGTAGTGCAGAACACTTCATTGACATGAGGAATTGAAAACTTCTTTAAGGCAGGAGGAAGTATACCATGGAAAGAATAATCAAGTGCATATTATCCACTACAACCCAACACTAGCCCATCAAATCAAAGTTTTGAACTTCCAATGTGAGTTTGACTCAGCCATGCCCTGCTATTTAGCAAAAAATGGTACGCCGAATGACACATAGGCTATTTTAGCGCGCGATGGAAGCCTTTTTTGATGGAAAGAAAAAAGACACGAACGAGGGAATGGGAAAAGGATTGGTGAGTCAATAGTTTGTTTAATATGCATGGAAAGTGTGTGATTAAATATGGTGAATAATACAAATAAATGAAAACAAAAAATTTAATATATTTTTTTCATTATTTAAGAGAGATCGTTCACGATAACACATAAAATCAGGGACAATTATATCCATAAAATTCATTTTCCAGGGAAAGGATGGACAATCCATCCAAAATTGGAACAAATTTTGATTCCCTTAGATGATAAAACAAACACCTTGTCCCGTACCAAACATGGTTTCTGACTATTCTTTCACTCATTCCTTTTCCCAGAGCACTGTTTTATCGTACCAAACGTAACCGTGGTGTTGCACTTTTATTTTATTAAAGGAAGAATGGAAAGCTGATTTTCAAATCTCAACCTGAGCAGTCCTTAAAAAGCATGAACCAGATAACAGAGAATAGCCAAAACTTCAACCATTCCATATCTAGTAAAATGTCACACCCATATTTAAAACAACAAGGTTGTGAAAGATGGAAATGGGGTGGTATGACCTGAAAGCGAAAGCGTCCAATGTTCCTCATTGTTGTGATCTTCGGGTGAGTTCCTGTCTAAAGAACCATGATGCTCAAAATTAATGAAGGGATTTTGAAAATGGTAATTCAATTTCAGAATGTTAAGATCATCTCCAACCCAAAAATTCCAAAATGGAATAAGGTTACTCTAAAATGGAGAATCTACAATGAAATCATCTCTAATTCATAACTCCATTTTTAACACTGAAAATAATATTCTTTGAATATTCCTATTTTTTAGTAAATATAAACATTTACAAAACAAATAAATGAAATAGATTTAAAACATGGATAGCGTTGATTCAGTGGGATGTCAAATTTGGCGTTGTACTGTAGCAAAATGCCGGAATGGCGTGAAAAGTAGCATGGGTTGGAACCCGAATTTTATGCAAAGATATCATTTTAATGCTATTTTTGCATGGGTCGGAGATGCTCTAAAATTGAGCAGCAAAGAACCTCGATGGCATATTGTTCGGCAGGCAGTCCAAATGCATCCCATCCCATTGGATGCAACACATTATAACCCTGCATCCGCTTGAATCTGGCGAGAATATCTGTAGCAGTATATCCGAGAGGGTGGCCAACATGCAAACCAGCTCCACTGCAACAATAGATCAAATAAACACCAGCCCGCTTAGACAGTGGTTAGTGCAATCAAACTCGCATAAACCTACTAAATAAAGTGCATTCAGAAACAGGGAAGAGACAGTTGACTATCAAACAAAATTCTTCGATTGCTGAAAGCGAGTTATTGAATAAATTTAGGATGGAATGGATGTTAGAAGACGGTAAAAGGGCACGATGAAGGCAGAAAAAAAAGGATTGGAGAACCTGGGATAAGGAAACATGTCGAGAACGTAGTACTTTGGCTTGGAGCTATCGATGTCATCATCAGGGGTTCGAAAAGTTCGATTTCTTTCCCAAAATCGCTGCCAACGGGGCTCAATTTCGTGAAAAGGGTACGCCCTCGTCAGCACCGGCGGCTTCGCCGTTTGCTTCTTATCTACTGGTTCGCTCAGTTTCACAATAACAATGTTCCGGCCCCGGAAAGTGGAAGCAGCAGGACAACTCGAAGTACGAAAGCTGGAAAATGTGGATTCGCTGAACTTCTGAGACCGGAGTCTCTGTGAGGAGGGGATAAATGGATAAGATGGAATGGCTTCACAGAGCAGTTGCGCATGCAGATGAGCCTCCATTTTATCGACAAAACGATGAGAACCGGAAGAAGCAGATCGCAGAAGAAACGGTCACGACCGAGTACGGTGTGTCTTTCATATCTGCTAAGATTGTTATTTCCAAAAATCATATTTATAAAATTGCAAGTTGTTATCATCAAGTCATGATATTTACATTAATCATATTCATGCTTACCGGCAGCAAACATTTCATGTTTTTTTGATAAAAGTATATTCAATTTTTTATCACAAAGTAATGTAATATTTACATTAATCATGTTCATGCTTACTAACAACAAACATTTCAAGTTTTTAGATAAAATGATATTCAATGGTCATTCCAATGAGTTTATGTTGTAACATTTTGAATCGGTTCACTATTCAAACCCGATCTAGAACCATATTTGAATGTTACTTGGCCTTTGGTGTTGTCCCCCTAAAAACTCTATAGATAAAACAAAAACACCAATATAATCCATGGGGGACGGTATGAAAACCTAATACCCATGACAAACACATCCCTGTAACGAAATCAAATGGATGTAAATGCATACAATAATAATACAACATAACAGTAATGAATACAAAATACTCTGCAATACGATGACAGTCTTGTGTGATCAACCCACCCATCGCTGACAATACAACCACCACATGTGTCCACTCGACAATCTTTGTCACTTCATCCAATCCAACAAAGTTGTGTCCAAACAACCTGCAACCCATGCAACATCATTTGCATGTGCACCAGGATGCACATGCAATGGGCGAATACCAGTAGGATACTCTAAAGTCTTTTTATGCAATGAGCCTTAAATGGGTTTTATAAAACACGTCCACCCCATGGCATTTTATAAAATTGAAATAGGCAATTCAAATAACAATAATGAGTAAGCTTTCAATAAACTACAACCCACACAAAACCATTGTCACATTTTCAAACCAACACCACGTGCTCGCCTTGTCAAAAAACACACATCATTGTCACGTTTTCAAACCAACACCACATGCCCCACCCTTTCAAACAACATATGAGTGTACTGATGGGTTTCATGGTACATCTCTATGCCCATTAGCATCGAAAGAATACTCAAAATTCATGGCAATATCAACAAAGAGTGAAAACGATAAGATGAAACAAGAAAGCCATAAACCAAACACATCTCATTGTTCAGGCCATCGATCTTCGTTGGCAGTGAGTATGATCGAGCTCCCTCAACAACCAATAGGTTCTTGATGGGAATGAGGGAATTATCTTATGATCATACACAATAGAAGAAACCCCAAACACAACCCATAACACCTTTGACAATATCAACATGTGAATATAATGAAAGACAAAGCATACTTGTAATTCAGAAACAGACGTCGCCATCTTCTCATTTGATAGAGTGGGCTTGATGGCGATCACTTAAGTAGCAAGCAACAACTTCCTACCCCCGCTAAGTGATCCACCGACCTTAGGATCCACGATCGAATCACGAGGCTTCTCATGCATTAAGAGGGGTGTTAGCGCCTTCGTTGCATGCGATGAATGAATCCACGAGAAGAAGAGATTTTCATAAAAATTTGCATGAAATTGATGATCTCCATCACCTCTAATGTGTTCGTGTTCCACACCCCTACCAACGAGAGAACTCCCTCTATATAAGTGATGTTTGATGCTACTCTGTGAATAAAGAACGTGTCGAGTGCATCAGGTGTCGTTAAATGCCACCCCTGAATTATGTATCATCGACGAGTGCATTGAACTCATTCAATGAACGTATGCAAAGCCATTGATCCATTTGATGAAGATCGCATGGGAGGGAGGTGGCAGATGCATGCACCCTCGAGTTGCATCACATGAAACCGGGTTACGATGACATCAATGTAACATTAGGCTCATACTTAAGAATGCATTGGCAAACAACGCATTCATAAGCAATATGCATCACATGCATATTATTTTGGCGTACATCCTACAATCCTTCTCTTACACTAAAATCCTTAAGGACTTCATGCAAAACTTCAAAAATGAATCCATCCAAAATTTCTTTTGGAAATGGTTTTTGTAACGTCCCCGACCCAGGAGCCACTAAACCGCTGCCCCGAGCCGAGTAGTTACATGACCTCAAGCACGCCTCCTCATACGCTAGAGGTTGCCGACTAGTAGCGAGGGTCCAATAGGTCATGTGGGGAGACTATACCCTCAATACTAGAGTAAGACGCAACAAATAATAATTGAAATAATGAAAACATAAGAGAACAATCCATAACATGCATAAATAACCAAATCTCAAAACTGGGTACAACTATAAACAACAATAAATATGCTATGCCATGCTACAATGTCAAGTGAACAAAACCCAAAAGAAAGAAAATGGTAGAATCCCTAAAATAGTCTGAACTCCAAGTCTGGAACTTCACCCAAACATGTCTCATGTTCAACTCATCTCCCTAGCATAGGGCCCTTACCCTTGTCCTGACCTACAAGCATGAAATCTGCTCGGGTACCCAATGGCGGTCCGAGCAGGGTGCGAGTATAACTCAGTAGGCCACCACCAACGGCGTCTAAACAATATCCAGTAAGGCAGATAGTGCATGCAAATGATAAATGAAGGCAAGTTAAGGTAAACAGTTCAATAGGCTATATTCATTTATGTTCCTTTAAGTTAACCCACCAATTAACCCATGTTTATTACTAAGACATTTTATTTATCATGTCACCCTTTTCATGTGTTCAATGGATTAAGCATGATCAACATTCTCAACATGTGGGAATTTAACAAGTCTTATCTCACTAGGCATCATTTGACAACAATTCTCAATATCCTCACCTTGAAGCCTCGGTCCAGGTGAAATGCAACTGTTAGGGGAATATAACTCCATCCCCTTCCCTAACCTGTGCATTTAGGGGAGGATCTAGAACCTCATTCCAACTCAACCTATGGGCATATAACCTCAAGTCAATACCCCACTCTACCAAACCATGTGCACATGCTTATTTTTCATTCACCACAAAACACCATATCACAACAACATAGCCAACATTGTTTACAATCATCACAATAATCTCAATAAATGGGAAATTAAATTTTTCCTCAATCCATTAACACATTCATTATTCATGTTACTTAACCCCTTTATCCCCATTCCCATTTTTCATGCCTATCTCACTAAGCATATTCCAGTATAAAGCTAATCCCTAACATTTTCCCATTTACCCTTTTAACCCTTTTTCATGCCAACCAAACAACCTCTTAGGTAATTACCCAACCTAAGCGTTCTACTAAACACCAATTGCACATCACTTAAGCATATTAACATATTCTTCATAGGCTCTATGTTCTCGTACAATGACCTGCACTTACTTAGCTAGCTCTAAGTCCGGGGAATATCGACATGCCCTTCGGGTGGCCCTAATTTGGTCGAGTCATCCTCCTTGCATCCCATGGGGATCAATAGGGGTTCAATTAACCATTTAGACACCACTACATAACATCATGTAAAAGGAACCAAGAACTCTTCAAAAGAGGGCAAGAATAAAAACCCTACATGCACAAATCTACACAAAACCCAAGGGATATAACTTGTAGGCCACATACCTTGAATCTGTTGGCGAACACACTCCCAACCGAAGCCTTAGATCACGATTCAATCGACCCTTGAAGCTTTACCCTAAAACTCACCGAAAAGGTAGGGTTTGAGAGATTTGGATGGAGAGGGGAAAGAAATAGAAACCAAAAACCAAAAAGAAAAGCAAGAGGAAGATTGACCTTACCTGAATATTCAATTCGCAACTGACGGCGCTCCAAATGGCATAGAAACGAAGGATATCGACCTCTTGAAAGATCTTGGAAGCTTTGCTCATCACTAGGGTTGAAGGAGGAAGAGGGGGGAGAAATCATGAGTTGGGTATAAAAATCCCGCAATGGCATTTTTGTAATTTTTTAAAATTTTCTGGGCCGCACAGTTTACCCGCATGGTTTGCCAAACTGTGCGCAAACTGTGCAGACGTCACTGTCAAAAAATCCAACTCCTGCACGGTTTACCTGGGCTGCCCGCACGGTTAGCACTAACCGTGCACAGACCGTGCGGTTAGCCTATAAAGGAACCAAGAACTCTTCAAAAGAGGGCAAGAATAAAAACCCTACATGCACAAATCTACACAAAACCCAAGGGATATAACTTGTAAGCCACATACCTTGAATCTATTGGCGAACACACTCCCAACCGAAGCCTTAGATCACGATTCAACCGACCCTTGAAGCTTTACCCTAAAACTCACCAAAAAGGTAGGGTTTGAGAGCTTTGGATGGAGAGGGGAAAGAAATAGAAACCCTAAACCAAAAAGAAAAGCAAGAGGGAGATTAACCTTACCTGAATATTCAATTCACAACTGACGGCGCTCCAAATGGCATAGAAACGAAGGATATCGACCTCTTGAAAGATCTTGGAAGCTTTGCTCGTCACTAGGGTTGAAGGAGGAAGAGGGGGGAGAAATCCTGAGTTGGGTATAAAAATCCCACAATGGCATTTTTGTAATTTTTTAAAATTTTTTGGGCCGCACAGTTTACCCGCATGGTTTGCCAAACTGTGCGCAAACTGTGCAGACGTCACTATCCAAAAATCCAACTCCTGCACAGTTTACCTGGGTTGCCCGCACGGTTAGCACCAACCGTGCGCAGACCGTGCGGTTAGCCAATAAAACTCATTTCCCCCCTTCACTACTACAAATACGCCCTTTATCAGCGCTAAAAAGGGTCTTTAACAGCGCTAGAAAAAGCGCTGTTAAAGACGGCAAAGATAAAGGGGGGGTCCTCTTTATCAGCGCTCAAAAAAATCGCTGATAAATACCCCTTTTATCAGCGCTAAAAAAAAGCGCTGATATAGGACTCCCTTATCAGCGCTAAAAAAAGCGCTGATAAAAGTACCCCTTTATCAGCGCTTTTTTAGCGCTAATAAAGGGGTCCTATATCAGCGCTTCCTTTATCAGCACTTTTGTTTTAGCGCTGATAAAGGACCCGTTTATCAGCGCTTTTAAAAAAGCGCTGATAAAAGTTAAAAAAAATTCAAAATTGTTAAAAAAAATTCAAAAAAATTCAAAAAAATTACAAAAAATTAAAAAAATCATGCCAACCGTGGGGGGATTTTATAGCGCTTGAGCCCCCCTTTTAACAGCGCTTTCCAGCTCCTCAAGTGCCCGCACACACCCCCTCCACCCTTTATCAGCACTAGCCCCCAACATCCACCCTCATGCGCGCGCCTCTACCTCCAGCAGGTTTTGAACTCAAGACCTCCCCCCTGCGCGCCTAAGCCCTTACCACTACTCTATTTTGATTTGTTTTCTATTTCATGATATCTCTCTCTCTATATATATAGTTATATTTATTCGTATAGTAATATATATTTATATTAATATATATATATAGTGATATTAATATATATATATATAGTTATATTAATATATATCTCTATTTATATATATATAGTTATATTTATTCATATAATAATATATATTTATATTAATATATCTATATATAATTATATTAATATATAGTAGTTATATAAATATTCATATATTGGTATTTTAAATAAAATGGATATTAGTTATTATTTAGATAGATCTAATATATTTTATATGTAAATATGTTTAATTATTTATTTTAAAATTTTAATTTTTAGGTGTGAATATATAAAAAATATGTACATATAGTTATATATTTGATTATAAATAGCAGTGCATTATAAAAAATGATAAAATTTCAAATACATAATATCAATATGAATGTAATACCTTGGAATAAATTTAGTCCCCACCAAAAAATCCAATAATACCCCCTCAAACGAGGCTGAAAACCCACAAAATGTTAAAAAATCTGGGTACCCCGACTAAAAACTCAGTTTTGGAGGCCTTCTGGGCCACTTTTGGCCTTGAAAAATGTTTGTCTAGGGTCCCCTCTGGTCACAGAAACGTAGAACTCATCACAGGCTTCGATTTGATATGTGGTAGAGCTCAAACGGACACCTGGATCAAAAGTTATGGCCGTTTGAAGTTTGAGTTGCGTTTTCAACTTATTTTGGATCTTTTTTTAATTTTTTTAATTTTTTTAGTCTTCAAATTGTTATCAAATGACTACTACTCTATAATAATTATCAAATTATTAATTAAAAATATTTTTTAAATTTTTTAAGAAGCCATTTTCACTAAATATCTTATATATTAAGTATATTAAGTGTTAGTGTACATTTATACTTATCTAAAATATATTTAAAAATTACATATTATATCTATATCAATATAACTATATTTATATATTAATATATTAATATATATTTTTTATTTTTATTTTTGAATTCGACCCTTTATCAGCGCTTTTAAAAAAAGCGCTGATAAAGGGGTAATTTTATCAGCGCTTTTTTGAGCGCTGATAAAGCCCCCCCCTTTATCAGTGCTTTTTCGTTAGCGCTGATAAAGGGGGGGCGCTGAGAAAAACTGTTTTTGTGGTAGTGCTTTTTCGTGTCCCGAACCCCCGGAACACCCCTGAGCCTCCTTAAGGACTTTGGAAATCACTTAATTGACCAAAAAAAGGTCTTAAACTAAAACGTAAGTAAAACATACCTTACAGAGAAGTATGAGATCTTACAAACTCCCCACCTTATAATGGTTCGTCCTCGATCCGCTCTCCCAAGCATCATTGAGTTCCCAAAGAAAAGAGATCGTTCTACTGAACCCGTATATCTGATTCACGCTCCCAAGTTTCCTCCTAAACGTTTTCATGTTGCCATAGAACACGAACCAGGGGCACAACCTTACCCTACAAAACTCCCTCGCTATGATCTACAATACGAACCAGGTGCTCCTCAAAGGACGCATCAGCCTCAAGCTCGACATCCTCAGTATTTATCACATGAGATGGGTCAGGGTGATACTATCGAAGTTGTGAAACATAGAAAACATCATGCATTCCATTATACCGCTGTGGAAGAGCCAATCGGTAAGCTACCGGTCTGATCCTCTCCACAATATCAAATGGCCCCACATATCTAGGCACCAACTTGCCCTGTTTCCGAATTTGACGGTGACCCAACCTTGGAGACACTCGAAGAAACACACTATCACCCACCATGAACTCAAGAGGTCTATGGCGCTAATATGCATACAACTTCTGCCTACTCTGAGCTCTTGTCATATAATTTTGAATCAAATGAACCTTCTCCGACGTATCTTGCACAAGACTCGGCCCTAACAGCTCAGACTCTCTGACCTCTAACTAACACAAAGGTGATCTACATAGTCTCCCATAAAGTGCCTCAAAAGTTTCCATTTGAACTATAGCCTGAAAACTGTTGTTATAAGCAAACTCAACAAGCGACAAGTGCTTTTCCCATGAACCACCAAAATCTAGAAAACATTCTCTCAATGTGTATTCTATTACTTGAATTGTACGCTCTAACTACCCATTAGTCTATGGGTGGTAAACCGTACTCAGAAACACCTGGGTACCAAGTTCCTTCTGTAGTCCCTTCCAGAAGCACAAGGTGAAATGCAGATCACGATCTGAAACTATGGTTCTCAGAATTCCATGCAACCATACTATTTCTAGAACATACAACTCCCCTAACTAATCGACTATATAGGTCTCCTGAATCGGCAAGAAATGGGCCACTTTGGTCAACCGATCTACCACCACCCAAATGGCATCATTCTTCCAAGGTGTCCTCAGAAGACCCACTATGAAGTTCATCGTGACGTCATTTCACTTCCACTTTGGAATAGTCAACGACTGCAACAACCCACCTAGATGCTGATGTTCAGCCTTCACTTGTTGACAGGTAACCACAAAACTCGCCACTTCTTTCTTCATTCCCGACCATCAAAACTACATACGTAGGTCGCGGTACATCTTAGTCAAGCCCGTATGCACTTCCCACTTTGAGGCGTGGAACTCGCGCATCAACTCTTTTCGTACATCTGTCGGCACCACAACACGACCATAAACATAAGCAACTTCATCAGTGCCTAAGGTCCAACCAGAAGGTGACTCCCCACCTTTAAGACTTTCCTTCATAGATAAACATTCTAGATCTACCAACTGACTCTCTTTAACTCGACTCAAAAGCGCAGACTCAACTGCTATAGATGCAAGGGTCATCTACTCATGCCCCTCTTGTACCTCCAAATGCATCTCCGCAAATAAGGCCATCATCACCCACTCTGAATTGGATTCCTGAACTACTTGATTCTGAGTCTTTCGACTCAGAGCATCAACGACACTATTCCCTTTCTCAGGTGTGTACACTAACTCAAAATCAAAATACTGTAGGTACTCGATCCACTATCACTATCAAAGATTCAAATCTCACTGAGAGAAGATATATTTGAGACTTTTATGGTTGGTAAACACCGTAAAGGGTTCTCCCAACAAATAATGCCTCCAACACTTTAAGGCTTGAACCACAATAGCTAGCTCCAGATCATGAGTAGGATAATTTCTTTCATGTGGGCTCAACTACCTTGACCCGTAAGCTACAACCCAATCATCTTGCATCAACACTACCCCAAGTCTAACATCAGATGAATCACAGAACAAGGTACACTTCTTACCTGGTTTTGGTAAGATCAAAATCGGTGCGACATTCAACCGCTTCTTCAGCTCTTGGAAAGCATTCTCACAAGCCTCTGACCAATCAAACTTAACCCCCTTCCTGGTTAGGCCTGTGAGCGGTGCTTATAAATGAGATAAATCTCTAATAAACCTTCGGTAATAACCAGCCAAACCCATAAAACTCCAAATATCAGAGATGTTCTTGGGCTGCTCCCAAGACACCACAGCCTGCACCTTTTCTGGATCCACCAATATGCCTGACTCAGATATGATATGTCCCAAAAAGTGCACCTCATCAATCCAAAACTGACATTTTGATAGCTTGGCATAAATCATATGCTCTCTTAGTGTACTCAAGACAATGTCAAGATGTTTGACATGATCGTCATGAGTTTTGGAGTACAACAAAATGTTATCAATGAAAACAACTACAAACTGATCTAGATACGGGTGGAACATCCGGTTCATCAAGGCCATGAACACAGCTGGTGCATTGGTCAACCAAACGACATTACCGAGAATTCATACAACCCATACCTTCTTCGGAAAGCTGTCTGGGGTATGTCAGAAGGTCTCACCCTCAACTGATGGTATCCTGACCTCAAATCAATCTTAGAAAACACTAAGGAACCTCTCAGCTGATCAAATAGTTCATCAATTCTAGGAAGAGGGTATCAGTTCTTAACTGTCATCTAGTGATGCAAAACGGGCTCGCGACCCATGGGATTTGTAGATATGGGGTGGATATAGGGTGGGGAAAGCCTAAAAATTTTGACTGCAAAGAGCGCGGGCCAATGCAGGTTGAGCCCGCGCGGGTGCAGGCCAAAGCAGGTTGAGCCCGCATGGGTGTGAGATGACCTGTGGGCCTAATTTAATTTTTTTGTACAATATATGCTTCTTTGGCATTTTAGTTTTTTTTAAACATGATTAAACCATGACATATGATTTCTCACCATAATGGTCATACAAATTCACCATTCGTTTACATATGAATTTTAAATAGGACAATATTTATTGTTTTAATATGATATTATAATATTTATATAGTAATTATTAACTATATTCACATGGTGTATCATCACACTTCTCAAAAAATGGAACTCATCTCTCCTGCAGTTGGTTTCAATTCTAGAAGAGTTATTATAATTATAATATTTTTTGGACTGATTTAATTTTGTTATTACTTAATTTTATTTTGTTATTAAGAAAACATGAAAGGACATCATGAGACCCTAATATCCTCCTATGAAACCATTCATTGATTGAAGTGTCATTTTTCATTCATAGGTATATCCATTCGCATCACCACACAATCAATATCATCATTTTTCACCCCTCATTGACCACTCACCTAATTTGCATTGCAACAGTTCACCACCAGATCAGCGTCGACACATGACACCATTCATCCATAGAAAAATGTTCCATCACATCTCTTAAAACTCTAGAAATTGTAAATTCATACTTCTCCCAACAACTAAAATTAAGAATGAGAAAAAAATACAATATTTAAATGATTATAAATAGTATTTTTCTTAAATGCGGGCAGCCCATGGGAAACCCGCGGGCTTATATGGGGCGAGGCGGGCTTGGATTTTTTTGTTCACATTATATGCGGGCTTTTACGGACAAACCCGCATGGGATCAAACCCACACAGGCTTGGCCCGCCCCACCCCATCCCACCCGTTTTGCATTACTACTGTCATCTGGTTTAGCTTTCTATAATCGATACATAACCTTAGTGATCCGTCATCCTTCTTAGAAAATAACACAGGAGATCCCCAAGGTGATGTACTAGGACGTATAAACCCCTTACACTCCAATTCATCTAACTGAATTTTCAATTCTTGGAGCTCTGCTGGCGCATCTGGTAAGGTGGAATGGAAACTGGCTCCGCTCTAGGCAACAAATCGATTGTAAACTCAACATCTCTCTCGGGTGGTAACCCCGAGAATTCATCAGGAAACACATCCTGAAATTAGTCCACAACAAAAGGAAATATTGGCTATCATTTCTCTCCATCATCTATCATAAGGCATGCCACTTGAATCGTGATCTCCCTCATCTGATGGCGTAGCAGCCCTACGCGGCCCGCTCGAGTATCCCACTCACCATGAAGGACATGAGTGTTCCCATCTAGAGATGTTAATGTTACCTGGCATTGGTAACAGTCGATATGAGCTTGATATAACACCAACCAATCCATTCCCAAGATTAGGTCAAAACCTGACATATCTATTAAAAACAGATCCCACATAAAACGATACCCGCCAACCTACAAAGCACAACCCTTACACTACCTGATATCCTCAACTCGCACCCCTAGCGGAGTATCAAGCGACATTACCCCACATGAAGTCTCTATGGTTAAGCCCAACACAACTACAAACTGAGCATAAATAAAGGAATTTGTAGCACCTGTATCAAATAAAGAACTAGAAAATGTGGAAGCTACAAGAATCGTACATTGCACAGTAGATGACCCTGCCTCATCACCTTCAAGTGCAACCTGAACTACATGGAGATGACCTTACCCTTTACCCTGGGCTCCATCCTGAGTAACCTGCACTGCACTGCTCTGTTGGTAAGGGTGACCTCGCCCCAAAGTTTCACGCCCACCGCCCCTACCAGTACGACCCGTGGAGCTCCAACTGCCTGCCTGATATAGGGTAACCGACCCCATTCCTACACTCAACATCTACCTCTGACCTTTATCATTCCCTGACTGGCGCGAGTTCCTATAGAATCTCTGTACGTGGCCTAGCCTGCCGCATGCTCGGCATTCAACTGGTGGGTGGGGACACTGGTCATGCTTGTTCCTCAGCTTGACACACTAAAAATAGAATACTTGGTCGCCACCCTGAGAAGATGACCCCCTCTTCTGACTGATCTATGCACTTCCACCCTACTGAAAGGTTCCAAAGTGGCACTTTCTACTATCAGAATCCACACCACTTGATCTCCCAACTGGCGCCACAAGTTCACTACCTAAATCTCCCTTCAGGTTTCCTTTTGAGATAAGGGCTTGATCCACCACTTTAGCAAACCTTTTTAGACAAAATATATTTACCTGAGATCTGATCTCATGTCTCAACCCGTCTTGGAAGCGTTTCACCACAGCTGCCTCATATCCCATCAATGTCCAAATGAAGCATCTCAAATCGGTGAAACGACTAGCATAGTCCATCACAAACATTGTCCCCTGAGTCAACCTTATAAAATCTGCAGCCTTCTCTTGCCTCAAGGTTTCTGGATAGAAGTGATCAAGAAACTTCTCCTGAAAATCTTTCCACATCATCCCCTCAGCCTGCTCTGTCTGAACCATAACGTCCCACCAACGTTTTGCTTTCCCCCTAAGCATATAGGTTACTAACTTGACTCACTTATCGAGAGGAGTCTCTAGATGTCTGAGAATAGTTTGGATGGACTCTATCCAGAACTCTTCTGCTTCTGGACCACTCTCTCTGGTAAAGGTCAGAGGGTGTTGCAGCTGAAACTCCCTAGTCAGCTCAAACATGCTCGGTGCAACCCGCCATGGGTCTCATTCCATCATCTGCATAAAACGAGCAAAGTTATCTTGGAAATTCTCTTCCCTATCTCCTTGGACCATCGCATTCTCCTACTCCACTACTAGAGAAGTGTTCTTGGCAACGTCCTTATTCCGCCTCCGAGGTGGCGTGTTTTATGGGCGGTGTGGAAATGGCATGATGAGGATCATCACCCATCCCTTTTTCTATAGAGACGGGTTCTCATCGAATTTACCATTCCTTTGTTTCGACCTGTTCAACGTCATTATCCTTTAAAGAAGGTTTAATTAACCATACGGGAACTATTGGTCCTAGTAGGCGATTGTGTGGGGTTCAAACACTCATGAAATCGGTCCTTCTTGGATATAAATTCCTCATATGGTATGCAACAGGTTTATTCGTGGAGTCAAGAACACCCAACGACCCTGGTATCCATGATTCATGGACCTTCTTTCCAAAGGCAAGCGCGCGTTGGCTGACAATTTGGCCAACGACACTTAAGGACTCTATTGGTCGAGAGGATGGGAGGTCAAGCTCACTGCACCCTTCCAGGGGAGGATTGTTTCCTGTTTTGAGACTCTCTTATAGATTTAAGTCGTGTTCATATGTTCGTGAATCCTTGGTTCATTCCCGAAGAGTGTGTCCACAAGATACCCTTGGTTTGCAAGATTGTTGTAAGCATGCATATATTTGATGCTACGGAGGTGGTGCTAAACTTGAGCCATATTATAAGGCACTCTAGAGTTTATCATCATCCAGGGGGATGGAAGGTGGATTGATTTTGGGATCAGGCCCACAAGGAGAGCTTCCTACATATCCTCGGGAGAGGAATCAGAACCCACGTAGTTCGAATGGTGTGGGTCTTATGCATGGGAGCTGCCCATTTGATGGGACATTATTGGGTGGAGCCTTTTGTATGGTCACCATTTTTAGATCGAGCCTTTTGGTAGGTGTTCTATGTATTTTGTTTTGATCAGGAATCAGAGTTCTTGTAGTTTAAAAGGATTGGTACTTACACATGGAAGCCACCCATTTGACAGAACTGATTGGGTGGACCCTTTTGGATGAGCACCCTTTTGAGATCAGGTCTTCTAGTAGGAATCCTACATATCCTGTTTTTATCGGGAACTAGAGTTCTCATAGTTCAAAAGGGTTGGGACTTACACATAGAAGTTTCCTATTTGACAGACATGATTGAGTGGACCCTTTTGGATGGGCACCCTTTTGAGCTCAGGCCTTCTGGTAGGCGTCCTACGTATCCTGTTTTGATCAGGAATCAGAGTTATCATAGTTTAGAATCATGTGGATGTTTTAATCCTTATAAACCTCTAAGAACATGTGATTCATCCTCGGTTTGAGAAAAAAGATGATGTGAAAGATTCAACAATGTGCATGCCTCCTCCCCTGTTGGTGGGGGAGGGAGAGCCCACGGCGGAATAGGCCGAGGCGACTGTGGCCGAGGGCACAGAGCAACAAACCCTTTAATGTGAGATGAAATTAAAGGTCATGCGACCCTGTCTCGGAAAATTAGGGACTTACCTCAGTGGGAGGTCCCTAGAGCACATTCTGGTAAGGGGAGAAGTTTTGTCCTTGTTAAATGGGGGAGCGAACATAACCCCTTTGACTGATCACTATTCCCCATTGAATGGAAAAGAAATTGATCACCCTTAATACCTAGAATGGGAAGGTTCACGTCGACATCCTAAGGTTTGGCTCTGATTTACCATGGGAATGTAGACTCACAGGAATTCCGGAAGCTCGCACCGTTGTGGGGAGAGCCTTCGTGAATCTGCTTACCGTGGGTACGTAGATTCAATGGGGTGCACTGATGCACCCAATGGTATGATCATACTAGTCTGGTGGCTTTGGAGGAGGCTTTGGCCTAATGTTGGAGGACTGGTTAGCATAGGTATCATGGAGGATTGGATGGTAGTAGAGGGGTGAGGTTGGAACTAGAATGAACAATACCCGAAAACACCCCATTATGTGTACTGACTTTTTATGCAGGATAGGGGAGGCTCTGCATACCATAGTGGTATATGGGTAGAAGGTTCTACCGCATACTGATGTGGTACGCGGGCATGGGTATAGAAAACCACGTTCCATAATTGTACGCGACCCATCATGCTGCTTTGGGTTTCATCCACGTACTGAGGTAGTACGCGGCGCCGGGTTCAGTCCGCGTAGCGGTACACTATGCGAAGCACCATATTGAAGGGGGGTCTGGGGGATCATCATTTGTGGGGAGTTCATCTATGAGAGGACTTTCATTCATGGTTCACCAGTTAGGTTCGTGGTTCTATTATTATTATTCAATTTCCCCATTTTATGGTTTACGGCCAGCTGTACCTGCGGAGGTAGTTGTTCACAGTTTGGGCTTCGTCGATGAAATAAGACAGAAGCTGGGGTGAAACCTCTAAGTCTCTATCAAGATTTCATTATCCTTCCTTCTCTCTGTCTATATCCCTCTGTCTCCCTTTTTTCCATACTTCTATTGTGCTTCTTTTATAGAGCATCGAAGCAATCGTATCTATTGGGCACGCAACACCATTTGCGGAGGCCCATTGATGTAATATCCTGACTCGTGGAAGACTCGGTCAACCAGGGTTTGCAGATGCTTTGGTTCATGATAATGGTTCACATAACCCTACTGATTTTCTTCGTCCATGAACTGATGAGTTCGTGGTACGGTATGCAGATCAGTCCTCACACGTATGAATCCGTCGGTGACTCGGTTCGCGGTCTGCCTTGCTCGCTGGCCATCACCTCGTGGGCCAGTGGTTCGCAGATCATATCGCATACCTGGCGGTTTGCGATCCATCTGCTCCATGTACCTTTCCTGGTGATGGTACACGAACCACTTAAAAAACCTTGAAAACTTTAATTCCTTCAAGTTCCTTTAAATAATTGCAACTCAATTTGAGTCCATTCACCTTGCTAGACTTGTAGAAGTACTTTATTCCTTCTTTAAAGCATTCGTGGGGGTATTTTCTTACCTTGGAAGAATTTTTAGGACCCTACAAATTCCCCCCATTGGAATGGTGTCTGTTCAGAACGAAAAGGGGACTATTCCAATGTAGAAGCGGTCCTGAACTGAAATGGTTCACGGTAGAACAGATGGACCCAGTAGGAGGGGACCACACCTATATATAGGGGCCCATGTCATTTGTCTTTTATCGTTTCTTACAACGAAAAGTATTCTTGATTTACCCAGCTTCCTTTTCTCTCACGCACCATGCTCCTTGCAAAAATCCCATTCGCGAACTGATCCATACGTTCCGTGAACTAATTTCCTCACCATTTCTCCATCCGCGTACCATATTTTGGATTTCACAAACAAGACTGTGGAATTTTAAGACTTAAAATATGGATTTCATGTAGGAGGATGCTACGTGACTGACTTGTCTGTATACCGCACTTGGATCGATGGACTAGAATTTAAGAATATTAACAATCCAAACTTAAACTTTAACCCACTAGTCTGAAATACAAACTTAATCAAGGCCTAGGTTTGTAGTATCCTATTTCTGTGAACCTTTATGTTCGTCGACCAATGATCTACATGCCAACGCCTCGCGGATGGTCCGCACACCATGGCTGTACGCGGTAGAACGCGACCGCGTACCGTAGCTGGAGGCGGGGTTACTTCCGCGTATCATGCAGTATGCGGGATGTGGCTACCGAGTACCGTTTCCAGAATCCATACGCGGAGCTTCATGTGGACATATTTTGAATCTTTTATCCATTCTTCCATTCCCCTTATCCAACATTTTTTTATCGGACTGACTTCTCGTCGGCTTTTGGATCTTTCTGTGCAAGCTACAATGGCTGATTCACAGGCTGCTGCAAAACCGATGAATACAAGGGAAACCATGGTGAGGAATGGCGACGATCATCTTTGAGCCCACATCATTCCCTATGACAACTTCTTGATGGTCTTCTTGACGCCAAAGCTTTTTGACGGTCTTCTTGACGCTAGAGCTCTTAGTTTACCCGTTATCCGTAAAGTTGCCACTTTACAACTTTGGTCTTCCTGCCAACGTGCCTCTACCATTGCCTAATCCTAACATCCCTTTCGTCCTATTAGAGGCACCACAAGGTCATGACCATGCCAACATTTCCCCAGTAGGAGAAGTCATCACCACTCTGATTCAGGATAATGTATTTATACCGTGAGGCTCGGAATGGACTTAGGGCAACTGTGAGTACTGCGATGGTGTCCCGAGACTAGATGCTCGAGAATAACCATCCATTATCAGCATCTCCCAAGAAAATCATAGTAGTGGGTAGAGAACCAAGTGGGATTTGCAGGCCAGAGGATGTTTCTCTGATGAGTGGGGCTGGGCGTTCTGGGTACATCAGACCTGTCTGGAGTCCCCCAACCAGTTGGAGGTAGTGGGTTTATACCAAGTAGCTTGGGTTTCCCAGTTTGCAATATTTTCTCCAGGTGAAATCCTTCCGGAATTTTTGAGCTACTGGTGTTCGAGCACCAACACCTTCCACCTATTGCATGGGAAGGTGGGAATCAGTCTATGGGATATCTACCAGCTTGGGGGACTCCCCATACTTGAAGAAATGTACAACGAGTTCCTCCCGGTAGCTGCTACATGGAACGACACCGATCACATGTCTCCTTTGATAAGGAGCTTACTGGTTATGGTAGTGGGACCACTGGATCATCCCCTCGAGGCTCGTTCCCTCATCTCATTCAAAGCGTGGATAAGGTTATTCCTATAGATGAATGAACCCAAGTCGAGGGCTCACCACAGTTGAACTTATCCCACTTGCCAGTCCCACCAAACTCCTAGTTCATATTGTGCTACCCTTGAAGCAGGGCTATATACCACATGGGGATATGAGCTTCAGTCAGACATTTCACTTGCACTTAGACTGGCAGGTTTCTTTTCCATGTTTTTAAGTGGATGTCTCTTCCCATCCTGTGACGTATATACCTGGGTTTGGGTTTGCATCTTGATGATGGATGCCATGATGGAAGAGAGTCGACCCATTAATTTGGCCCTTCCTACCCTCGCCTGGCTTTATGAATTGTTGGGACAGATACAGGAAGGCAGGCCTATGCATTGTCTCAGCGGACCGTTCCAATTCCTATATGGGTGGATGGTGGAACACTTCCCCTATTATGAATACCAGCATACCACACGGGTTCCCCATTCTGACTTTCATCCTACTCTCCTCAGCATTTCTGTTGTTCGCCCGAGGAATATGAGTGTTATCGATGCGGTTGGGCTATTGAACGATGCCTCTCATTTCTCGTTTGCATAGCATCCTACCCCTCATGGATCATTGAGAGGTGATATGGGCGGTTCCTTGGAGGAATGCTCATACCTCATCAACCTTCACGATGGGATGTTCACTGCTCGTATAGACTGAGTAGTCATTTGTGATTCATACCTCCCCTACCAGTTTTCCAAGAAATTTGGATGCCTTCAACAGATTGCGCTTCTTCTGGTTATTCAAATAAGGGGATAATCTCATCCCGTGGTTCTTCTCCAATTGTGGCTTATGGTGATGCCTAAAGGTGCTGCTAGGGAGATTATCATTCCTAACACAACGGGGACCACCTTTCTATCATTGGAGTATGCCTAACTATGGGTAGATTGTTACCCCAATGGGATACTAAAAGAACCAGTTCGGCGGGTGAAGAAACCCTTAACCATTTCCTGCCCCATCCTTGCCCCAATGAAAACACGACACATTCCTTCCACCGCAAAGAGTGTGACAGCTACGCCTTCTACTTTCGTCCCTACAACAACCAAGATAGATACACTTCCTACTCCTGCTCTTATGGTAAGAAGGCATTTAGGCCATCATCAAAAGTGTCTGGGAGGGGTTTCATCAGTACAACCCATTTCTATGGGAAGTGATTTAGACTACTCCCCTCCTGCAGATATTGCCCAAGAACTTAATGAGACTGGCCCCATCCTAGTATGACCAATCATCCCGGAAGCCACAGTTAGTCTTCCGCATCCGGCTCCAGTGGATAGGCCATCTGAAGGCAGAGAGAGTCTCCCATCTTGGGTGACCTACCATAGGTCCCTCCCCACTCCTATAGAGACGCTTCCTACTTACAGACACATGGAAATAGGGGAGGATCAAAGTACTAGTGTTGTGGCAAGGCATCAATTAGTGCGAAAAGAGACATGGTTCCAGTTATGTTCTCTTACCGTAAAGACACCCTTGTCCAATTTTGCTGACCAGGGTGACAATTTTCAATGTTTATTCACTGAGTTGGGTTCCAGCGGCTTTGATTATCAACACTTACACCTCCTTATTTACCAAATAGTCATTGCTCGAGAAGACCTTGCCTCCTGCGAGGACAAGATGGCCAGGTTCAATTATTCTCATCACCAGGTGGTGACCTTTCAAGATGTTTCAGAAGAATTTGATCATCTGACGACCGAGGAGGTGAAGGCCCGTGATTTGGTGGTGACCCAAGAGGAAGAGTTGCGGGAGTGCGAAGCCCGCGCAGTAAGGTTGAGGGAACAACTGGCCTCCTTGCATGCCAAATATGAAGTCGTAAAGAAGAAAGGGTGGGACCTTAAAGTTGTTCTAGAGCGGGTGTGTCCGATGGTCAAGGCCAAAACGGAAGAAAAGAGCTTCTTTAGAGCAGACTATGGATAGCCCGTGACAATCACTCGCCATACTTCTAGAAAGGGTGAACCGAGCCCCACTGTAGTTCTATCCCAAATCATGATATGTAATCTTCCCATTTTTTTGATACTTTGGAGAAACTCCGAATTGGGGATGTTCCTCCATTTTTTTCTGAACTCAATGGAACTGATTTGGCTTTTAAATATTTCTCTTTTTAACTTTTCCTACTGCGTCAACATCATTTTGACCGGGCATTAATTTTAAACCATGATTTGGAATCAGTAAACTGAAATAACCGAACCAAGCTCTAATTTTTTCCTGAGTCGTGGGTCTCAGCGAGCGTAGTTTGACTATTGCTGGGGTTTCATGGAAAACCCCATGAAATTTTGCATCTTTTTTTTACATTACCCTAATTTTTTCCTAAGCCTGATTGGTATGGGATTAGCGATCATAACTTGGATTTTCATAACTTGGATTTTTCTTAGGCCACCCTTCGTGGGTTTTCAACCTAACAAGCTTTATGCCTTTTCTGATGGCTCAATGTTTTCTCTTTTTTTTAGTGAACTGATACTTGAATTTATCCCAGAGGTGCCCTTTGTGAAATTTTCCTCTGGAAAGTATGATGTCTTTTTCACTGGCAGTTCAGAGTCCTTCCAATCAAACTTATTACTAATGTTTTCGGTCGAACAACTTTGACCAGACTTAACGGGGTAGGGCCATGACTTGGGACCATTATTGAGGAATGTTCTAGTATCTTCAGACATGGATTAAGGATTTTTCTTGACCCTTGATTTGTGGATTCTGAACATACATGAGGCTCGAGAGCCGCTTTAGGCATATAGAGGTAGGAAATGACTCTCCTAGGGACAAATTTTCCTTTGATTGATGGCCATTTTTGTGGGCGACATATACAGAGCCACCAGGGCATGATGTGTATAGTCAATCAAAGGTGTTCATGAGACACTGACCTTCCATTTCTGATGGACTGGTGGGATTTGAAACATTTTGAATTTATTTTGATGTTGGGATCCATAGTGAGTGGTTGGCCTGATTAGTGGTGTCTGAGGACATTGGGGATATTCATGTCGGCTTTGAGTGGACAACCATTCCCACATGATTCTTAATTTCATGAGAGAGGGCTAGTGAATGGTCAGTTCGATTAAGAGTCTTTTTTTTATGTCATGGGTACTTGGAAAGAAATAGGTACATAAGCCTCCATCCAGGAGTTTTCTAAATATGGGGGTGTGATAAGACATGAATGTCAATTGAGCATACAGAAGCTAGAAAGTAATCTCTTAGGGATGAATTTGCCTATGATTGATGACCATTTTTCTGGGCGACATATGTAGAGCCACCGGTCATGGTATGCATAGTCAAGAAAAGGTGTCTGCAGGACATTGGTTTTTCGTCTCTGATGGCCATTGAGGATTATGGAGATTGGGAACTTTCTGAATACGGTACGTAACCTTCGACCAGGGGTTCTCTTGAACATAAAAGGAGTAATTTTAACTGAACTTCTTCAGGGAAACCCAGAAACAAGTGGGGACACTCTTCTTTTGTATACGGGTCAATTTCACGCATACAGATGAGATATCTTTAGAATCCTAAAAAGGGACCATAGATGAATTAGACCTATATATTCTGATATATCCAGGATATGTGTAAGGAGGAAATTATAAACCATGACTATAAGGGACCTTAAATCAGGAGGGATGGGACGAGTCTTGGAAGCCGTTGGGCATACTGAGATAAAAGAGGACTCTCCTGGGGGAGAATTTTCCTTTGATTAACAACTGTTTTTGTGGGAAACATATGTAGAGCCATCGAGGCATGATATGCATAGTCAAGAAAAGGTGTCCTAAGTACACTAGCCTGTTGGAGTTGGTGGTCTAGAACCAACTACTTTGTACTTTATTCATTAAATAAAAGCCTTATCACATATTGATTGTTATTCTGCGTGACATGTCATGTGATAATGTCCTAAGGACAGCTATTGCATTAAAGGGTCGTAGTGGATCCCTGCTATGATGAGAACCCGGAAGTGCCATAACACTGTTATTGAATGTATGTTCTATGGTCGGATGATATTATTTGAGGGACACAAATAATACATGTCATTAGGGGTGAGGACTCATAAAACTTTGAGGCACCTTCTCATGGTGTGCGCCCGTGGTAATATCCAAGAGGATATTATGAGAATGAGACCCGCCAGTAGGAAATCCACATTTCATAGTGTCATTGGATGTTCCTATCTGCGGACGTGTGTATTGGTCCTTAGACTTTAAGATTATTATTAATGGGTATTACAACTCACGCACTTAGATGTATTAATGAAAACTGTGACGAAACACTGTTCGTAGTGAGGTAGGATACGTTGGGTGCGTCACGAGTAATACCGCATTAATAGATAATGCGAGAAAGGATTTGTCTATTCCGTTCTATAACGGAAGTAGATATCTCAGGCCCTTTGATGGAATTGATACAACCTAAATAAATCCATGTCCATGGTAAGGTATGTGCAAGTTCAATTCCAAGAAGTCAAAGAAAGAATAATCAAGCACATGGGTTGATGGCACTAGCATGCAACCCGCTTGATTGGAGATATCAAGACAAAGGGATTATATTACATGGTAAGCGTTCGTAGGAGGTGACACATCATTGCGGTGTTAACTTCTTTCTCTATGGGTGCCTTGGCGTGTTGCTAGACTCTAACCTTGGACTTTAGGCAGGCTCCACTTAATGCCACTGAGAAAGAGGCCTAGAGGGTTACACACCAAGTGTGTCTATGTATCTTAGTTAAATATTAATTTAACAAGTTGAATAAAGATTATTCTCGATTGTGGTTTAATAATTATTCAAGGATGTCTGATCGCATTTATTTCGACACTAGTTATTCGAGAGAATATATTGTGGGTGAAATAATATATATTTATTAGCGAGTAATGCAGTTACATTTATTTAATAAATAAATATCCATTACTCAAGGTCTAATAAATATGGAGGAAAATAAATAAAACTGAAAAATAAAAGTACACGCCGTGTAGTTTATTTTTTTTTTGGGATTCATGAGAAAATATTGTTTATTTAATTAAATGATATTAAATGTAATGCGTTGGACGCATGTCAAGTAATAATGATGGTCAACCGTCATTGTTAAGACATGGGGTATTAATAAGAATTAAATGAAATGATTAAATTCTTATGAGCAATTAATTTATTTTATTATTCTAGGTATTATAAATCCTAATTACATTATTCTCAAAAAGGTTAGCCATTTTGGTTGTGCACAAAGGATTGGAAATACTCTCAATCCAAGAGAGAATTCCCTTTCCACCAAGAACGCTTTCAAGTTACGAAAGCAAGATCCCCCACCGGATCAAGGCGATTGAAGACAGACATCGCAAGCGAAGGATCTTCTGCGCTAGCACCCGGAGTTCCCTTCGGCGATGTCCAGAGATACGTGGCACACGTGTGGATTACCGCTAGAGGAATCCTACACTTGGATTCTCCGACGCAACGACGGATCACATGATCGTGACCAGAGACACCAACAAAGAAATAATTCCATCGAGGTAATTATTATGAATTAATTAAATTAATTATAACCAACATATGAAGATCCTATCTCAAGGGTTCCGGGACTCTTCTTTTATTTTTCGTTCTTCGTTCTATTCTGAAGATCCGGCATTTTATATCGTGACAGATTTCAGATTGAACGTCGTTTAACGCTAAAATTAAAGTTGGACAAACCCACCAACGCGCTTCCGTTGCGCCCGGAACCTACAAGTGGTATCAGAGGGGTCATATCGCTGATTATAATTATTTAAGTTTTTCGTTGGTAATTTACGCATTTAATAATTTAGTTATTTCAATTCAAGTTTAATCGTTCTGGAAATCTGAATATCGAGATCCGTTCCTCCTCCCTCGTTTCTCGTTCACCTCACAGAAACGAATTTTTCTTTTAATTTTGATTAAAATAAAATAGAGGAACTCATCCGGAGGAGCCAAACGTTTCTGGCCGTATAACACCAGAATACACAACGTGTATTCGGAAGTACACGCCGTGTAGTCTAGGTTCAATGCATTGACTGATCCACCAAATCAGGTCATGTATTGAGGTCATTTATGACACCGTGTGTTGACTAGAAACAGGTGGCACACGGTTTCTGGATTACACGCCGTGTGGTCCAACTGAACACGGCGTGTAGTCCCTTCAGGTTCGGGTTGGGCCGTGTACCCCGTACACGGCTTGCCCGACTAGAAACCGTGTAACGCGAAAACTACATGGTGTGTGTCCAAAAGAACACATCGTGTACTCCTAAAATTTCCGAAGTACATTTACACGCCATGTCCCCAGGCGTGTACTTCAGATGGACGGTGAAGAAAAGTACACACTGTGTAGTCGGAACTACATGCCGTGTACTTACCCAAATTACGCAGATTTATTAAAATTTATTATTATATTATACAAACCCTTGAGACGTGTACCATGGTGAAGGCGTAAAGCTGAGGCACAACACGTGATAGTTGTTTTATATATATGTTTTTAATTTAACATCTACGTAATAAATGGGAATTCACTGGGTTGCCTCCAAGGTACAAGTTACGTACAAGGATAATTTTAAATGAATTTATTTGTTTAAAATTATGATGGATGAGAATCTCAAGGAAATTCAGAAAATGGATTTAAGATAAAAGGATTGATTAATTAAAGATAATTAATTAATTAGAGCGTGATTTATCTTAAACAATAACGATTAAAGAATTTAATACTAGTTTTATTTATGCGTAAATATCGTTGCATGTGTGGATGATCATGAGCTAGACCGAGACCTTTGTATGTGAATGGTTTCTTTTAATTTATTTATTTAAATTAATTTTTTTGGCCTGTGAGCCATCTCCTCATTAATATGTAGGGCCTACGTGCCCAAGGATTCTTTTATGTAAAAACCCCTTTTTACCCCTCACCTGCGTGTGAGATAAATGCATATGTAATGGATGGAGCTCCCAAGCTAGTGGAGGTAGCTCAAGTCAGGAGCTGAGGTGAAACCAATCCAAGGAGATACAAAGGTGGACAGGTGGAAAGCTGTAAACATGAACCCGCAAGGTTCAAGGCGTTTCTCCCCTAGGTCTTAGGTTAGTTTATCAACCGCTAGATAAAATAACCAATAGAACAAGCTCATGATCATACCATTTATTTTATTTCTGTCAGTTGCATGGTTTATTTATTGTGGGTGTGTTGTCACGATCACACAATTAATGAATATAACAATCATGCAAGATAGAACTAAAATAAGACCGATTTATACGTAAATATTATCTTAGACATGGTTAATCACTTAAGTATATCCCACTTAATATTAATAAGCATGTAATCAAAGATAATAAAATGGAAATTTATGTATAAGGATAAAATCCCTCAAAATAAATATTAAGTCAGCATAGCCTTCCATAATCTTGGTTAGAATCGAACCATAGTTCAAGGTGCTTGACCAACCCTAGTTGGGGTGCTTTCAATTATCGGGGAATTCTAATTCAAGGTTTTGGGTTGACTTGACTTGGTTCGCATTAAGGGTTGACTGCCACATCAGGACTTGGTGTGACCAAGAGGCAAAGGTTGAGGAAATCCAAAAAGGATTTCGGGATTGGGGAGTCCACTCAGCGAATCAAGGAGCTGCGAGTTAATGTAGTTAGCATTTGGAATGCCTACCTAAAACCCTTCAAGTTGCTTGACCAACCCTAGTTGGGGTAATGCAAAGGGAAATATGGATCCTTGACACTAGAATATTCATGCAACAGAATATTCTGAAGTCAATGGTGAGGGCTATTGGATTTCGATAAAATAGTGGGAGACTAATAAGTATTAATTTATTTATTTGTCTCAATTTTTATAATAAAGTACTAAACCTTTGCTCATCTTAATTTGTAGAAACGACAAGCAAATGACTTTAAACATATCATTGCGCACCATACTTGAAAAGGAAAACCTTCTCACCGGCACCAATTTCCAAGAGTGGCAGAGGCGTTTATGCGCCGTCCTTCGCCACGAAAGGAAATTATATGTGCTGGAAGAGCCTATTCCAGTTGCTCCTGGGAAAGAGGCTAGTGATGAGGAATTATCTCTCTACATGAAATACATGGATGATTCCATAGATGTCCAGTGTTTCATGCTATCGACCATGTCTAATGAGCTCTTGAAGCAACATGAAAACATGGACGCGTATAGCATGATGTCTCACCTTAAAGATCTCTACCAAGAGAAGGCGAGACAAGAGAGGTATGAGATCTCCAATGATTTGTTTACCACGAAGCTCGGAGAGTCCGCGCCAGCTGAGCCTCATGTAGTCAAGCTTATTGGCTACATTGAACGCCTGGACATCTTAGGGATTAAATTTACGGATGAGTTGCGTACATATCTCATCCTATCATCACTGCCCAAAACCTTATCTAGCTTCATTGTCAACTATAACATGAGCGGCAATGAGAAGAGTCTATCGGAGCTTCTGACCTTGATTCGCCAGGTAGATAAGGACATGGGGCGTGACAAACCCGCGGTCCTTATGCTGAACAAGAAAAGGAAGGACAAGGCAAAGGGGCCAAAGACTTATAAACGGTCTGAAGCCCCAAGCACTGTCCCTCCAAGAAGGGGAAGATCTAGAGGCAGAGTAAGGAACGGGAGGCAGTGTGTTTTTCATGTGGCAAGCAGGGCCACTGGAAGAGGAACTGCACCCAGAAGCGTGGGGACGCTAAAGGTGCGTTTGTTATCGAGTGAAATATTTCTATTTCTACACATTGGGTATTAGATACAGCTTGTGGGTCTCACATCTGTATTCAAATGCAGGAACCAAGTAGATTTAGAAATATCACCAGAGGATAGGTGGATCTTCGAGCTGCCAATGGCACAAGGCTGGCTGCATTGGCTATTGGCGACTACCACCTCTCATTGCCGACTGTGATGATTTTGGTCTTACATAACTATTATTATGTGCCTAGTGTTACCAAGAACATAATTTCGGTATCTTGTTTGGATATGGATGGATTTGTTTTCAAATTTGGAAATAAGGGTTGTCTCTTTTATAAGGACAACATATGTTATGGTATGGCACATTTAAATAATGGTTTGTATGTATTGAATTACGAAAACCAAGTGTTGGTAATCGATAACGAAACAAACTCACATGACTCATACATCAACCAGTTATGGCATCACCGCCTTGGTCATGTGAACGAGAAGCGTTTGACAAAGCTCTGCCAAGATGGCTATTTAGAATATACTAAGCTAAAACCACTTGATAGATGTCACACTTGTTTACAAGGAAAAATGACCAAGCCGCCTTTTGGTGGACAAGGTGAAAGGGCCACAGAGCTTCTAGGATTGGTACACACGGATATGTGTGGACCATTTCCAGTAGAAGCTAGAGGTGGATATTCTTACTTCATTACTTTTACTGATGATTTGAGTAGATATGGATATGTCTACTTAATGAGGTATAAGTCAGAGTCCTTAGAGAAATTTAAGGAATTCAAGAATGAAGCAGAGAATCATCTTGGTAAGAAGATAAAGAATCTTCGATCAGATCGAGGTGGAGAATATCTAAACTAAGAGTTCATCGATCTTCTACAGGAGTCTGGGATTCTATCTCAGCTCACTCCTCCTTATACACCACAGTGGAATGATGTTAGTGAAAGGAGGAACCACACCTTGTTGGACATGGTGAGGTCGATGACGAGTCATGCGGATCTTCCATTATCCTTTTGGGGATATGCATTACAAACTGCAGCATACACATTAAACCGAGTACCAACTAAGGTGGAAAATGGAATTCCATCCGAGTTATGGAATGGAAGGAAACCCACTTTGTCGCACACACGTGTATGGGGATGCGAGGCATTTGTTAAGGCCTTCTCAGTCAACAAACTAGCACCCCGGGGCACAAAGTGTATCTTTATAGGACATCCCAAGGAAACGAAAGGATATTACCTATATAACCCTCAAGACAAGAAAGTGATTGTCGCTAGACAAGCCGTCTTTCTTGATAGGGAGCACATCCTCAAGAATGATAGTGGGAGCAATATTGACTTAGACGAAGTTGATGCTCAAGATACACAGGAGTTGGTACAGGAACAAGTTCCACAGGTCCCCGTGGAAGAGGTTCCAGAAACACAAGTACTGCGTAGGAGCTCAAGAGAGGTAAGGGAACCAAAGAGATATGGTTTTCTAGTCATAGAGGATGGTGAATCATTATTGTTGGACAATGATGAACCTATCTCCTACAAGGAAGCAGTAGAAAGATCAGAATCTGCAAGATAGCTAGAAGCTATGAATTCTGAGATGGATTCCATGTATCAGAACCAAGTATGAGTTCTGGTCGATGAGCCAGTTGATGTAAAGCCTGTTGGATGAAAATGGGTATTCAAAAGAAAGCTGGACATGGAAGGTCAAGTTAGCACCTATAAAGCAAGGCTAGTGGCTAAAGGATTCAGACAGCGTCAAGGAATTGACTATGATGAAACCTTCTCACCAGTTGCCATGTTTAAATCCATAAGAATCATACTTGCCATAGCAGCTTACCATGACTATGAGATTTGGTATATGGATGTCAAAACAACATTCCTTAACGGGAACCTTCAGAAAGATGTCTATATGACACAACCAGAAGGGTTTGTGACACCAAGTGAAGCCAAACGGGTTTTCAAGTTGCATAAATCCATTTATGTATTGAAGCAAGCATCCAGGTCATGGAACATTCGATTTGATGAAGCCATAAAAGAATTTGGTTTCATTAATAACAAATGTGAGCCATGTGTTTATAAGAGGTTTAATGGGAATGCGTTCGTCATCCTAGTGGTATATGTTGATGACATATTGCTTATTGGAAACGACATACCAGCCTTACAGTCAGTTAAGTACTGGTTGAACAAGTGTTTCTCCATGAAGGACTTAGGGGAAGAAGCCTACATTCTAGGGATCAAGATCATTCGTGATAGATCCAAGAGGCTGCTTGGACTAAGTCAGGGTACATACATTGACCAGATACTAAAGAGATTTAGTATGAAAAAATCCAAGAGGGGATTGGTTCCAGTGTCACATGGCTTACATCTTTCTAAGAAAATGTGTCCCCAAACACAACAGGAGAAAGATAGGATGAGTAAGATCCCATATGCTTAGAATATAGGATCCATCATGTATGCCATGTTATGTACCAGGCTTGATGTTGCCTATCCACTGATCATGGTAGGCAAATATCAAGCAGATCCAGGATAACAACATTGGACTACTTTTAAGACTATCCTTAAGTATCTGAGAAGAATTAAGGATATGTTCCTGGTGTATGGAGGAGACGAGGAGCTTTTCATAAGAGGGTATGCTGATGCTGGTTTTCAAACAGATCAAAATGATCTGAAGTCGCAATCTGGATATGTTTTCTGTCTCAATGGAGGAGCTGTGAGCTGGAAGAGTTCAAAGCAGCCAATTGTCACCGATTCTACAGCGGAGTCCGAGTATATAGAGACTTCTGATGCAGCCAAAGAAGCCGTCTGGATTTGGAACTTTGTCCAGGATCTTGATGTGGTGCCTAGCAGTAAAGATCCCATTACATTGTATTGTGATAATACTGCAGCGGTGGCTCTTGCAAAAGAACCAAGGTCACATCAATAGACAAAGCACATACTCTGGAAGTATCACCTCTTGAGGGATTTTTATCAAAGGGGTGAAGTTGCAGTGAGCAGAGTGTCCATGGAAGAGAACGTGGAGGAACCCATGACTAAAGGCCTATCTCAACATAAGCATGAATATCATGTGAGAGCTAGTAGGTTAAAGGTTGTTAGCAGTTGGCTCTAGTCCAAGTGGGAGTCTGTTGGAGTTGGTGGTCTAGAACCAACTACTTTGTACTTTATTCATTAAATAAAAGCCTTATCACATCTTGATTGTTCTTCTGCGTGACATGTCATGTGATAATGTCCTAAGGACATCTGTTGCATTAAAGGGTCGTAGCGGATCCCTGCTATGATGAGAACCCGGAAGTGCCATAACACTGTTCTTGAATGTATGTTCTATGGCCAGATGATATTATTTGAGGGACACAAATAATACAGGTCATTAGGGGTGAGGACTCATAAAACTTTGAGGCACCTTCTCATGGTGTGCACCCTTGGTAATATCCAGAAGGATATTATGAGAACGAGACCCGCCAGTAGGAAATACACATTTCATAGTGTCATTGGATGTTCCTATCTGTAGACGTGTGTATTGGTCCTTAGACTTTAAGATTATTATTAATGGGTATTACAACTCGCGCACTTAGATGTATTGACGAAAACTGTGATGACACACTGTTCGTAGTGAGGTAGGATACGTTGGGTGCATCACGAGTAATACCGCATTAATAGATAATGCGAGAAAGGATTTGTCCATTCAGTTCCATAATGGAAGTAGATATCTCAGGACCTTTGATGGAATTGATACAGCCTAAATAAATCCATGGCCATGGTAAGGTATGAGCAAGTTCAATTCCGAGAAGTCAAAGAAAGAATAATCAAGCACATGGGTTGATGGCACTAGCATGCAACCCGCTTGATTGGAGATATCGAGACAAAGGGATTATATTACAAGGTAAGCGTTCGTAGGAGGTGACACGTCATTGCGGCGTTAACTTCTTTCTCTATGGGTGCCTTGGCGTGTTGCTAGATGCTAACCTTGGACTTTAGGCAGGCTCCGCTTAATGCCACTGAGAAAGAGGCCTAGAGGGTCACACACTAAGTGTGTCTATGTATCTCAGTTAAATATTAATTTAACAAGTTGAATAAAGATTATTCCCGATTGTGGTTTAATAATTATTCAAGGATGTCTGATCACATTTATTTCGACACTAGTTATTTGAGTGAATATATTGTGGGCGAAATAATATATATTTATTAGCGAGTAATGCAGTTACATTTATTTAATAAATAAATAGCCATTACTCAAGGTCTAATAAATATGGTGGAGGAAAATAAATAAAACTGAAAAATAAAAGTACACGCCGTGTATATTTATATATACACGCCGTGTAGTTTATTTTTTTTTGGGATTTGTGAGAAAATATTTTTTATTTAATTAAATGATATTAAATGTAATACGTTGGACGCATGTCAAGTAATAATGATGGTCAACCGTCATTGTTAAGACATGGGGTATTACTAAGAATTAAATGAAATGATTAAATGCTTATGAGCAATTAATTTATTTTATTATTCTAGGTATTATAAATCCTAATTACATTATTCTCAAAAAGGTTAGCCATTTTGGTTGTGCACAACGGATTGGAAATACTCTCAAGCCAAGAGAGAATTCCCTTTCCACCAAGAACGCTTTCAAGTTACAAAAGCAAGATCCCCCACCAGATCAAGGCGATTGAAGACGGACATCGCAAGCGAAGAATCTTCCGCACTAGCACCCGGAGTTCCCTTCGGAGATGTCAGGAGATACGTGGAACACGTGTGTATTACCTCTAGAGGAATCCTACACTTGGATTCTCCGACGCAACGACGGATCATAGGATCGTGACCAAAGACACCAACGAAGAAAGAATTCTATCGAGGTAATTCTTATGAATTAATTAAATTAATTATAACCAACATATGAAGATCCTGTCTCAAGGGTTCCGGGACTCTTCTTTTCTTTTTTGTTCTTCGTTCTATTCCGAAGATCCGGTGTTTTATATCGTGACAGATTTTGGATTGAACGTCGTTTAACGCTAAAATTAAAGTTGGGAAAACCCACCAACGTGCTTCCGCTGTGCCCGGAACCTACATAGCCTTCCATCCCAGATGGCCTTAGAGGGATATATAGATTCAAGATTACTCAGAGCATGAAGTCTTAAATATGGCAGGAGTGTATCTGGACATATTGGGGACATTTGGGCTGCGATTTACTCATGAAATCGGGTGTCCCTTACGTAGATCTAACACGTACGTCGGGTGAGGCATTTGTTCCATCTTTGGGATACCTGGTTATTTAACATCACATGGCCAGGACATGGGGTTCCTCTCAAGGGATAGAATCATGACATGCCTTTTAGGGTCGTGCTGCTAGGACCAAATTCTTGGACTATTTTGCCATAACGCCACGGTGGATCTCTCGCTGAAATCCCTAAACTCACGTGATCCATGCTTGGTGTGAGAAATTAGAGATTATGAGGATTCCATGTCATTTATTAGGAATATAAAAATCATCATTAGAGGGAATTTTTGGGCTTAAACCATTGTTATGTAGTTTAACGTCATACAACAAGGATGATTTTGGCCTTGCAGTTTAATGTCATGCGGTGAGGACGTGATGCTATGTAGTTTAGAGTCATACAGTGAGGAAGATCATACTTTTATAAAGATATTCAATAGTTTTAGGTTAATCTTAATCAGGATGTTCCGACATTCCTTAAACGTGAGTGATGATAGAAGGTGTAAACCATAGTCCTGGGGGAAACTTGAATCAAGAGGGAAGACATGGGGCTTGGAAGTCATTGGGCATACTGAGACAGGAGAGGACTCTCCCAAGGATGAATTTTCCTTTGATTGGCGACCATTTTTGTGGGAAACATATGCAGAGCCACCGAGGCATGATTTTTATAGTCAAGCAAAGGTGTCCACGGGACACTGGCCTTCCACCTCAAATGGTCTTGAATAATTATGGGGATCCAAGTTTTCCCGAGGTATGGAGTGTGAAAAATAGGAAAGATGTGCTTGGGAATGTGAGAATACCCAGACCATGATTAACCATGAACTAATTGGAACTTCCATATAGGTCTGACCCAAATGTATAGGGGGAAGTGGGATCTTTTAACTTCTCATGATTGAGAGGCATGTGCAGAATCTCACAATACCGAAGATTGGGACACACATAAATCTTGAAGAACTTTGAAGTTTATTGTCATGCGATAGGAACTTTTATAGACTCCTCATACAAGTCTGACCTACATATGGGGGAAAGGGGCGTTTTTTTGCTGTTGGCTGGGCCGAGATGCCAAATCTGAGTGTCACTACATATCCTGTGAGGGTAAGAATCAAGACACACATAGTTATGAATGTTCCCTACAAACGTTTGATCGATGTATAGGGACACTTGAGGGCATTTTGGTTTCACTTGATACGGGTGTTGGGCCTACCATATTCCCCTACGATTTATTTGCCTAAGAGAATCCTCACTACTGATCCTAAGCTCATGTGAGTTATACTCGATGTGAGAAACAAGGAGTGGTCATAGAGCCTCCTTCGCAAGTGCGAGGAGGTAGAGAATATGATGGGGGAATTTTATTTTTCTTTCCTGGTGGGGCTGGGCCAATATTGAGGATTAAGGCATTACTATGTATCTCGTGAGGGTATAAATCAAGCTGTACATAGTTTTGTATATACCCTGTACCATTTTGGCTCGATCCAAGGGGTAGGGTCACCATCACAGTTTCCAGGTCTACTATGTTACTCCATAGTTTACCTTCGTAAGAGAATCCCTACCATTGACCCTAAGTTCACGAGAGTTATACTCAATGTGAGAAATAAGGAGTGATAAGGGTTTCCCTTATGAATGTGGGTAGATAGGGGTCATGATGGAGGCATTTTTTTATGGGGGCTGGGACAAGATCGAGGATCGAGGAATCACTACATATCCTGCAAGGGTAGGAATCAAGCTGTATGTAGTTCTGTGAGAGATCCTACAATTTATTGTCATACGATTAGGAAGTTTTGTGTCATGTAGTTTAACTTCTTACGATGAGGACATGAGTCACAATTTAACATCATGTTTCAGGGATGGGTTCCCTACAGTTTAAAGTCATGTGGAAAGGATAATGACTCATAGTTTAAGGTCTTAGAGTTTGGACTATGGCATCTGGTTATTTTAACTCATATTTTAGGGTCATAGAGCTCAGACCTTAATATTGGAGGCATTTTTACTCATATTTTAGGTTCATAGAGCTCAAACCTTGGCATTGCATTTCTGTTATGCGAAGTATTTCTTTAAGAACTTCACATTTGTAGGAGTCCTGATGAGCTGTCTGTCCATTGATATCAGAGCTTATGCTCTATTGGAATAGAACCTATGTATGACGTATGGTCCTTCCCACTGTGGTTCAATCTTTGGGGGATTCTTCCTGAGTATCATTGGGATTCTGAGGACCAACACCATTTCTCCTTAGAGGAAAGATCGAAGGTGAACCTTTTTGCTAAAGGCTCGTGCAATCCGGTTTTGGTAGATTTCCAAATGGTGCAGAGTGTGCAACCTTTTTTCATCTAGCTACTCCAACTCATAAAACCGTCTTTGGGATTGATTGTCCATGGATATTTTATCACAAATGTCCACACAAAGTGATGACACTTGGATTTCGATAGGCAAACCCGCTTTTCCCCATATACTAGTGAGTACGGGGTTGCCTGGGTGGTTGTACGGGTTGTGGTCCGATAAGCCCATAAAGTATGAAGGAGCTTGTCTGGCCATAATTTCTTATCCTTATCAACCATATTTTGAAGTATGTTGGACAGAATCTTGTTAAAATCCCCTATCTTCCCATTGGCCACCACATGGTAACAGGATGAACGGTTGGCTTTAATTCCATACTCCTGGTATAACTTTTCCACCTCAGTAGAGCAGAAGTTGGTGCCGTTTTCTGTCAGTATTTTATGAGGGACACCAAATCTGGTGATGATGTTGGCCTTCAAAAAGCTAATGATGTTTTTCGCCCTGATTTTTTTAGGGGTATGACTTCGGCCCATTTGGAAAAGAAGTCGATCACTGTGAGTATAAATTTGAACTGTCTGGCTGTAACGGGAGGATATGGTCCCACAACATCCATCCCTCAGGTGACGAATAACCCGGAGTACTTAGCTATATGAAGTAATTCTGGGGGGTGGTGTATGAAATTTGAATGAACTTGACAGAAATGAAACTTCTTGGTGAATGTGGCATAATCCTGTATCATAGTGGGCCAGTAATACCCAAGCCTTCAGATTTGGTGAGAGATCTTGGTTGCTGACTGGTGCGCTTGTCACGACCCGTCCTTCGGGCCCGTGCCGTGACTACCCCAAGCCCGCCTTCCATAGGCCAGGGGCTGGCGACTAGAACCAAGGCATAAATTCCGGTAAAGGGAAGGCATTTCCTTTGTAAAGTAAACAAGTACCACAGAGTAAGCAAGCAGAAAAAGTAAACACTAAGTAAAAACTGGTACAACAGTAAGTACGGAAAGTAAGTGGGCCAGAATACAAACCCAAACTGAAATTAAAGTACAACTCAAAAAGGAAAAACTGCAACTGAAAGGAAAATCCACAGCGTCGAGCCGTCCTCTGGAAGTCCCACCTGAAGGGTGGGTACAGAAAGCCTCCACTACTCCTCGGGTCCATCCGACCGCTCCGAGTACGTCCCGCCCAGTGTTCCACCTCCAGGTATCGTCCTACTCCGCAAGCCTCCACCACGATCAGCGCTGTCCATTGTCTGCAACCAACACAACGTAGTGCGGGCATAACCCGTGCAGGGGTGAGTATAAGCTACTCAGTAGGGACACCTAGACCCCCGAAGGTCTCCGAAATCCACAAAGGATAAACCACAAAGGAAAGATACAATCACGAAGTAACATCTGACACTGCTTAGGTATATGACCATACATATACCTAAGTCATCAATTCTCACTCGACTCCAACATCCGAGCTCAAGTACAACCCAGTCCACACAGGAAAGAAAAACGTAAAATCCACACAGGATAGCTCAACACAATCCAAAAAGGAAAGTAAAACGTAAATCCACACAGGATAGCACAACACAATCCACAAAGGAAAGTAAAACAGGGTTTCAGCTCACACAGGTATACTTCTTCAAATGATGATAGAGATGATCACTGATCCATCTAAGTCGTCGGACCCACAAAGGATCAAAAGGTACTAACACCCGCAATGACCCACAAAGGATCTGACCCACAAAGGATCGATAGGTAACTAACCCCTGCAAAGACCCACACAGGATCGGGCCCACACAGGACCTGTAGGCACTGGACCACACAGGACCGCTGAGCGCTGACCCACACAGGATCAGACCCACATAGGATCGGTATCACTAACCCACAAAGGATCGCTGAGTGTTGTAGTCGTCGCCGTCGAATCCACTGAGGATCTCTGCACAATCGTCGTCGTCACAGTAGCAGTCGCAGCCAACTCTAGGGTTCCCGCACACAACAAGCTCGTTCGGGAGGGTCCGCTCCACGAGCCGAGAGACTGATACATCAACTGACACATAGTCAAGAGTTGATATATCCAAAAGTTCTGTATCGTCAACAGGAACTCAACGTTGCAGACGACGCGTCAATTGGACGCCCGGTCTGAGAGTTATTGTCTTTTTCGTCCTAGGGGCCCGGTTGGGTTTTTAAGGAAAAACCAACCCAAACGTACTCCACCTGCGTCCAAACCTCGGGAGGAGTAAGCCAAAAGATCCATCTCACTTAGAGGAATCCACCAAAGTTGACGGAACGTCAATCAGACGTCCGGAGCTCAAGATATGAGCGTTTCCGCTCCGAGGGCCCGGTTGGTTTCGTGTACGAACCAACCCAGCCGAATACAAAGTATTCCGAAACCTTGAGTGTGATATACCGAAACGACCGTCTCGATACAAGGATCGCATCGTCGCTGACGGTGCGTCGTTCGGAGGCCCGTATCTCAAGTTATGAGTAAAATACTGAAAAGGTCCGGAAACGGGGGGTCTGGGCCCGGACTGACCCGGCCCAACCCCCCCTGGGTCGACCCAACCTGGGTCTGGGTCCGACCCGGTTTGGCGTGACCCGGCCCGGCCAGGGCGGCTCGGCCCGACCTGGGCGCGACCCGGCCCGGCTCGGCCGAGCGACCGAGCAAGGGGAAGTCGCGGGGCGCTGCCCCCGCGGGATGAAGTGCCGCGGCCCCGCGTGGGGCCGCGCTTGGTCAACAGACGCGGCTCCGTCCGGCGGCGCGCCGGGGTGCCGCCGCCTCCGGCTGCCGGCGCCGCCGGTGGACTCCGCGGGCCACCGGAGTTGCTCCGGTGGTCCGATTCCATTTCCGTCTGCGCCGTGGCTCCTCCCGGGTCCCGTTCTTCACTACGGAATCAACAAATCGTCTCTGCGGCCCGTTTTGTCGTCGTCCACCATTCTGCACATCAATGAAGAACTGCGAAGGGTTGTCGGGCTGTGTTTGTTTGGCCCGCACCCTCCGCGTTAGGTGATAACAATCGGGAAAGATATTCAACACATGAAAACATAACAAGATACAATTTTAATAAATTAAAATTGCACCTTGATCCCGGCTCTTTGTTTTAGAAGGAATCAACTACGGGAATAAAATATTATTTTCAAATAAAAAATCCCTACCTCTCCGTAGTCGTCAAGCATGCGTTCTTTGCGGAATTGATCGTCGCGGAAGGAGGTGATCGTCGCGTCGCGGAAGGGCGTCGCGTCGTCGCGGAAGGGCGTCGCGTCGACGATCTCCGAGGATCAAGAACATACAGATTTAATTATAATAATTAAATCCTTGTTGTTTTTATAAACCACAAAGAATTAAAAGGTCCGCAATCTCTTACCTCAACGAATGATTGAATATTTGTCGCGGATGAAGGAACGTCGCTGAAGAACGTCGCGGGAGAAGAATCGTCGGCGTCACGGTACTTGGCATCGCGTCGTCGATCTCTGAGGGCTCGGCGTTCTTCGTCGCCCTTTCGTCGAAGGCCGGTGTTCTTCGCGTTCTTCGCGTTCTTCGCGTTCTTCGCGAAGGAGGTTGAAGGACTTAAGGTTCTGTCAAATCCTCTCAACGAACAACACACAAGAAGAAGAATGTTGGTCTTATTTTATTACATGCCAAAAAACGAAAAAAACTAAGTTAAGAAATGACCCATTAATTCATATAATTAATTCAACGAATAAAACCGCCCAATTAAAAGGAGCGTTTAATAGATTAAGAAATGCCCCAGTTGACTTTCAATTAATAGGGGTTTTTGCGGGTGCGTTACTTAGCGGAAAAGAAATGGTGGGGCTCGTGTGGGCCCCACCTCACAAATATCCTACCAAGAGGGTAGGATATTTTTAATTCCACCCTATCCGCTTCACTCAACTTAAGTGGCTTTAAGTGGCTTAAGTGAAATAAAAATAAAGTTGTCGCGCCACTTTATTTTATTTCTTAACTTAAAGCCCAAAAATTAAAAACCACACCCGAACAAACGCAACTCCGGAATAGGCGTTTCTAATCAAATACCGGTGCTGCAATTCCATCGGTGCCCTCAGAATTCGATTCTGAGCACCGGTTCAAAAGTTAGAAAAACCCGCTCGTTCGTTCACTGAACGTACCCGAGCAAAACTTCGAAAAATGATTTCGGGCACACCGGGCCTCGGAATCACGTGCCGTCAGAAACTGCATTCTTGTAAAATTCTAAATAAAATTAAGAAAAAAAAATTCCTTGAAATTTATGGGTCTTTACAGCGCTCCACAAGCTCCGATGTGCACCTCTTTCATGATGGCAGTAGTTTATTCTCCATCAATGCACCCGAGAAGAACTTCATCAAGGCCTCATTTGTAGAGGACCTTTTCTTGGTTTGCCCCATTGTATAGGATAAAATTTACTACCAGTCTTCGAACCTGCTCCCTTTCAGCCCTATCTGGTGGGAGCTCCCCTTTCTGAAGGTAATTTGTAATGGGTTTCATCTAACTGGTGGTACGACTATAAGGCTCAGGAATAGAACTAATTTCATCGATTTCCACCATATTGCTCTGGATGAATGACAAGACCATCCGGCGGTGATCCATGATAATGATAGTTTCATCCTAGTCTGGATTGGCCAAGGTTGTGGCTATATTTTTTAAAGTGTCAGTTTGGGCATTTTGTGACCGGGGGACATAAGTCAATGTTGGTTCTGATGGGAATTCTTCCATCAGTGCTCGAACATGGTTCATTAAGGGAACCAATACTTCTTTCTTAATAGCATAGTCACCATTAACCTGTTTGATGACTAGCTCCGAATCACCCTTTATTTTTAGGTGTTTTTCTTGCACACAGAGTTCCGATTCTAGGCCTGCAATAAGGGCCTAATACTCCGCTTCATTGTTTTTACACCCTTTTGAAAGTAGGAAAGAGTAAGTCAAGATGGCCTTTTCGGGAGATATGAGTATGACTCCCAAACCCACTTTGTTGAGTTTGGGATCCTCCATAATTTTTCCTATCGGGCTTTTGGAAGCACCATCGAAGTACATTTCCCACATATGGGGGTCCTCCCGAATGGAAAACACTTCTTCATCTGGAAGTTTGGCATCCAACATTGTTGTTTCTTATGAGGGGTGCTCATCCAGGAAGTCTACTAATGTCTGGACTTTGATGACCTTCCAGGGCACGTACTGTATGTCAAACTATTATATGATAACCACCCGTCGTGATAGGTGCCCATTTAGCATGGGACAGTTGAGGATATATTTGAGCGGGTTGTAGTGGGAGACCAGGTGGACCTCATGGTGCTGCAAGTAATGCATGAGCTTCTGAACTGTGAATATTAGGGTTAGATAGTTCTTTTCAATCTCTGAATACCGGGTTTCGACATAGATCATTGTTCGGATGAGATAATAGAGGTTTTTCTCGCTTACAGTATCATTTTTCTGTGTGAGAAAGGCACATAATGACCATTCCAGGGTAGTTACATATAAAATAAGTGGTATCCCCTCAACTGGTGGCATGAGCACCGACAGGCTTAGGAGATATTTTTTAGATTTTCAAACGCTTCTTGACAATCATTATCCCACTCATATGTAACTCCTTTATTCATGAGCCTGGTGAAAGGTAAACATTTACCTTCCAGGTTGGATATAAAGCGCTGAATGTAGGCGAGGTTCCCCTAGATACCTCTCAACTTGGTGAGGTTGCGAGGTGGGGACATGCCAAGAATGGATTTTGTCTTCTTGGGGTCGACTTTGATGCCATGATGGCATACGAAAAAGCCGAGGAATTTTCCCAAGGTAACGCCAAAGGCGCATTTAAGAGGATTAATATTTAAATTATGCTTTTGCAATTTGTTGAAGACAATTTCAAGATCAACCAGGTGGTTCGAACACTATCGTGATTTAACCACTAGGTCATCGACATAACACTCGATGAATTTTCCCAAGAAGGTCTTGAAGATGCGATGCATGACGTTCTGATATGTGGCGCCGACATTATTTAGGCCAAAAGGAATCACTTTATAATATAACACTCCCTGAGGGTCCCTAAAAGAAGTATCTTCTTCATCTCCTTGGGCCATTCAGATTTGATTGTATCTAGAATAGCCGTCTATGAAAGAGAGGGCTTTGTATCCGGCTGTCATATTGATCAATAATTCTATGATCGGGACTAGGAAGTCATCTTTTGGGAAATGCCGATTAAGGTCCCTGAAGTCAATGCAGATTATAATATGCCCATTATTCTTTTTGACAGGAACTATGTTTGCTAACCAGGTTATATATTGGACCTCCTGTAAAAATTTGGCTTTAATCATCTTGTCAACTTCAGCCTCTATTTTGGCAGCATGTGTTGTGTGGGTCCTTCTGGCTGTCTGCTTATAGCCCCGATGATCTTCTGGTAAGCCCAGATGATGAGTGGAAACCTCAGGATCGAGGTTTGGAGTTTCTATGTAATTCTAGGCAAACACATCTCGATTTTTCTTTAAGAAGGAGGTATATGCCTCCTGCGCCTCGATAGGCATAACTATACTAATTAGAGTGGGTTTCTGGTCGTTTTTGGTGCCCAAGTTTATCTTCTTAAGTTCATCGATTATAGTGGAGACAACTTCTTCGAATGTGGGAGGGGAATCTTTGAGGTCTTCTTCCTCTTCTTCTTCTTCTTCATCATCTCCCTCTTCTTCCTCTTCTGATGGAGAAATGATTTTTGAGACAAAATCTCTAATGTTGTAAGAGAAATAATCTTTTTTCTTAGTGTGTGAGTCAAGGGTAGTTTGATGTCCCAAGGATGGGTCATGAGCATCTTTGATAGAGATTTTCTTGACAACATGGGAGTCAGCCCGCTTTTCCATGTCTTTGGACTTGGTGGTCGTAAAAGAGACCATGCAGACAACTGAGTCTGCACCTGGGCTTGAATTTATGCATTCAACTTAGTTTATGGGTAGTATATACTCTTACCCAGGTTATTGGATGGGGTCGGCGAGATCCATATCCAATCTATTCAGGGCATTGATCCAATCAACGTCGTTAGCCAAAATATTTTTTTCTTCTGACTCATAGAACCTGATGTCGATATAATGCGATTCACAAGACTCAAACGAGGATTTATTGGTGTGAAACATCCCGTTTCTCCCATTAGTGCAATATTTGATGCACTGATGGTATGAGGATGGAATTACAACGTGCTGATACAGCCAAGGACTCTCTAATAGGATGTTAAAGGCCATACTTTTTTGCACCACCAGGAACTCAGAATTTGATATGAGATCTCCGATCCAAGTTTTAAGTTTGATTCATCCCAACGGTTTCTGCTCACTTTTTTCCTATCCCAGCAGAGTTTTAGTGTAAGATGTCAAGTTGTCTTCATCATATCCCAGTCGACGAAGCATTCGTAGCAGGATGAGGTTAACTCCAGAGCTTTTTTCGATGAAGATCCTATGAACATCAATTCCATTTATCTTGATAGACACATATAAGGATTTTATGTTCCCTTGAATGATGGTGTCTCCATCCCTGTATGTGGAGGAGATGGTGGTGTGACATTCTTCAGAACTAGTCTCTGTCTGGTAGACTTTGGCTGTTTCTCCTTCAACCTCGAACTCCTGGGGACTTAGCAAGGCTTAGATGAGTGCCTCCCTAAGATCTGCGGACATGATCAACACATCCAGGATTGACAGCTTTGCTGGTACTGAATCCAACTGATTTAAAATATCATATTTCTACTCTAAAGGTCGGCACTTCCCGGCTCTGGCTTGCTCTTTTACAGACACTTTAGGGTTTTGAGATTTGGACGTAGATGGTTTGTCTTCTGTGATAGGGGCCCGCGTTGCTGCAGTCCTTTCCACGTTTGGTCGAACTGGTCCGCTTGTATACCTTGAGCAGTTTGGTATTTGTTATTCCCCTAATGGATATTCCAAGATAACTGGGCTTGAATTTCTTTCTAAGGGGGCAAAGGAGCATTATGGTTCTTGTTGTTCCTATCAGAGGGTCCTTCTGTGAGTTTCTGTGATGTTAATGGTTTGACTTGTGGCGTGGCCAGTAATTTGACTCCTATCATGATCATGCCTTCCATGAAACCTCTAGCCTCTACGACCTCTTCCCCTGGATCTTCAGTTGGGTGCAGGGAATTCAAGTTTATGTCCATAGTATTCATTAGAGATGGGGTCCATCAAGTGAATGAAATTAATGGAGCTGAAGATCAGTTCTTGATCTGACACTATTTATGTCTGACTATATCCTTTTCATGGTGTCGTTTGGTGGTGAAGGACCCCGGGACACCCTGAGAGGGGAGGGGTGAATCAGGGTGACAAATTTTTCTTTTAAATGTGATGGATCTTGTTCCCACGTTGGTAGGAACTTGTTGAACCTATATGATGAATATGATCAGAAAGAAAACATTCACATGCACAGATAAGACGCAACACTTTTTACTTGATTCATCACTAAGGGCTACGTCCAAGGAGCATACGCTGAAAAGTTGTCATTCGTACCTAATTCCACTAATTTTCACTAGATGTGGATTACAAAGGTTTGGGCACAATCACTCTATCACAGGCTCACTGCCTTTACAAAGGTTCAGGGATAACTCACTGCTTCCCTCGGGTCACTCCCGTTGACTCCCCCTGGCTCACTGCCCTTGGTGAAGTCACACTCAGTTTATAGACATGAAGGTCTCTTCATCATTGCATAAGAATGCATCCTCTATCATATATAGATGCTCTGTTGAAGTCCAAATCTCACCAGAAGATGAATCTCACTTCGTGCTGAGGGTACCGGGCGATCTTCCAGCTTTCGTGCAGCTTTAAAAAGGACAAATGTACTTTAAAAACCCTGGCGCGCTTCTTCAATCTCCAGCGCGCAAGTTTCAGGAATGGCGCTCAAGTCACTTGTGCGGTACATACTCGGCACGCAGGTGACTCCAAACAACTTGCGTGAAACTACCTCTTTGAACTCCAAACTTGTGCGACTCAGCGCCTCTAAAACCCAAACCACTTTGGGCGCGCAGCCAACAGCTGGCGCGCAACCTCTACTTGCGCGACCCAACAACTACTTGCACGACTCAACCACTTACGCGATGAGAGCTCCAAAAATATCTAATTCTTAAACTTATTTTAAAATGAGGAGGGTGGTCCTCTATTTATAGGAAAACTGGACCCCCTGCGCGGCGGCGCGCAAGTCTTCCCTCGATGCGCAGGTTCCGGCGCGCAGCTCATCCTCCCTAGCCTCTGTCGCACTACTCACTTGCGCGACCACACAAATACTTGCGTGACCTTATTTACTTTGACATGTTTTGAAGTTATTATCTTGAAAAACAATAGGCGCGCAAGTTTTCAGTCCTCCTAGACATCGACACACAAGTCTCTTCACGACGCGCAGGTCACTTGTGCGACCAACCCAAAACTTTCACGGCCCTTATCTCTTTGCCATTTTCCTATGTTATGATCTTGAAAAACATATGGCGCGCAAGTTTCCTCTTTATCAAGTACACGGCGTGCAAGTCTCTTTTCCAAAAACACTTTTCTCCATTTGTCGATTTTCAGGCCCAAAAATTTGGCAAACACTGGGAAACGACGCCACCTTCAATACTGTTGTCTGCTTAGACTGTAAGATCTCTTTGCTGGTACACATTCTGAAATTCCACTGAGGATTTACAAAAAACACAAATCATACTCCAAATCATGCATAGAATACCATGGTTCCAACAGGTGGGGCGATGCCCATTGTACCGTTTAGTGGGGCAGTTCCTATTGTACCATTTGGCGGGGTGGTGCCCATTATACCAAGGCTGTTGGCATGAAATATAAAAGTGTCAACACTGAATTTGGATTTGGTGTCATCTCATCTTCTTGATCTTACTTTCTACCCTTCTGTCCTGTAGAAAACTGCAGGGCTGAGGAGGATGGTTGTGTTATATTGGGAGATTTTGGGGGCATTGTTGGTTTCTTCAACTACGTTTGGAGGATTCCATGGGATCGGTTTACTGTCTTCTGGGTCATCCAATTGTCGAACTTTTGTTCCTTATTAATAGAGACTATTTTCCACTCCTCTTATTCTCTTGAGTCTGAGGTGGAAACATACGCCACTTTTGCTGGTGGCAGACCCAACTTGACTTTCCTGGAATCCACCATCTTTTGCAGGAGATCCTTGAAAAAAAAGCATTCTTGGATAGTGTTTCCTAGTATTCGGTGATACAGAAAATAATTTGGACGGTCATCGAGACCCACTTCATCAGCTTGCTTTGGCTCTGATAGCCGGAGAAAATTGCAATTCATGGTGGCTATGAAATAGCTACAGACCTGGTCATCTCAGAAAGAATAAAATTTATTTCTTCATTCTTCGAATTGATTTCTTTTGGCACATCATCGCTCGTCTTGTCAAGGTGGGGGTGGTTGTTGGTGTCCAGGGGGTCCCGCAGCTGGATTTGGTGTCGGGGGTGGCTTAAGCGTGACAAAATCTGCTTCAGCTTTTCCCGTTATTTTCCCTGGGGATGATGGGGCCACTCAGGACTTAAGGTTGGTCCATTTCAATGAGTCTTCTATCTTTTGAGAAATGGCAAATAAATCTCTAAACCCACTTGTTTACTTCACCAGGATGAGCGGCGTTCACAATTCATCACGAAGATTATCGATGCACATGGCGAGCATCTCATCCTGGGGGAGTGGCTGATTCAAGGAATATGTCAGGACCTTCCATATGGCAATAAAGTCTGATAACCTTTTGTTCTCTTGCTTTTACAGTTCATGAGATCACTGAATGTCATCTTAGGCAGTGTTGAACTGAACTAAAAGAGAAACTACCGCCAGAGATCCTCCCAACTTGTGATTGAATTGGCTGGTAGACTAGTATACTATACGAAGGCCGATCCTTGCAAGGTTTGTACGAAGCACTTAAGTTTTACGGCTTCTTGCTACTCTAGAGTGCCCATCATGGGGTCACAATAAGAGGCATAGTGCATCAAATTCTATTCTGAGTCCCCCAAGGCATTGAATTCTGGGAATACGGGGAACCCGAAGTTTGGTGGTGGCGGAACATTGCTCACCCACTCGGGGTAGGGTTTGTGCTTTGGTTGTATCGGAGCGCGCCGCCCCACTATGGATTCTAGTCGAGCTGTTAGCTATTCGAAGGTGTTTAATATCCCTTGATGCATATCCTGTCGGGCTTGAGCTTGATCTTGAGCTGGTGTGGCAGTGGCCAAGACTGGGTGTGCCGACGATGCTGGAATTAGGGGTTGATACCCAGCCAGTGGTATCATTTTTGGGTTTACCTAGATATATTCTGGATGCCTTCCCAGTGGTGTAAAGTCTTTATGTCCTTAGGATGGTTTGAACGGTCCTCTAATCTTGGATTCATTCACCAGGATGAGTGCCTATGGCATGAGCACCTCTTCTAAGAGCACTTGCTGATGTTCTACGAGGGGAACACATCCGGCGAGATAGCTCCCTCGACGTAGCTCAACATTAATTCGCCCAAGCTATTTCATTTCTTCCTCCTTCTTGGTGAACCTTTCCTCGATATTGATGTAAAAATTATTAGGGAGAGTAGGAGGTGGGTCATAGATGACCTTGGACTTATTATTATTCTTATTATGGTTTCGCGTGGGAGGTAATGTCAGATTGATTAAGGGGGCACCCAGATTTAGGACCTCCCATTGGTTCTGGGTATGCACACCATCAGGTTTGGTGTGGGATACCTCTAGGAGGAAACCATCTTCCTTCACATCCTCTCCCCCTACATCATTTCCTGTGAGATCTGTGTGGTTGATGTTTACCACGTTCACTGAGGCATACCGCATTGGGGGTGGTGTACCTAATGCCGAATGGTAGGAAGGATTTATGCACCCTTTATTGTACTTTCTCCTTCCATTCTGTAGTATTCTTCAGGTTTCTTGGTGAAGATTGACCCGAAGGGAGCCCTGGTCTGACCTCGTAACGCGCCTTTGTCTTAGAGGGTGTGAACCATGAGAAGGGGTGGAACAGGTAACTCCTCTGTCCATCGTTCTTCCTATATGGTGGAAGCAAGACCTCCACTGTGTGGGGATTTGAGGTAAAAATTCCCCCAACCCTGCAGGCTGGGGTTGTTCTATTTCATTTGTTGATGCACAACAACCTAGATTTATTGGTCTTACTGGGGCATTTTGATTTAAAAATGCCCCCAGCCATGTGGGTTGGGGTTGTTCCCATATCACGGCGGTAGCTGCCACTATTACCACCCTTTCAATTTCACATACTTCTATGCGGGTGTAATCTAAGTATGGTATTGGGACTGCATGGAGTCTATAGTCTTTTGAAGACATGAGCACTGCTTACTGGTTAGATTCCCTTAGGCGGGAAGCATACTGGATGTTCTTGGTTTCCTAGCTTAGAATCTTTTCGATGGATTGATCTCTTCAGCCCTGACACTTTTGAGACTTACTTCGGGCCAATTTTTGTTGAGTATCTCATCTTTCCTAAGTAGGGGTTTCACTTGATTGTTGCCTATGGGTGATGACATTGTAGGATGTAATTTCCAATGGGGCCTACTGGACGGGACGTGGGTGAAGTGTAGAGCTCCATGTTCTCCCCATCCCCGAATGTGAACTCCAGCCAGGGCGTTGCCAATGAGGTGACACAACTTATGCAGTGCATGGAGGCAGGTTAGTTCAAAGTTTTTCTTTCACCTTTCTGATTGTGGATGCCTTACGGACATGAGGTCTTCCAAGTCAATTAGACGGCAAAGCTCCCCTATCACGCTGACATGGTCTGCATACCCTTCGTAGAGTAGGAATTTTTCTTTCATCTTTCAATGAGTTGTCTATATATTGAGGCGAATGTCATGATTTCATTCCCCAGAAAACTCTCCTAGTATGTCGAAGTGAAAAGTGCTCGTAGGCCAATACATCATTGGTGTATTATCCCTAGATAATTGTCTTCTCACAAGCAACATATCATGTTGTTGTTCTTCCGGAGGCCCCTTTACCTGATATTCCTAGCTCTACTGCTTCTTAATAATTTCTTTCCAAGAAAATTGGCTGGTGGGAACCTTATTGATTTGCAGATGTCGCAGGGGTGGATCAGAAGATGATCATGGCCCTGAGACATCCTCTGGTTGATAAAGAATATCACTCACTATAGACGGAGTACCCGATGTGTCTGACTCCATTTTTCTGAGTGCCTCAGCATAGGAGGGCTTTCTCATATTTGTCCCGGCAAGGGGAGGACCTTCTTGCCAGCATAAATGTTGATTTTGGGGAGGACCTTCGCAATTAGTGCTTCAACGACAAGGGCTACTATTGCAACTTGATGCCCAACTGCGGGAATTTTCCTTACGACGTATACCCTATGGAGGACCTTCAGGGCGATCTGTAGTAAGGGGAGGACCTTCTTGTTGCCTGATGTCACTGAGGGGAGGACCTTCACAACAACTTTCATTGCAGGTAGGTCCTTCTCAATGACTATCATCATGGAGAGGACTACCATCATGACTTGATATCTGGTTGTAGGGAGAATTTTTGCAGTGCACATCTTGGGGAGGTCCTTCAGGATGTACTGTAATGAGGGGAGGACCTTATCGTTGCTTGGAGTTACTATGGGGAGGACCTTCAGAGTAACTGCCATTGCAGAGAGAGCCTTCACAATGACCATCATCATGGCTAAGACTACCATCATGACTTGATGTCCGACTACAGAGAGAAGCTTATCTACAGCATATACCCTGTGGAGGACCATCAAGGAGGACGACAGAAAGGGGAGGAACTTCTTGCTTCATGTTCTTCAAGTCGAGGGGAGGGATACCCCGACACGCATCAGAAGATAATCTATCGTGATTGATCATTCTTTCCCCACAGAGTAAGCCCCCGTGGGTGCTTTGTGGAGGACCTTCAGAGCTGCTGGTAGCGATGTTTCAAGGAGGACCTTCGCAACTGCTACTTCCACTTCCATAATTTGGTAATGGAATGACAGAGTTTTGAGCCTTTGTTGATATATGTTTGAGGGCATCAAGAACCCCAGATTCCATCAGAGTAGGATCATGTATGTTCTCTTCATTTTCTGATTTCCTTTGACTCTTTTCATTTTTGGGCGCTCTCTTGCGAGTATCCGGGGTCATCTGCTGTTGGTAATGGCCTTTATATACGGGTCCCCGTCTTGTTGGGTCCTGTGATGTCGTTGGGATATGCCGAAGGAAATATTGAGTTTTGGCAGGGATATATTCCTTCCCTGGAGTGGTCACCACATTAGACCAACATCCCCCAGTTGGAATGGGTATTTTTTCCCGATCCAATTGTCCGTATGTCGCGAGATATTGCCGTCGACCCTTCTGGACTAGATCAGGGATGCATAACTGCTCCAGAGTGACTAAATCATTTTGTGAGTCAGTCATTCGGTTTGAGGAAATCAGGTCGTGGGCCCAATTTCTCACCTTTGTCATTGATGCAATGATATCTTGGCATGTTTGGAGGGTATGGTCTGGAATCAATGTCTGATTCTCCATCATTTATAGGATGTGATGAGATACATCTTTGGATGGAACAGGTATGAAGGCCCATTCCGATATCAGAGTAGGAGTTTGTGCCTACTCCGATCCTCCATGAGTTTCCAGTAGATAATGGCAGTTATCCTATACTGGGAAAGAGAAATGAGTCTGTCGTCGGTTGTCTTCTCTGGTTGCCACTGTATTTTACTGGTGGACTTCATATTCACAAGAAGGGATTTTTATCTGCTCGCTTTCTGCTGTATTTGTCTCACGGAATTTGTATGAATCAACAGGAATTTGACTCTGTTCGTATTTGGTTGCTGCCCTATTTGGATGGCAGGCTTGAAATGCATCATCAGGTGTTTGTGCCTGCGTGTAGCTGAGTGCTGCCCTATTTAGATGGTAGGCTTGAAATGCATCAGTAGGTGTTTGTGTCTGCGTGTAGCTGAGTGCTGCCCTATTTGGATGGCGGGCTTGTTATGGCTCAGCAAATATCTGCATTTTCCTGTAGTTTTTTGCTCTTTCTGCACGGCGGGACCAACGAGCATTAGCAGGAACATGCATGTGCTTGTATTGTCCCACCCTATCTCCGTGGTGGGATTGAGTGGAGGGGGAAAGGTCATAGGTCTTCCCGTTTAATGCCACCACATTAGTACGGTGGAGATGCTCCTCAGGAACTAGGGTGATAGCATTTTTCCGATTATATATTCTCCACCCTTGGCGGGCGGCCTGAGGGGCCTAGGTCTCCTGGACTTTGGCAGGTACCCTAGGAATAAGGTCCTCCTCGGCGGGAGGATGCCTGGTTTTCTGGTGTCAGCAACGACGCTCTCTAGAGGGGTCCTATGGGTAGGACCCCTATGCAGTTGAGATGAAGTCCTCAACATTAACTTCATATGCCTCCTTGAGATAAGGGAGGTACTCATTTTCACGTTCTGGGGACAGACTCTTGAAATGATTTGAGATGACCATCAGGGTCGCCTTGCGCTGGGGTACCAACAATGGTTAAAGAGGTGGCTAGCTGACCTTTTCAGATTGGACGACTTGTCTTACAGCCTCCAGCGTAGGGAGAGTACCATTTCAGTGGTACTCTTTGATCAGCATATTGGATACCTAGTGATGAAGATTTTGGGTAGGTGAGGGGATCCTGCTCTTCATTGGGTCCCTAGTCACCTGTGGGATCACTGATATGCATGTCTTCATGGGTCTTTGGGATGTCATTTGGATTGAAGGTCACTCTACAGAAACCTACAATATACATATATGACATACAGACCACAAAACCTCATCAAGATATGCATATTTGGTGATTCAGTTTGTCCCCTTGCCCTTTTCTTTTTCTACGGGGTGAAGGGGCCTGAGTGGGGTGAGACCACCACCTTGGTTAAGGATTCATGTTGGGTTAACCATTTTTGTTCCACCTCTGAGGTGGCACATTTTACGAGCGATGTGGAAATGGCACGATGATGATCATCTCCCTTCCCTTTTTCTATAGATACGGGTTCTCATCAAATTTACCATTCCTTTGTTTCGACCCATTCAACGTCATTATCCTTTAAAGAAGGTTGAATTAACCCTGTAGGAACTGTTGGTCCCAACAGGTGATTGCGTGGGGTTTAAGCACTCATGCAATTGGTCCTTCTCAGATATAACTTCCTAAGATGGTATCCAAAAGGTTTATTCATGGAGCTAAGAATGCCCAGTGGCCCTGATATCCATGATTCAAGGACCTTCTTTCCAAAGGCAGGCACTCATTGGTTGAAGATTTGGACAACGACACTTAAGGACTGTATTGGTCGAGAGGATGGGAGTTCAGGCTCACCGCACCCTTCCGATGTAGGATTGTTTTCTATTTTGGGACTCTCTTATAGATTTAAGTCATGTTCATATGTTCGTTAATCCTTGGTTCATTCCCGAAGAGTGTGTCCACGAGCTACCCTTGGTTTGCAAGATCGTCGTAAGCATGCATATATTTAATTCTATGGAGGTGATGCTAACATGATCCATATTATAAGGCGTTATGGAGTTTATCGTCATCCAAGGGGGACAGAAGGTGACTTAATATTGGGATCAGACCCACAAGGAGGGCTTCCTACGTATCTTCGGGAGACGAATTAGAACCCATGTAGTTCAGATGGTGTGGGTATTATGCATGGGAGCTGCCCATTTGATGGGACATGATTGGGTGGACCCTTTTGTATGGGAACCCTTTATAGCTTGGGACTTCTAGTAGGCATCCTACGTATCCTGTTTTGATCATGAATCAGAGTTCTTGTAATTTATAAGGGTTGGGGATTACACATGGAATCCTCCCATTTGACAGACATGATTGGGTGGACCCTTTTAGATGCGCACCCTTTTGAGCTCGAGCCTTCTGGTAGGCATCCTACATATCCTGATTTGATCAGGAATCAAAGTTCTCATAGTTCATAAGGGTTGTCACTTATACATGGAAGCCACCCATTTGACAAACATGATTGGGTGGAGCATTTTGGATGAGGACCCTTTTGAGCTCGGGCCTTCTGGTAGGCATCCTACGTATCCTGTTTTGATCAGAAATCAGAGTTTTCATAGTTCAGAATCATTTTGATATTGTAATACTCACAAAACTCTAAGCCCACATGAGTCATGATCGGTGTGAGAAACAAAATGATGTGAAATATTCAACAATGCACATTCCTCCTCCCCTGTTAGTGGGGGAGGGAGAGCCTATGTAGGAAGAGGTCGGGGCGACCGTGGGAAAGGGTATGGAGAAACGAACCCTTTAATATGAGATGACATTAAAGGTCATGTGACCCTGCCTCAGAAGATTGGGGACTTATCTCAGTGGGAGGGCCCCAACACACGTTTTGGGAAGGGGAGGAGTTTTTTCCTCGTCGAAGCGGGGAATGGACATAAACCCTTTGACTGATCACTATTCCTCATTGAATGGAAATTCAAGTGATCACCCTTAATCCCTAGAATGGGGAGGTTCACGTCGGTGTCCCAAGGTTGGGCTCCGGGTTACCATGGGAATGTAGCCTCATAGGCATTCTTGAATCTTGCACTGTTGTGGGGAGAGCCTTCGTGACTCCGCTTACCATGGGTATGTAGACTCAATGGGGCGCGTTGATGCACCCGGTGGTTTGATCATATAGGTCTGGTGGATTTGGAGGAGGCTTTGGCCTAATTCTGGAGGACTAGTTAGTAGAGGGATCATGGAGGAGTGGACGGTAGTGGAGGGTTGAGGTTGTAACCAGAAGGAACAATACCCGAAAACACCCCATTCCATGTACTGAATTTTTATGCGGAATGGGGGAGGCTCCACATAACATAGTGGTGTGTAGGCATAAGGTCCATTTGTGTATCGATGTGGTACATGGGCATGGGTATAGGCAACCTCGTACCATAGTGGTACACATCCCATCATGCCGCTTTGGGTTACATCCGCGTACCGAGGTAGTATGCAGTGCCGGGTTCAGTCCACGTAGTGGTACACTACACGAAGCACCATATTGAAGGGGGGGTACGGGGGATCATCGTTCGCGGAGAGTTCATTTGTGAGAAGCCTTTTGTTTTTGGTTCACCAGTTAGGTTCGCAATTTTATTATTATTATTCAATTCCCTCATTTTATGGTTCGCGGATGGCTGTACCTGCGGAGGGAGTGGTTCGTGGTTTGGGATTCGTCGATGAAACAAGACGGAAGCCGGGGTGGAACCTCTAAGTCCCCCTCAATCTTTCGTCGCCTGTCCTTCTCTCTGCATGTATCCCTCTGTCTCCCTTTTTCCGTACTTCTACTATGCTCCTTTTATAGAGCATCAGAGCAATCATATCTATTGGGTATGCGACACCATTTGTGGAGGCCCATTGAAGCAATATCCTTACCCACAGAAGACTTAGTCAACTGGGATTTGTGGAGGATTCAGTTCGTGATAATGGTTCGCAAAACCCTACTGATTTTCTTCATCCACGAACTGATGAGTTCACGACACAGTACATGGATCAGTCCTCACGCGTATGAACATATCGGTGACTCGGTTCACGGTCTTCCTTGCTCGCTGGCCATTGCCTCGTGGGCTAGCAGTTTGCAGATCATCTCGCATACTTGGCGGTCCGCGATCCATCTGCTCTGCGTACCTTTCCTGGTGATGGTATGCGAGCCACTTAAAAAACCTTGAAAACTTGAATTCCTTCAACTTCCTTTAAATAATTCCAACTCAATTTGAGTCCATTCACCTTGCTATACTTGTAGAAGTACTTGATTCCTTATGTAAAGAATTCATGGGGGTATTTTCTTCCCTTGGAGGAATTTTCAGGACCCTACAGTCCTCATGTCACCCAACCGGCGCATGTCTTTGAGGTTTCATTTCTATACAATTCCAAACACGAGATTTAGAACACATCCAGAAAGATTTTATGAGAAGAAAGAGGTATAGATAGGCTCATCACTTGTAATAACCAAACATGTTTGCATAAACTACCCAAAAGATCCCACTCGCAACGGGTCACTACCCTCGACCATCTCCCTAAGTCTATGGCCAACACGATATCTAATTATCATGGTTACAAGCCTTATCTTTTACTCCCATTCGAACCATTTTCATATTTCAATTTACCCTTACAAAAAATTATTCCACTTTTACTTCCTTATCAAGAACCATTTTCTAATTACTACTTGACATTTTCACTTCCCCTTTTTAATCATTCATACCATCTTATTAGGCATAATTAATTACTTTTAAGAGAATATGTTCACCCTAACCATTACATCTCGCACACCCATCCTGTGTGTGTGCCTATCATGATGCATGTCACTTTACTACATAGGTTCCTAGAATGATGCATGAATTCACAACCTCGCACCTTTCTGAACACAAGAGAAATATCACAAAATCGTCAAATCACACAACAAGTGCATCACATAATGGTGAAATATCATCAAATGTAACTACACACAACAAGAACAGCAATCCCCTCCTAGGGTGACTTGGGTTTTCCCCCGTACATGGGTTAGCTACTCCCAAGCATGATCTCATTACCAAGGTATGACACATTTCTAATATCCTATCTACCTTCCCCAAATAGTAAGAAAGAGAAAAGAACTCCTCTGATACCACTTTGTAACGTCCCTGACTCAGGATCCACTAAACCAGTGCCTCTATTCGGGTAGTTACATGACCTCAAGCATGCCTCCTCGTATGCTAGAGGTTTTCGACTAGTAGCGAGAGTCCAATAGGTCATGTGAGGAGACTATACCCTCAATACTAGAGTAATCCAAAATAGATAATAAATGAAATAGCGGAAACATAAGAGAACAATCCATATCATGCATAAATAACCAAATCCCAAAACTGGGTACAACCATAAACAACAATAAATGTGACATTCCATGCTACAATGTAAAGTGAACAAAACCCAAAAGAAATAAAATAGTAGAATCCCCAAAATGGTCTGGACTCCAAGTCTGGAACCTCACCCAAACATTTCCCATGTCCAACTCATCTCCCTAGCATAGGGCCCCTGCCCTTGTCCTAACCTGCAAGCATAAAATCTGTTCAGGTACCCAACGACGACCTGAGAAGGGTGTGAGTATAACTCAGTAGGACACCACCAATGGTGTCTACAAAATATCCAATAAGGAAGATAGTGCATGAAAATGATAAATGAAGGAAAGTTAAGGTAAACAGTTCAATAGGCTATCTTTATTTATGTTCCTTTAAGTTAACCTACCAATTAACCCATGTTTATTACTAAAACATTTTATTTATCATGTCACCCTTTTCATGTGTTCAATGGTTTAGGCATGATCAACATTCTCAACATGTGGTAATTTAACAATTCCTATCTCACTAGGAATCATTTGACAACAATTCCCAATATCCTCACCTTGAAGCCTCAACCCGGGTGGAATGAAACCGTTAGGGGAATAGAATTTTGTCCCCTTACCTAACTCTCACATTTAGGGGAGGAGATAGAACCTCAGTCCAACTCAACCTGTGGGCATATAATCTTAAGTCAATACCCCACTCTACCAAGCTATGTGCATATACTTATTTTTCATTCACCACAAAACACCATATCACAATAACATAGCCAAAATCATTTACAATCATCACAATAATCTTAATAAATGGGAAATTAAAATTTTCCTCAATCCATTAACACATTCATTATTCATGTTACTTAACCTCTTTATCCCTATTCCCATTTTCCATGCCTATCTCACTAAGCATATTCCAATATAAAGTTAATCCCTAGCATTTTCCCATTTATCCTTTTAACCCCTTTTCATGCCAAACAAACAACCTGTTAGGTAATTACCCAACCTAAGTGTTCTACTAAACATCAATTTAACATCACTTAATCATATTAACATATTTTTCATAGTCTCTATGTTCTCTCACAATGACCTATACTTACTTAGCTAGCTCTAAGTCCAGGGAACATCGGCACACCCTTTGGGTTGCCCTAATTTGGTTGAGTCATCCTCCTTGCATCCCATGGGGATCAAGAGGGGTTCAATTAAACATTTAGACACCACTACATCACATCATGTCAAAGGCACCAAGAACTATTCAAAAGAGGGAAAGAATAAAAACCCTACATGCACAAATCTACACAAAACCCAAGGGATATAACTTGTAGACCACCTACCTTGAATATGTTGGTGAACGAACTCCCAACCAAAGCCTTAGATCACAATTCAACCAACCCTTGAATATTTACCCTAAAACTCACTGAAAAGGTAGGGTTTTAGATATTTGGATGGAGTGGGGAAAGAAATAGAAACCCTAAACCAAAAAGAAAACCAAGAGGGAGATTATCCTTACCCGGATCTTCAATCCACAACTAACGGTGCTCCAAACAGATAGGAAACGAAGGAGATAAACCTCTTGGAAGATCTTGGAAGGTTGGCTCATCACTAGGGTTGAAAGAGGAAGAGGGGAGAGAAATCTTGAGTTGGGTATAAAAATCCCACAATGGAATTTTTGTAAATTTTTAAAAGTTTATGGGCCGCATGGTTTACCCGCACAGTTTGCTAAACTATGCACAAACTGTGCGAACGTCACTGTCCAAAAATCCACCTCTTGCACGGTTTACCTGGGCTGACCACATGGTTATCACTAACCATTCGTAGACCGTGCGACTGTCCTAGAAAAATCTTTCCCCCCATTTTTCATATCCCGAACCCCTAGAACACCCCTGAGCCTCCTTAAGGACTTTGGAAAGTACTTAATTAACCAAAAAATGGATTAAAATGAAACATAAGTAAAACATACCTTAGGAAGAAGTATGAGATCTTACAGTTTTATTGAACTATCTTCATTTTGGAATAAACACCTTATCCAAAATTTTAATCCTCATCCAAAGGTATAACTGTGTGAACCTGTAGGATTTAGTAGCATTGAAAATAAATGTAAAATCTATATTTCTTAGATGTAAGCAAGGAGCAGCCTATAGCAAAGCATCAATGTTACTCGAGCTACTAAAGGGTCTAGCATGATCTTCATCAAACATACCCATGTCTTTATACAAAACACATCCAACATAAGATGCATCATATAAATCATATGTATAATTATATAATCCATTTGTCTTTGACATTGATTAGCCATTGTAAAGACATCGACCCCAATATCCCAGAGTTGGTGGTTACTTTATTACATTGGTACCGGGTACACGTGATTGCATCCCAAAGAACCGAATGGTTTAGTAGTCTTAGTAAACTAGATACATACTTAAAATTCACATTACATTTTAAAACATAAAATATACAATCATAGTCAATCATAATATGCTTCATGGAATCCTAGGGAAAAATGAAACATATGAAAGGGGTAGGATTAGATGTTTAGTAAGGGTATACAACATAAGCTATCATAAACAGGCATAAACGATTATGAAAAGGTGATGAACTGAAACACATGTCATTTAATCAATAACCTAAGTATAATATAATAGAAATAAAAGATTTCATAATCACATGAGAATGAAACTTAACCATGGATATTCTACTAGTCAAATAATCACATGGAATATCAATAACTAATCTCATAATGAGGGAATTTATAATGTGAGACATCATAAACATACCATCAAGACATCATCCAAGACACCGTATATAATCAAGCAAGATATTAACCAAAACTCAAACTAGTTTGTCTCATGAGACCTACCAATGCATCGAGGGACTATAGTGGGCCCCTCCCGACACTTACTAGGTCCAATGCATTCCTCTTATGAAAAGGGTGAAACATAAACATTCGTATTAAAACTAGCATACGAAATGTGAATACTTTAACCATAAACTATGAATGATATCAAAATATCACATCCATAGTCAAACTGAATCAAAAGTCATTCAATGAAATATGGTAAATGATATCATAAGATATCAACCTCAATCTAGCATAAGATCCAACAATGGATGTTAATACAGATGAATATACTCTAATAAAATCATTAAAAATTTCTTGAGAGAAATAACCCTTTTTACTTTGAAATCATTTATTTAAAAGGTCGCACAATTCTAAAAGAAAAAATTTTCATTTAAAAGAATCTTGTAAACTTATAAAGTAATCTTCAAGACATTAAGTTGTCATGATGGTGAAAAAATTCATTCATGTCGTATAAGTTAAAAAAAATTCCTTCCATATTTTTATCAAAAAATTCATAAAGTACCTCATTTAGAAAATGAAAAAAGAATCCCTTCAAACTATTTTATAAAAAGTATAACATGAGTAAAAATACTTTAAACATTTTTAAGATAATGGTAAAATCCTTTTTGAAAATATTTTTAGAAAACATGGACATGGATGATAAATGTTCCCCAATAGATACTTACATATAAACAATCCTGAATAATAATGAGATTATGAAATTAACCCTTAACTTGCACTTTCCTTTAGTTGAATGTGATTTAAACTTATGTATAATGGTTTAAATAATGTTATTAATTTATACAAGAACCATATCCGTATTTATGATATCATATATGATCTTCTTATATCATTTTGTTAATAATATTTTGTTATTACCCTTGTTTCGGGTGTTAACTGTTGCATTTTCCTATGCATGTTTTGTCAGGTATGTCATGTTTATTATACATAGGATACATTTATTTCATCTCCAAAATTATATTAAGTTCATAGATATCATATTTTCTCATTATATATATTTTTATAATTATTCACAAATGGTTAACATGGAAAATGAATCGCATCGCATCGTGGAGATGATATGTCATGCATATGCACGAGTGAAAATATCATTCCCTTAATGGTGAAAGAATATGTAACGAACAAACTCGAGAAACCATCTAAACCGAAACCTGAGTCGATTCTCCACTAACCCGAAGAGTGTTCCTGATCTACACGGGTCGGAGACAAAGCACCTGGGCATATACAAATAACCGTTGGGAATGATTTCTCTCTCAAAATATTACAATAACATGGTATAATGCAGAAACATCATTATATATATATATATATATATATCGATCAATACATTCATATCAAGTACAAGGAGACACTAAGAAAACTGAAAGTGAAACACGACCACTAAAACCCATCTTCTAGTGGTCCACGACCACCCACCATGTCCCAAGTCACCCACCCTTGGTCACCTAAGCATGAAACCAAAAAGGAAGACGAGAGCACAAACACCTACTATAAGATAATAAAGGGCTGCAAAAACCAAAAGGTATATGTAGGGTGTGAGCTAAAGAGCCCAGTAGGATTCCACCAAATATTTTATGCAATTATTTCATAAGACAATTTAAATATGCTAAAAGATGAGTACAAATGGGAGAGTATGAGGATTAGTTTAAAAATAGAGTTTTGAACATTTAAAAATCATTTATTAAACTAAACCTATAAAATATCATTTCACCATTTAAAAACTAAACATTTTCTTAAAAATATTTGAAAACCATTACACAAGATAAAGTTAGATATTCAAAAAAAATTAGAAAATGCACCTAATATATAAATATGAATAAGAATCAATACAAAAGAGTCAAGGTGCATAATAACAATAAATGAAAAAAGGAAGGAAACTCTGGTGCCAAATGGTGACAACCAATGATGTCATGTATCGAGATTTCAATTTTAAATAAACAAATTTGGAATTTTAAAATAATATTTAAAAAAATCATGCTTTACATTTCAAATAATGGAATATTTATAAAAAAATGTCTTAATAAAACATTTTATATATAACATTTTGTATAAATTGAAAATGCATGTAGAACAGTTCTAAAAAATAATGGCATATATTTCAAATAAAAACAAGTGAGCCACATGCTCATATGCCTAAGAAGGTGTGATAGTTACATGCTAAAGGACTCCAAATACTCAAGGTGACACATCAATATGTGTATACACACATCCCTTTGGTATGGCCAAATATGACTTTATCACCATCCTATCAGGGATGTGATGTGCTGCAATATTGTTTTAGAAGGTTGTAGAATCGTAGAGTGTTGTCCAATTAACACACTAACTACCTAAAGCTTTCATGTTATCTAGTAAAAAATCAATTATGGGAAATTCATTTTCAAAACAAAAAAAAAATTCATCCCATTCTCCATTTCAAATAAGCTAATTTTTCATTTTAAAACCATAAAATGGGTTTTTAATCAAAACATGCCTTTTTCCATGATAAAACCCAAATGTTTCTATCAAAACTATTTTAATACATTTTTATCAAATACAAATTTGAAATCAATTTCATCAAATCAATTTCCACAATTTAAATTCCTCAATTTAATTTAAAATAAATTCCATCCAATTTCAAAATCTATCCAAATTTCAATTCAAAATAATTTTATACAATTTTATATTCAAAAGGGTAATAATACTCGCTTCCTTTCATAATTAATTCATCATTAAAATGCCAAACAAAGATTTAAAACAATAATTTATTTCAAAGTATCCCTAAAACATTTAAAGTAATTATTTTAATTTTAAAAGGATTGAATGCATTTCAAAACATGGGTTTACACCCTCTTTCCATGAAGACAAATCATTTATTTCAAATAATCCAAGAACACCAATTCCAAAACAATGGTAAAATCATTTCAAAGGGGGTTCTTGGTCATTTAATAAATTAAATCATTTTAAACTATTTAGAAAAAATTAAATAGTTCAATTCATTTAATTAAAATCAAGGAAGTTCATTTAATAAATCAAAACTCAGGCCAAAGCCTATTTAATAAATCAAAACCCAGTCCAACGCCCTCAATTTCACCAAAACAACCTTTTAAAATTTCTTTGAAAACAAAACCTAACAAAAATGGCATTTAAAAAATTCACAAAACATTGAGATAGATCAAGATCAAATCTATTTAAATCATACCATGTTCAATTTAAAGAGAAATTGGTGAAAGAAGCATTTATTAAGAATTAAATGGACAAAAATCATAGAACATGTGTTAGAAATCAAGAATCATAGATCCATGAATTTATTAAGAAACAATGAATCACAACATGAAGTAAATGCATAGAAGAACCTACATGGAAAATAAGGAATCCAACTACAATGAATCCGAGATGCATCGCCTTTGATGGTGATCACCAGATCTAAAAAGATAGATCTTGAAAAAAAGGGAGGATCTAAAACTACATATCAATAAATCAAGACCCAATTTCACAACCTTTAGGAAGAATGAATCAAGAGGAGAAGGGAGATCCAAGATTAAGAAGAAAATAACTCACCGAAATAAAATATCTCTACTTCAATTGGCACTTAGATCCATCAAGATATGATGTTTTAGGAGCAAAAATGGCTCTAGAGGGCTCCCAAAACCCTAAGGACCAGATTATGATCAAGTGGGAAGAGTTTGGGGTTATTCAGATGGGTTTCAAGATTTTAATTACAATTTTCATAACTTTAATTATCACATGCATGGTTTTCTGGGCAAAGTCGTGCGGTGAGTACTAATCATGCGTAAACCATGCAACATGTTGCACACTTTGTTTAAACCATGATAAAACTGTGCAATAGGTTGCACACTTTGTTTAAATCATGCGAAAACCATATGAAAACCGTGCAACAGGTTGCAAACTTTGTTTAAACCATGTGCAGACCATACAACAGGTTGCACACTTTGTTCAACCATGCAAAAACCATGCAAAGGCCTAGAATCCTTCAAAAAGGCTTTGGTAAAATACCAAAAAACAACCCAAAAAGAGATACAAACATTGGGTACTCAAATCAATGGGTCAAAACACATAAAAAAGTAATGAGATGTTACAAAATCCCCACCATAGGAATTTTTGTCCCTAGAAAGCATCCAATCTGAAAGATAGAACATAATGACATAAGAAGAAACCCATCACTCATCTTATGAGGTGAATGGTCCATGGTCTATAATAGAGACTCACCCAAAGGATAACAAGACACATAACTCCAAGAGAAAAACACCAAGATCATCACATGTCTCCAAACAAGATAAATACTGGAGACCTAACATAGGTCTCCCCACCATTTAAAGATTCACTAAAATGGTGTAACATAAGAAAAGAATGATCCTTATACCCAAAGAAGAGATACTTCAACTATTCTCTAAGGGGAAACATGAAAGAAAAAACATCCAAAAGTAAGGTAAATAACTAACAAGGATTTCTACCCTAAGTAAGTACTCAACAGTAACATAGTATTTTTTTTCAAAAATGAGCCTCATACCTTGATGAGATCATCAAAACAAAAGTTAAAACTACCAGGTACCCATTCTATAAAAAATCCACATCATCATAGTCACTTGCATACATTACCAAGGTCTATCCAAGTCCAACTGAAAAGAGCTTAAACATCAAGACCAGTTCACAATAGGGCACTACACTCTCACACGAGAGATCATCCAACACATCAAAATTGAGCTCTAACCATCAAGTCAAAACATGAGAAACACCAAGGAATAAAAAACAATGTGTAAATATAAGGAAACCATTATTACATCACTAATTAAAAAATTATCTAATCCAAGTTCCACAAGATACCCTAAAAAAGATCCAAAAAAAAAGTTTTCCAGAAACAGACAAGACATAAGAAGGAAAACTCAAAGAGTTTCCACTATGATGTCAGAAATAAGAAGCTGGAAACCAGAATCTCCTACAATGCATGAAAAGATTCACTTTATATCCTATAGATGGATCCCTATTATCATGAATCATCTTCTTCACCATAATAAGGAGCTGATATCTTTGACCAAAACATCCTTTTTCATCCTAACAACTTAGAGAACCTCTTAAGGTGACCCAAATGGCCACACTATTTATAAACTATTGGAGTTTTCAAACACAACTTCTTAGAATGACTAGGTTCTCCACACTAGAAACACACTGTAGTCCTCTTCTTTTCCCGAGGAGACTAAACTTCCTCAAATGGGAATGTGGTATTTAGCCATTCCTGTTGTTTTTCTAGCTCCACTTCAACTGAAAAGTCCCCTTCAAGCATCTCTGGATAAGAGATCAACCATTTTGTAGGCATGACGGTTAAAAGGTTTAGGTGAATACATTTTCTAAAAGATACAACCTTACTTAATTCATTACAAAAAATTCCAAGTATGAAACATACCAAACGTGAGAACTTCTTGGCATACTTTTAAACTAATATATCATCTTGATTGAAACTCAAGAACTCAGAAACTTTATCCTTATTCACTTCCTCAGGATACTACCATTGAATAAATACTGACTTGAATAACTCCCAAGAAATTATTTCATACATACAAGAGGTAATCACAACTTCCCACCACTCCTGTCTAAGTCCCTCAAATAAGGATTTTAGGAGTCTTGAGAGTATCAAATATCACATTAACTTCTTCAAGCCACTTCACTACCTCAAGAGAACCTCATTCACATTTATAAGAAGGTGTATGATAATCCAGGAATTCAAGGATGGGGTTCAAAGGTTGGAAGGTCTCCATCTCCACCACTTGATATGGAGTATGAGTAGAGTTGTTGAAAAGGGATTCAACTTCTGTAAAATGTGAAGAACTACCCTGAGGACTGGACCATTAGACCAAAATTCTATCTTTCTTGAAGTAATTTATAGGACACATTTATGAACATCACAAAACACAAGCATACCAACTCAGGCATCAAAGAACATTAAAAAATAGCATAGAAGATTTTAAACAAATTCACAACCCATTTTGATAAAAACTTTATTGATTTCAAAATGCACAAGATTTCACCATTTATAAAACATTACTCTTTCCTTTCAAAATGATAAATATTGTTATAAATCAATCATAGTTTCAAAAACCCTTTACCATAACTTTTAAATTATTCTATGTTTTCAAAATCATTAACCCCGTTTTCCAATTAACAAAACAATTTCTATTTAAATCCATTACAAATCAAAATTTATTCTTAAAACATTGTTTTACCACATCACATAATATTCTTTTATAATTAGTTTTCCAAACCAAACATTTTATAAAACTCACTCTTTGGTAATTAAAAACATTTTTCAAAGAACATACCAAAACCTATTTTAAGATACAATTTAGTTTTCACAAGGTATTTAAAATTATTAACAAGTGATTAAATTTGAAACAACCAAACGAGATCATGAAACAACCCAAATCCATAACCCACATAACCAACCTCACATAAGTGAAGTCACTTATAAGAAAATGGATAAGGTTTAAAGTTTATAACCAAGTTATAACCGTAAGAGTCTTGGTTGTATGGGCTAGTAAACCACACACCAACCTCAAAACTGTTAATGGATGGATTTCCAAATCATCCACACCGATTCCTCACAGTTTACCAGACTGTGAAAACATGGTGCGACTATGGTCATCCTTCCATTCTGGTTCAAAAACTTATAATAGATTACCCAAATCAAAGATAGTCTCATTGGGAATCTAAATATAATTTATCATCAGAAAACCAATAACTCAAAATAAATACTCAAGTCCCAACATCCTTGGTAACTCAAGTATCACCATGAAGGGGTGATGATCAAGCACCCACTCACAGACTACCTATTGAGTCCCAACACATTCTCAATTTCCTTTCTACCATGACTCACACCAAATAAAAATAGGATTTCAAAGTCAAGTAATTAACTTTAAGGAAAGACCTCCTCTGATACCATTTCCCTCAAAATATTACAGTAACAGAGTACAATGTAGAAACATAATTATATATATATATATCAGTCAATACATACATATCAAGTACAAGGAGACACTAAGAAAAATGAAAGCAGAACATAACCACTAAAACCTATCTCCTAGTGGTCCACAACCACCCACCATATCCCAAGTCACCCACCCTTGGTCACCCAATAACGAACCCACAAAGTAAGGTGAGAGAACGAACACCTGCCGTAAGATAATAAAGGGCTATAAACACCAAAAGGTATAAAAAAGGTGTGAGATAAAAAACCCAGTGGTATTACACCAGTGATTCTATGAAATTAATTTATAAGGCAATCCAAATATTATAAAAAAGGAGTACAAATGGGAGAGTATGAGGATTAGTTTAAAAATATAGTTTTAAACATTTAAAAATCATCTATTAAACTAAACCTGTAAAACATGCCATTTCACCTTTTAAAAACTAAAAATTTTCTTGAAAATCATTGAAAACCATTTCAAAAGCTAAATTTAGATAATTAATAAAATATGAGAATATTCACCTGATATATAAATATGAATAATAATCAATACAATAGATTCAAGGTGCATAATAACAATAAATGAAGCAAGAAAGGCAACTCCAGTGTCAAATGGTGACAACAAATGCTATCATGTATCAATATTTCAATTTTAAATAAACAAGTTTGGAATTTAAAAAGAATATTTAAAAAAAAATGCTTTACATTTCAAATAATGGAATATTCTAAAAAAATTGATTAATAAAACATTTTATATAAAATAGTTTATATAAATTGACAAGTCATGTAAAACAATTCTGAACAAAAATGACATATATTTAAAATAAAAAAAAGCAAGCCATATGGTAATATGCCTAAGAAGGTATGATAGTTCCAGTCTAAAGTACTCAACACACTCAAGGTTATATGACAATATGTGTATACACACGTCCCTTTGGTATGGCCTAAGTTGAATTCATCACCATCCTATCAGGGATATGATGTGCTGCATTATTGTTTTAGAAAGTTGTAGAATATTAGAGTGTTGTCTAATTAACACACTAACTGCCTAATACTTTCATGTGCTCTAGTAAAAATTCAACAATGGAAAATTTATTTAAAAAAAAAAATATGAAATTCATCCCATTCACCATTTCAAAAATACCAATTTTCCATTTAAAAACCATAAAACAGGTTTTTAATCAAAACATGACTTTTTATATGATAAAACCCAAAGGTTTATATCAAAACTAATTTAATCCATTTTTATCAAATATAACTTTGAAATAAATTTCATCAAATAAATTTCCACAAATTAAATTTCACAATTTAATTTCAAAAAAATTCCATCCAATTTCAAAATCCATCCAAATTTCAATTCAAAACCTTTTATACAATTAAATATTCAAAAGGGTAATAATACTCGATTCCTTTCACAATTCATCATAAAAATGCCAAATGTGACTTTAAAACAATAATTTATTTCAAAATATTCCTAAAGAATTTAAAGGAAGTATTACAATTTTAAAAGGATTGAATACATTTCAAAACATTGGTTTACACCCTCTTTCCATGAAGAAAAATCATTTATTTCAAATAACCCAAGAACACCAATTCCAAAACAAGGGTAAAATAATTCAAAGGTGGTTCTTGGCCATTTAATAAATTAAAGTATTTTAAATTATTTATAAAACATACAATAGTTCATTCATTTAATTAAAATCAAGGAAGTTCATTTAATAAATCAAAACACGGGCCAAAGCCCATTTAATAAATCAAAACCTAGGCCAAAGCCCTCAATTTCACCAAAATCCCATTTAATAAATCAAAACCTAGGCAAAAGCCCTCAATTTCACCAAAACAACCTTTTAACAGTTCTTTGAAAACAAAACCAAACAAACATGGCATTTAAAAAATTTATAAAAGATTGATATAGATCAAGATCAAATCCATTTAAAACATACCACGTTCAATTTAAAAAGAAATTGGTCAAAGAAGCATTTATGAGGAATTAAATGGAAAAAATCATAGAACACATGTTAGAAATCAATAAACACACATCCATGAATTTATAAAGAAAAAATGAATCACAAAATGAAGGAAAGGCATAGAAACACCTACATAGAAAATACGGAATCCAACCACAATGAATATGAGATATGTCACCTTCAATGGAAATCACCGGATCTAGGAAGATAGATCTTGAAAGAAGAGAGAGGAGATCCTAGATCTACAATTCCACATCAATCAATCAAGATCCAATAAAACTCAAGGCTTTCACAACCTTTAGGAAGAGGTAATCAAGAGGATAAGGGAAATACAAGATTAAGAAGAAAATAACTCATCGAAAGAAAAGATCTCTGCTTCAATTGGCGCTTGGACCCATCAAGAGATGATTTTTTGGGAGAAAAAATGGCTCTAGAGGGATCCCAAACCCTAAGGATCAGATCATGATCGAGTGGGAGGAGTTTGGGGTCATTTAGGGGGGTTCTGGGATTTTAATTATAATTTTTATAACTTTAATTATCACGTGCATGGTTTTTTGGGAAAAGTCACACGATTAGTACTAGCCATGCAAAAACCATACAACAGGTTGCACACTTTGTTTAAACCATGCACAAACCATGTACATACCATACACAAACCATGAAACAGGTGGAATACTTTGTTTAAACCATGCACAAACCATGTAACGGGTTTCACACTTTGTTTAAACCATGCGTAAACCATGCAACGGGTTGCACACTTTGTTTAACTATGAAATAGGTTGCACACTTTGTTTAACCATGAAAAAACCATGAAAAGGCCTAGAATCCTTCGAAAAGGCTTCAGTAAAATGCTGAAAACAACCTATAAAGAGATCCAAACACTGGGTACTCAAATCAATGTGTCAAAACACATAAAAACATGTAACACGATGTTAAAAAGTATGGAATTAGATGATATATTAATTTTTTCAGAATCAATATCATATCATAATTATCATATATATCCATTATTTTCATCATCATACCCATCCAATTAAATTAATGATGAAAAATAGATTACACCACAACATTGAGATGGTAAGTCTCACACACATACACACAATGTTTTCATTTTTCATTGGATGGAAAAATCATAGAATATGGTTGTCCCATAATCATAATAACATATCAGAATATATATGATACTAGAGATATTAATTTAGTATATAAACAACATATTAATAGGAAGTATAGGAAGAAATGAACTTGAATAAGTTAGCAAAACAATTACCTCTTCTTCGATGAACTTCCATTAAATCACTTCCTAAGGGATCTAGAGTTGGTATTTTTGGAAGACCATAAACTCAAAAACTTGGATAAGAATGTTATGAGGAGAAATGGGTAGGTTTTTTTTGATATATAAGGTTCAAAGTTACATGAAGAAGTGAGGTAGGAGGTGTCCTTTTATAATTGAGCTGAGGGGCAATTTTGAAAACTCTCAAAATATTAAATTAATATAAATTAATTTTCAATTACAAATGGATAAAAAGTGAGTTGTTTTGAACATAAGATGAGGATGGTTCTAAATCATCTCAACCAATAATTTTTATACAAGTTTAAGTATCATTATTACCCTTATCTTTTGGTTTTAACCCTTATTTAAACTCTTTAACGCTCACCGTGACAACATGTGTTTTTACTCTTTGAAGATTAATATAGTTACTATAAAATGCCAAAAGAACCTAAAATGAGTCATGGATGAAAATTTTAACTTCATTCTAATAATTTTTCCGAACTTTATATTTTTAGGAATTTTATATCATTTCATAAAATCTTATTTATTTTAAAATATCATTAGTGTCAATTTTGACACTATTCATTACTTGACTTTTTAAAAATATCATAAAAACATGATAAAATTGAAAAAAAACTTTAATCCATCCATAATGTGTATAATTAATCTATAAAATTCATGTATAGTATTAATTATATCAAAGTATATTTATTTTAATATTTTTAATAACATTTATTTGACATGTCCATTAATTAAACAATTACTGCATCATCATTGTGCAAGCCTTTAATATAAATTTCTTCCCTAAAAATTAAAAATAAATTATCATGATGAATATAAACATTTTATTTTTAAAATTAATATTTATAATATAAGTTATATTTTGAATAACCATATATAAAAAATGTAACACTTATTAAAAACATGAGTATGACATATTTGACTTTCCTTAGAATAAAATATTATAAAAGGAATAAAGCCATGAAAGTGGCTCCAAGAGGCCATAAAATAATATAAAGGATGATTTTAGTTGAAAATAAATCATCCAATAAAATTAGTACAAGTATTAGGGTAATTTTATAATACTTATAATATTATTTTTACCCTTAATTACCATATTTACCCTTAACCGTGGTAATTTAAAAAAATACTGAAGTTATTATTCATATTGTACAAAAATAAAAGGAACCTATTTACTAAATTTGGAACTCATTATTAAAAATATTTAATCCATTTTTTAAAATTCAAAAACACATAATTGGATAAAATTAATTTAAAATTAATCTTGTTGACAGAACGAGAAAACTAGTTTTTAAAGTAAAAATGTTCAAAAGATTGAAATGTTTTAATATCCAAATTCGATGTGAAATTGATTGAAATGACCTATATTATATTAAATGATAAAAAATTGATCTAATTATATTTTAAAACTAATCAAAAATATAACTTAACACCATAAATTATTTAGAAAAAAATTTTGTTTTCAATTAAAATGTAATATTTTTTCAATATTTATCAAAACATGAAACTTGTCATAAAAATACTAAAAATTTCACTAAAGTAAATTTTTATATTCCTAATTAAAAGAAGAATTTTATTTTTTCAAATAAAATTATAAGTGTCAAAAACTTGATTTAAAACAAGTATGTCATCAAAAGGTGACAAAACTGTCTTTAGAAAAATATAGCCTTTTATGCTTAAAATTGATTTTATTCTTATCTTAAGTCTGTAAAAATTATTGGATGAATTTAAAAGTGTTTGTTTGAATATATAAAATATATATTTCATTAATAACTTTTACTAATGGTGATTAATTTAATTTATTATGATAAAATAACATCGTGGGCATAAAAATAGTTTTTTAATAAAAACACATCCTTTATATTCAATTGGTTTTTATTTTCATTTCCAATGAATTAATTTTATAATCATGAATAAACTATATTTCAATAATTTATTCAATCCTATTCATGATCTCTAACTTAACTACTAGTGTTAAAATAACAATATTTAATAGTATATCATGGTTCGTTTAAGCTCGGTGTTGCATGCAACGTATACTATCGAAGAAATTGAATTTATTTAAGAAGAGACATGCTGTAAAATTTTAGGGTGTTAAAACCACTATACATAGAACAATGTCAATATAGTATAGTAAATCTCATATTTTCCTGATTCCTTGAAAAATATTGACCATGTTGATGAATACGTAACATATCAATTATCTAAAAGATGAGTACATCACCTGTCCCACATCTAAGTAATTGAACACATCATATATGACTCAATTAAGCATAGATATTCATTTTTTATATATAATTAAATAAAGATTCAAATGTCTTTACTTTTTATATAACTGAACAAATCTCATCTTGGTTGTTCTCCAATCGACGACATGGCCAACAATATACTCAATCACCTCCAGATTAACTAAGTCAAAATGATTTTCATGAGAAAGGTATCAAATAATGAAATTTCTCATGCTAGGAATTTTTATAACATCAGGTAAGAAGGATTAATTATAAGCAAACACCCTCAAGTATAGTAATGATTATATGATATTCCATGAGATATACTTAAGAGGGTCAATCCAAGTAACAAGTATCTATGTATTACCTCAGGAATATATTCTTTGTATCTAGTTTACAATATCCTATAATGATTTTAAGATTATATTCATGCTAATCGTAACATATCATCACAACCCATAATACTCCATCATGATTATCGATTAAGGACAACTCAAAATATCAATTTGAGGGGATGTTATCATTAAATTGTTCATGCAAAATAAATCACAACATACACGAACAGATGATAAATAGAGGCTACCTTTATTATAATAACATGATGCATTATGAAATCATTACATCAATATCTCAAGTATCATATACCCGGATTCTCTACATTAGGGGTGTCCAGACCCGACCCAACCCGACGGGTTCGACCCGACCTGACCGGGTTGGGTCGGGTTGGGTCGGGTCACACAGGAAAAACCTAGGTCATGTTTAGTTTGGGTTAACTCATACATGGGTTGGGTCGGGTCATAGGTTGGAGTCATTTAGATCCAACCCGACCCATGACCTAATGGATACAGTGACGACCATCTAATTTTTTTAATCCCCTCTCTCTGTCTCGCGGACTCGCAGCCCCCCCAGACTCACTCGCTCCTCTCTCCCTGTGGTGACCTTCCCTTCGTGAAGAAGAAAGAAACCCTACTCCCCTCCTCCCTCCTTCCCTCACAATTTGACTCAACCGATTCAACAGCCTACAACAACTCTCCTCCTCCCTCTTTTCTTCCCCAATCTTCCCCAACCCCTCGACTTCTTTTATCCCTCTTCTCCCATGCGAAAAATCCTCCCTCCCATCCATCCTCCTTTCAAACCTCTGACTGAACCCATCCAGAAAAGGGATCCTCGTTCGCCTCATCCCCCAATAGACACCTTCCAAGTAATAGGGTTTCCAAAGAAAACTACCTTGGACTCACATCACCTCCTCCTCCTGCCTGCTGTTGTGTCACATAGCCTGTTTGTGTCGTCTGGTAGGGCTAGGTGCAGAGGGTTCATCGCTGCGAGTTCGGCTTCGAAATTGGAGGAAGCTCCCCTCGGATCATACATATATGGTGAGATTCAAATTGTTGGTTTGAGGTTTTCAATTGATTCCTGGTTTGTCTGAGTTGATTTCGAGTTTTTAGACTGAATCAATGTTATTCACTCTGCTCCTGGTGATGATTTTGCTGCATATGTTTTCGCTTATTCTTTCTTCAAATCTGCTAATGGTGTGTGCTTTGTTGATTTGATTTTCCTTTTGCTAGTAATGTTTATTTATACTGCATCATGAATTTACTCCACTTTAACTTCAATTGGTTCTATTACTGGTGTTGATAGTGAGTCACAGTAATAAATAGTAGTGGAACAGGAGGCCAACAGTGACTCGAGAAGGTGTTGGTAGGTTTTGTTTTCTGCTAGGCATCAGTGGCAGTCTGGCGTGTTATTAACTGGAGGTAAGAATTTTATTTTTTTATCATGTTATTTTAAATGATGTTTTCTATTATGTATGAGTTCTCAATTTGGTTTTTCTACTCCTATGGAATTATGGTTTGGTCACAAAGATTGACAACTTAGTTCGACTCATAATCTGCTAGAATTTAGAATTATTTCACTAGGACCAATTCTATTTTGGAGATGTAGTTTTTGTTTTAGTGATTTTAGGATGTGTTCGTTGAGCACCCACCACCAGGAGGCATGACCTTCATTGCATTGGTTTCATTTATCATTGTAATTTCAAATCCATATATTTGTTTCAAAATCTATTCTCCATATATTCTTCTAGGAGTGTGCCACAACTAACATCAATTAGCGATTCATGGAAGGTGATAAAATAAGTGGTTCTTCTAATCCTCCAGTTGGCATAACCCAAATTCAGATGGGGTCTAATACAACTGCACATTCAGTAGGAGGGAGTAGTAGCATACCAGTTGAAGAAAGTGAGGAGGGTAAGTGGTCTCCTAAAAAGGTAACAGTTCCTAAAGCTCCTATTGGTTCTAGAATTTCTAAAGCTTGGGATCACTTTCATAAGAAAAATGGAAGGGATGTTTGTAATTATTGTGGTAAAGATTATGCTTTCACATTAGGCCAACATGGAACTAGTAATTTGAATAGGAATTTGATAAGGTGTAATAAAAACCCACACAAAAATCTTGACAAAAGTCAAATCAATCTCAGTCTTAGAAAGAAATGTGAATATTAGGATGATGAGACAATTAAAATTTCAGTAGCTCATTTTAATCAAGAAGAGTGCAGAATAACTCTTGCTAAAATGATAATCATTGACGAGTTATCATTTAAATATATTGAGAATCAAGGTTTTAGAGAATTTATTGAAGCCGTTCAACCTCAATTTCAAGTTCCATCTAGACAAACAGTTGTTAGATATTGCTTGCAGTTATATTTGGCAGAGAAAGAAATATTGAAGTCTATTTTTGATATGTTCTCTCACATGGTATGTCTTACACTAATAGATGGACTTCAATTCAGAATCTGAATTATATGTGCGTGACTGCACATTTTATTGATGATAATTGGATATTGAATTAAAATTTCATCTGGTTTGTCTTGTGGTGGATCATAAAGGGAAAACAATTGGATGGGTATTAGAACAGACATTGAAACAATGGGGAATTGAAAGGATTAACATTGTTACAGTGGATAATGCTAGTTCTAATAATACAACGATCAGTTATTTGGTGAGGAGGGTTAATGATTGGAATGGGTCTATTCTTAATGGAGAGTATATTCATGTTAGATGTTGTGCACATATTTTAAACCTTATTGTTAGAGATGGGTTAAAGAAAATATCGACATCAATTTCTAGAATTAGAGTTTCCTGCAAATTTGTGATAAGTTCACCTTCAAGATTGGCTCTTTTCAAAAGCATAGCTGAGGAGTTAAAAATTCCTAGTAAACAGGCCATAATTCTTGATATGCCTACCAGGTGGAATTCTTGTTAATTTATGTTGGATGTTGCAGAGAATTATGAAAAAGTATTTATTCTCCTTGAGGTGGATGCAAGTTTTAGGAGTGCTCTTGTCTGTGAAGGTGGGGATCCTACAACATATGATTGGGAGCATGCTTGTGTATTTTTCAAGTTCCTAATTTTTTTTATGATAGCACTTTGAGTTTTCTGGTTCTATGCATGTGAAATGTCACATATTCTTTTATACACTTTGTGACATATATGGAAAAATAAAGAAATGGATGAAGAGTCATGATATTACTGTGAGTGCAATGGCTATTGCAATGAAGCTTAAGTTGGACAAGTATTGGGGTATTGGTTCAAATTTTAGTTCTATCTTGCTTATGGTAGTTGATCTTGATCCCTGATATAAATTGGAATATGTTTGGGATAGTTTTGAAATAATGCTTGATGATGAAGAAGACAAAAATCAGTTGATCAGTAAATTAACAGAGGTTCTGAATAATCTCTATGCGTTTTACAAATATAGATATCCCATTGCAGTTGGTGATAAATGTGAGTCCAGTTCTCATCAAGAGTCACATATACATGATGCTAGTACTGATAGTTAGGATGATGAGAAATGGAAAGATGCATATAGATTAAAGAAAAGTAAAAGGCAGTTGACACAACAAAGGAATGAACTAGAGAGATATCTTGAGATTGATGATTGTGAGGATGATTTTGAAGGATTTGATATTTTGAGTTTGTGGAAAGGAAAGGCAAGCAAATATCATGTTCTCTCATGCATTTATAGAGATATTCTAGCAATTCCTTTAACTACAGTATCTTCAGAGTCAGCTTTTAGTACAGGAGGACAAGTCCTTGATCCATTTCGTAGTTGTTTGAATCCCAACATTGTTAAAGCATTAATTTTCTCACAAAATTGGTTTAGAAAGTCTAAACCAATTGACATTCGAAAGCAACTAGAAGAAGTGGAATTGATTGAATCAGGTACTACCATTAAAAATATTATGATTTTTTATCATTTTCATTTTCCAATTATAAATGTTTGTTTGAAAAAGTAAAATACTGACTTGTTCTTTCTTTTGTTGTGTTTTTTAAGATATGCCACCATCCATCACAATTCATGATCAGTGTTTCACTATCTAAAGTAGAAGAAGAAAGGATGATGGAGCACTCTTAATTAAGGTATAAATTTATGATTATTTTACAAATTCTTTTCATAATAATATCATCACATATGAGTTTTTGTAGATCTTGTTGTCTGATATAGTATAGGTTTGTGATTCTTCTTTAAATCTGGTTGATGACTCAGTGAAGGATCAATTACCTACTCACTGCCTTATTTAATATTGAAATGTCTATAGATGAGTGTTGCATATTTCATCCATTTTCATTCATTTCTAATTTATGAATAAGAATGTTCCTGCATGCTACCTGCAATGTTTTCATTTCATTCCCTCCATGCATGCACTCACAAATCAGAGGGTCACAATTCATTTCCTCACTCTCCAGGCTTGGACATTTTTATCCACGGGTGACAAATAGTTTTTTTTGTTGGACATTAGATTCTGGCTACACAGAGGGGGGTCCTACGGGTTGGGGTCCTACGGGTTGGGTCTGGGGTGTACTGCAGGTTATAATGGTTCATGTTTGCTAATGTTGTTCCTCATATAGATTTTTTGAACCGTTCACAAAACAAATTATGTGCATTTTTTCCCTAGTTTTGAAAAGAAAGAGGTAAAATGTGATATTTGTTTTTATTTATGCTTTCTAATATGAAAAACCTATTTTATTAAGTATGTTCAAACTAGAATTTATGGAATTTATTATGAAAGGAACTGCATAGAATCTTTGGTGTAATCATATTGGGTATGTTTGGCTCACACCCTACATATACACCGGTGTGTGTGTGTGTGTGTGTAGCTCTCTTGTTTTCTCTTAGGTGCCCACTTCTTGATCCCATTCGTTGGATGTTTGTTGCATTCATTATATGTTTGTTGAGTGTGTTTACCATGAATTAAGGTTGATTTTGTCATGATTTTACTACGTGACAATGCAAATTGGAGAGCATGGAAGATTTAAGGATTTAGAGGTTTTCGGCTTGTTCAAATGGTGTTGATGCTCATTTATAGAGCTTGTTAAAGTGATAGAAATTTTGATGCTCAACCACTGGAAAAATTTATTGAAATTTGTTATGAAATCAACATATTTGATTGTTGCTGTCTTTGTTGGATTCAGTTTCTATTTTCTGTTTATATCACATCATGTTTTCTCAGGGATGAAATTGTCTCTATTTGTGATCATTCAGTATCACACCCTTTGAAAATGATTGCTCATTTTCCGATTCAATATAGTTTTGAACTTTTGTCCAATCCATTATGGAAAAGGAACTACAACATATTCGGCATTGAGGAGCAACATGTCAGTCGTTTGTGCCCAGACTATTATGCAAAATTCATGATGCTTAGTTGTAGCTTCTCTTCTTTTATTATCAATTCTTAGAAGCTACTTATTTTTTGCTGTATTGATTTTATTGGATGAAGGGTGTAATAGGTAGTTTCAAAAGGTTGTATGCTGGAAAAAAATATTGGGAAATAAAGGTCCCATTATTGGAGGTTGTATCTTTTGGTTGGTTATTATCTTTAATTTTGAGTTTGATTCTTTTTATATAGTAACATTTACTTTGTAAATTTTTGTGGGAATCTTTATTATTTGACTGCTTTGTATGGACATATTTTGGATATGGCGCTTTTCATATCATCTCTGAGAATTTTCAACATATGTTTGAGAACAACAAGGCTTTGCTAATAAATGTATGACTTCGTTTATTTCTTCCTCTACTTTGAGTGCCCCTCTCTTTGATCTTTAGTAATGTTTTATTTTTCTTTCTATAAAATTTCCAAGGGTTATGAAGTTGGATTATATTCATTTTAAATGATAGTATGGTGCTGCTTCTGTTCAGCATCCTCATTTACATTGATACTGCTGCTTATATATAGTATTTTAGTTACCCTTTTTGTTGTTCATCAGTTTTACTGTAGAATGCATGATACATTTTCTACTGAAGGGGGAATTAACTAATACAGTTCATGTCCTATCTGATCCTTTTTTTGAAAACTTAAATATCTTTATATTTCTGTACTACATACCCATACTTAAGTACCAACTGTCATGGATTACCTATATTGGTGCTTCATTGATTGCAACTTATATTCTGGGGTGTAGTAGGGGTCAGGTCTGGGGGGGGGGGAGGGGGCTGGGTCGGGCTGGGTCGGGCTGGCTCGGGTTGGCTCGGGTTGGGTCGGGTTCACCCAAGTAACCCGACCCAAACTGACCCGACCCACAGAGGGTTGGGTTGGGTCGGGTCCTTCGACCATGATGCAGGTAACCTGACCCCAATGGGATGGGTTGGGTTGGGTCAGCTTCCCATGAAGTATGAGACCCAACCCGACCCGACCCGACCCTTTCTCCTCGAGTCGAGCCCTAGAACACCCTCGGCCCGACCCGACCCGACCCATGGACACCCCTACTCTACATTACCCTCATGATTCTTCTATAATAATGGTTTTGTCAATGGAATCACTACATTGTCATCTAGGGGTGTCCATGGGTTGGGTCGGGTCGGGCCGAGGGTGTTCCAGGGCCCGACCCGAGGAGAACGGGTCGGGTTAGGCCGGGTCGGGTCTCATACTTCACGGGCAGTTGACCCGACCCAACCCAACCCATTGGGGTCGGGTTACCCGACTCATGGTCGAAGGACCCTACCCAACCCAACCTTTGAGGGTCGGGTCAGTTTGGGTCGGGTTACTTGGGTGAACCCGACCCAACCCGAGCCAGCCCGAGCCAGCCCGACCCAGCCAAAGCCAGCCCGAGCCAGCCCGAGCCAGCCCAACCTAGCACCCCAGCCCCCCAGACCCAGCCCCCCCCAGACCCAACCCCTGCTACACCCCAGAATATAAGGTGCGATCAATGAAGCACTAATATAGGTAATCCATGCCAGTTGTTACTTAAGTATGGGTATGTAGTACAAAAATATAAAGATATTTAAGTTTTCAAAAAAAAGGATCAGATAGGACAAGAACAACATTAGTTTATTCCGCCTTCAGTAGAAAAATGTACCATGCATTCTACAGTAAAACTAATGAACAACAAAAAGGGTAACTAAAATACTATATATAAGCAACAATATCAATGTAAATGAGAATGCTGAACAGAGGCAACACCATACTGTCATTTGAAATGAATATAATCCAACTTCATAACCCTTTGAAATTTTGTAGAAAGAAAAATAAAACATTAATAAAGATCAAAGAGAGGGGAACTCAAAGTAGAGGAAGAAATAAATGAAGTAATACATTTATTAGCAAAGCCTTGTTGTTCTCAAACATATGTTGAAAATTCTCAGATATGATATGAAAATCACCATCTCCAAAATCTGTTCATACAAAGCAGTCAAATAATAAAGCTTCCCACAAAAATTTACAAAGTAAATGTCACTATATAAAAAGAATCAAAATCAAAATTAAAGATAATAACCAACCAAAAGATACAACCTCCAATAATGGGACCTTTATTTCCCAATATTTTTTTCTAGCATACAGCCTTTTGACACTACCTAATACACCCTGCAACCAATAAAATCAATACAACAAAAAATAAGTAGCTGCTAAGAATTGATAATAAAAGAAGAGAAGCTACAACTAAGCATTATGAATTTTGCACAATAGTCTGGGCACAAACGACTGACATGTTGCTCCTCAATGCCGAATATGTCGTAGTTCCTTTTCCAAAATGGATTGGAAAAAATTTCAAAACTATATTGAATCTGCAAATGAGCAATCATTTTCAAAGGGTATGATACTGAATGATCACAAATAGAGACAATTTCATCCCTGAGAAAACATGATGTGATATAAACAAAAAACAGAAACTGAAGCCAACAAAGACAACAAAAATCAAATATGTTGATTTTATAACAAAGTTTAATAAATTTTTCCAGTGGTTGAGCATAAAAATGTCTATCACTTTAAGAAGCTCTATAAATGAGAATCATCACCATTTGAACAAGCCAAAAACCTCTAAATCCTTAAATCTTCCATCCTCTCCAATTTGTGTTGTCACATAGTAAAATCATGAGCAAATAAACCTTAATTCATGGTAAACACACTCAAAAAACATCCAATGAATGCAAAAAACATCCAATGAATGGGATCAAGAAGTGGGCACCTAAGAGAAAACAAGATAGCTACACACACACATAGGTGTATATGTTGGGTGTGAGCCAAACATACCCAATAGGATTACACCAAAGAGTCTATGCAGTTCCTTTCATAATAAATTCCATAAATTCTACTTTGAACATACTTAATAAAATAGGTTTTTCATATTAACAAGCATAAAGAAAAACAAATATCACATTTTATCTCTTTCTTTTCAAAACTAGGGAAAAAATACACAAAATTTGTTTTGTGAACGGTTCAAAAAATCTACATGAGGAACAACATTAACAAACATGAACCATTCTAACTTGTACTACATCCCAGACCCAACCCGTAGGACCCCAACCCGTAGGAACCCCCTCTCTACAGCAAAAATATAATGTCCAACAAAAAAAAACAGGTCACCCGTGAATAAAAATGGCCAAGCTTGGAGAGTGAGGAAATGAATTGTGACCCTCTGATTTGTGAGTGCATGCATGGAGGTAATGAAATGAAAACATTGTAGGTAGAAGGCAGGAACATGCTTATTCAGAAATAAAAAATGAATGAAAATGGATGAAATATTCAACACTCATTTATAGACATTTCAATATCAAATAAGGCAGTGAGTAGGTAGTTGATCCTTCAATGAGTCATCAACCAGATTTAAAGAAGAATCACAAACCTAGACTATATCAGACAACAAGATCTACAAAAACTCATATGTGATGACAGTATTATGAAAATTATTTGTAAAATAATCATAAATTTATACCTTAATTAAGAGTGCTCCATAATTCTTGATTCTTCTACTTTAGATAGTAAAAATCTGATCATGAATTGTGATGGATGGTGGAATATCTTAAAAAACACAACAAAAGAAAGAACAAGTCAGTCTTTTACTTTTTCAAACAAACGTTTATAATTGGAAAATGAAAAATGATAAAAAATCATAATATTTTTAATGGTAGTACCTGATTCAATCGATTCCACTTATTCTAGTTGCTTTAGAATGTCAATTGGTTTAGACTTTCTAAACCAATTTTGTGAGAAAATTAATGCTTCGACAATGTTGGGATTCAAACAACTACGAAATGGATCAAGGACTCGTCCTCCTGTACTAAAAGTTGACTCTGAAGATACTGTAGTTAAAGTAATTTCCAGAATATCTCTAGCAATGCATGAGAGAACATGATATTTGCTTTCCTTTCCTTTCCACCAACTCAAAATATCAAATCCTTCAAAATCATCCTCAAAATCATCAATCTCAAGATATCTCTCTAGTTCATTTCTTTGTTGTGTTAGCTGCCTTTTCTTTTTCTTTAATCTATATGAATCTTTCTATTTCTCATCATCCCCACTATCGGTACTAACATCATGTATATGTGACTCTTGATGAGAACTGGACTCACATTTATCACCAACTACAATGGGATATCTACATTTGTAAAGCTCATAGAGATTATTCAGAACCTCTGTTAATTTACTGATTAACTGATTTTTGTCTTCTTCATCATCAAGAATCATTTCAAAACTATCCCTGACATATTCCAATTTATATCGGGGATCAAGAAAAACTGCCACAAGAAAGATAGAATTAAAATTTGAACCAATACCCCAATACTTGTCCAACTTAAGCTTCATTGCAATATCCACTGCACTCACAGTAATATCATGACTCTTCATCCATTTCTTGATTTTTCCATATATGTCACAAAGTGTATGAAATAATGTGTGACATGTGACATGCATAGAACCAAAAAACTCAACAGTGCTATCATAATTTTTTTAGAAACTTGGAAAATACACGAGCACACTACCAATCATATGTTGTAGGTGCCCCACCTTCACAGACAAGACCACTCATAAAACTTGCATCCTCCTCAAGGAGAATAAATACCTTTTCATAATTCTCTGCAACATCCAACATAAAGTAACAAGAATTCCACCTGGTAGGCACATCAAGAATTATGGCCTGTTTACTAGGAATTTTTAACTCCTTGGCTATGCTTTTGAAAAGATCCAATCTTGAAGGTGAACTTCTCACAAATTTACAGGAAACTCTGATTATAGAAATTGATGTTGATATTTCCTTTAACCCATCTCTAAAAATATGGTTTAAAATATGTGCACAACATCTAACATGAATATACTCTCCATTAAGAATAGACCCATTCCAATCATTAACCCTCCTCACCAAATAACTGATCGTTGTATTATTAGAACTAGCATTATCCACTGTAACAATGTTAATACTTTCAATCCCCCATTGTTTCAATGTCTGTTCTAATACCCGACCAATTTTTTCCCCTTTATGATCCGCAACAAGACAAACCAGATGATTTTTTTATTCAATATCCAATTATCATCAATAAAATGTGCAGTCACACACATATAATTTAGATTCTGAATTTAAGTCTATCTATCAGTGGTAAGACATACCATGTGAGAGAACATATCAAACATATACTTCAATTTTTCTTTCTCTGCCAAATATAATTGCAAGCAATCCCTAGAAACTGTTTGTCTAGATGGAACTTGAAATTGAGGTTAAACAACTTCAATAAATTCTCTAAAACCTTGATCCTCAACATATTTAAATGATAACTCATCAATGATTATCATTTTAGCAAGAGCTATTCTCTACTCTTCTTGATTAAATGAGCTACTGAAATTTTAATCGTCCCATCATCCTCATCTTCACATTTCTTTCTAAGACTGAGAGTGCTTTGACTTTTTTCAAGATTTTTGTGTGGATTTTTATTACACCTTATCAAATGCCTATTCAAATTACTAGTTCCATGTTGGCCTAATGTGTAAGCATAATCTTTACCACAATAATTACAAACATCCCTTCCATTTTTCTTATGAAAGTGATCCCAAGATTGAGAAATTTTAGAACCTATAGGAGATTTAGGAACTGTTACCTTTTTAGGAGACCTCTTACCCTCCTCACTTTCTTCAACTGGTATGCTACTACTCCCTCCTACTGAATGTGCAGTTGGAGTAGACCCATTCTGACTTTGGGTTGTGCCAACTAGAGGATTAGAAGAACCACTTATTTTATCACCTTTCATGAATTGCTAATTGATGTTAGCTGTGGCACACTCCTGACAGAATATAAGGAGAATAGATTTTGAAACCAACATATGGATTTTAAATTACAATGATAAATGAAACTAATGCAATGCAGGTCATGCCTTGTGGTGGTGGGTTCTCAATGAACACATCCTAAAATCTCTAAAAAAAACTACACCTCCAAAACAGAATTGGTCCTAGTGAAATAATTCTAAATTCTAGCAAATTTTGAGTCGAACTAAGTTGTCAATCTTTGTAACCAAACCAGAATTCCACAGGAGTAGAAAAACCAAATTGAGAACTCATACATAATGGAAAACATCATTTAAAATAACATGATAAAAAAAAATTCTTACCTCCAGTTACTAACATGCCAGACTGCCACTAATGCCTAGCAGAATACACGACCTACCAACACCTTCTCGAGTCACTATTGGCCTCCCGTTACACCACTGTTTCTTACTGTGACTCAATATCAACACTAGTAACAGAACCAATTGAAGTTAAAGTGGAGTAAATTCATGATGTAGTAGAAATAATCATTACTAGAAAAAGGAAAATCAAATCAATAAAACACACACCAGTAGCAGATTTGAAGAACAAATAAGCGAAAACATATGCAACAAAATCATTACCAGGAGCAGAGTGAATAATATTGATTCAGTCTGAAAACTAGAAATCAACTCAGTTGAACCATGAATAAATTGAAAACCTCAAACCAACAATTTGAACCTCACCATATCTGGATGATCCGAGGGGATTCTCCTCCAATTTCGAAGCTGAACTCACAGTGCTGAACCCTCTGCACCTAGCCCTACCAGACGACACAAACAAGCTGTGTGACATAGCAGCAGGCAGGAGGAGGAGGCAACGTGAGTCCAAGGTAGTTTTCTCTGGAACCCCTATTACTTGGAAGGTTTCTATTGGGGTAGGAGGCGAATGAGAAGCCCTTTTCTGGCTGGGTTCGGTCGGAGGTGCGAAAGGAGGATAGATGGGAGGGAGGATTTTTCGCAAGGGAGAAGAGGGATCAGAGAAGTCAAGGGGTTGGGGAAGATTAGGGAATAAAAGTGGGAGGAGAGTTTCTGTAGGCTGTCGAATCGGTCGAGGCGAATCGCAAGGGAATGAGGGAGGTGAGGATTAGGTCTTCTTTCTTCTTCACGAAGGGAAGGTCACCACGGGGAGAGCGGAGCGAGCGAGTCTGGGGGGGCTGCGAGTCTGCAAGGTAGAGAGAGGGGAGTAAATTGTTTTTAGCTGGCCATCACTGCATCCATCGAGTCATGGGTTGGGTTGGGTCTAAATGACTCCAATCCATGACCCAACCCAACCCATGTACGGGTCAACCCGAACTGAACCTGACCCGAGTTTTTCCTGTGTGACCCACCCAACCCAGTCGGGTCGAGTCAAACCCGTCGGGTTGGGTCAGGTCTGGACACCCCTATTATCATCTATAACTAGTATACAGATCTTTATATCACCCCTCTCAATAGTACTTGTAAAGGATTTTTTGGTCCTTTGGTGAGACCGAGGTTCCTTATCATGAGTAAAGACTCCATTATTTTGATAGCATAGCTCAATTTCTTCCTCAGTTCTAGGAACTGCTCCAAGTTCATAAATTAACTTCTTGATCCAAACAACTTCCTTCCTAGCATCTGATATAGTGATATATTTCACCTTTGTTGTCAAGTTCACTTTTATGGCTTGTTTAGAACTCTTCCAATTGATAAATCCACCATCTAGGCAAATCAAAAAACAAAATTAACATTTCATAATATCTCTGTAATATTGAAAACTAGTATTTGTGCAACCTTTTACACATAGTCTACTCCTCCAAACATCAATAACATATCCCTAATCCTTCTCAAGTAAGGATTTTTTCACAGTAATCTAGTGAATCTCACCAGGGATGGATTGGTATCTATTAGTTATGCTTAGAGCACATGAGACATAAGATCGGGTACACAAAATAACTTAAATGTTAGATCATATGGCAGACACATGAGGAATTATATCCATCCTCGCTAACTCTTTAGAATAATTCTGAATCTTATTAAGATTAATGTCATTAAACACTAGTAAAGAACCCTTATTAAAGTTCTTCATGATAAACTATTTTATCACTTTACAAATATAATTGATCTGACTAAGCCCAAGTAGCCTCTTATATATATCTCTATAGATCTTCATACCCAATATGTAGGTAGATTCACCCATGTTTTTCATCGAGAAGCACTTACCCAACCACATTTTCATAGAGTGAAGTGTCAATATGTCATTTCTGATAAGTAGCATGTCATCTACATAAAGTATCAGAAATACTACAAAACTCCCACTAATATGTTTTCATACATAGGAATCATCCACATTCTTGATGAAACTAAAATCTTTGATCACATAATCAAACTATATATTCCAACTCTGAGAAGCCTATTTAAATCCATAAATAGACCATTATTGATTTCATACCTTAGTAGTCTCACTTGGTATTTTAAAACCTTTGGGTTGTATCATATACACAACCTTAACTAAATTCCCATTAAGGAAAGTGGTTTTGACACCCATTTGATACATCTCCTAATTAAAGTGATCTATTATGATGAACAATATTTGAATGGACATTATCATTGCAAAAATTGTCTCTTCATAGTCAATACATGAATTTGTTTTAACCTTTTGTAACCAGACATGATTTATAGGCATACACTCAACCATATATGTTTATTTTTTTTTATAAAAAACCAAATTTTACCCTATGGGTTTCACCCTTTTAGGTACATCCACCAAGTTCTAAACTTGGTTAGTGTATATGGATTTAATTTCAAATTTCATGGATTTTAATCATTTCTCTAAATTAGAAATTTTGACAGCTTCTCGGTAGGTGGTAGGTTCATCACCTATGAACATTACCTTATTATCTTTTACTATGAGAAATCCATATCTCATAAACTCTTGATGAATCTTGTAAAACCTCTTAGGTTCTTGTGTAACTTGAGTCAATTATCCTTGTATAACTCTTCATGGAACTGACTCAACCCCCACCTCAGGAACACTTCCTATTTAATGGTCTTGAACTTATCCAAGTTCAAATTTCCTCCCATTATCATGTCTATTTATATATTCATTTTCAAGGGATACACCAGTTCAAACAACAAACATTTTATGTTTAGCAATATTATATAAATGACATCCCTTAGTTTATATAGGATAACCAACAAAAAAGCAATTGTTAGACTTAAAGTCAAGCTTATTATAATCCAATCATCATAGGAATGCTTTATATCCCTAGATCTTAATAAAAGACATATGAGGATGTTTCCCAATACATATCTCAAATGGGATCTTTATGACTGCTTTAAATGGAACACATTTTAGTAGAAATACAATAACTCCAAGAGAATAACCCTATAATGAAATAGAAACGTCACACTAACTCACCATTAATCTAACCATGTCTAATCATGTTTTATTTCTCCTCTTAGACACACCATTCCATTATGGCATTCCATGAGGATTGAGTTGTGAAAAAATTCAACATTCCCTTAGATGCTCAAATAATTCCTAGCTCATGTATTCACCACCCTTATCTAATTGAAGGATCTTAATACTTTTTCCCAATTGATTATTTACTACATTCTGAAACTCTTTAAATTTTTCAAAATTTATATACTTGTGTCTCATCAAAAAACATATCCATGCCAAATAAAGTCATCAGTAAAGCTAAAAAAATACCTAAAATCACCAATTTATTGAGTACTCATTGATCAACATACATCACTATATATAAGATAGAATAATACACTAGCCCTTTTACCTTTTCAAATAAAAGGAAACATTTTCATTTTACCCAATAAACAAGATTCACAATTCTCAAATGATTCATAATCGAATGATTCCAATAATCCATCTTTATAGGGTCTTTGAATACATTTTTTATTTACATGTCCAAGGTGACAATGCTAATGGTAGGTGGGATTATAATCAACCATGAACTTATTAAAATGAATTTTATAAACATAATTATCAGTATCTAGAATATATATAAACCTTTTATCATATTTCTTATTCTATAAAACATCTTGTTCTTATATATAGAACAACTCTTTTTCTTAATAGTGAATGAGAATCCTTTCTTGAAAAAACGAGATACAAAAATAAAATTTCTATTTATAGTGAGAACATAATAATAATTATCTAATTATAGTATTAATACCCTTTCAATAGTCAAAATAGTGGCTTTGATGTTGATATTTTAACGTCAATTTCTTAAAAATCGATGTTAAAAGTTATACGAAAAACTTTTACTAATGGTTTTTTAAAAAACCGACTTTAAAAGTGTTTTAAGAATATTTAGGGACCTAGAAACCCTCATTTGTTTTCCTTTGAATCCCTCTTCCTCTTGACCTAATATGACACTGATGACACCCGATGACCTTTGATGACAATCAATATTCTATTTTAGTTGATTTTAATCATCTTTTCACATTGTTTTTCCTCAATATTTATCCTTCATCCTTATTTCATGATACTCAATATTATTTAGTTCCCAAAAAACCTATTCTGGTCGACTGATAACCACGATTCAAGGTTTTTGTTGGTTCTTTTCTTTACTTTGTTTTTGCAAACATTTTTCTTCAATCTTGCAGCATTCACCCTATTGCCACTGACTTCGACTGAGTTTATTAGAATTCAAGATCTATTTTTCATTATCGATCTCCAAATTTTGTATGTTATTTTTTTATTTTTAATGATAAATTATTTATCTTTTGGTTATAAATTTGATTCATCCATTCATTTGTTTGTGTACATTTTATTATCAATTATAATTTTTTGTTAAAATTTGTTTAATGATAATTCTTTTATGATTATAAATTATTTGTCACTATAATTTGTTTTTTTGTAAATATTTGTATTTATAATTATTGTATTTATAAATTTTTTATTGTTATATTTTTTTGTGGTTGAAATCATTTTTTATTCATTTTTTTTCATTTATAAATTGTTTTTTTGTCGATATAACGACTTTTGATTTTTTTATTGTAACTTGTTTTTAAAATTTAAATTGTTTTTAACTCAAATTATTTGTTAAAAATTTATGTATGTTTAAATTATTTGTTCTTATATATTCTTAATAAATTGTATTTAATTTTTTTAATGATATATTTTGATCATTATGTATAATTGTTTGTTATGATCAAATAGTTATCAATAATTGATTTTTTTGATATATGTTTTTATGTTTAAAATTTATTTGTTTATATATAATTTTAAATGTTTATATGTTTTAATATATTAAACTTTTATATTATCATATTAAATAATTAATGGATTGTAATTGAATAAATTTACTAAGAACCACTAATGAATATGAAAAAGGAGTTGATGATTTATTGGAATTTTCTAAGTGAAATATTCAAAAAAAAATTGATTTTTTATCCATGTGTGAAGTTTTTGAAAACGAGAAAGTTAAATTCTAGAGAAACCAATGATCATCTCATTTTCTATGGTTTTATTCATAACTATACACATTGGATCTGGCATGGTGAAATAACAAAAAATTCAATATCGAATATTGATGAAAAATATCCAACATGAGACAAAGGATAATATTGAAGAATTAATTAATGATGTAGGCATTGAAACAATCTAAAAAACAAAAACTATTTGATGATTGTATGAAGATTATAAGAAACCACTATTCTCACGTTGCACTAAATTCTCAGTGTTATCAACAATTCTGATATTGGTTAACTTTAAAGTAAGAAATGGGTGAAGTGATAAAAGTTTCTCTAAATTTATTGAACTTTTAAAAGAGTTACTTCTATATGAAAATAGGCTTCCAGATTCCAATCACGACACAAAGAAAATATTATTCTTAATGGGACTGGGGTATAAAAATATACATGCTTTCTCTAATGACTGTGTGTTTTATAGGAATACATATGAATGCTTATCAAAATTCCCTAAATGCAGGACATAATGATATAAGATAGATGAAAAATTTAACTTTTATTCATTCTCAAGTACCAACATCAAACCTCCCATTAAAACAATTTAGTACATTCCAATAATTCATCATTTGAAGCATTTATTTGAAAATTTAAATGATGCAAAAAGGTTAAGATGACATATTGATGAGAAAATCTATGATAGAAACTTACGTCACCTCACTGATTCACCGTAGTGGAATAGTTTTGATAAAAAAAATTCTAATTTTGGAAGTGAAGGTAGAAATATCATAATAGGATTATACCCAGATAGAATGAATCCATATCGGAGCCTCAGTAGCCAATACAGTTCATGGTCGATTTTGTTGGTAGTTTACAACTTTCCCCACATATATGTATGAATAAAAAATATATTATGATGATATTGATGATTTTTGGACCAAAACAATCAGGAAATGATATTGATGTGTATCTTTCACCATTGATTGATGATTTTAAACTTCTATGGGATGCAAGTGTTATAGTTTTTATTCTTATAAGAAAGAGTATTTTATTTTGTATGCTATGATAATGCTCACTATAAATTTTTTTCCTACATATGAAAAATTATCTAGATACTGTGTTAACGGACATAAATCATGTATAATTTTTGAAGAAGAGACTACATATTATCAACTGCATAATGGAAGAAAGAAAATGTACAAAAGACATCAAATATTTTTGTGAATTTATCATCCTTATCATAGATTGAAAAAAGTATTTAACACTTTATGGGAATATAATCTCCCCAACAACCATTTTCAACTAAATAATGTTATGATAGGATGAAAAATATTGACTTCACATTTGGAAAGAAAGTAAGTTATGGTCATTAAAAAAATGTTTGTAAGAAATGGTTTATCTTATCTGAACTACATTATTGAATATTTTTAGAGATAAAACATAAAATTGATGTTATGAATATTAAGAAAAAAATATGTGATAGTTTTATTGAAACTTTTTTAGACATAAAAGGAAAGAAAAAATATGGTTTTCATGCTATATTGGACTTGATATCCATGAGAATACATTTGGAGTTAGCTCCCACTAGGAAAGGAAACGTAACATATTTACCTCCGACTTTCCACACATTAAGAAATGAGTGAGAAGATGAATTTTTGTCATTGTCTACATGGTATTAAAGTACCCATGGGATATTCTTCAAATCTGAATAATTTGGTTCCATTGAAGGATTTTAAATTAGCAAGTATGAAATCTCATAAATACCATGTATTGATGCAATAATTGTTACTAGTTGCACTATGTGGTATATTACCGACACTTATTAAAAATATTATCATTCGGTTATGTTATTTTTTCAAATCTATTTGTAGAAAAACCATTGATCCAAATTTGTTAGATGTATTAGAGAAAAAATTTACACTCATACTTTTTCAACTAGAACTGTATTTCCCACCAATTTGTTTTGATATAATGGTTCATCCAATGATTCATTTTGCGCATGAGATGAGAATATGTGGGCCTATTTATTTACATTGGATGTATCCTTTTGAAATATATATAATTTTTTAAGGGATATGTTAAAAATACCCATCGATTGAAGACCTCTATTATTCAAAAATATTTATCGGAAGAGGTGATTGAGTTCTATACTTATTATTTGCATGAGGTAGAGCATATTGGTCTCCCTATATCTCAAAATTTGAAAATTGATAGTGAAGGTAGAGGGATTCATGGATTAAAGGTAAAGCTCATTCCACAAGATGAATTGATGCAGACAGGTTTATACATTTTGAACAACACATATGAGGTTCAACCATATATATCATCACATATTGATTGATTAAAGGTATGGTATCTAAAAATAAATGAAAATGGATAACTATTGAGTATAAAAATACATTTATTTTAAGGTTTAAATATAAAGTCAATGAAAATTTATTTGTATCAGAAACATTGAAATGGTTGATAGGGGGTTGTCTCTTAATGTGATCACATGGTCAGGTTTTGATATTAATGGTTACAAATTTTACACAAAAAAATGAGGATGACAAGAGTACTTTTCAAAATAGTGGGATAATGGTCATCACTGAAGAACTGTATTTTTCAAGTGTGAAAGATAAAAACTCAATTTTTTGCATCAACGAAATATTTTGGAGTTCTTGAAAATATATGGGAAATTGATTATAATAAATTTAGAGTAACAATGTTTAAGTGTAACTGAGTTGACAGTAACAGTGGTGTGAAACATGATGATTATGGATTTACACTCGTTGATTTGAAAAGATTTAGTTGCAAAGAGGAACCATTTATCATGGCGACACATAAAAAGCAAATATTTTATATTATTGATCCATCGAATGATCAATGTTGCATCATTTTTCAAGGGAAAAAAATCATTTAGGTGATGAGGATTATGATGATGTTATAGATTTATGTGAGGTTTCTTCATCTATTACGTGATTTCCAAATGATAATAATGAATATAATGTAGACATAGTCCATACTGTATGAAATGATCATACTAAAGGGATATGGGAAAACACTAATTTACTCTCCTAATTATTATGGTAAATATTTATATTTTATTTGTTTTTCAAAATTTACATGTGTAAAAACTCTATTTTTTAAAAAATTTGGATGTTTAATTCTATATATATTGATTATTTATATGATTTTTGTGTTAACTTTTATATTCAAAAGTTATGGTTAAATATTTTTTAATTGAAAAACTCAATGCACATAATTATGTTTTGGTTAAATTTACATATATAAAACACTTTTTTGTAACCTTGATATTTAAATTTATAAATGTTTATCATTTCTATTATTTTATAACTAATTTTTATATTTAATATTTTAAGTTACATATTTTTTTATTAATAATCATGACATTTTTTTGAAACTTACACATGTGTGGCACTATATTTTTACTTACATATTTTTGTATTCATTGTTTTTAAATATTAATTTTTCTAATAATATAAAAGTACACATAATATCATTACATTTGACCATTTCAATGATAGACACAAAAGCAGATGAAAATTTATTGAGGTGCATGTCTATTTTTTTCATATTATTAAATATTCAATAATAAAATTATTTAATGAAAGTGAGATTTTAATTTACAAAAAATGCTTTCTAGACTACGGGTTTACCCCCTATGATAATGAATTATTATTCTTATCTATATAAAATGATTCCTAGAGTTGGTAGACATGAGATTACATGTTTACCAAAACTTTCACTTACTCATGGAGAGTAGAGGATACATATTAATTTTAATGATAATAATAACCCAACTGGACCAAATGCAACGTAGTTTACGAGTTATGTTTCCATGCAGAGCTGTTGCAAGATTAATATTTTATATCTTGATCAAAAGTCCGTCAAAAAGATGATGAAAGATAATTTGTAGGAGTCAGTAATGGTAAAATATCTTAATTGATTTATTTTTATCTCATTCTTAGAATATTGCATATTTTATATGACTAATATTTAATTTATTCAATTACATATGAAATTCTACTTTTAATAAATGAAAGAAATTAAGAAAATATGTCTATCTTTAGCATAAGTTTTATGGAGTGATTTTAAAACAAAATTGATAAAAAATTATGTTTTTGGGAATTTAAATAATGAAAACTCATGCCTTAAGTTTGAGTTTTTAGATGCAACGACATGAACTAAAATTTTCATCAGCTGCCATGATAAAACATTTATAGTATGATAATTATTATATATTATAAAATTTATTATATATTACCTGATTAATTATTAGTTTATTTTTATGTAATAGTCCTCCAAGAGATCTCATAAAGAGATCCAATTGCATAATGTATACCCTCATGCTTTATCACGTGGAGGGTATCATTTACGGAGAAGAAAATTATTGCCAAAAAGTTTGATGCATTAAGAGTTAAATCTATTAGTGGTTCAGAAGAGGTCCATTTTGATCCTCTATCTCCTCACTCACCATAAAAAATGGAAAAGAGCAAAAAGGAAAAAAAGTGAAAAGTATCTTACAGATCAATCTAAGAAAGTAGCTGACATAATTCTAAGAAATTAATTTTTATTTTCCTTGAATGTTTGTATTTTTAAAATTAATAACAGTGATATAACATTCTAATTTATTATTTCAGGATGAACTTTAGGAGAAAGCGATGTAAGGTAATTTTATCCCTAAGCATAGGATATACATTCTAACTACTGCTTTAAGAAATCTAGAACACCCTGGCCATGTAAGAGTATATGAGGTAGGTGTCATCATTAAGAAAATTTTTGATCATCAAAGTAAGAAATCAAGGGACACAAAAATAGATTCCTTAAAAGCTAAGATGAAAGACCTAAAACAGTCCATGGATAATCAAATGAAATCAGTTTTGCTGGCTATGTTTGAACAAATGATGAGACAATCATAGCCTGTGCAACATGCCTACTCAGATCCTCCACCTCCTTGTTTATACCCGACCTTATACTTTGAGTTTTATGCTAAAGATCCCCATGTATGCATTGTAGCATACAAAGCCCTACATATTTTAGGGGATTCTTTACATCACAAGCCTATGCAGTTGGGTTAGGTATGAGTATCAGTGAATGATATTATTGATCCAAATCCTCTACTGCCATTGCCTATACTTTTGCTATTGAACCTTCTTCATCACATGACATACAAGGTATGCGTTTTTTAAATATTATTTAAATTTTATTGAAAATTAATTATAATTTTTTCTTATATTTAATTTATATATGAGTATCTACAATCAAAAGAATTATTACGAAATAAACAAAAGGTTTCGGAACCAATAACTTCATATAATTCTGAGATTTTCGACGGGCTAAAAAGATTATCCTAGATTTATTCTTTTCTGGATAATATTAATGAGTTTAAAATAATGTTTGATATATATGGAAGTGACTATCCATTGAAAATATTCAAATAAATATCATGGATCTTGTTATTTTTTACAAGCTCAATGTACATGTGTTACATTTTTTTCCATGTAAGTAAATTTATGTTTCAATTTTTCTTTCTTTAAACAAAGATGAATTCAAGTGACTTAATATATTACTTATTTAATTAGGTATCTACACATGCTTTTCATTAAAAATTAGACCAATTCTGTTTATAGTCTTATAGATTCATAATACATTTCAATGCCTGTGAAATATCTATATAATGATGTTATAGTTATATATATATGTGATAGATCAGAAAATATAGAGATTGAATGCTAGGTTTTTCCATTCCTTGATATTTAAGAAGACTAAGATAATTATGAACTAATATTCATTACAATGTCATTAATTGTGAAATTTTTATATTATAGTGTTCATTGGATGTTAGGTGTATTATTCCCACATGATACAAATTATATTGGTTTTTCTCTTTATTATGTGCAGTTTATAAAAAATTTAGAAAATATTTAAACAAGTAAGTTTTATTATTTTTTATAAGTTCCTTATTCTTAATTTTTATTGTTTATGAATGTTTTGATATTTGATATATGAAAATAAAGGTCATGGAAAAAGTTTAACAATGATCACTTGTTGACACATGATCCAAATAAAATAAAATACATTAAATTAATGGTAAATATATTTTATATTAGATAATTTTTGTTTTCTCTTATATATATATATATATATGTTTTTTTATTAATAAGTTAATTTTTCACAACCATATTGTTATCATTAAAAAGGAAGGGTGGAATGTGGTTATTATGTTTTAAGATCCATGTTTTGAGATAATCATAGTTGAAGCAATGAATGAATTTGATAAGGTTAGTTATATTAATTATTTTAGTTTTTGTATCAAAAAATTATGTTTTTTAATCTCATAACATTCATTATTATTGTGGATTTTCAATGATGTCGAGTCACATACGAATGAAGACCTTACCCACCTTCAAAGTTTTTTTAAAAACTATTTTTTAAGTATGGTTAAATTTTAAATTATCAAGTATGTATCTTTTAATTAAATTTTAAAAAATGAGTATTTAGACAATCATTTTCTTCTTTAAATTATTATATCATATTTGTTTTTATAGGGTTGTTCTTTGCTTTAAGTTGGTATATTCTGTTTGTTTTGACAGTGTTTCAACAGTTTTTAGCACATGTAATTTATTCATTTTTTAAAAAAAATTAGAGCTTTCCACACTAGTTTTTTTATAAATCAATATGGAATCAAAATTATATGATTTTCAATGTCAGTTTTTACTAAAAACTGACATCAAAATATACTTTCCATGTCAGTTTTTTAGAAAAATTGACATGGAAAGTTATATGAAATTTTTTCCACATCAGTTTTATTGTAAAACTGACATGGAAAGGTGGATTTTTTTTATTTCCAAGTAGGTTAAACTTATAAAACCAATGTGTAAAGGTTATTTTGAATTTGGTTTTTTGAAAAACTAATATCAAAACATTGCTTAAATTCACTTTTAGTTGAATTTTCGATGCCGGTTTTCAAAAAATTAATGTCAAAACTATTACTTTTAATGCCATCTTCATCAACATCGGTTAAAAACTGATGTTATTTTTTTTTAAAAACTAATGTTAAAATATTATTTTCCACTAGTGTTGGTAAAACCATATCATAAGTGTCAAACTCTAATGAAAAACTCTTTCTTCATTACTGAAATGAAGATTTACTCCACCCTTCATCAATTCACTCATATATCTGAGTTTGTGTTTATTATAACAAATGTGTGATGCACATCCGATATCTAATAACCATGAGTCAGAGTTGGTGGAATTGATCTCTATAACATTCACATTCAAATGCTCAGGATTATTATCTTTGAGAACATTTCTTGACCCTATATATCAATGTTTAACTATCTCATAGGTTATACCTATGAGAAATCTACATATGATTATCATGAAGTAATCCATAACCTATAATAGAGGCATATATATGGGTGAGTATCATATATTATATCTTTTTATCAAGTAATTTTAATGAATGTTCTCCCACTAAAAATTGATGAACCCATACATCATACCCATTTAGTGAGCCAAGGTCTATATTTCACTAAGAAATAAGTCCTCTTTGGTGTTTCTCTTTCTATTTAGTTATTTAGGTATGGAATCATCCTAATAATAATTGTTGTGATTCTTGGATAGTTGAGTAGATAAATTTTTGTCTATATTCATCATATGAATAATGCTCAACCCTCTCCATCCTATAACTTGATCATGTTAGGGTCTCTTGTCTAATGTAACAAAAAATAAATTTCAAGAATAAGCTAACCAAGGATAATCAATTGGGGTAGAACTTTGTCATGACCTATCCAACAAGATAACCCATAGTTATATATTACTTGATTTCCTTACACAAGATAATCCAGGGGCACCCAACATTGACATGACATACCCGATTGGATGATCAAGGTCTTGATAAGTGTTGTTTAGGAAGAAATCTCACACTTAGTATTTGAGGTTTTTTATTTTAATGGTTTGACCAAATTAATATGCATAATATGTATATTAATTTTATAAATATTTCAATATATACAATCTTTATATTCTCATGTTTTTATGATTCTCATGATTTAGTTTTGGAATCCTTATTCCATCCACTGAATTAATGTATTTAAACCACATTAATGTGTAACTTTTACAAAACCTGCATGTTTGTGTTACTCGCCCAAAAAAGAAGGAAAGTATATCCGTACATATCCAAATTCAACTTATGCACAAGGAATACAAACTTTTCATGCAAAGGTATATAGTTATATGATATTGAAAATCTCTATATGAGTAATCCTAGAGTGACAAATAACCAATCTCTTAACTTTCTAGAACAAGAAAAAATCCTCCAAGATGGTGGGTAGTCTGAACCCAAGTCCCTCTCCCTAAGGAGATTTTACTCAGAATAGAATTCAAATCATGACATCCCTAACACCTAATATTCACAAACTATTTTCAAAAACTATTCATAAGCTCATAACTCTAAAAACAAACTGACGTCAAGTTAGAAGAAAAAAATAAAATTTATAGATTCGCACCTAGCATGTCATGCAAGGATCTTCCCATAGAAGTATTTTATCATATAAATTAAAGAATAAAAATTATTCAAATTATATAAAAATTTTATAAACATGAATGAAATAAAGGAATATACAATTAAATAAACACTTTATTTAATATAAGAAACAAATATGAAATTTTATATTTGATTTAGGCATGTATTTTTTTTAAATTAAGCCCAATACTTATTATTTATAACACATTTATAAATAATAAGTATAAAAAATTTATTTAAAATTAATAAAATTTTTAAATTTTATTTATCTAAAAAATATGGCCAACTCTTAGTTAACCCATCCGAGCAACTGACCATATTTAAACCAACCAACCAAGCTCAAGGATGGGCCAACCAAGAGTGGAAGAGGGTGTGGGTGTTGGTCAGTGCATGCAAGAGAGGAGAATGGGATGGTGTATATTAGGGTTAGATCCACCATACAGAGTGTCATGATGGACTACTGGAGTAGGGAGGATCCAATGGATCTACATGATCATCAACAACACATCCTGAGTAATGAACAAGAAAATTCCCAGGAAAAAATTCGTTGTGGGATAGACTCGATAGGGAACTATTCATCCCCACACAAACTTCATGAACATGCCAAACTTGAAATTCTTGTGTTACACCCACATTATATACTTGACACTCAAGCCCATCCCAACATCATGATAACACTCACCATAATGTCGGGCATCACAAAACAATGCTCTATTTTCTACGACATGCAACACAAGCTATATTATTCAATAACCATGTTGTGTTTCACCCTCCTGGTTATGTTAACACCTTAACATAATTCCATTGAAAAATTATCCATCACAATGGTATCATATAATTCAATACACAGTGAAGGTAAACTAGTAACGATGCAAAATTATGTTCTTTATTTTATAGTGAAACAAAAACTTTGGTATAGAAAAGAAGAAGGATCTAATACCACTGGTGGGAATGATGGGATCATATTATGACTCTAGGTAGTGTAAGTAAACCCAAAAACATCCCATAACACCCTCTATAGAATAAACATATAAATATAATGAAAAATAGAGCATACTTATAATGCAGTTAGAGTCATCTCTATATTCTTATTCAATGGAGTAAGCTTGATGGAATTCACTGAAGCTATAAATAATGGATTCCAACCTTTACAGGTGACCCAATAACCATAAGATACATGATATAATCATGAGGATTCTCATTCTTTGATATGGGTGCTATCACCTTTGTTCTATACGATGAACAAAGTTACGAGAAGAAGGGATTTTTAGAAATATTTACATGAATATGATGACCATTATCACCTCTAATGCACTCATGCTCCCCATCTATACCAACGAGAGAACTACCTTTATATAGGAAATTCCTAATGCTACTCTACGAATAAAGAATGGGTCACGTACATCATGTGTCATCAAATTCCACCCTTAAATTATGTCTCATTGATGAGTGTATTGAACTCATTCAATAAACATATGAAAAATCATTAATCCATTTTATAAAGACTATATAGGAGGGAGGTGGCAGATGCATGCACTCTCAGGTTTCTACACATGCAATCAGGTTATGTTGGAATCAAAGTAGGTTCATGCTCAAGAATGTGCTGGTAGGAAACACATTATTAAGTAATATTCATTATATGCATCTTATTTGGGTGTATATCCTATAGTTCTTGTCTCTAACGGTATCCACTGGTCCCTAGAATCATCAAACGATTTGGTAGGACCTGTTCTCCATGATGGTGTGCTAGAACCTCCTCTTTCAAGGCAAATAGAGAGAAGATAAATCAAGATAGGTTTTTGACTAACTGACAATGATCTCTTTTATATTAATAGGGTCCCATATACTCTATTTTACATGTATCCTTCATTGAATAAAGGAGCCTCTTAGAGTTTTAAATTTTTTATATATTATGAAATGATTAAACTCTTTTGGATTCCTCCTATTTTAATAAACCATGACTTTAAATATGTTATGAAGCTCATGAATGGCATTTACATATTATATGATAATATGTAAGATTGACCATCTCCTCTGTCCAAATGATATCATGATTGGTTGTTCGTCATTTGATGATGATTATGAGGATTTTGAACATTGTACATAATCATTTAAGAATTAAATGATAATTAATGGGATTGAACCATTCGTTTTAAATGAGTTGAAACATTGGATCATTTTGTGAAATGCTCAAATTAATATAGGTCAAATGTTAGAATTTTTTGATGCCTATATAAGATAGTTCAGAGTGTGATCATTATAATTCCTTAATGATGAGGTTCTCTTTCTATCACTTCTTTCAAGACTTTAGACTCAAGGTTCTACCAAAAAATGGTGTGAGATAGATCCATCCAATGAATCGAAAGATTCATGCAACCCATGGGTACCCTAGGAGAAAGTAATTCATTGGTCACTTCTCAGTGATCTGCATCAAACTCATGTGGATAATATAGATCATTAAAGAATAAAGTGTGCAATTATCCCTTAATTTTCATTCATTCTAAATGTATAGATAGATCCTAGTTTTTTTGGGTTTTGGAATTATCTTCCATTGTGTTTTGGATGATAGTTATCCCTCCGAAACCCTTCAAGTACCCTTATACCATGAGTGTAACCAAAATGGTTACCCCCTACTTAGAAATGGACCAACTACTCTCAAAACTCACTTTATCATTGTTGAAAAGGTCCCCACACCCAAGTGGGAGTTTTACACCACCTCACCTTATCATTTATGACAATGTACCCACACCTAATTTGGATTTTTCCAAACTCATATCCAATAACTTAACCCAAAAAAGTCAACACAATATCCACAAATCATAAATCATAACAACACAACTGATAAATCAATTCCATAATTCAAAAATATCAATGACTGCACAACTTAATTCACAATATCACAATAATATAACCTATATACAACTCAATGAAAAAAACCAAAACAATAACAACTTTCATGAAACTTAATACACTAAACAATAAAAATCAAGAACCCACACACTCAATGAAACAATTCATTAAAGAAATTAATCCAACATAATTTCACCATTTTCCCTAACCTATCCAGAAAACACCCGCACACCTGGAAAATAACTATTTCATGTTCACCCAAAATACTCACACCAAAACCCTTTCTTTCACAAATCAAAACCACACTATCATTAAATCATTTTAAACATCTAAAACCATTTAATTAAAATATCACATCCAAGCCATGATACTTATCACATATAGAGTGTATGAGAAGCCACATACATTAATCATGATGTTGACACTAAATCAATCCTTCCCAACCAAGATCCATCCTTTATATATATATATATATATATATATATCCTTAATTGAAATGTAAAAACCAAATCTCCAACTATAAACCATAATTAATGTCTCAAAACTCTTAAATCGATAAAGAACATAGAATCACTTACCATTCACTAATATGACATGAATGTTGCCACCAACAACATGAAATCTACCCAGAACAAGCATCCTCATCCTCTATGAGAAAAATACCCAACATTCATTAAGGTTTTTTCATGACTTGGTGATACCCTTACCCCTAAATACCTATATCCCACCATCAGTATAAGAGGACCCCAAGAAGATGAAGCATCAGAAGAGAAATAAAACCTACCTTGGGTTGACGAGGCTTTAATAGAAGTAAAAATTCCTTAGAACCCTATAAAATCACCCAAGAATTACCTCTCCTAAGTTGGGGATGATACGGGGGAGGAAATAGGCTGTTTGGGGTTAAAAATAACATGTTAGGGACACTTTAAAATGTCGCACGGTCACCCTACATAGTCTCTGGGACCGTGTAATAGAGAGTGTAACCTTCACTCCCTCAAGACCAGCATGCAAACTCACCTTGTACTCTCTCTGATACCATGTAATAGAGAGTGAATTTTTCACTATTATTTTCCCCCCAAACTTCCCCAAACACCATCCCACTCCCCAAAACTCCATTATAAGAAATTATAAGACCTTTTTAACCCTAAATCATGCTCTTATAATAATTTAATAACATGCTTCCATATTTTCACTTCCAACTTCTTTTTCATCAAACATATCCCTTAAACTTAACTAAGAATCTACTAAAATCCTTTCAAACTTCTCCAAACATAACCCAAAAATATCCAATACATCCAAAAACCTTATATAATGTATTAACCTGATCTAACCCCAATCTTTTCCTTTAATCACAATTAGATGTTGGTGAGTGGGTATAATTTAGATGCATCTCATTTTGCGGAAAGTACTAGATTTAGGATATGGATTTGGAAGCATAACGAAGTCCAAGTTTTGGTAGTATACTTAGGGTAAACCATGGGGGTGTATTTTCCACTGAGTATTCTTAGGTACGAGAAGCGTTTTAGTGGGAAGTTTGTAGTGAACTATGTCATTATGGGTTGATAAAATTAGAAAAAAATTTAATTTTTTATTCCCATAAATTTTCAATGTAAAAATGGTAATTTTTACTAGGATATGATATTGGAATAATTTTATGACCTCTTCATTGGTCTTAGAATATAGTGTTTACCCTAGGAATTTAGTTTTATGGAATTCTAATATGATCATATTTAACAAAATATTTAATATTTAATTAAAAAAATTAATTATTTCCACACCTTGAATAATGATATCTTTTGAAATGAATCTTTGATTGAAATTAAGACTCCATTGTTAAGTAAAAAATGGGTGGATTTTATTAGGAGAAGTATAATCTCACTTTGGGTTCTGGGACTGAGCTTAATCCATTTAACGACCTTTATTTTTATTTTATTTCCTTTTTCTTTTCTCCATTTTATTTTCCTCTTTTTCCCTTTTGGATTCATACGTACATATATAGGGACTCCACCTTTGGCGATACTAAGGGAGAATGAGTGATAGTGAGATTAGATCACTATCAGCGAGCTAGAGTGGAGCTATATTGGGATGCAGTGGCTACATGGTGTAGATCTGAGCGAGAAGTTTCGGTGTTTTACGCTGCATGGTTGGTTGTTTGTTGTTTTCACCGATCTACTTGTAGATTAGTTTCTTTTAATTTTTTAAATGTTTTATGTGTTTATAATATCCACTTAGGAGTTATTGTGGGGTGTTTTGGGGATAAAAATTGGTTTTGAGTGATCACAATAGTTTTCTATTTGGGAAAACTCGATCATACAACATGTGGTTCAATAACATATTCCATGTGTTCTTATTTATGGGAAAATGGTATAATATGAGTAATACACGATTCATGAGTTTATAAAACACTATACAAAGAGACTCAAGGTGTGACTAAGTACTCTTCCAGACACCCCGTGCAGGGGAACATAGCCATGTAAGGTACATGAACATACCCCATGTGAGGTACATGGCCAGTGGTTGTGTCGGGTATTTGGCGAGAGTCTATGTGAGGTATATGTATAGGATCCCCATGTGGGTTATACACTATTTAGGGGAAGTACACACCATGTATTTGGTAGGTACACACTAGATCGGGTTGTGGTACATGACATGAAAGGCTTATTTGGAGTAAATATCATTTACTTTCCCCTTGAAGGGGTTTTAAATGTTTTCTCTCACTATATTCTTGGACCTGTGAGTATTAATTTATGAGTGTTTTTTCATATAAGACATGATATTGAGGACCTCTGGTGTTTAGAGGCCACTGGTGAGATGTGGCTTGGGTTGGGTGAGGCTTATTGGGAGGTGCTTCTTGTGGTTTTAAGTTGAGATTTCTCTAAATGGAGATGTAGTTTGAGACCTAGGTGATGGTTGTGAGCCTGATAAATGACTTAGGTTGGGAAATTTATGGGGTTTAGTTTAAGTTTTTTTAGACGGTTTCTGGAATTCAGGATCTATTAGAGGTTTGGATGATTTTATCTGAATGTTTCTTGGACATTGGGACCGGTTTCTCAAGCTTTGTGTGGTTGGGGTTATAAGTTGATTATTTGAGGTTTAGATTAAATTAATCATTGGGGTAGGGATGAAACCATGTGGTGTTGAATATGGTTGGGTTCCACTTTATAGAGGTTGATATGGGCCTTAGGGACCCCATAGGATGCTCTTGCGAGATTAATGTTGGTTAAGTTTTGAGTTGTGTGTCATGGTGACTGGTTGAGGGTTTATTATGACAGGCTTGCCCCCAAAGGTTGGTTGTGATAGAGGACACCTTTTAGGGAATCCTATTTTTTTATGTGGTGTTGGGGAACACTATAGGTGACCCATGTTAATTTGAATCTAATAGGTTCAGTACTGGTTTCAGTGTTAGAGGGGATGGGTTTGGGCGTTACCAAACTTGGTTTATATGGATTGTGGTTGGGTTTTTAGAATAAAGTTCTTGATAAGGTACCAAAGGTAAGAGGAGATATATGTACATCATGGGTTTTGGCATTGAACCTCTAATATTTTTTTGAATCTAGCCTTCATTGGTTGGTCGGTTGGTGTTAGGCATGTTCTAGGGAGCTAATTGAAAATTTGGATGCATTTTCCCTTCCCCTCTAGTTTAGTATTATGCTCTAGATAAGGTTTGGGGATCATTGGATATTGTTGTGATCTTATTATAGATATGGATACAAAAATTTACATGGAAAAATTTTGTACTTAGTCTGGAAGTTCGTGTTGATGAGGTTGATTAGATATCCCGACTGGTTCTGCAAGACTGCAGAGACATGGAAGGGTTCACTAGTGTTTTCCTAGAGGTTCGTGATTATAGTTAAAATCATAATATTGGAGTCCTATAATTTTTAAGTGGTGTAAATTTTTGTTTGAAATGCCTAGAAATAAATCATAGAGTCTAAAATTCATGTCTTCTAGTGTGTTAGCATCTTGGATATCCCTTTAGTATGAAAAACATGCCTAATGTTATGTGGTTTGGTGAGCCACATGCTTTGAGTCTTCTAAATCTAATAGAAGTAGGTTTAGAATGATCTCGGGTGACTTTAGAACCTTAGGTTTGTGTTTTATTTACTCTTTATTCTAGTTTTTGTTTATTTATTTATTTTGTTGTTTATTTTTATATCACTTGTTATCGTTTGACTATACTGGTCATATCATGTGTTGTATAAACTTATTATGACAAAAGATTTAGGACCACAATTAGGGGTGACATACTGATAATTATTTTCTCACCCCTTGTATGGGAACTTCAGTGCATGTGCAGACCTTATGTCTACTTTCTGGTTAAGCATGATATTCACAGTGGATCGGGAAAAGGCACAATGTTACATGATCAAGTAGGATTGCTCTGGTGGAGTACGAGGATCAGGATGGAGCATCTTGAAATATTTTGGTGATTGGGTTGAGGTATGACTCAGGGATGGAAATTGATCATTTTATTCAATTTATTTTATTTTATTTATTCTATCTGTACATATATGGTTGGCCCAATGGGTGGCATGTTTATGTGTTCTAGCATGACTGTGAGTTAATATGGAATATTTCATTTATTATAACATGTTCCTATTTTATTTATTATGTGTACTATTATGTTTATGGGTGTATGTGTTTGGTTATTTTCCACTGTTATTATACTATAATATGAGGGTATAGTCTCCCCATGATATCTCTTTAGACCCTCACCGCTAGTTGGTAGCCTCTGTTATATAGGGAGGAATGTTTGAGGCTTTTTTACGAGCCATATCAGGTGATGTGTTAGGTCAAGTCAGAACAATTTGTGAAAATAAGGCTCCAAGAAGATGAAGACCTATTATAGGTCTCCCCTACATTTAGAATTCTTCTAAAATTATGAGATAGGGAACCGACCCTCCAAGAGAGAGATGAACCACCAAGGAAACCACACTATCCCAAAGATCCCAAAGGAGATAATAATCCTCCGTAATTTACAAAAAACTATATGAGAATCAATCCCATAACCTCAAAGAGAGTACAACCTGAAGGATATCAAAATGATCACATGACAATGCTATCCAGATCCATCACATTCCATATCCATGATTGGGAAAAGATACCTCAAACAAAAACATGCCTCAATAAGAAACATCCAGGGATCTAATATTGGGTCACACAACTAAGTGAAAGGGGTGATCTAGGATATCATACCTGAAACAACATCTCATGATAAACCCAACAATATCTAAATCAACACTAGCCAGTGCATAACCACAATCGATTCCATGTTTATCCTAGTCACCCGAACCACATTCCAAAGGCCTTCCCATGATCAAACCATCAAAACCCAACCTCAAAGAGAGTATAAACCAAAGACAGTACAACCCAAAGGAAATCCAAATGATCATAAGACAATTATACCCAAATCCATCACATCCCATATCCCTGATTGGGAAAAGATACCTCAAACAAAAACATGCCTCAATAAGAAACATTAGGGGATCTAACCATGGGTCAAAAAATTAAGTGAAAGGGGGTGATCTAGGGCCTCATACCTAGAACACCATCTCATGATTAAACCAATAAGATCCAAACTAACACGATCCAGTGCATAACCAAAACTAGTTTCATGTCTATCCTAGTCACCCAAAACACATTCCCAAGGCCTTCCCATGCCCAAACCATCAAAACCCAACCAAGAAAGCACCACACACAATCCTCAAGGAGAAATATAAAACCTATATTCATTAGAAGAACCACCATAATCAACACCTTATAAAAGAGTAAAAATAAAAATAATGATAAATGCATCTAGATCCACCACTCTATTCAAAGTTTGGGTAGAGTCAACAACCTAAAGAGATATACCTAATCAACAAGTGGATTAACCCCAAGGATCATCCTTGGTGGAAAAATTTCTAAATTCTCTCAAGATCTTTTTAGGAAGCACAACCAAATAACAAAAATTAGGAATATAACTCATTAAGGCTTCATAAACCAAAATCAAATAGTCCTAATACATACCAAGGGACAAACCAAAAAAACACAAATCCAATAAGAAAAAACATACAACAAAACATCTTTAAAATATTTCATTTTATTTAAACTACAATCCATTTCAATAGGAGTCTCAAAATTATTTTTCAAAGACATAAACACTTTGAAAATAGTCCAACTCCATTTAGAAAAATTTCATCTCAATTAAAAAATCATAAGAAAATCCCTTCCTTTAAAATATTCACATTTCAAAAGAGTTCCAAAACACATTTCACAAAATCACCCACATGTTTCAGAACATTAAACTTTATTAAAACAAAAAACCCACTTGAAATTCTCAAAGTTAATTTTTATTTCAAAAAAACTTAACGTGTTCCATTATAAGACCGAATTTTCCATGAAGCACACTTCTATTTTAGAAAATTTATGTGAAAAATCACATTCATTTCAAATCATTTAAATCAATTCTACTTTATTTAAAAAATAATTTTCCAAATTCATGATGAACCAAGCCATTTTTTTCAAACACACCATGAAAATAAAAATAACTAACAAATAAACCATGATACTCAGTTTTCAAAACCAAAACACCAAAAAAATTCCCCCTTTTAATTTAAAACAAATTTCCCACATTCAAAATTAAAGAGGATGATTAATCAATTTTAGAACATTTTATAATCACCAAAATTTATTTCACCCCCATCAGGATATAGTTTCATAATCAAACAACCCCATAAATTCTCCTTCATCACTCAAAATATTTTTTCCAAAATACAAAACTAACTTTTCAAAGCACAAGACCAAACAACAAGGCACATCACATCATTTAAAACAACACCCATTAACATAAATTCACTATAAAACTCCCTCATTTAACCTCACAATAATGGAAAGCACTATTGAAGTCAATTTGTAATCCAAGGGAGCTATAAAAACCTAGGGGAAAAAATAATTGTACACATTTTGGCCACATGGGTTGGAAAACTGTGCACCGACCATGGAATAACCTCTGTAATAGTTTACAAATCCATATTTATAGTCTCAACATAGTTTTCCAGACCTTGTGAGCTAGTCCTGAAGCTCTGTTTTCTTTTCTATTTTCATCCCAAAAGATTAAGGAGACCCAAAAAATCACTGATATACTCAATGAATATCAAAATACCATAATCTCATATCCAAATTGATCAAAGATAATAAAAAAAATTCAAAATTAATACTTAAATTTAAATTTCCCATAATAACTCAAGTTTCATCACAAAATGTGTTGATCAAGAACCTACCCATGATCTACCTCTTGAGTTCTGGTGATGATCCTAGCCCCCTTTCTAGCATGACATATATTGTGGAAACTAAGAGAGCAAAAAATGACAAAACAATTCATAGATGAAGAAAATAAGATTAATAATAGAAAACAAAATAACAATAAGAAGATTGAAAGATATATAGATTTATGTGGTTCAGGAAATGATCCCTACATCCATGAAGAGGTGGAATAACTTCAATAATTCAGGAGCATAATTATAATGAGAATTTTAGAGTTTCAAACACAAAGAAAACCTAGCTTGAATGGGATAATAAAGAAGACGATGCATTGTTCCACCAACCGCACAATAAGTCCAATGTGCTATAGTGTTGCAGCCACCCACGTTTTCACTACTATAGTGCCATAGCAACCCAAGTCCAAGATATTATAGTATCAATGGCTAGAATTTTGTGGAGGTATAATGCCCTATCAATGTTTCCTGGTAAGCTCTGCTATAGTGCCATGTCAAAGTCCAAAATTCCATAGTGACTTATTGGTGTCACTGGTCAAACTACTATAGCGAGTCATCATTGACATAGTTCCAAAAATTTGATCCAGGAACCTTCATCCCTTAGACCCCTAGAGAAGGGGTGTGTTTCCCCTACAACCTCCAATGAACTCACCATAGAGGTTGAACCATGAAGTTACAGTCTTCTGTAAAATTTGGCCCGCTAGCATTCAACCCAACTTCATCCAAAATGGATTAGGCTACACCATTATAACAATGAAACCCAAATTATAAGAGTTTACTTCAAAAAACCAGGCCCTCATAAAAACCCAGACTTCGATACCATTTGTAACAAACTAGCTTGTGCTGACCGAAAATATCACACAACTCAATTCTCCATTGGGCCCTAAGGGCATTCCTAATCCCCACAGGCTGGAAACTAGTGCATATGTCTCAAGAATATACACCTAGTAATTGTTTCACCCATGAAAAATGATATAAACTATCATTAGAAACTACTAAGAACCCATCATGACCCATCTATATATCAGACATCCATGCATAAAATAAAAAGTTCCAAAATAACGAAAATAACCAATGGAGTAATACACAACAACACTAATAATGACAACTAAAAATCACAATGATAATAAAAAAATGTGCTCAGTAAGTATTAATATAATAGAAGAAGGAAATAAGGAAAGCATATGGTCGATAGACAACCAACCCAAAAGAAAACCAAAACTAAAACCACCATAAATCATCTCCTCATAACCCATAATCACTCACCACATCACAACTCCATCCCAACACAGGCAACCCAAACACCAACCCTGAAAGAGGCTAGGATTCGATCACCTAAAATAAAACATGAGAGCTACATACACCCAATGGTGTATTCAGGGTGTGTGTTAAACATACCCATTATGATTTCACCAAAGAGTTTTTTAAATTTCCATTCAAAAACCATTTCACTAATGATATTTTGAATTATAAATAGTAAATAGGTTCTTCACATGTGATTTTAACAGAATAAAATAACACACTAAGTTCATCTTTATAAGACATCCAGCCTTATCATGTGAAACAAATGTGGGACTAATGATTATTGAGAAAAAACTTAAAATCCCCAAAGGAGGAACTTAAAGTTTAATACAAACCAATGACAAATATTTTTTCCTCCTTTCACAAAACTCATTTCAAATTCCACACACACACAACATAAAAAATTTTAATTTTGAATTTTAAAAGAAGAAAATCTTTTTAATTTTTTTATAAAATATGGATGCATTTCTCCCTTGTACAAAACTTTTAAAATCATATTTGAAAAATTATTTTAAATAATACAATCAAGTAAAAAAAGAGTAAAACTCAAGAAGTCACCATAATGTTAAGGGAGAAAAATAAAAAAGGAGTTCCAAAACCAAATAATGATGCTTAATAAATCAATAAAGAATTAAGGGAAAAAAACATGGAACATAAAGAATCACCTAAACAATCCTTTACATAATAAAAGTATCATGAGAAATGCAGTAGGTTATAACATGAATGATACTTGATTTGATTTCCTTGGTTTACTCTCCATAGGGGGGCCCTAAGAAAAACCAGAATATCCCATTTACACCATTTTCAGGTCACTAAGTACTCTATATATACACCCCTAAGAGGGTAAAACTCTCATAGGGCACTATAAAGTGAGTGAACACTAGGATAGTGTAACATACATCCAAACCATATATTAGTTTCCTAGGTTCCCATGATAATTCAAAGTAGAGGTGATAAAATAATGATAAATTTTCACAATCATTTCACAAATAAATAGTATAATATTTTTAAATAAAAACCATATCAACTCCAACACCATTTCAAGAAATATCCCCATTCATAATCAATACATTTAAAAAAATTAATCATATCTCTTTCAGGTACATAATTTACACCAATCCACACTAAAAACAAGGGGATCACTTGAGGGTCTTACACACTTTTAGAAAAACCTTCTTAAAGGTTCCAAATAGGTAAACAAGCTCAGGATGCTAATCCATTTCACACAACTTGAAATATAATTTATAAAAATCCCTTGAAAATACTTTAAAACATTATTTTAATTTAAATAATAGAGAACTACATATAAAAACATTTAAAATTAAAAATTAATTTCATTCAAAACTATTTAAGAAATCTAACCATTTTCTTCCTTCAAAATAACTTTATATAGACCTCAAATTTACCTTTTTCATGACCCAAATGGGGTCAAATACCTTTATTCCTAAAGATTAATTTTAAATGATTCACATAAACATTTTACAAACACATAAAACTCAAACATCACTTTAAAAATTATAAAAATGATTTAAAATCCATTTATTCCAAGTGAGAAAACCTTCAGAACCTCTATAAAATCCACTACAATTATCACATATAAAATTAATTTTATAAAACAAGAAAACTGAAACACCAAGCACTCAATGATATGCCAATTAAAGGAAATTCACAAAAACACCTACCTTATACCAAGAATAAATACATTGAAATACCCTTCCTTTGATGGAAAACACTCAACCAAGCAAATGAACATCCTCTACAAGCCCAAAAACATAAAACCTTGCATTAAAACCAACATAAAACCATAAAATTGGTCCAACAACCCCTAGGGTTTACAAGTGGATAATGAAATAAGGATAAATGGGTGTATGGGAGAGGATAAAGGAAAAACATGAGAGAAAGAGTGATATTATCTTGAAATATGTTTGGAATCAGTGGAGGAGGGCTCAAAAATAGAAGAGGAAGAGAGAGGGAATTCTCGATACACACACCCCATGATAGGTCGAACCAAATGAGTGGAGAAGGGGGGGGGGGGGTCCAAACTCTTAAAATTAACAAGAGAAAAAGGGAATTTTCACATTTTAAGAAAAACTAGGCAGCTTTTAGGGTTAGGATGCATGATTTGATAAACTGTGATCTAATCATGGTGATAATAGTAGAAAAACATAACACACTCACATGGTTTGGACACACAATTTACCAAACTATGCTCTAACCATGGAAAAATTCACTACTAAAAACTATAGTATTGGTGCATGGTCACTCACACTATTTATCCTGACCATGCACTGACACCCTAATCAAAAAAGGAACTCACATAGTTTACACTATATTTTTCATGGTTTGGTCCCAACCATGTGGCACCCATGCATTTGAATAGTTCAAGAACAAAATGAACTAAAAAGGTCCATTCACTTGAGATTCTACATGTTTGATCCTAACCATGCACACTAGTCGGGAAATAGATGGAAAATTTCTATAAAAATAAAATTTCAAGCCCGAGTCTTCCAAAATATTAAATTATCCCAAAATAATATAAAAATAAAACAATAGTGACATGCAAGTTTCACATCCATGCATGTAGACAACTAGAAAAAATAATAAACAACATCCAAATATATTATAATGTAGAAAAAAACCAAATATACAACACCACTTTGAAAACTCAAGTTAAAGTGATTACAACTTCATATATATATAAAAATTAAAATGGGGTCAAGGATAGAATGGAAAATCCATAATAATCCCAAATAAAAAAACACAAGAGGACCCCCAAAATGCTTCACACAAGTAATCTCTATGTGACCTGCGATAACCACCAATACCATACCACAAAGGATGATGCAGGCATAAAGAAGTTCCAATATTAATCATGGTACTTTTCCTTTTACTTGAATCATATATAACCAAGTATGTTGATGTGAGTAGAAATTTTCAACATTTTTTTTCTATTTTTCTTTGAAAATATCCCCAATTTAATCAAATTCCTGGGTAAAACAATGATTTTTATGATTTTATTGAATTTTGGATTTAATTGATAAATTAATCAAATATGTATTTTTGATGATTTATTAATTTTTGATATGAATTGTCAAGACATTCATACCATTGAAATTTATTTTTTTAAAATTGTGAATATTAAATTTTTTGATTTCAATATAGAAGTGAAATTCCTGAAGTGATAAAATTTTGGAAGTGTAATTTTTTATCATTAATTCTTGAATATAATATAATTACATAAATTGAAATTAATTTTGAAAGGGAATTATGTTTTGGAATGAAAATCAGATTTAGAAATAAATTTGAAATGATCTTGAAATTAATTGTGCCTAACCATTAATTATAAATTTTAACTATTTTATCTATTTTGTAATTAATTTGATTAATACTTGTAAGGTGTCAAGTATGATACCATAAATAAAAGTATTCTATTGTTCCATCCTATAGACACTCTATGGTATCACATTATAATATCATCCCTTGTTCTTGCTACCGTCACCTATACCCTGCTACTGTTAGAACACACTGCTACTACCAGCTTCAGATGCATTCACGATAGCACATTATTACCGCCAACACCCCTATTTCTCCTAATGTTCCCTTGTAGTTATGGTAGCACACCCAAACTTCCACTCCATGGTATAACACCATAATATCTCTCTTTACTACCACACACACCTTTCATTGTTATCACTCCTCTTCCCTTGCTATTGTTGATGCTCTGTTGCTACTCCCCCTACCGCGCTACTACTAACACTCAACGGTATAATCCTTCAACCTATCATCCCTCACCATAGAATGATTCTATATATTTCATGTTGATCTATGAAGAAAAATGATCCATATCCACTAGCCAAATCACTAATCTGAGATGAAGAAGCCCGATCAACTGTTGATGGAAGATGTTGTTGCACCCAATCCGTTGATGAATTAGAACATTATAGGGAAGGAGACACACGATTAAAGAACACGAAGCTCACCACTGATCCAAATATGAATATGATACACTGAAATAATCATGGGATTTGATGCTCACCATGGTTGAAGATATCCAAACTCCACACCACTATAAAGAACTTGCATCATCGAGACCGCAAGCTGTGACAATGAAGGAGACCAAGTGTCACCCATGGATGAATAACCCAACTGTTATGGAGACGAAATGACCAAGACAAATCACCCTCATATCCATACCAATGTCTAATCACTACTTCTTTACTAAGACCTCTCTGGGGAAGAAAGGTCACATGCCACCTGTGAAGAACCCTGGTGCCCCACATACCTACTATTGATTCTTGTGGAAGAAGCTTGGATGTGTCGCACTCTCAACATAAAAAAGAAAAATATATATAAATAAAATAAAATAAAAACAAAAGAATATATATATATATATATATATATATATGTTATGATAAAATTAAAATTAAAAATAGACCGAAGCTGAGAAAAATTCTAAGAAATTGATTGCTGTATTTTTTTGAAATGCAGTGACGTTGAAAAGCATCAAACTTACATTGAACCTACAAAGCAGTGAAACATACCATTAAATTATTCCAAAAGTTATCCACCAAATTTGCAGAGAATAGGATAATTCCACCATGATAATTCTTGAAAGAGTACAAGATCGATTTTGGGATGAATTTTCAATGCTAAGAAAAGTGATGAAGATTCCCAAATGAACCCATTAAAGCTCTACACATGACATCCATAGAGCTAAATAAATAACTCACCTCAACACTGAATGCGAGGATGAAAAAGAATATAAATCCATTATAAATCATTTCTCTACCACCCAGTTGAAATATTTTACATCTACCAATTTTATTTCTTTCTACATTTCTTTTTTCAATTTTAATAGATGTTTCACTCTGTTTTCTATTCCATTGTTTTATAATTCTCTTATCCCCCTAATTTTATGTGTTTTTATTTAACCTTTGTTTCATGATCATGTTTTTATCTCTTCAACTCCAAATCATAGGGAACTAACCCAAGGGATAGGTCCCTGGTCAAGATCACACATACAACTATTCTTTTTAATTTTATGATTTCCATCCTTAAAACAACAATGCATCAGATAGAAGAAGATCAATGACATTCATCTGCTCTTTCTAATGAACTACCACATTCTACACTTTATCATATCAATTCTCTCTCCCTCTCTCAGTACAGGTGTATACCAGTGTAGTACTATGGACCGAGGGATGAACAACATATGATGAAGCTGAGTGTTGAGACAGTGAATGCATCGATTGAGTGTGTTTATTGGATCTTCACTATAGAGGAGGCGTAACTGAATGCACATGAGGATATTTCTTCTATGTGTATTCAAAACCAAAAAATATATTAAGTGTATCAATCAAATAATTATATTAACTTGATTAATGGAGGAAAATGTAAGAGGATAAGGAAGAATCTGTGTGATTCACCCCAGATCCAATACCCTTTCACCCATTGTTGTGTTTGAATTTTGTTTCATTTGTTTTAACTTCGTTTAATAAAAAATCAAGAAAAAATCAAAAAAACAATTACGGCTATTTTAAAAATTGATAAAAAAAAAGAAAATAAAAAAATGATTTAGAATAGCGATACTCTGAACCACACACAATCCTTAGGAAATGATCTTGGTTAGCCTTATGCTGCATTCCAAGTTTAATAAATATAAATTTTTTTGTTTGTTCGCGGTTCGAGACAACTGTGCGATCAACTTGAAACCATTGTTGGGGTGTAAGTTCAGAAAATCATTGTTCTTTTTCAATTTTTAATTATTTTTTTTCTTTTTAAATATAAGAAAATAAAATTTAAAAAAATGTAATATTACTCAATGTCACAAAATATGGAATAACTTCTAACTCTTCTCAAACAAATAGATAGAAATGTTACCATTAGTCACTTTGATAAAATGATGGATTTTTATGAAAAAATGTTACTAAATTTTTATAAATCTAATACTGAAAGGAGAGTACTAAAGGACCATGGACAAAAATCAAAAACATTAAGAGAATACATCCTAGAGGTAGAATTGATGAAGGATCCTGCTCTCCCACACATTCCTGGGATGATACCCAAGGAATTCCAGGAGAAATAAGAGATACCAACTGAAAAGTTCATGGGAGATAACCAATCTTTTAACTCCATTAATTTCAATTTTTTCAAATTCAATTAGAATTTGAGGACCCTTGTTTTGATGATGCAGATTTAGCAGTGTTATAGTATGTATTAGAGGGAGAAAATTTTTTTTTAGCCCTTTCTATCTTAATCTCATGAAATTTGAGCTTTCCTTTACACTGATGTGTATTAATTTTGTAGATTCATCTATTTTACTTGAGTATATCATTACTAAAGAGGAATACCCCCTTGGTAATATATGAAATATTCTCTAGAGGGATACATAATGGTATAAAAAGTGTTCCAAATGGACTCTCTTGAAGAAATAGATGAACAACTTTCTACACATGAAAGGGGGAATTTTGACTTGATCCTAACCTGTTTTAATCTTATACAATACGAAATAGTTATTGACTCTCCCTTTGATGAGTATTGTGAAGAATAATTAGTGGAGAAACCATTGAAGGAATATTCCACATAAGTTTTGACTTTGGAAGTATAAGGGAACCCATTCATCATCTTTCCAACCTACCCTTTGAATCTAATTTACACTACTAAAGGACTGGACATACAAAAATCTGTTCAAGGGGGGCTCTAAGAAGTGAAGCTGTTTAGTTGCGGAAGAAACTGAATGTGGTGTTTCTTACCACATAAAATCCACCCACCAATATACCTATTATAGTCTTAAGACTATCCAGCTATGGAAAATATAACTATAACCCCTCTTGGGCAGGTTAAACCAAAGAATCTCTTCCATTCTCTCTCATTTTCCATTTTCATTTTAATAAAAAAATAATGTTTAAATTATATTTTCTATAGGTTTTCCCCAAGTGGATAACACCTAGGAGGCTATCTTAACTATCTATAGGCAGGACACCAGGGGAGTCCTTCACTTAAATTTGCTGGATAAATAAACACCATGTTGTGTCTAGTCTTTTTCACTATTTATTCAATGCAATTTGATGCATTCTGCTGGGATTTTAAAATTAGAAGTATTGAATAAGTGTGGGGGAAGAGATTAAAACTATTTAGGAGTAGTTTTTACATGATTTTTAGTTAATGGATTAGTATTTTCAAATAAATAACTAAACAATTTTGTTCACTGTTTTTAGTAAGTATCTAGTACGTTTGTAAGTCAATAAGAAAAAAACTTAAAGCACACAAAAAATGGTTTCTATCATTATAAATTTTGTGTATAATTTTGTATATTTTTTGATTCATTCAAAATTTATTTAAACTGAATTGGAAAACTTAATGAAATTTTTGAACTCCAAGTGATCATGAGGAGCTTGATCATATTATTGAAGCTTTAAAGATCAAATGATTACTAAAATGTTTTTGTTTTCTTTTAATGTGATTTTCTAATGTTTACATGATTTTTAAATTGAAATTGAAATTTAGAACCACTAATGACTATCCCAAATTTTAATTCCTATCCTGAGAGGTTTCCAAGCCATTTTGACATCATCTTTATGATACCCTCATTTCTTGAGAGAAGCTTGACATTTGTTTTATAAACTAGAACTTGTGTTTATTCTCTCTCATATATTTAGAACTCATGAGATAGTTTCAATATGATTGAGGCATTAAATCAGAAAGACCTTCATTTTTCATTAATACATACTCTGAAAATTGATCGTAGTTAAGCCTATTGATAACCATGAATGACCTTATAGGTTTAAGCCGCATTACAAGCCGAATTATCCCTTACCTACCCTCACTATCGAATACAATTTCATGATTAATTCAAGTCTATGTGTGGGGTAATGGGGCTTCAATGTGATTTTATATGGAAATCATTTCATGATAAGGGGTATATGAGAGGTGTGAGTAATTATTTTGGGGTATTTGAGAGCGAGAAAAGGGCACAAGTCACCTTATGTACACTCCATTTTTATCATCCTCTTCCTTGTAAAAAAATATATAAAAAATAAAAAAATGAAAAATTCAACGAGCTTGAATCATTCTTTGTGCTCATATGAGTGATTCATGACCCTAATAAAAGAAAAGGGCATGATCACTATTCATTATGCGCAAACTAATAACTCATTTTCCCTAAAAAAATGTACATATGAAAAAAAGTGGAGATTGGGTTGACACACTTTATGGATTGATTTTATGACTCATTCCCAGTGTACGAAAGAGTACATTGGGGAATGTGTGTCACATTATAAGTAGGTGAGATTGAGAGAGCATTCTTATATGCTTTACTTGATTAATCATGCTATGTGTTTCTAGATTCAAACCTTTCTATTTTCACCAAATCATTTTTGAACATTTCCCTCCAACCTTAAAGACACTGAACAACCTTGTTAGATCCCTCATGATTGATTTTATTTTCATGATTCACTAAACCTATGGTAAATGATCACTTCCCAAGTATGAGCATAACTCCACATAAATACATTCTCTTGAGTGAAGAGTGATAGTTTACTGTATGTGAGGAAGGTCACAAAATGGTTTTTGGATGGATTTTGAAGGTTGATTTTTTTTGTGAATATGAGAGTTTAATGCCTTTGAAATTAAACACATGTATGAAGCATGATGTGATTTTTTGTCGAGAGAACCAAAAAAGTTTCCCTCACTATTTTTTTATAGTTTAGAATTTGATGCGAGCATATCTTTTCATTTCATTTAATGTTTTTATTTAAATTTAACTTTCATTGTGGAGATTTGTAAATAATTGAATAAATTGAATTCAATGATAAAATTACCTGAGAGTGCAATAGTTTAAGTGTGAGGGAGTGATGTGAGAAAAAATTTTCAATATTTTTTATCTGTTATTATTTGAAAATTCCCCTAATTTAATCAAATTCCCAGGTAAAATAATGAATTTTAAGTTTTTTGTGAATTCTGGATTTAATTGATAAATGGCTCAAATACAATTTTTTAATGATTTATTCATTTTTGATATAAATTGTCAATCCATGCATACCATTGAAATTGATTTTTTTTTAAATTGTGAATATAAAATTTTCTGATTTAAATCTAGAAGTGAAATTCCTGAATGGATAAATTTTTGGAAGTTTAATGTTTTATCATTCATTCTTGAATATAATGGAAATCCATAAATTGAAATTAATTTTGAAAGGGAATTTTGGTTTGAAATTAAAATCTAATTTAGAAATAATTTTGAAATGATCTTGAAATTAATTGTGCAGAACCATTAATTATGAATTTTAATTATTTTATCAAATTTTTAATTAATTTTATTAATGATTCTAAGGTTTCAAGTTTTCTAACATCAATGAAAGTATACTACCGTTCCATCCTGCTATCGCTCCAAGGCAACACACACTACTACCATCCCCTGTTTTTGGTACCATCACCACACCCAACTACTGTTGGAACACATTGGTACCACCAGCTTCAGAATCACCCACGGTATCACATTTCTAACACCACTACCCCTATTTCTCTTACCATTCCCTGCTGCTCAGATAGAAAACCCAACCGATCGCTCCATGACACAACACCATGGTAACTCTCTTTATCACCACACACCCCCTTCATTGCCACCTCTCCTCTGCCCTTACTACCACCGTTGCCCTACTGCTCCCCCTATCATTCTACCACTATAGCTCAATAGAAGTATCCTTCAATCTACCATCCATAACCATAATATGATTCTAGATCTTCCTAACTAAGTTTGTGAAGAAAATCGAGCCACACCCACCGACCGAATCACTAATCTGAGTTGAAGAAACCCGAGCATTGTTGATGGAAGATACTGTCATGCCTGATCCATTGATAAATCAAACCACCATAGGGAATGATCTACATTTGAAGATGTCATGCTGAATGAATCCTAAGATCTAATGTGCGCTGCAGTTGAAGATATTCGAACGTCACGCTACTTTGAAGAACTCGCATCACCGAGACCACGAGCTGGGATAGTGAAGGAGAGAGAGTGACACCCATGGACACCATGGAGCCAAAATGTCCAAGCCGAGTCACCCTCACACCCCCTACTAAATTCGAACCACCACTGCTTTATGAAGACCTCATCGGAGAAGAAAGGTCTGGCACCATTTGTGAAGAACCCTGATGCCGTACCTCCCCACTACCAAAGCTTGTGAAAAAAGACCATATGTGCCTCACTCTCAACATAAAAAATAAAATAATAATAATAATAAAATTAAAATAAATAAAAAACAAAAATAAGAACTATATATATATATTATGTTAAAATTTAAACAAAAAAAGAGACCGAAGTTGAAAAAAATTCTAAGAAATTGATTGCTATATTTTTTTTGACATTTAGCAAAATCCAATTTCCACTACACCTACAAAGTAGTGAAGTAACACAATGAATTATTACCAAAGTTCTCCACCAGAGTTGCAGAGCATAGGATCATTCCATCCTGATAATTCTCAAAGGATTGCACACTTGATTTTGGGATGAATTGAAAAGTGATGAAGATACCCAATTAAATCCATCCAATCTCTACGCATGGAATCCATCGAGTTGAAGAAAGAACTCACCACAACACTAAATGTGAGGATGAAGAATAATGTTGATCCCTTATAAATAATTTCTCTCTCGCCTAGTTGAAACTGTTGGCATCTGCTGATTATATTTATTTCTACAATTTTAATAGTTGTTCCAATCTTTTTTCTATTCCATTGTTCTGTATTTCTCTTCTTCCCCCAATTCTGTGTGCTTTTCTTCAACCTATGTGTCATGATCATGTTGTGAAATATTCAACTCCAAATCATGGAGAACTAAATTGAGGGCTAGGTCCCCAGGGTAGATCACATAGGAACATGTTCTTTTTAATTTTTTGATTTCCATCCTTGATACAACAATGCATTGGATAGAAGAAAATTGATGATATTAATCTACTCTTTCTGATGAACTGATGCATTATATACCTTTATTAAATCAATTCTACCTCCTTCTCTCGGTCCACAGTGCATACCAGTGGAGTAATGTGGACCGAGGGATGAACAACATATGATGTAGATGGGTGTTGAGACAGTGAATGCCCCTATTAAGTGTGTTTATTGGATCTTTACCGTGGAAGAAGTGAAACTAGATGCACAAGGGGAGATTTATTTAGTGTGTGTTTAGAACCATAAAATAAATAAAGCATTATAATCAAAGAATGATATTCACTCAATTGTCAGATAAAAATGTAAGCAGATAAGGAAGAATATGTGTGATTCACCCACAATCCAATCCCCTTTCACCCATTGTTGTGTTTGACTTCTATTTCATTTATTTTGAATTCATTTAATCAAAAACCAAAAAAACAATTCTTCTATTTTAAAAATTTAGAAAACAAAAGAAAAATACATAAGTGATTTAGAATAGTGAGACTCCCACCCACACACACTCCTTGAGAAACGATATTAGTCAGCACTATCCTATATTCCAAGTTTAATAAAATATAAAAATTTCTATTTGACTGTGGTCTCTAACAACTACATGATTATCTGTATACACCCAATGGATGTATCTAAGGTGTGAGGTAAAAACCCAGTAGGATACCAAAATTAATTTTTATAATATTTTAACATTTCATACCATTAATATTAGTTTGAAAGAATGTTTTAGAAAGAAACCTTGGTTTCCAAAAATTAGATTTTAAAATCCCATTTCAAATCCCCTTGGTTTTTAATAAAGTAAGTATTTTTTTTGAAATAAATGAAGAGCATGGAAAGTATAAAGCATAACCAATGGAAAAATATACTAATAACATGATCAAAAACACATTGCAATAATATCTCACATGGACAATAATAGTTGTGATATGCAAAAAGAAAAGGGGGATGATCTATGACTATTCTTCAGATCACTTTCCAACCTATGTGAACCTAAATACAACTAAACCCTAGTTTACCATCTTAGTCTCATCGGTAAATAATCACTAGTAGAGTATAATAATTCCCAAGGAAACAATCAAAGCATAATCTATACTAGTGCAACACTCATACCATCACCCAAATATGTACCAAAGGTTTCCATGTTCTAATCATCAATAATCAAACCAACTCATATAACATGTCTAACACCATAAGTCATCTCAAGAAACACAATAACTTTGAAGAAAAACATAATCAATAGGACTTCCCTTAAATCCAAGGATTAAAAATTGAGGATATGTAATTCATAGAACATTTCCCTTTCAAAAATTTCTTTTAAAACTATTTTTGAATAAAAAAAACTCTTTAAATAATTTCATCAAACACCTTATGTGCATAAAATTGGTTTTGAAATAAAAACTAAGTTAAACCTTAACTTTTCAAAACACAAATCCAAAAGAACATAAGGAATGAACATAAATTAGTTCTAAAAAATAATTTCAAACACAATATAATGATAGAATACATAAAACTAAAGTGATAAAATGTATGCTAAATTAAAAATCCATTATGTAGAGAAAACTACCTCAAACTTGATGTAAACTCATCACCTTCGCTAGAAACCACAATACATGGGAGAAGAGGATCCTTAAAATGATTTGAGATTTATAAAGTCTGAATTAAAACCATCCTTAGTCAAGATCTTGGATTTCATGGCTATCTTAGGTAAAGTGACAAGAGAACCATAAAAGAATAAGAGACTAGTTGTATAGATAAGGAGAAAAATAAGAAAAATCATGATTTTACTTTGAATAAACTCACTAGAATCCACAAGAGATCACCAGAAAGTAAGAAGGAAGAGAGTTCCATGTACGAGAAGAGCTAGGTCACATTAATGAGGGAGAAAAGGGTGGAAATGGGTTATAATTCAATAGGAGTAAGAAGGAAATTTCACACTTTTTTAAGGAAATCTGGGCAGACCACACGGTATGGACGCATAGTTTGGGAAATTGTGTTCCAACTGTTAGAGGCCACCCCCATATATAAGGTTTTATATATGGTTTAGATAAAAAAGTTCCACTAACCATGTGTATTACATTCACATATAAAATATAGCCACATAGTTTGTCCAGAGGTAAATACGGTTTGGAGAATTGTGCATCAATCATGCAAACAACATTGGAAACCCCCCTTTCTGCATGCTTTGGGTGCACATTTAACACTAACCATGCACTAATTATGCACCCTAAAATGTTTTCCCAATTTCCCAAACTTTAAATCTCTAACTCCTCAAATCTCAAAAGTTTAAATAAATAAATGAATTCATCAAAATAAATATGCACTAATGACCTATCGAGTGTCACACATGCCATAACATAGAGGAATTTACACCTTTGTGATGACCATGGTTTGTAAAAATGATTGGATTGATGGGGGGTTACTCATGGTGTTATCTAAGTTATTAAATAGGGAAGCTAGTTTACACTATTTCATAAAGGATCTTGTGGTGTGTTAACGGGTAATACGAAGAACATGAAAAAAAGACACAAATGGTGAATCAGCTTAGTGATGGACATGGTTCATAAAATGGGTTGAATATGGATAAATCCATATGTTCCATGGGGAATCCAAAAATGGATGTTCCTTTAACCATGATACATGGGAAAATGATGAATTGAGGAGAGTTTTAGGAATTTTAGTGAGAATTTTATCTATAGACTAATTATGTCATGGTCATCCAACTACATGTAATGTTGGTGTTTAGATAAGAATGGATTGAATTTTAAAATGGTGAAAATTAAATGATAATAAGAGTTTTAAAGTTATAGTTTATAGAAGTAATAGGTTAACCTAGAAGAAGACCATGCCATGGTGGTGGTCACCATGCCGTGGTGTACTAAGTTATAGTTAATATCTTTAATTCAAATTTCCCATATTTTAGGAGATATCATGTGATTTAAATTGGGTATTATTATATATTTGAAGGACATGAATTGATAAATTTTCCTAAGAAACTCAAAAAAATTGAAGACTCTTACCAAGGAAAAGTTGGATATTTATCAATAAGTTATAAAAATATCTCATCACACAAAGGTTAAGAATATAGAAAGTTAAATAGAGTGATCACATCAAGAGAGTGGATTCCAAAGATTTCTAGAAAGAAGAGTGATCATTCTAGGATTTTTTCTATCTAGAGATTCGTGTTATTCATCTTATTGATAAAGACATGGAATATTACTACACTATTTTTGGTGCAAACTATTGTTCTTGGTTTGTAGAAGATCAAGGCATTTACTTGAATCAAATTATTTTGAGTGAAGAGAGTAGTGAATTATCAATCTTTGTGAGGTCTGCAAACTTAGTGGAATAGTGAGTCCTCTCTAGAATTTTATGAATAAGAAATGTGATTTTAATAGATTTTTTCACATTGTCACATCGCCTAGTGTAGGATCCTTGGATGTAGCCCAGTGTGGGAAAACCAAGTAATTTTTTTATGTATTATTCTTATTATTTTTTTCTTTTAATATATTCAAATCATGTATAAGTTTTTAGTACCACTTTCAATGATTTTTCTATTTAATTATTCATAATGTGATGAAGTTATATGAATTTTATATGTTGTCTAAAAGGAGAGTTGTTGAGCATATGAATAAATTTTTTGGATATTGAAAGTTGTTTGTGCCATGATAAATGTGTCTCGAGATGATCTAAGTGAATGAAATATTAAATCCCTAAAACCTGAAAGTCATAATCGTGATCTAATGCTACATGTTGTGAAGGATCTGTAATAGAGGAGAAGTAAATAATAACAAAGTGACTCACGCAATGACACCAACTTTGTGGTGTGACCTTAGAGTTATAGAGGAAAAAATGTTTCCGTCCCTTGGAAAACTATAGGATATTAGGAAAATTGATGAGAGGTAGATGAGAAATCTCAACCACATCCAACCAAGGTCGTTAGGAGGAGAGAAAGTAAACACCTAACATAAAGTAGAAGAAAGAGCCGGTGTGGGGAGGCACCAATGAGAACGATGTCACAACATGGGGTGGTACCACGATGATTACTGATAATATAAGGAGATAACCATGATAATAAAGAATAGGCTTGTCTAAGGGAAAATATTATGTGGGAAAATACAAGATTGGTGTTGTGTTGTGAAAGTTGTGATCCTGGCATGACCCAGGAGGAAGAATTTAGCATGTTTTACACATCTCCCTATGTGCGTAAGAGTTATCCTAGGGATCATCAGAGCCATGAATGTTGCACCCAATGAAGTCTGCGCCATGATATGGAGGCGTATTATAGAACTGGAAAACTATATACGAATCATGCCACAACCAGGGGCTTCCACACCATGACATTCATGATCAAAGATAAAAGATAAATAGATTTCAGCTAACCCACTGAGATATTGTTCTGTGATTTTCAAAAGGTTTTAACATTAAAAAATAAAGATACATTGGTAATGTCATGAGGGGATATCATGAACTACAACATTTCTGAATAGAGGATCACTTATAGGAATCCATGCTAGCTTACTCTGTGACTCCTTATGTCGTGTCGTGATAAACAATTTATTTTTTATGGAAAAATATGTCAAATTTTATGGGAATTTCAAATTTTATTCGGCTTTTACATTCATTTTTTATTTCCTATTGGGGTTTTTAAGGGTATTAATTCTTTATAATGTTTTATTTTGGAATTGTACTAATGGATTCATGTAAGTTTCTTTACTTTTAATTATTCTTTACTTTCATTTTAGTTATATTCTCTAGAAATAACCTCTTAAGGGGGTAAGGGATCTATGGTAGAATGATGATAGTGTTAATGTTTTACAAATCTCATTCATGGAAGGTCATGTCAATTAGGAGTTGGTTGGGAACTTAATTTTATTTTATCCCTTAACATAAGTCTGATTAAGAGGAGTGTGTATAGAGGAAATCCAAATCAATTAAGTAAATCAGTCTATGATCAATATTCCATGTCCGTATTACACTTTAAGATATGAAATTAATGAATTTAGGCTTATTTGATTTCCTTGACCAATGTATTTACACTTGTTTAAATAGAATCAACTAAATTTAACATAAGATTTTTGGTATTTCTAGAATGACTCTACAACCAATTATACCAACTAATCCATGAATGAGAAAGGAAACATCTTTAGAAAATAAACCTTGAAAATTTATCCTAATCCTTTACTTTCATTAAATTATTTTAATTGAAAAAAAGAGTTTTTAGTAATCTTGGTTTGAAATAAATAGGGAATCAAGTCAACAGTAGACTTCAACCAACTTTGAAGGCTCACAAGTTGGCCTCTTCATGGGATGATCTCAGACTTCCACCACACTACATTATTGTAATTAGTGAAGGATCAAACACTATCATAAATTCTAAACTTTTATAGTGATTTAGAAGATAACAATTCCCAAGGAGCTATGAATTTTTTTGATTGATTTCTAGGGATGCATGATGACCTATGGAGTTCTAATATTTTATTGAATGAATATCTCTTTCTCTTCTCTTCTCTTTTCATTTTTGATTTTTTTTCTATTTAGATGTGTGAGGTGTACTATTATAATTATAGGGAAAGCAATGTATAATCAAGACTCCAACCACTTTATCAAGGAGTGTGGAATCTAAAGATCCTATCAAGTATAATGGAAAGATCGAGCAGGCCCTATTCACACACTAAGGAAAACAAGAAAACTACACCTGATAGATATAACACTCAGTTTGCGCACTTAGAACAATAAAATAGATCATAAGAAATGCATTTAAAGGACAAAATCATGGACCAATGATTATACTCTATTGATGAGGTATTCCTGAGCATCCTTTGGCCACCAATTTAAGAGAACAGCTTTAGAATCAAGATGAGTATGATTCAAATGGTTCAGAACATGGGACAGTTCAATTGAATGCAAAGTGAAGACTCGCATGACCACCTGTTAAATTTTATCTAGATCTGAGATACCTTTCAACATAATGGGGTGTTGTTAGATGATATCAGGCTACGTGTATTCCCATTATCACTATGATATAGAGAAAAAAATTCTATTTTTAAATCATACCTATTGGATCCATCAAAACTTGGGATGAGCTGGTGAAGAAGTTCCTTTTAAAATACTTTCCACCTATATAGATTTAGAAGTTGAGAAGTGACATACAAAACTATTACCAGCTTGATAGAGATTTTTCTTGGGAATCTTGGGACATGTTTAAGGAGATTTTGAGGAATTTTATGCACCACAAGATCAATGTGTGGCTAAAAATTCAAACACTTTACTATGGATCACAACCCACTGCTCAAGCTATGGTTGATGCTTTAATGGATGGAATACTTATGATGAATATTCTTAAGGTTATTCATGATCATATAGATGAAATTTTCCACAAAACCTGATTTTGACAAAGTGGTAGACTTACCCCAAGATTAGGAATGCTCCATGTAGATAAGACCACTCATCTGGATACTCAAGTAGAGGTTCTTACCAAGAAGCTAGATAGTTTCAAATTTCCAAGACAATAGTCATCGTCACCAGCACCTATAGTTGAGATGCAATCTTATGAGATGTGTGGAAGTCTACAAACATATTAGGAGTGATAATACATGAGCATAATACAATTATCCTTTCAACTATAACCATGTTAGTTACAATCAAGGTCTATAATAGTTCCATACCACTTATAACCATCCATGAAAAATGAAACCTCAACAACAACAAAACCAAGATTGTAATCAACAACTAAGCATACAAAACATTAGTAGAATTTAGGGGCCACTAGTATACCTACCTCATCCACAACCATAGAGACCATTTTATCCATACCCACCTCCTAAAGCCCAACAATGTTAGTCCCAACCTCAATTCAAGTAGTAATTCCTACCTATATCATAGTAGCATAACTATCCTAAAAAACCATCACTTGAGGATATTATTTCATCTTTATTCATGAAACATATTAGCATAAAACTAATTAATAAATAGAGATACAAAATCAAAGGGTTTCTATTTACAACCTCAAACATAGGGTGGGGAAATTTTTAGATCCCTCTCAAGTCAGGTACTAGGTATACTACCAGGTCACACAGACCCACATTCAAGGTAAGAGGACAAGGTTATGACTTTGCAGAGTGGGTTTAATATGGAAGAAAATCAGCCACATAAGGATAATAAGTAGTGAAAAATTGGTAGAAACTGTTAAAGAAAATAATTATGATAAAGGAAAAGTAAGTGATGGAAACAAAGTTGAAGTTGAAGTAATATAGATTTGGGAGAAGTAATTAGATCATAAATAAGGAGGATCTGTACCTATAGTTGATAAAATAAAAGAAAAGGAAATTCACAAGGCATAAACACCCTATAAACCACCTATACCATTCTCAAAGAGGATGAAACAAGGGAAAGTGGAATCATAATATAAGTTTTTTTGTAGATATTTAAGCATATACACATCAACATTCATTTCATGGAGGCTATTTCACACATGCCAACATATGTGAAGTTTTTAAAGGAGTTACTGTCAAATAAGAAGAAATTAAAATACTTGTGTGTCATATCTCTCAGTGAAGATTAATAAATGGTGGATCAATAGAGGATCCCATAGAAAATGATGGATCCTGGGAGTTTTTCAATTACATGTTCCATTATCTCATTCACATTCGGTAAGGTGCATACCAACAGAGGTTCCCTAGACCCACACTCCCATGTTTGATTTTAAAATACATATCTTAAAAAATCAATTTTGATAACAAGTGAGATAACCCAAGATAAAATTTCATATATTTAACATTGATATTATATCTCAAAATAATATCACATAATACTGAGAACATTTAGGTTTAGTGTATTTGGATATTAATTAAATAAATACCTTATTTTATAATACTTGTAAACATTCCTCTATAACCATACCACTATAGAAATCCTTCTATATATCTCATAGGTTATAATCATATTAATATACTAGGGAATATAAAAACAAGAATAGGGTGAGATCAGATACTCAATAATGGTAAACATAAGAGATTACAAATGATGATCATAAGTAAGCATAAGATAAGAATGTGGGTATGTGTGAATAGTCAAGGTCCATGAACATAACTTTAGAATACCATACCCAAATAAACACGGATCATAAATAATTAATCAAGGAATAAGAATATGATCATAATTTATAGTATGAGTCATCATAACATGATAATGTTTACAAACCTAAGATCTGGGCACAAACATAAGCATAAAAAATCATTTCCTTTATTAAGGATTACCACTAAGACCATTATTATATAGATAACATAGTCCCATAGTGGAATGGATTCACTCTCCAATCTCGTAAACATAGTGGACAGAGTCCCATAGTGGATTGGGTTCACTGTCTAATCCCATAAACATAGTGGATAGAGTCCCATAGTGGATTAAGTCCACTCCCCAATCATATAAACATAGTGGATAGAGTCCCATAGTGGATTGGGTTTAATACCCAATACCATAAACATAGTGGATAGATTCCCATAGCAGATTGATTCTACTCCCCAATCATATAAACATAGTGTATAGAGTCCCATAGTGGATTGGGTTTACTACCCAATACCATAAACATAGTGGACATAGTTCTATAGTGGATTGAGTTAATTCTTTAATCCTATAAATATAGTGGATAGAGTCTCATATTGGATTAGTTTCACTCCATAATCCCATAAACATAGTAAATAGAGTCCCATAGTGGATTTATTTCACTCCCCAAACCTATAAGAATAGTTAATAGAGTCCCATAGTGGATTAGGTTCACTCATTAATCCCTAACATGTCAGCTCATGAGATATAAGTATTTACCTAATGTATTTTATGGTTGTATAATACCAGGACAACCTGTCACTTAATGGACATAGTCCCTTAAGGGTTTCAGTTCACTCCCCATTCCCTTTAATATTACCTTATGCGACACAACTATAAAAAAGGCCTATTGCCACGGTTCAAAACCATGTAAATAGGCCCCAAAATCATGGTCGTAGCCTACGACCACAATTTTGGCCAACCGTGGCTACTATCTCCGTGATAGTAGGTCCCAACCTATTGCCACAGTTTTTACCATGGTAGTATCTTCCTATTGCCATGGTTTTGAAAACTATGGAAATAGGCCTCAAAATTCACCACTGTGGAGGTTGAAATATAGCCACAGTTTAAACCGTGGATAAAGTAATCTATTTACACGGTTTTAAATATGGTTATAGCCTTGGAAAACCGTGGAAATAGCCTAAATAAAAAATGTGCCCGCTGAGTTTTGATCCCTTCACCTCCCATTTTCCAACCTGCGGCGCTTACCACTACACTTAAAAATGCTCCAAGTATATATATATATATATTATGATATATATATATATATATATGTATTAATAAAAACCGTGGAAATAGCCACAAAATCATGTTAGTAGGCCTTCCCGCCAAAAATTTGGCGGGAATTTTTTTCCCGTGGAAGCGCGGGAACCCTATAGCCACGGTTTTGGAAAACTGTGGCTATAGGTCTTCGAAAAAAATGGCTTATATCCATGGTTTTGAAAACTGTGGATATAGAACATATAAATATGGATATATCTATAGGATATAGCCACAATTATGAAAACTGTGGCTATAGGCCATGGAAAACAGACCTATAGCCATGGTTTTAAAACCGTGGCTATATGCTATAAAACTGTGGCTATAGGTCTGTGGCATTAGCTTCATTTTATAGTAGTGAGATATCAACTTTCAACCAATGCATTAGAGAGAGATATAATTATGGTCCTACCTATCACATAATTAAAACTATACATAATTATTCTACAAGATCATCAAAACATTTATCAATTCATCATAACTTAATTAACCCATGGGAAAAAATGAGTTTCATGAAAACTTCTTTAAAACATCATCATCATAATCCATCCAGAGAAAAAGGAGGATGGTATCATAAGAACATATCCCAAGTGTAACATAAGGAATACCAACATACATTGACATAAATAAAAAACACCCTTTTAAGATTATTAGATAAATAAATTTGAAAAATAAGATGAAAAATTCTTTTTTAAAATGCTTGAAATACCATTCAAAGTGTTTTCTTTAAAATGACATAATTTGATCTTGAGAATTTTTTTTAAAAATTACCCTTTAAAACCAAAAAATGGGGTTTATTAAATAAATCTTATAAAATAAAGATTCAGAAACTTTCTTTGACAAGACATAAAAACACTGAAAACTTATTTTTTAAAAACACATGCCTTTAAAATCCCTTTTAAAATCAAGAATTCATTTTTTAAAATCAAACTTTTACTTTTGAAAAATATAATAATATTTAATTTTATTTTAAAAATCATTAAGACTTAAAATCATTTGTAAGACCATTTCAATACATGGAAAGGAAACTTCATAAAGAATAATGCTCATAATGTCAAAATAATGTGTTCACATGGAAAACATTAAAAAGGGATACATTATTCAAAATGATATGTGGAAAATGATAAAATGTGATTTTAAAACTTGTGTAGATTAATTAAAAATAGTATAAAATAATCTTAATAAATTATTAAATCATGTATAAGGATATCCATAAAATAAATATGGATATATAAGAGAAATATTCTTGACCAAAAAGAAGAGGTGGGGTTAGTTTCAATTTCAATCATCACATTGGGTAAATTATTTACAAAGGAAAATTAAATTAAGAGAGTACATGTAAAAACCTAATAATAACTAGAAGTAAAGAAAATGGTTGAGGTTTTAGATATAAATTTTACACAAATTTTCCCCAAATTAAAATTATTTCATAACAATATTGATTTGAAAATGAGATTGGAAAGAAACCCTTAAGGATTTTGTAACTTTTTAGTCAAAACCCCCTTGAAATGGATAAATTGAGATGGATTTTTGAATCCTTTTAATTTAATAATAATAATATTAAAAGGAATATATAGGTAGTATATACACCACAAAATAAAATAAGAGGTGAATACAAAGCATATCCCATTAAAGTGAAATTGAGATGAGAAAACCCTTACCATGAAAGTGATTTAATCTTCAATATAATAAAAATAAAAATCTTAATTAATTATTTAAGAGAATTATTCATATATAAAAACTTTTATATTCATCAATTATAATCATTAAATACCCATATATTATCTAGATAATGATTATCTTCATTATCAGATGTTGATAATTTTGATTGTTTTGCACTAGTTTCAAAATGGCGATGTCAGACCCCATTATTTGATACTAAGTTCATCATTACCAGATTAGAAAAGATATTGAAATAATTTTGTTTAAATTATTTATGCATCCCTATGTTTACTTAATGTAAACTATAGGCATGGTTCACTAGAACAAGATACCTAATGAACTTTTTAATGGTAATTTACAGATAATATATGATTACTTTATAATGATCACTAATTTTTGTCTCGTACTTTAAGAACCATATTCATAAAATATATTAATCCTTTATATAACATATATTTATCAAATATGTTTTAAAACCATCCATGTAAGGAAGTGATGAAAAATAAAACATGTTGCTCCGTGGAGGCTGTAGTTCACACATACACATGAATGACATTTTTATTTTCCATAGAATGAAAAGAAGATAGAAATTTATTTATCTATTAAAAATATTAATAATTTTATAAATATCATATTTATTTATTAAATACCCATTTTTAACAATCCACTTAATCTAGTTATAAAAAATAAAACACGCTGTTCATGGAGGTGGTAGTCTGCACGTACGCATGGACATCATTTTCATTCTTCCAAGGAGAAGGGAGGATGGTAGATAATGATTATACCATAAATATAATAAAATTAAGTATACTAATGATACTTATTTAATTATATTAATATTATTTTAATAGGTTTGTTTGAGGGTGGATGATAAAGATATAGAAAATAAATTTAGAGTATGGGTGATACTCATGTTGAGAGTTTGAATATTCTCTTGAAAGATGCTTTGGAATTGAAAAAATTTGGGATTATTCTTGGAAAAAGGGATGAAAAACATGGTAGAGTAATATATGGGAGGTAAAATGGGAATAATGATAGGTGTTTCTTGAATTGTGTTGAAGTGATCTCCTTTTATATGTAAATAAGATTGAGTTTTCCTTGGATTCAAATGGTAGCTGAGAGGTAATAATGGAATTGCATGAGAGTTAGTTGAGTTAGGTGAGGAAATATTGGTTATAAATATATTTATAACTTTATAACCTAAAAATTTATTATAAAAGTTTTCTATTTCAAGTTAATTTATGAAAATTTTAGCCACGTTATGTTACTATTTTTTACCCTTATTAACCTTGATTAAAAACTAACCATGGTAATTATTTTTGTATTAAAAATATAAGATGAACCCTATTATCAAATTTCTACATGATTATTATAATATTGGACTCAATTTAATCTAATTTAATCTATAAATATCAAAAAATAAACTTTTAAATTAAAACATATAATATATAAAAAACTGTTTTTGTAGAAAATTTATTTTTAAAATATTAAGTGTTCTTAATCTAATTTCATATCAATGACTAATTAAATGAGTATGAGTCTATTATATATATATTAATTAAAATATACCCATTATTTAAAATAGATCAACTTAATTTACTTTTATAATAATTACAAAAACACTTGTAAAAACAATTATTTAAAAATAACTCTTTTACCATTACTGTGTTAACTAATTTTAACCTCAGTAAATGATTTTTATGTTAAAATTATATTGAAATTATTACCTAATTTGAAAATTCTAATTATAAAAATATAAATCATTTTAATTGATTCAATTTATAAAAGTGATAAAAATTGATTTTAATGTAAGCACACATAACACATAAAACAATTTTACAGAAAACCACATCATATAAGCATAAAATGAATTTATTACTTGCATATTGATCGCATCACAATTCACTGCTTTATTTCACCCCTACATCACTGTTTTAAACTAGTTTTGTATTTAAAATTAAGAATATTATCTCAAATTTAACATCCAATTTTATTCAATTATTAAATTTTTATCACTGTTAAAAAGGGTAATCATTCTTGTTTTGGTGATTTATTTGTAGGAGGTGATTTGGAGGGTCGAAGATGATCCATAAGGGAAATGGGCCAAACTGCATGGAATCCCAAAGACATCTGTCCACTATTTTGCACATTTCTCAAAATTCATACCTCTAAATGGGATGAAATTTTGTGGACCGCTTAAAAACTTCATTGGATACGAATCATCTCAATAAACCAAAGCCCAATTCTCCCATTAAGAGGTCCATACTAACCAATCTGTATAGGGGATAGAATTTTCACGAAGTCACTGATTTGGTTCTGTATTTTGGCCATATCTCACACTGTAATCCTCCATTGGCTGCCAAATTTGATTATGGAGATATTAAAGATTCTGGTATACAACTTTTATATTTTTTCCAACTCGAGATAATTCCATTTACCAACTCAAAACTGATACACAAGTGGTATCTCGAAAACTGGGTGCCCAAAACCACTCTCCATTTTGGCTATAAATTGACACATTTGGAACCCCATTTGTAAGTTTGGAAAAAGAGTGAAGTGATGCCATTTTGGAGTTATATAGGATTAATATCACCACCTTATAGGTTCTATAACTCTTTATAATCATAGGGGGATCTCTTGAATCAAGGATACCTTCATCGAAGCCATCCTCCCTTTCTTGCTTTGTAATATTTATGTTTGCATAATAAACATCTTTGTTACACTTCTGTTTATTATATTTTATTTTGTATTACCCTATTTTTCATATATTTTATTCTTCATTTATCATCATATTTGGACTATAAATCAAGAGTATAAATAATATTGGGTTATACCCTTTCCAAACCTTTGTAAATGCAATATGTTTCTACGATGACTACACCACCCATGGAAGAATAGTTCTTTTTAGTAATCAATATTACTCTCACATTATTCATTAATTTATTTTGAATCAATGATATAATGTAATTCAAATAATATGATATATTAATTTAGTTTTTAATTTAATTTAAACTAAGCAATCAATTGAGCAATTAACACAAAACACGTGAGGTCAGGAATTGTGTGAATTGTGAGATCACAACCTTAATCAGTAATAAAAAACCATACAATATCAATTTTTAGTATTCAAATATAATCCCAAAACTTAATTAATTTTAATTTCCAGAGAGTAAATGTGTCTTAATTTACCACTGACCATAAGATAACCTTATACATCAATCGAAGCAGGGTGTTGTGATTGCATGTTCCGAAGTTAGCCTAGCGTTAAATTCACTTCATCTTTGTGGTAAAGTTAATTCTCATATGGTTCAGGATTTAACAAATTAAGGGATCATAATTAAGTGTATATTAATTTAAATTATAATAATTATTAAATTATTTAAGATGTGGAGTTAGATCGATTACTCCTTTTAAATATTTTATAAAAAAACATCTTCTTGTTGTGTCATTTTAATCGAACTTCATTTCAAAAAAAAAAAATTCTTTCAGAGAACTTATTCTAGATTTATAAATGATAAACAAGACCCACCCTTTTAATTATTATTCTTATTTAATTTTATTTTATTTTCAAAATACCTTTAATATATTGTTAAATTTACTTTCTCCTTTGAGAGATGACCTTGGTCAGCCACTCTGCTGCACCTAAGTACTCAAAAATCACATATCATTTGAAAGCGCCCATGAAAGAACCTTTAAAATTGGTGTTGTTTCTGGGGAGGCAAGTAATTATTTCAACCAATTAGAGGTAAATATTTTATTTTACATTTTATTCTCCTCTTCTCTTCTTTCTTCCTTCTTTACCCAATCTGAATTTCTTCTTCTTCTTTTATTTTCTTCTTCTTCTTTTTAGACCATCAACTCAAACTTCTCATTTTTATTTTACTATGGTACACTTTCATTATTTTCATTTTTATTTGATTTATGACACAAATTAATCTCTAGGATCTTTTAGATATTGACCCTAATATTGAATGTAGCCTTTGAGCTTGAATCAGATATTCTCAGTCTACGAGAAGTTTCAACATTCAACCAGTTGGAGAATTCCTCCACTCCAAGAACATTGAAATTGAAAACACTTCTAAGTACAACTTAAAATAAGAAACAATGGCTGAAAAATAACAATGAACTTAATATAATCATTAGAGAGTTGGCTACACCAGATATTAATTATCAACCAAAATTTATTGCATACCCAAAACTTGAATCAGACTTTAAACTGAAATATGGGTTAATTCACCTTATTCCAAAATTTCACGGATTATCTGGTGATGATCCAAAAAAACATTTAAAATAATTTAATGTGGTTTTATTAACCCTTAAACCAAGAAATGTCTCTAAATATCAAATAAAACTAAGAGCATTCCCATTTTCACTTGATGGAACTGCTAAGGTTTTGATGTATTATTTATAACCTAAAGATGTAACATGTTTAAAAAATTTGAAACATATTTTATTGCAAAGATTTTTCCAGCATCAAGGAACACTTCCATTCGTAAGGAGATCTTGGGGATCAAGCAAGCCCAAGGGGAGTCAATGTATGAGTACTTGGACCGATTCAAGAAGTTGTGTGCAAGCTGCCCACATCACTAAATCAGTGAGAAACTCATAATACAATAATTATATGAAGGACTCACACCTATGGAGAGGATTATGATGAATTAAATGGATGGAGGATCATTTTTGGACAAGACACCAGTAGCTACACGTGTATTTATTGACAAAATGGCCCAAAACTCCCAACAATTTAGAGATCGAGGTACACCGCATGTCAGGGAAGTACATCAGGTAAGTCCTTCTCTTGAGAGTCATTTAATTGATACCAAGTTTGAATAATTGATCAATATGGTGAGGAAAATTTATTTGGATCAAAAGACATCCCAACCCACTCCTTCAAGTCCTTGTGGCATTTGCACTAAGATAAGCCACCCAACTGACTGTTGCCCCCAACTACAAGAAATAGAAGATTGTGCAATAGTGTTTCCTGGGAGACTATATCAGTAACAACAACCATATACCCAAAAGAAGATTTATTCCTTTTCTCCAACATACAACCAAGGGTGGAAGGATCAATCATACATGAGGTATGGCTCTGGACAACAATAAAGGCCCCCTTTTCAACAAAACTTCTAGCAACCTCTGCCTTACCATTAGGGTTTCCAACAACCCCAAAGGAGATTTGAAGCCCAAGCATCAACAAGCCAGCAACAAGGTAATAACCCACCCAAGTTAGATTCTAAAACTAATAAAATTTTGAATCAAATTGTTCTTAATCAATAAAATAAGCTAAATATTCAAGGTTTAGAGTTGAGGGAGTTGAAGACTTAAATGAGCCAGATTGCCACTGCCCTCCATGAACTGGTAAGTAAGAAATCTAGAAATATTCCTTCCCAACCTACTCCAAATCCCAAGGGGAGTATCAGTTCTATCACATTGAGATGTTGGAAGAAAAAAACTGATACATCTGCACCTATCGTTCCACCAAGATTCACTTCAAATTTGAAGAATCCCCATTCAAAACCAGCTGATGAGAAACCCAAGGAGAAAGATAAAGGTAAGAAAAATATTAATGATGTTCCTCATAAACCCCTTTTACAAATATAGTTGTTCAAACCAAAAATATGGCTGGAGAGGCGTTGAAAAAAATAAGTTTTGGATACATTCAAGCATGTGGAGATCAACATCCCTTTACTTGAAGCCATCAAGAAAATCCCAAGGTATTCGAAATTCTTAAACGAACTTTGTACCAATTGAAGAGGGATCAAGGAAAATTAGAGGATCAATATTGGAAGGAATGTGTCATCACTCATTAAACCAACTCTAGAAATTACAACAAAGTGAAATGATCTCAGGACATTCACCATCCCATGCACCATAGGGGAGTTACACTTTTATGATGCTTTATGTGATTTAGGAGCTTCCATAAATTTAATGACTCACTCTATTTTTTCTTCCTTACAGGTTGGTGAGTTGAAGCTGATAAGAGTAGTGGTGTAGTTGGAAAATAGAGCTATAACATATCCAGTGAGAGTCCTTGAGGATGTACTTGTCTGAGTAAGAGACATGATCTTTCCAGCAGATTTCTATGTGCTTAAAATGGAGGATAATCAGGTAAGTTTACGTGCTCCCATTATCTTAGGTAATACCTTCCTCAAAACTGCTAAAACAGTCATAAATGTCCATGAGGGTACACTTTCCATGGAGTTTGGAGGTGAAGTTATGATATTTAATGTTATGGACTCCATAAAGTACCCCTCAGAAGACAATTCTACTTTTCTTATCTCCCATTTTGAACCACCAAATAAAAACCCCATGGAATTTGATTGTCCTATGCTTAGGGAGATTATGAGTATTGGTTCTAGTTTTATGTCTAAGAGTACTTCCACACATATTTCAAATGCACAAGACTCTCTTAGATTTGATTTTGAAATGGATTCATATTCTGATTTTGATCTTGTTCACTCTGATTATGACATGGATGTTGAGTATACTGATGGGTTTGATGATTTAATATCTAGTTTTGATGATGTATATTCTGATAATGATATTCATTGTGAAAATATTTTAGTTCCTTCAATTTCTCCATCCATACATAAACCCCTACATTGGAACTCAATCCATTGCCACCTAATCTGAAATACTCATACTTGTTAAGTAGTGAGAAATTACCTGTTATCATTTCTAACAATCTCCCTTTTGAATATGAAGAAAAACTTTTGAATATTTTGAGGGAGAACATTAAGGAAATCGTGTAGACATTGGATGAAATATATGGTATTATCCCCTCCATTTTCATGCATAGGATTCTTTTGGAGGATGGGGCTAAACCAGTTAGGCAGCCACAAACGAGTTTGAATCCAACTCTTTTGGAAGTTGTAAAAAAATAAGTTGAAAGATTTTTCGAGGTAGGTATAATTTATCCCATTTTAGATTCCCAATGGGTAAGTCCTATCTAGGTTGTGCCTAAGAAAAGTGGTGTTACTGTTGTTAAAAATGAGAAAGATGAGTTAGTTCCAATGAGGGTAAAAAATAGTTGGTGTGTGTGTATTGATTATGGGAAACTAAATCAGTCCACTCGCAAGGACCATTTGGGAAGACACATTATTGTTTCTTGGATGGATTTTCAAGATATTTTTAGGTTACTATATCTCTAGAGGATCAGGATAAGACTACATTCACTTGTCCCTTCGACACATTTTCCTACCGAAGGATGCCATTTGGACTTTTCAATTCCCCAGGTACCTTCCAAAGATGCATGGTGAGTATTTTTTCTAATTTTATTGAGACTTTCATGGAGGTATTAATGGATGATTTTACAGTGTATGGGTCCTCATTTTATGATTGTATATGTAGTTTGGTAAAGGTTTTGAATTGTTGTATTGAGAAGAATCTGTTCTTGAACTTTGAAAAGTGTCATTTCATGGTAGAGAATGGAATTTTCTTAGGGAATGTGGTGTCAAGAAATGGGATAAAGGTTGATAGATCTAAGGTATATATTATTTAATTATTACCCTCTCCTTCATGTGTGCGTGATGTTAGATCTTTCCTAGGGAATTCATGATTTTATTAGCACTTCATCAAAGATTTTTGTAAGATTGATCTTCTTATGTCACGATTACTTCAAAAGGATTCTGATTTTGTGTTCGATGATTCTTGTAGGAATTCATTTGATGAGCTAAAACAATGTCTTACCACTCCACCTATCATACAACCCCCATGGTGGGATCTTCCTTTTGAGATTATGTGTGACTCCTCCAACTTTGAGATTAGAGTTGTCTTATCTCAGAGGGTGGAGGGACGTTCACATGTGATTGAATATGCATCAAGGACATTGGATTTGGCCCAATCAAACTACAAAACCACATAAAAGAGTTTCTTACTGTTATATTTGATTTAGATAAATTTCATTCATATTTATTGGGATCTAAAGTAGTTGTTTTTTCTGACCATGTAGCTCTGAGGTACCTCTTGAAGAAACTAGATGAAAATACCAGGCTAATCCGATGGATGCTCCTTCTTTAGGAATTTGAAATTGAGATAAAGGACAAGAAGGGTTCAGAAAACCTGGTGGCGGATCACATGAGTAGGATTACTCACACTTTATAGGCTGGCACCTTGGACCAGGTACCACTTTGGGACACTTTACCTGATGATCATCTTTATTCTATCTTAGGTACGCATCCTTGGTATGCAGATTTAGTGAACTAACTCATTGAATTTGAAATCCCTACAAAATTAAAGAGACATCAAGTCCAAAAATTAAAAATTAAGTCTTGGTATTATGTGCGGGATGATCCCTACCTTTGGCACATATGTAGTAATCAAATCATTAGGAGGCATGTTCCTGATCATGAGTTTGAGTCTGTTCTGCAATTTTGTCAAACACTTTCTTGTGGTGGACAGTTTGGACCCCAATGGATAGTTAGAAAAGTTTTGGACTCTAGATTATATTGATCTAGTTTATTCCATGATTCTCATGTGTTTTTCAAGTCATGCTCACATTTTCAACACACTTGCAATATTTCTAGAATACATGAGATGCCCCAACAACCCATATTATTCTGTGAGATTTTTGATGTATGGGGCATTGATTATATGGGTCCTTTTTCTAGTTCATTTGGTTTCCTGTATATTTTAGTTTCTGTTGATTATGTGAGAAAATGGGTGGAGGCTAAGGCCACAAGGATTGATGATTCTCATGTTGCTGTGAAATTTATCAAAACATAGATTTTTTGCAGGTTTTGAGTACCGAAGGCCATCATCAGTGACCAAGGGACACACTTTTGCAATTGGAATTTGGATTACCTCCTTCATAAGTATGAGGTGACACACAAAACATCAACACCATACCACCCCCAAACAAATGGCCAGGCCGAGGTTTCAAATCGGGAGTTGAAACAAATTTTGAAGAAAACCGTGCAGAAAAATAGAAAGGATTGAAGCAAACACTTGGATAATGAATTGTGGGATTATAGGACAACATACAATACCCTCATTAGTATGTCCCCATTTCGTATTGTTTTTGGTAAAGCGTGTTATCTCCCCATGGAAGTTGAGCATCGAGCTTATTGGGCTATAAAGAAATGCAACATGGATTTGGCCCAAGATGGAATCCAAAGAAAGATGAAAATTCAGGAGCATGAGGAGATTATATTATCTTCATACGAGAACTCAAGGCTCTACAAGGAATGATCAAAATAATCTCATAAAAAAATGATCCATAAAAGATAATTTCAAGTTGGAGAGAAAGTATTGCTCTATAGTTAACGACTGAAGCTGATGCCTAGTAAGTTGCATTCCCGGTAGTTAGGTCCTTATGTTTTGACTAATTTTTTTCCTTATGGTGTAGTGGAGATCACAGAAGAGGACATATGAAGGATATTTACAGTCAATGTGAAATTTTTGAAGAAATAAATTGAGGGACTTCCTACTGATGCAGTGGATTTCATCACACTACATGACCCCATCATCACTTGAGCATATCAGGCTGTTTCTAACCCTTTCACTTTTTTTATTATTCTTTGTCATATTTAAAATTATAAATTTCATGTGCATATATCATCTCATGGATTTACATTGAGTACAATGAAATATTTTAATTATGGGGGATTGAATATTTTAGTTTAGTAATTTCAATTGTTTTCCTATTTTCAATGATTTTCAAAAAAAATGTGTGTTTTTTAAATTTTGTGTGTTTATTATTCAATTTTTTGTGTGTTTTTGAAAATTTTGATCTGAAATGATTCTCATCACTATTTTTAAATCCATATAAATAATTGAAATAATTTATCCCATGAAACTAAGCTTAAATGAATGCTAAAAATGACTTTGTTTCAAGTTCAAATCTTTAGCAATTTCATGAAAAGTACTCTGAATTTTGAATCTCATGCCACATAGAACTGTCTTTATATTTGAAATCACTTTTCTATGAGTCTTCTAAACCATTATTTTCATATTCTTTACATTTACCTCACCTCTTGAAAGAACCAAACCATGCTTGATTTAACCAGAATTTGATTTATTCCTGTCAAAACTTGAGGGTTTGAGGTACTTGTGTTTTAAATGATTGAGGAATTTATTTGGTATTAAAGCCCCTATTTTATAATAATCCTTTTTATAATGTCATAAATTGAACATTTAATAATTTTATCCCTTATAATCCATGAACATCCTGTTAGGATAGCCACATTACATGCCAATTTTCCCTATCCAACCAACTCTTAAAGTGAAATTGAATAATCTAGTTGAACTTAAGTGTGGGGGAAGGTATCTTGTGTTGTGCTACCATATTTTGTGATACTTTGGGTGGAAAATTAAATCCCAAAGATATGTGTTTTCTACTGAAAAAATCATTCTATTAAAATTTGTGCCTTTCTGGATCTTTCATGACAAAATAAGTTATGCCTTTTTGGAGATTCCACTGAAGAAATAAAGTTGTGCCTATATGGAGCTTTCACGAAAAAAACTATGTTTGAGAATATTGAATTTTTTTTTGCTGAAATGATGAATGGTGTAAAATTTCCATGAGTTTTCATGATGATAGAGCTGAATTGATACTAAGGGGAGTGAGGAGGAGACCATGTTTGAGTGAAAATTAGAATAGTGGAATTTTGCTTTAAAAAGAGTCAAGCCCTCCTCATTAAGATTCATAATTTTTCACATCTAAATCCTACCAACCAAAATCCATAGAACAACCCATAAAATTCCTCAGGATAAACATATGACCTTGACTCACATCAGGTGGTGATGTAGGAATTTATCAAGCCTATGGTGACCCTTGTATGAGTTTGGATGAGAAAGACATTGCTGAAAAATTGACATTTTTGTGATGAGAGAAAATGAAAGTGAGGTAAGTGTTTTTTGTGCAGATTAGGACAAATAAAGTGGAAATATATTGAATGATATAAATAGAGAACTTGAAATAATAGATTTTTATGAGGCATGATATCTTTTGTTTCTTGGTGTGGAATTGTCGGATCTCAAGGATATGTGTTTTAAAATTTGTTTTGATTTGATATTTATGTTTAATTTTCACAATTTTTTTGGAATACATGATATGAGGTTTTTCCCAGGAGTGAAAAAGGGTAAGTGTGGGGGTGTGATCACATCACAATTCACTGCTTTATTTCACCCCTACATCACTGTTTTGAACTAGTTTTGTATTTAAAATTACAAATATTATATCAAATTTAACATCCAATTTTATTAAATTATTAAATTTTTATCACTGTTAAAAAGGTAAATTATTCTTTTTTTGGAGATTTCTTTGTAGGAGGAGGTGATTTTGGAGCGTCAGAGATGATCCAAAAGGGAAATGGCCCAAACTGTATGGAATCCCAAAGACATCTGTCCACTGTTTTGCACATTTCTCAAAATTTGTGCCTCCAAATGGTCGGAATTTTTTTGGTCCTCTGTAAAACTTTATAATATACAAATAATCTCAAGAAACCGACTCCCAATTATCTCATTAAGGGGGACATCTAAATGAATCTGTCTAGGGGATATAATCTGCACGAAGTCAATGATTTGGTTATGTATTTCAGCCATATATCATGATATCATTCTCCATTGGCCACTAAATTTGACATGGATATATTAAATATTATTAAATAAAACTTTTATATTTTTTCCAACTCTATATAATGTCATTTACCAACTCAAAACCGATACACAAGTGGTATCTCGAAAACTGGGTGCCCAAAACCACTCCCCATTTTGGCTATAAATTGACACCTTGGGCACCCCATTTGGAAGTTCGGACAAGGAGTGAAGTGATGAAATTTTGGAGTTATATAGGAGTCCTATCACCACCTTATAGGTTATGGAACTCCTTATACTCAAAGGGGGATCTCTTGAAGTAAGGATCCCTTCATCGAAGCCTTCCCCCCTTTCTTGCTTTGTAATATTTATGTTTGTATAATAAAATTCTTTGTTCCTCTTCTATTTCTTATATTTTATTCTGTATTCCCATGTTTTTACTAGGTTTTATTATTCCTTTATCATCCTATTTAGGCTTTAAATCAAGAGTATAAACAATAATGGGGTATACCCTTTCTAAACCATTGCAAATGCAATATGTTTCTATGATGACTACACCACCCATGGAAGAGTAGTTCTTTTTAGTAATCGATATTACTCTCACCTTATTCATTAATTTATTTTTAATCAATGATATAATTTAATTCTAATAATATTATATATTAATTTAGTTTTTAATTTAATTGAAACTAATCAAGAAATTTAATAATTAACACAAAACACATGAGGTCGGGAATTGTGTGAATTGTGAGAGCACAACCTTAATTGGTAATACGAAACTATACGGGATCAATTTATAGTGTTAGAATATAATCTATAAACTCAATTAATTCTAATTTATACAGAGAAAATGTGCCTTAATTTACCAATGACCATAAGCTAACCTTAGAACATCATTCAAAGTTGGGTGCTGCGATTGCATGTTCCGAAGTTAGCCTAGGGTTAAATTCACTTCATCTCTGTGGTAAAGTTAATTCTTGTAGGGTTTGGGATTTAACAAATTAAGGGATCATAATTAAGTATATATTAATTTAAATGAAATTTATTAATAAATTATTTAAGATTTAGAGTTAGATCGATTACTCCTTTTAAATATTTTCTAAAAAAATATCTCCTTGTTGTGTCATTTTAATCAAAATTAATTTAAAAAAAATACAATCTTCTTTCCACAAACTTTTTCTAGATTTATAAACAATAAAAAACCCATACTTTTAATTATTATTCTTATTTAATTTTATTTTATTTTCAAAATACCTTTAATATGTTGTTAAATTTACTTCCTCCTTTGAGAGACGACCTTGGTCAGCCACTCTGCTGCATCTAAGTACTCAACAATCACATATCATTTGAAAGCGCCCACAGCAGCGCCTTTCACATATTAATAAATATTAAATGGATTTTAACTTATTTTATAGTATATATTATCAATAAATTTCATTAAAATAATCATTTAACCATAATATAATAAAATACATAGCTTATAAAAAGGAAATCTTTAGTAAAATATATTTTTATACTGAAAATGATTTCATTAGTTATTTTGATACACTAATTAAATTTTATTAATGCCTTAGTATAGAAAATGATCTTTATTTTTATTTCAAAATATATTTCACAATTAATTTTTCTCTATTTATATCTATCAACTTAACAACTACATTATAATGATCATATTTTAATACTTATAATTCCATCTTAATAAAATTTGTCACCATTTCATTTTAGTTTAATATTGCATGTGATGGAAGTTATTCAACATAATATTTTATTAACATAAAATATATACTAAAATATTAGGGCGTTACATTCTACCCCATTAAATAAATTTCATCCTTGCAATTTTAATTTTCTCTCATCACTAAAAATAGATAACAATATTCTTAATATAGTCATGACTTGAGATATAATTTCTAATGAAATATCAAACTCAATAAATTGGGAAATACTAGGAAACTAATATCATGACTGAGTATTATGACCTATATAATGGAAGTAATCTTGATAAGGATTTCATAGTTATCCTTACACTGATAATGATAATAGGTTGGTTTAAGATATGAAATATGACTCCCCTATTCTAGAAATTGATATGGGATCTATATATAGAGAGACAATAAATATCCAAAATCACATCAAATTAATTTAAAGGAATAATAATAAGTTTTTCATGAATTAAATTCCCACAAACTTTATCTTAGAATGAAATAATCATACAACTATAGGTTGTATTTGATAATTGAATCGTTGGGGGTGATGATTTGATGCTCTTAGAAAACTTCCTAGATATAGTGGAGTGTATAGAACTGGAATCAAATAATACATCCTCAAATTTTTACCAGAGTATTAGTGTACCATAATTATAATGATCCACTTTATCAATATTTATTTCATAGGTTATTCCTTTTTACCTTGTTCTTGGAGGTTGTTGATATCTATTATCCTCATTATCCCTTGGGTTTGAGCATCATTTTTCATAATTCTCAAACTCCTTTCATTTGAGGCATTTAAGTGTAGGTGGAGCATCAGTTGGGAACTTTATAACTTATATTGTAATGACCAACTTCGTCATATCTCTTTTATAATTCTTATCTCAATGGCCAATCCTTCCATACTTGAAATATTTTCTTATTCCTTTGAGACATTACTTTAGGCGCTTCTTACCACATTATTGACACCTAGGAAGTTGAATATTATTTCCTCCATGACATTTTCACCTAGACTTATATGGAACTCTATCCTTCTATTATTTGTTAATTCTGGGAGTTTGTTAAGGTTTAGGTGGTCAATCACAACTCATGATAGTTAGATGTTCAAAAACACAATATTTTCAACATGAGATTCTATACCATTGGTTTATCATTGGGACAATTATTCCATTTCCCATAATATACCTTGTTAACTAAATTTACACTTTCTTGATATTTTACTTAAATAAATTAAATTTTAGGTATAAGAAAATTAATAATTTCATAAAAGGTAACTATAGACTTAGAAGAAACAAATCATAAATGAAGTGTATATCCTAACTCATGAATATCTAAGTTTAAATCTAGGTTATCCATGGTCACATTCTTATTAGGCTCTCTAACCTAAATAGTTATATATTAAATAATTTACTTCTATTTAAATCATTCATAATGGTTCATAAAGGGCATGTAAATCAACCCAATAATATCCTCTAGGAGTGTCAAAATAGGTGTGTAGTTATACCCACTTTTCGTACATCGAGTGATGATTGATTTAATACTCAACAAAACTTTTTCAGGGCTATTACCCCTAGGTGAATATATGACAGAGCCTACATCCACTTGCTTTTATCTAGACAGAGATGTAATTGCTAGGAAATCACATACTTTATACTTACCAAAATTTTAGGATATATTCTATATTTTGAATTATCCTTAGAATTATCAATTAAAGTTTTCTAATCCTAATCCCCCAAAATGACTAAACCTAACTTTGGTACCAACTGAGGCATCCTTAACCCTCAATTTTGGTTTTGGTGCTAAAACACACATCTTAATACACTAGCTTCAATACTAAGTGAGATGAACCAAGTTAAACTTGCATATATTTCAAATTAATAATATATATCACAATAGTGTCATGCAACCCCAAGAACATTTAGGTTTAGTGTTTTTAAAGATTAAGTACATAAAAATATTATTTTATAATACTTATGAACATTCCTCCATAATATTACCCCTATAGATATATTTTTAGACCTCTCATAGGTTATACTCATCATCATAACCTGGGGAATGGAAATATAAGAAATGGTCAATATTTAGATGCACAGTAAGGGTAAATATAAGAAATAATAATTAGTGATCATAAATGAGAATAAGATAATAATGTGGGTGTGAGTGCATTTTCAAGGTCCATGAACATAACATTAGAAAATAATACCAACAAAACATGGGTTATCAACAATAAATTAAGGCATAAAGATCTGAGCATAACATATGACATGAGTTATCATAACACAACAATGTTACAAAACCTATGATTATGACACAATCATAAGCATAAAAAATCATTTCCTTTGTCAAGGATCATTTCCAAGACCATCATCATATAGTGGATAGAGTCCCATAATAGACTTTGTTCACTCCATAATCTCATAAATATAGTGGACATATCCCCATAGTTGATTGGGTTCACTATCTAATCCCATAAAACATAGTTTATAGAGTCCCATAGTGGATCTAGTTCACTCCCCAATCCCATACATATAGTGGAAAAATATCCATAGTGTATTGGGTTCACTTTGTAATCCCTATCATGTCAGATCATGAGATATAAGTCTTTACTCAATGTATTAGAGGGTGACATAATTCCAAGCCCACCCATCACTTAATGGATACAACCCCTTAATGGTTTGGGATTACTCACCATTCCCTTTAATATTATCTCATTAGATATCAATATTTACCCAATGCATTAGAGGGATATATAATTCCTAGACCACCCATAACATAATGAAAACCATACATAATTGTTTCACAAGATCAGAAAAATATTTATCAATTCATTATAGCTTAATTAATCTGTGGGAAAGAAATGGGTTTCCTAAAAACTTCCTTAAAACATCATCATCATAAGTCATATAGATAAAGGTGGTGGATGGTATCATAAACACATATCAAAAGTGTACCATAAGTAATTCCATAGGATATTTAAATAGATGAAAAATACCCTTTTAAGATTATTGGATAAATTACTTTAAAAAACAAGAAGAAATATCCATTTTTTAAATCTATGAAATCTTCTTAAAAGTGTTTTCATTAAAACAAAATACTTTTATATTGTTAAAACATTTTAAAAATTACCCTTTAAAACAAAAAAGGGTTTTAAATTTTTTTTTTTACAAAATAAACATGCTTTAAAAAACATTATTTGAGAAGACATAAAAAAACTAAATACTTCTTTCTTAAAAACAAAAGCCTTTAATATACATTTTGAAATCAATAATTATTTTTTAAAATAAAAATTTAATTTTGAAAAATATAACAATTTTTAATTTTATTTTCAAAACCATTAATAATTAAAACCATTTGGAAACTGATTTTAAAATAAGTAAATGAATCTTTATAAATAAGAATTCCCATAATGGTGAAATAATGTGTTCACATGGAAAATGTTAAAAAGAGATAATTTTGTCAAAATGATACATGTGGAAAATGTTAAAAAATTCTCTTTAATTTTTTTAAAGAAATTAAAAATATTATAAAATGGAATTAATTCATTATTGAAGCATGGATAAGGGCATTAATAAAATGAATATATATATATAGGAGGATATTCCTGACCAAAAAAGAGGTGGGGTTAGTTTCACTTTCTAGTGTCATGTCAGGTAAATTATTTACCAAGGATAATGGAATTGAGAGAGGATATATAGAAAATCAATAATAACCTGAGTAGAAGAAAATTTTAAATTATTTAGAGATAAATTTGTCACAATTTTTCCTGAGATGGAAATTTCTTCATAATAATTTCAATTTAAAAATGAGATTGGAAAGAAACCCTTAAGGCTTTAGTAAAATTTGAGTCAAAACCTCATTAAAAGGGAGAAATTGTGATGGATTTGTAAATATATTTAATTTAATTATAATAATATTAAAATACATCCATGTGTAGTATATATATAACAAAATAAAATAAGTTTTTAATACAAAACATATCTCAATGAAGCGAAATTGTGACGTGGAAACCCTTACCTTTAATCTTAACTTCCACGAAAGATATTTAACCACATGTATAATAAAAATAACCATCCTAATGAATTATTTAATATCCTTATTAATATATATTACCTTTTATATTATTTAATTATAATTATTCACTACTTATTTATTATTTAAATAATATTTATTTTCTTCATCGGATGCTAGTAATTTAAATTGTTTCGCACATGTTTCATAATGTTGATGTAAAACCCCATTATTCGATATATATTCATAATTCCTAGATTAAAAAATTATTGAAATAATTTTGTTTCAATTATTTATACATTCCCATGTTAACTTGATGGAAACTATGGGATTAGTTTGCGAGAGCGGGATGCATGATAAACTTATTTCAGGTAATTTACCGATATTAACATATTACTTTATAATGATCGTTAATTTTTTTGCATCATCATTTTAGAACCATATTAATAAAATATACCACTCCTTGATATCATATATATTCATAATTTTTTTTATAACCATCCATGTCATACAATGTTGAAAAATAAAGCAGATCGCTCCATGGAGGCGTTAGTCTGCACATACACACATGCAATGTTTTCCTTTTACATAGAATGAAAAAAAGGTATAAATTAATTTATATATTAATATTTTTAAAAAATTTATAAAAATATTATTTATTTATTAAATATCCCTTTTTAACAATCCACTTAAGTATGTTATTAAAAATAAAACACATCGTTCTTGGAGATAGTTGTTCACACATACTCATGGACAACATTTTCATTCTTCTAAGAAGAAGTGAGGAAGGTAGATAATGATTTACCATTATTATAATAAAATTTATTATACTAATGATACTTATTTCATTATATTAATATGGTTTTAATAGGTTTTTAGGATAGTTGATGAGAAATATATAGAAAATAAAGGTAGAGAATGCGTAATTCAGATGTTTAGAGTTTGAATATTCTCTTGAAAGATCCTTTGGAAATAGAGGACTTTGGGATTATTCTTGGAACAAGGAGCTGAAAAACATGGTAGATGAATCTAAGGTAGGTAAAATTTATATAGGTTTAAGATAATTTTGAATGAGAGATGTGTCTTGAAGTGGATAGAAGTGAGCCCCTTTTATAGGTCAAAAAGAGGGGCTTTTCCTTTGAAGTTAATGGTAGATGAGGGGTAAGAATGGAATTTCATGAGGGTTAGGTAAGGAAATTTTTGTGAGAAATGTAGTTATGACTTTAAAAAATAAAAAAGTAATTATAGAAGGTGTTTGTGTTAAGTTAATTTAGTAAAATTTGAGCTACTTTATGTTACTCATTTTTACCTTTATTGACCTTAATTAAAAATTAACCATGTTAATTATTTTTTACTAAAATATAATATGACCCCTATTAAAAAATTTAGATATGATTATTATTAATTTTGACCCTATTTAATCTAATTAAATATATAAATATAATAAAATTAATTTTTAACTTAAAACATATATTATATTGAAAAACTATTTTTGTAGAAAATGTATTTTTAAAATATTAAGCATTATTAGTCTAATTTCATATAAATTACTAATTAAATGAGTTTTAATATTTTTTTATATATAAACATTAAATTAGTGTCATTATTTAAAATAGATCAACTTAATTTACTTTGATCAGAATTATATAAACTTATAAAAAAATCTTTGAAAATAACCCTTTTACCATTATCATGATAATTAATTTTAACCTTGGTAACTGATTTTTATGTCTAAAAATAAGATTTAACTTATTACCTAATTTTAACATGCTAATTAAAAATATGAAAATGTATATTATAAGCATAAAATGAATTTATTACTTTCATAGTAATAATTATTGGATGGATGTTAACTTATTTTATTACATATATTATCGATAAATTTAATTAAAATCATTATTTATCCATAATATAATACATGAATAGTGTATAAAAAGGTTATTTTTAGTAAAATATATTTTTATTTCTAAAATTATTTCATTATTTATTTAGATACATTAATTTAATTTTATCAATGCATTAGTATTGAAAATGACCTTTATTTTTCTTTATACAAATATTTTGTAATACATTTACCTCTATTTATGTCTGACAACTTAATGAATGCATTATAATGGTCACATTTTAATACTTATAATTTTATCTAAATAAAATGTGTCATAGATTCGTTTTAGTTTGGTGTTGCGTGTGGAGGAAGATATTCAATATAGTATTCTATTAATGGATAATTTATGGAATGTCTTGCTTTTTACCATGTAAAGATTTGAAATATATATAGTAATATTTTTAGAGCTAGGCAATAAGACGACACAATATTCTGAGACTCGGTGATCCCAAAATTGATATTTGAAAAAATATTAAATATATTAATATCACTCATGGGCTCTTTTCCTGAAAAAGTAGAATAAATCCTAAACAGAGCCTCCAATAAAAAATCTAAGACCACTGTTGAGTTCAAAATGCGGGCTTTACCCTAGGTGTGACATAATCTTTGTTGGCGTTAGACATTTGTGAAAAATTTATCACTAGCATAAATAATGAATAAATGAATGAATGAATTAATTTTATTTAAAGTGACACAGTGACCTAATCTTCATATACTTAAGAACGCTTATGGCCAATTCCCCAGGTTAGACACATAAACTTGAGAATTGAGAGAGAGAATTGGATTAAGGTTTGGTGAATTATGATGATGGATTTAGTATCGTTCATTCCAATGGAAATCGAGGATCTTTTCAACGAAAATGATGTAGATTCATTCTTCCTTGATGATTAATCCATATTGAGGTATTACATTTGTTTTATGTGGATTTATCCCCATTTTACTATACTGTGATGAATGAAAATTAATAAATGGGTTGATTCATGGATCGATCGTATTATGGATATGAGATTATTATGCTGGGAATTTGGGGATTTATTTTATTGTTTTATTTGTATCTTTTCATTCATCATTATAATAACAATGAATTGAGGCTAACAAGAAAACTTGGTAAGTTTCACTCCTCATGTTTTTTCATGCATTTCTTCCCCCGTTCTTCATTTATTCATCATCGATATTCATTTTGGATAGTGGTTTAACAAATACATGGTAATAAATCATTGCGCACCCATTTCTTGGAGCAATGGATTGATACCATAGATTTGGGTTTATATTTATGATGATATCTAGCTATGATGATGGATCAGGACCAGATTAGAGTTCTATGTGCAAGTTTTTATGTGTGGCGATAGGAGATGCGAAAAATGGTTTCTTGTGTGAATTAGATGATTGGATTTTGACGAGTGGCGATAGTAAGGCTCAGCTGAATCATATCCTTATTTAAAAGCATGATTCATATCCAAATTAGAGCTCAAAGGAGTGAACAATGATGCATGAAACAGATCCATGGTTTCTATAAAATCCTGATATACATGGTGTGTAATCTTGGAATACACACTGTGTGGGGATTTAGATGAAGTTCTAGGGTTTTTGTGGAGAAGAAAAGCATCACATACCATGCGACATGTAACACACGCTATATGAACCTTACTTAGAAGATCAGTGTATATCTCAGAGGATACACTGACACAAAAATGGACAGGTGCATGAAATGACCAGAGTTTAGGGGCTGAGATGTATACTCGGACATGGCCTGGTACACAGACATGGCTAGGTACACAGACACAACGATGTGTACATGGGAACAGACATGGTAACGAGTCATGATACATGGGTAGACTCAATGCTGTAGGGACATTCCATGTACTGTAAGTACACACAGTGTACTCCTTTAAAGATTACTTAGAGATCTTTTCCCCATTAGTGTGGAATATTTTCCTTAAGGGTGCGCTCCCTCGATCCATCCATTTGAGGGTATAGTATGAAAATATTTCTTGAATAAAGGATTGTGATCCTTTATAAGGAATTAGTTTTAGATTGAGTTGTAGGAATATCTCCCAAAGGCTGGGATGAGATCTTATATAACCTTTTTCTCTATGTGGGGTTCTCGGAATTGGCATGACCAACTACACATAGGCTTTAATCACTCACTTAGAGGGTTAATCTAGATTAGGTTAGTCAATATTACCCTATGGCCCTAGGTGTGATCCCCATATGTGTATCAATCTATTCGTAATTCTAGAATGTACTTCCTTATGGAAAACCCAATGATCATGACATCTTGGATAGATTCCATTAGTACCATCTGACTCATAGATTGAGTTTTCCTGGGTGAGTGTGGTTATGGACTCTCGAGTAGAGTCTTAGGATGACAATGTGGTTGTGACCTTACCTTGAGACTTAGGGTCGACTATGAGTATATCTAGATGTTTTATTATATGTATCATATTATTATTGACATATCCTATGATGAGATGACTACTTTTTATGTTATATGCTTAGTGATTTCAGGGTGTCTTATTGGGTATTGTTATACCCACCTCTGTATGGTCTCTTCCCACACATGTCGTATCTTATGTAGATGACCAACAATTCGACAGGGTTCTCGGTGGACTAGGAGAAGAATGATATTAGATTTGGGCTAGACAGACTATGTTTTGTTCCAGGAGTCACATTTTACTGTAGTACCCTTTTACTATCAAGTTGGACTTCTTTACAGTTTTTGGTGGGATTGTATTTGGAACTTTTTTTCTTCCCAGTATTTTGTTGTACTCTGATTATGGGATTTAGATATATTCATTCATTTGGTATCTGTTGTATTTTACATTACATCATTTTATGGGATTTGATATGTGTGTGTGCATACAAGTACCTTATGCTAAGTCCTCCCATGTGACTATTATGCCTACTCAGTGTTAGTCGCTAGCCCCTGGCTTATTGGAGGAAAGCTTGGGTTAGTCACACTCAGCTTATCACTAACTAGGTGGGCCTTGGTGGGTGGGATGATGACTGAGTGGTATCATAGAAGTGTTATATCTTAGGACGATAGTTTGGAGTTTTTTCTAGTTGTGATATTGGTTTGGGTTTTATGGCAATAATGTTAAGTGTTTCGAGTTTAACTTTTAGGGAAGAGACTCTAGTGTTGTTATGGTGCCTAATATATCCATACACTGGGACTCTGATCACTTGAATTTTGACTCGGTACTTATAGACATTGGTTGTAGGAAAAACATTATTAAATTCATCATATAGGAATGAGTTGGGTTTCCATGTCCTTATTGAGTCAACTCCCTAAATATACTCATTTGATCATGGTATATATTGTCTATTTCAGGATACTTCCATTACTATTTCTAGCTAGGATTTTGAAGTAGGATTATGAGGATGATTTACTCAGTGAAAAGGCTTTTATATAGGTAACTATTCATGAGGTAGTGCCTCTTGGGTGGGTTTCTAGTCATACCTCTACCCATTGAGAAGCAGATAGTACCTATAGTACCAGTAGATGAGGTGCATAGGCTGAGTATGCTTCATGATTTTCAGCATCAACAAACCCTCAAGTTTAGTGGACAACCAAACCCATAGGCAGTTGATAATTGGATCGAGGTAGTTATGTGAGTCTTTTTTCTCATTAAGACACCTACAAACTAGATGGTGATCCTGGTGATGAGCCTTCATCATGGTTCCACATGACGTTGGTGGATCTTGGTGGTTATGTCATATGATGAGGCAACTCTTTCATGGATAGAGTTTGAGTGTCTCTTTAGGGAGGAGTAATATCCATCTATTATGTGAGAAATATAAATTGAGGAGATTTTATAGCTATATAAGGGTAGCATGATTGTGTCTGAGTATTCATCAAGGTTTAATAACATCTCACGATACTCAATGGATATGGTTCAAGATCCATTATTTTGGGTGCAGACCTTTGAGTGAGGTATATGTAGATATATACATTCAAATGTGATACCTATATTAATTTCAAATTATACCGGGTTTCTAGAGAGTTCCTTGGTGATAGATATATTTTAGGCTGAACAGACATTGATAACGAGTGACAACAATGGGAACTCAAAGGCTGAGACTTCGGTAGCTGATAGTCAACAACAGACGTAGGGATCCAGATGTGTGAGACATTTTAGGAGGCAATATCAAGACCAAGTTTCTATGGTTTAGGGCTCTCAATATGGTTCTAGTCATCCTAGGGAGAGGAAATTCTACTCTTGTGATAGTAGGGGATATCTCAAGCGGGATTGTCTGACCTGTCGTACGACTGATAGAGAGATAGTGGATGGGTTTCTTAGATAGAGGAAGTGATAGGATCAGAGAGGTATATATAATAATGGATGTGGTATAGGAATAGGGAGAGCATTGGTGGGTGGAAAATGGTTTGACATGTTTCCACCACCACCCTCAGGTAGTCCTCGCCAGGTTCAAGGAGTTGTTGGATGAGGGTGAGGATAGCTACAGGCTGTAGAGGACTATGATCCAGAGGCTCTGGGGATGATTAGAGGTATAATATGTGTCTTCTATACCTTGAATATAGTTTTGTTAGACACATTCTTCTTGATCCCTTTGCTCGACCCTTACATTTGGAGAGTCCCACCAGAGATGACTCAATGATCACTCACTTTTTTTGATAGCATGATATTATGCTTGGAGGAGAGAGTTTATCATGGTATCTTCTTGTGTAAGTGATGAGGCCTTGCGATGTCATCTTAGGAATGAACTATCTACACACCATTCATGTACATATTGACTGTTTTAGGAAGAGGATGTGGTGTGTTCGTGTTGTTGGGATGAGGTTTTACTTCATAGATGAGAAAGAGACCTAGGAAAAGCAGGATGGAATCATATGTTAGAGGGTGAATTTGATTACTCACCAGTTGGATAAAATGAATCTTGTATTAGTGGATTCCATGGGCTATTAATTTACTATTATGGTGGATGAGTATGAGGACATCTTTCTTGAGGATGTTCCAGGATTACCTCCCCACTGAGAGTTAGAATTATGCATTTAATTACACATAGTGATGACCCCAATATCTATGAAAAAATATCGGATGCCTCCCAAATATCTTCGTGAGATGAGGGCATAGTTGAAAGATTTTTAGAGGAAGGTCTTCATGAGACTTGGTATTTCTCCCAGGGCATCCCCAGTGTTGTTCGCTAAGAAGGTGGATGGGCGCTTGAGGTTATATATAGATTATCGGTGCCTGAACTAGGTGACTATGAATAAAAAGTATCCACTGTCAAGGATTGATGACCTATTCGATCAATTGATAGGGGAATGATGGTTCCTGAAGATTGAACTTAGTTCAAAATATCACCAGCTGCGAGTACGGGTTGAGGATATATTGAAGACAACATTCAGATGTCACTACGGTCACTATGAGTACTTGGTGATTCCATTTGGCATGAAGAATTCCCCATAAATATTCACAAGACTCATGAACCAGATCTTTCAAACTTTTTTAGATCGGTTTGTGGTAGTCTTCATCTATGATATCCTAGTATACTCAGTGTCCGAGGAAGAGAACACAATACACTTGAGGATAGTTCTAGACACACTCTAAGAGAACCAAATTTATGGGAATATCTCAATGTTTCAATTATAGATTTAGGAGGTCCAATTTTTGGGATATATTATCTCATTTGATGGTGTATTCATATACCCAACAAAGGTCAAGGGCTAACCAAGAGTGTGATGGAGGCATAGAGCTTCCTTGGGTTGGTAGGATACTACAGGATATTTGTGCCCAATTTCTCTAGGATTTTGACACCTTTGAATACTTTGATTAGGAAGGGGTGTCCTTTCATGTGGATGGAAAGGTTCTATAATTATTTTAAAGAGTTGAGGAAATGGTTGATGACCACACCCATCTTGAGATTTCTAGAGGAGGGCATCGATTACATAATGTTCTATGATGCTTTAGGGACCAAAATTGGTTGTGTGCTGATGCATAGGTTGAAATTTCCTATGGGTATCAGTAGTTGAAACCACACAATTAGAAATATGTAACCCATGATCGTGAGTTGGAAGTGGTAGGGTTTTCCCTGAAGATGTGGCAACACTACCTTATGGGAGATCAATTTATCATCTACTATGAAAAAAAGAGTTTCAAGTATATCTTATCTCAGAAAGATCTTAACTTGAGATAGAGGAAATGGATAGAGTTCCTCCAAGAATATGACTTTAAGATAGTTGATACTCATGGGAAGGGGAATAAGGTGGAAGAAGCTCTTAGTAGACGATCTTATTCTCATTTGTTGGTTGGGGAATCAAAATAGTTAGCCTTGTTGCAGTTGTCCTTATTGGAAAAGGATGGTGCTTTATATCTTTAGTTGATGGTTTTTAACTCACTGATTTTATATCATGTTTGTTAATCTCAACATGGAGATAAAAACTGTGAGACCTTATATACTTAGATATCCATTGGATGTGCTCCTGATAGATTTTTTGAAGGCGAGGAGCAGGTTATCATTTTCAAAGTATGGGAGATGATACTAGTGGAGTTGCAGGAAGAGGTGGTGAGAGAGTTTTATACATCCCATTTTTTGGTTCATCTTGGTGCGGAAAAGATGCAATAGGACCTCCAACATCAGTTTTGATGGCCAGGTATAAAGAAGGGTGTAACAAAGTTTGTCTCTTGATGTATTACTTGTCAGCAAGTGAAGATTGAGCACCAGGTTCAAGAAGGTTTATCTCAACCCCTTGAATCACCAGAGTGGAAGTGGGATGGAATATATATAGAATTTGTGATGGGGTTACCATATACATCTAGAGGACATGATTTCATCTGGGTGATCATAGACCGACTCACCAAGTTGGCACAATTCATAGCAACTAAGGAGCAGAGTTCAGTAGAGTTCTTGGGATGCCTTTACATGCATGTGATAGTCTGGCTCCGTGGAGTTCTCTTAATGATCGTTTCAGATTGTGATGCTTGCTTCACGTCATGATTTTGGAGAGGATTGCAGGAGGCCTTTGGGACTCAGTTTAATTTGAACATGGATTCTCACTTCCATATTGGTGAATATACTGAGTATACCATTTAGGTTCTGAAGTAAATATTGTGGAATTGCATGTTAGACTTTGAAATTAGTTGGTAGGATCACATACCCTTAGTGAAGTTTTCATAAAATAACAGAAACCATTCAACCATTAGCATGAAACCATTCTAGGAATTTTATGGATGATTCTATAGGTCACTACTTTTTTGGACTATTTCAGGTGATTCAACAATCATGGGCTCAAATTTTGTGTGAGATACAACAAAAAAGGTTCAAATCATCCAGGAGTAGATGAGGAATAAACATAGCCATCAAAAGTCCTATGAATAATGATGATGGAGGACTTTGGAGTTCGAGGAGGGAGACTATGTGTTCTTAAAGGTCTTAACTCGACATGGATTATAAATATTTGGATGGGGAGATAAACTATCTCCAATATTCATTAGACCTTTATAGATACTGCTCAGAGTTAGTGAGGTGGCATACCACTTAGTTTTACCACCGCAGCTAGAATGGGTAGAAAACATCTTCCATGTTTTGCAGCTGAAGAGATATGGGCACGACCCATCTCATGTTGTCAAATGAGGTGATCTGGAAATTGAGGATGAAGATACATTTATATAGTACTCAGTATAGATCGAGTATCATTAGGACAAGATCCTCCATGGGTAAGCGATTCCTTTGGTGCATGTCTAGTGGCATCACTGGAATCTTAAGGAGAGCACCTAGGAGTAGGAGACTGAGATGCTAGCTCAGTTCCCACATCTTTTCAAGTAATATTTTTTTTTCTTTTTGGGATGAAAATACCCAAGGTGGGGAAAATTTAATGTCTTGGGTTTTTACATGTAAATATTTAAAATATATCTAGTAATATTTTTGGAATTAGGCATTGAAAAAACTTGAAATTCTGAGGCCCGGTGAGCCCAAAATTGATATTTGAAAAAAAATTAATACCATTCACAAGATTTTTTCCTATAAAAGTGGAATAAACCCTAAATAGAGTCTTTTATATAAAATCTAATACCGTCATTGAGTTTAGAATGTTATATTTACCCCAGGTGTGACATAATATTTGTCAGCATTGATTGTTTGTGAAAAAGTTATTGCGGACATAAACAATGAATGAATGAGATAATTAATTAATTTTATTTAAGTGATGCAATGAACTAATATTCCTCTACTTATGAATTCTTATGTAAAATTCCTAGGGTTAGCTACATAACCTTAATAATTTAGAGAGATCATTGGAGGAAGGCTTGGTGAATGATGACAACAGGTCGAGGATCGTTCATGCCAATAGAAACTGAGGATCTCACCAATTACAATGATGCATATTTTTTCTTTATCAATGATTGATCCATATATATGTAGGATGTTTTTTATATGGATTTATCCCTATTTTTATACTATAATAAACATGAATCAATCATCTAACAAATTTATTTGCAGATTGATTGTATTGCAGGTATGATATTATCATGTGGGGAATTTGGGGATTTATTTTTTTGTTTGATTTTTATATATTCATTCATAATTATAATGAAAAAAATTGAGTCCAACATGAATTTTGGATAAGGTACATTCCTCATGTTTTTTTTCATTAATTTCTTCCCCCATTATTTCTTTGTTCATCATTGGTGTTCGTTTTTTCCAGTGGTTTGACAAATACCTGATAATCAATTATTTCACCCTCATTTCTTGGTACAACGGATTGATACCATAGATCTGAGTTTGAATTGATGATGATATTGAGCTATGATGATTGATTGGGATTGAATCTGAGTTTTTTTTGGGTTTTGACATGCAGTGATGGGAGACACAATAGATTTTTTCCCATGCAAATTGGACAACCGGATTCCGACAAGCAGTGATGACAAGGCTCAGCTGGACCAGATCCTTATTTACCGGTGTGATTCACAGTTGGATCAAAGGTCATAGGTGCAAATGAAAATGTGTGAAGAATATCTATGGTTTTTGGAAAATATGAATATACATGATGTGTAATCCAAGAATGCACTCCGTGTGGGGCCCTGGCTATGATGCTGGGGTTTCCGCATAGAAGAAAAGTATCACACATCATGTGACATGTGTCACACATTGTGTAACCCTTACCTGGTGACTCAACATTTATCTTGGAGGATACATAGACATGGAAATATCCAGGTACATGACATGACCAGAGTACACAGGCTGAGTTGTGTACTCGGACATGGCTTGGTATACAGACATGACCAGGTACACAGACATAACCAGGTGTACATGGGCATGGGATATGACACATGGGTAGACCTAGTGCCATTGGGACATGAAATTTACTACAAGTACACATCATGTACTTCTTCAAATATGACTTGGAGAACTTGTTTCCCTCAATGTGGATTATTTTCCTTAAGGTCACGTTCACTCGATCCATCCCTATGAGGGTATTGTATGACATTACATCCCAAACAAAGGATTATGATCCTCTATAAGGTATTAGTTTTAGATATAGTTGAAGGGGTATATCCTAAAGTTTGGGATGAGATACTCTATCATAATTTTATCTAGGTGGGGTTATCAGAATCAGCGTGACCAACTATACATGAGCGTTGATCCCCTACTTAGAGAGTTAATCCATATTGGGTTAGTCGGTATTACCCTATGAACCTAGGCATGATCCCCATCTATGTATCAATATCTTTAGAGTTCCAGTGTGTACTTTCTTATAGTGAGACCCAATGATCATGTAATCTTGGATGGATTCCATCACCACTATCTAACTCGTAGAGTGAGTACTCCGGGGTGAGTGTGGTTACGAAATCCCGATCAGAATCTTAGGCTGGAAATGTGGTTGTGACCTTACCTTGAGACTTAGTGTAGACTATATGTATATCTAGATGTTTTTTTGTATGTATCATATTATGATTGTCATATCCTGTGATGATATGACTACTCTTGATGCTTTATACATAGTTATTTTAGGGTGTCCCACTGGGTATTGTTATACTGATTCCTACATGGGATTTTCCCTCATGTGTCATGTCTTATATAGATGACTGACCATTCGATAGGGTTATTGGTCAAGAAAAAGCATAAAAATCATAGATTTGGGCTAGATAGGTTGTGGTTCATTCTAGGAGTCATATTTGAATGTAGTCCCCTCTTACTATCAGGTTGGACTTCTTTACACTACTGGAATTATAGATTTTTGCAATGGGCTATTTGCAACGGGATCCCATCGTAAATAGTCTTTAGTGATGGGGCCCCGTCGCAAATATCCCATTGCAGAAAACAGTGTTGCAAATAAGCCTCTTATTATATACATTATATATCAATTGTGACGTCCCAAACCTGGCTGCCCCTCAATCCGAGCCCCGAGCCCGATTGGCCACATGACATCTGGCTAATCTCCCCATAGGCCATGGGCTGCCGAATAGCAGCAGGGGTGTAATGATAAGTTAGTGGGGAGACTGTACCCCCATGTCAGAGTACACAGCGGAATAGCAGCAAAGTAATAAAAATAGAGGAAGCACAACCAATGGATAAACAGGAGAAAAAGGGAAAAATACAAACCAACAACAGAAGTAAGGAAAACCCTGATCAATATACAAAATCCACATAGGTAGTGTCTGATACAAAAATGGATGCATGGTATGCTGATACAATGGAAATAGAAGACAAGAATGCTATACAATAATACAAAAAGAGAACAAAAGTAGTCCACGAGCATCCCTAGCCAAGCTCGGTCCTCTACTCTGGAACTCCAACTAGAACATACATGTATCAACAACCCGTAGCTTGACCTTTTCCCCTACTGGTACCTATAGAAATAAAGTCTAAACGGTGGCCTAGGAGGCCTCCCAGGTAGGGTGTGAGACAAGTCTCAGTAGGACACCACCAACTGGGTCTACATGTAATCCAAATAGGTGTTCGCATGCAACAGTGAGTAATAGACTGAAAGTAAGTAAAACAAAGCAAACACACACTGGTGCTACTCCTGGTATAAGATCAATAGTAAACTCCACCTCTCACACTGGAGGTAGACTAGATAAATCATCAGGAAAGACATCAATGAAATGCTCCACCATGGGAGGATAAACCGAGGGTTGTAACCATTGGTCATCGAGATAAAGACTGGAAACCTGTGCCGTGACACCACCTGAACTCTGGTGTTCTGGTCCTACTCGTGTCGCAATAAGATCCCATTCTCCCTTATGCATATACGTGTCCCCCTCTGGTGACATAAACACCACCCTCCAACTATAGCAGTCAATCCGGGCTCTATAGAGAACTAACCAGTCCATTTTGATTATTACATCAAAACCCGTCATATCCAGAACATATAGGTTCCACACGAAAAGATAACCACCCACCTCGAGGGGAAAATTCTGAAAACGAAGAACTCCCTCTGAATGGATACCTAATGGGGTATCTAACATGATCATACCATGATATGACTCAACGTTGAGGCCCAAGATTCCAATAATCGCCTTAGATATAAAAGAGTGAGAAGCACCTGTATCAAACAAAGCAGATACTAACGTAAAGGCAAATAGAATTGTACCTCGTATAGTAGATGGTCCGGCGTACTATGCCTGTGGAGTAGGCTCGACTACATAAAACTGGACGGTACCACGACCCTGAGTCACAGCTTGGCTACCTTGAGTAGAGCCGCCCTGCTAGCGCTGAGAGTCATTCACCTGATTACCTCTGCCTCAACTGCCACCATGGCCTGATCAGCCAGCGGTATTCTAGCTTCCTGACTAACATGATCCTGATGATCCAGTACCAGATCGTGGAGTAGGTATATATCCCTACTCACTAGGCCCTGGGGGAAAATTCCTGCAGAAATGGGGAAGATGACCCATCCTACCACAACCTCTACACTCCACTGGATTTCCCATACACTATCTCCTCATATGCCCTGGCACCCCACATTGGTGACAGATAGAAGTACCACCAGATAAAAATGTATAACCACTACTCACACCACGAGAGTCCTCAAAGAACCGCTTCTTCCCAAAAGAGGATCCACCAGAACCCTTAGGTACTGAACCGACCTAGTTCAAACTATCCGATTCTCTCAAATTCCTCTCTGTGATCAAAGCCTGATTGAAAATTTCTTAAATGGTCATCAACCTGAACACGTTAACCTGCGACTAGATGGCGTAACACAACCCATCCTCAAAACGCCTAGTAGCTGTGAGATCATCAGTAGCTAGGGTAGGAACAAAACACTGTAACTCAGTGAAACGGGACGAATATTCCATAACTGTCATGGTCCCTTGCTGCAGATTCATAAACTCCCTAGCTCTGTCAGCCCTCAAAGTCTGGGGAAAGAAATAATCGTAGAAGACGGTCTAGAAATCAGTCCAGATCATATCTCTCTACTATCCCGACTGGGTGATGACATCCCACCATATCCTGGCTGAACCACATAACATATAAGTTGCGAGCTTGACCCTCTGCTCTGGAGTCGTATCAAGGTGCTCGAAGATGGTCAGAATAGTCTCCAACCAGGACTCCTCAGCAAGTGGTCTGCCATCTCCCATAAAAGTAGGAGGATGCTGCGACTGAAACTCGCGGGTCAACTCTTCCATACTCAGGGCAGGTCGCACTCCACCTTTCACACTATGCATCATACACAAGAAGATCTCACAGATGTGGGCATCGGCGCCCATCTTTGGAATATCAAGAGGATCCACGAGTGGCTCAACATGAAGATCAATTGGCGGCTCAGGGCCTGCCACCTCAGGAACGTAATCGTCGCCGCCTTCAACACGCGCGACTCGAGGACGTCTCAGAGTCATAGTGCTACAATTCCAAACAAATGTCTCAAAATAAGAAACCAACAAATTAAAGGTTGAACTCTAGAAGCTAGGATAGGTACTAAGCCTTCCTACCCTTAAGATCACATATCCACACCCATAAGAAACTTAGAAAAACCTGCAACTGTTCAAAATTTACTTAATCCAGTGACATGGCATTTCCCATCCCATAAGGGACCATACTCCTCATGAACTGAAATATGACACACACTTGGATGTTATTTCTCATTTACCAGCACTAATCAAGAATTGGAATTCCTATTAAGCAAATTATTGGTTTAGTTGGAATTCCATTTTCCGATCTATAAGGGCCCATACACCTTATGAACCAAAGAGTGACACCCAATAAAACCACATCATTCCTCAATTCACAACATGCATGAAGGGTTTGCACAATTGCACACATATTAACCAGCCATGTAAATAAACAACATACAATGCTCGCTGAAAATTTAAACATGGCATTGCAAGATGCATGGCCTAATAATATTGTGCCTATCATGATGCATGTTCTAATGCATAACCCTCATTTCATCGGGTTGAACCATGAAATCCAAATTTCAACCTTGAAAATCTCAATAAAATCACAAAACATGTGAAGCACCCAATGGTGAAATGGTATCAACATTAAATAGGAGAATCATTAACAACATAAAATAGGAAACTTGGCCCATACCCTGTACATGGGTTCGCAATGCCCAAGCATAACTCATGGCTAAGTCCCTAAGCATTCTCATTCTCCAAGTCTATCATCGCCAAATAGTAAAGCAAGAAATAAAGAAACCTCTGATACCACTTTGTGACGTCCCAGACCCGGCTACCCCTCAATTCGAGCCCCGAGCTCAGTTGGCCACATGACCCCTGGCTCGTCTCCCCATAGGCCAAGGGCTGCTGACTAGTAGCGGGGGTGTAATGGTAAGTCAGTGGGGAGACTTTACCCCCATGTCAGAGTACACAACAGAATAGCAGCAAAGTAATAAAAATATCCAAAGCACAACCAATGGATAAACAGGATAAAAAGGGAAACATACATACCAACAACAGAAGTAAGGAAAACCCTGATCAATATACAAAAGACACATAGGCAGTGTCTGATACAAAAATGGATGCATGGTATGCTGATACAATGGAAATAGAAGACAAGCATGCTATACAATAATACAAAAAGAGAAAAAAAGTAATCCATGATCATCCCTAGCCAAGCTAGGTCCTCTTCTCTGGAACTCCAACTAGAACATACATATATAAAAAACCTGTAGCTGGGACTTTTCCCCTACTGGTACCTACAGCAGTAAAGTCTACATGGGGCCCCAGGAGGCCACCCAGGTAGGGTGTGAGACAAGTCTCAGTAGGCCACCACCAACGGGGTCTACGTGTAATCCAAATAGGTGTTTTTAATGCAACAGTGAGTAATAGACTGCAAGTAAGTAAAAAAAAGTAAACACACAACCCTCCCACTCAGGTTCTGGAAGGACACCTGGCGGGTCTACCTGCTTCAACTCATGGCTGGTAAACTGAACAATCACCATAGGTATAAGTACATAGATATAGGTTATCACTGGCACGAGGTATACATGCCTCTTGTCCTCAAGCACTGTAGATGGCGTGGGGTAGAAATGCCTCCCACCCATAATGGTTATATGGGAATGAGGTAAAAATGCTTCCTGTCTCATTACACAAAGATTTAGCTGGAACGGGGTAAGAATGATTCCCACCCACACACAAAGATTTATCTGGAACGAGGTAATAGTGCTTCCCGCCCAACACACGGAGATTCATCGGGCTCGAGGTAAGAATGCCTCCCGCCCACACATGGAGATTTATCGGGCTCGGGGTAGGAATAACTCCCACCCACACATAGAGATTCACGAGCATGTCAACACAGCATGTCATAACCATTCACATCACAATATATAAGGCAATCCATCTTATATCATATCACATTAGCAATGCATGGAATATCCATCTTATAATATCACATAAGCAAAGCATGTCATACATAAATTTCAATTCATTCAAGGGGTTCATGCTATCTCATCCTAGCCGACCTCTAACCAAGTCAACTCATTTTCCTAACATGGAAAATGCCCTTTCAAGACATATCGTTAAGGTACAAAGGTGAAAAGGTCCAAATCTCAAGGCGTATCACCTATGGTTGACCACTCCCTGTCCACACCTCATATAAACACCATAAAAAGGTTATATTCATCAATCCTATAACACATGGGTCATTTAGATAGCAATTGGTCAATATAAATAAGGTGTTTGATGAAATACAACCCACGTCATGACAAAATAAACTAAAAGTGACAAAAAACCAAAGGGAGAACACATGGAAACCTACCTTAGAGCTGTAGGCATCAACTCGCTTGATATCAACCTTAGATTCGCAGTAGGTTGGAAGAGATATGAGTTCCAGTCCAATGCCCTGAAAATAGGGCATATGAGCCTGCATCCAAATAACAAGACAGAAGGCAAGATTCACCGAGGTAAGAGGGGTGCGTGAGGTAAGCCTTACCAAGGGTGATCCAACACCTTTGACGGATCGAAGAATGGTTGTCAGATGAAGAAGAAACTAAGAAAAGAGTGAGAGAGGGGTTTTGGTGCTCAAGGAGGGCTCCTCCTGTGTTCTGTCCGCTGGAAGGAGGAAGAAGAAAGGATTAAGCCTTATAAATTAATTAAGGGAAAAAAGGTAATTTTACCCAGAACTGGGTCGCATGGTTTAGGTGCATAGTTTACCAAACCGTGCGCAAACCGTATGCATCTCAATACCTCCAAAAATAGGGTCTCACGGGTTAGGCGCACGGTTTACCCAAAACGTGCGCAAACCGCACGCATCTCCCTGCCTTCAGACCAAAGGCCGCACGGTTTACGCAAACTGTGCGCAAGCCATGTGCAGGCCATGATCCCCTCTCTACAAGTCCATTTCTCAAACTCTCGGGCTCCAAAAAAACCCCAGACACTCCCCGGACCTTCCTTAGAACATTACACACATTAAACAAGCTCAAAGGAAAGATTCAACAGAAAACTAACGATCCGTACCTTTTTCAAAGAGTCAGGTCGTTACAACCTCCCCTCCTTAAAGAAACTCATCCCCGAGTTGACCTTCCGAGGGTACTGAGGTGTCATAAACGAAAAGCTCTGGCCATTGAGAACGTATATCAGACTCTCGTTCCTAGGTCTCGTCCTGTACTCGGCCGTGCTGCCATAACACCCGTACAAGAGGAGCAGACCTGCCACAGAGTGTCTTCACACTCTGGTCAACAATTCGCGTCGGATATTCCTCAAAGGAAGAATCCATATATAGTTCAACCTCATCAGGATGAAAAACATGAGTCAGGTATGAAAAGTACCGATGTAGCTGAGATACATGAAAAACATCATTCATGGCCTGATATCTCTGTGGAAGTACAAGCTGGTAAGCTACTGGTCCGATCTACTTCATCACCTCAAAGGGTCCTACGAACCTTGGTGAAATCTTAACCTGCTTCCGTATACATCTCTACCCCAACTTGGGTGAGACCTTCAAGAAAACCCGGTCCCCAACCTCGAACTCAAGAGGTTGTCGGTGCTTGTTAGCATAGGACTGCTATCTAGACTAAGCTGTCTACATACACTTCCTAATAATTTGTATATGATATGTAGTCTCCTGCACAGGATGTGGTCCTAGAACAACTACCTCCCCTACTTCAAGCCAACACAAAGGTGAGCAACAAGGTTTACCATATAAGGCTTCATAGGGAGCCATCTCAATGGTAGCCTAGAAGTTATTGTTATAACTAAACTTAAAAAGAGGAATGTGTTTCTCCCATGAACCTCCAAAATCAAGAACACAGGCACGTAACATATCCTCTAGTACCTGTATAGTCTTCTCGGTCTGCCTATCAGTCTGCGGGTGATAGGCCATGCTCAAAATTACCTGCATACCCAAGGCCTTCTGTAAACCCTGCCAGAACTGAGATGTAAAATGAGGATCTCTATCCGAGACAACATAACAATGTTCTCCATTAAGGCGCACTATTTCTTTGACATACATTCTTCCTAATTCATTAACCGTGAAGTTCTACCACACAGGTAAGAAATGAGTAACCTTTATCAGACGGTCGACGATAACCCATACTGCATCATTTCCACGAGGTGACCTGGGTAAACTGGTTACAAAGTCCATAGAAACGTCATCCCATTTCCACTACGGAATAGACAATGGCTGACAAAGGCCTTCCGGAAACTGATGTTCCACCTTCACCTACTGATAGGTGGAACAACGCGTGATAAAACTGGCTATCTCCTGCTTCATGTTAGGCCACCAATACTGTCGTCGCAAATCACGATACATTTTGGTGATGCTCGGGTGAACTGCCCATGCTGAGGCATGGAAATCTCTCATAGCTCCTATCTGATGTTTACTGGGACCCATACATGCCCACATAACAATAAGGTATCACCCTCATCCATGGTCCAATCTGTAGAGGCATCATCATCGACACTCTCCCATAGAACAAGGCCTTCCAGATCTGATAATTGTCTTGCATTGAACCGTTCCAAAAGAGTATATGTCACTGATAAGGCTGAGAGAACAGTATGACCCTGACCCTCCTGAACCTCAACATGCATCTCTGAAAATAGGGTCATCAGATTCCACTCCTCATTAGATTCCCGAACCACCTGTGACTGATTTTTTCGACTCAGCGCATCGGCTACTGAATTTCCCTTCCCAGGAGTGTAGGACAATTCGAAATCAAAGGATTGCATGTACTCGACCCACCTGCATTTCCTGAGATTTAGATCCCGCTGAGTGAAAATATATTTAAGGATTTTGTGGTCAGTGAATACCACAAAATTCTCTCCTAAAAAAATAGTGTCTCCAACATCATAAGGCATGTACAACCGCTGCGAGCTCAAGGTCGTGCATCAGACAATTCCATTCATACATATTTAACTAACGAGAACCATACGCAAAAACTTGCTCGTACTGAATCAAGACAACTCCAAGACTGATACCTGATACATCACAATAGACCATATAAGCTCTGTCTGGCTCCGACAAGATCAGTATCGGTGCTGAAGTTAGTCTTCCCTTCAGTTCCTGAAAAGCTACTTCATAAGGTTCTAACCAATCGAATCTCACCCCATTTTTGGTCAAATATGTAAGCGGTTCTTCTAGACATGAAAAGTCCTGAATAAAATGCCTATATTTTCTGGAAATCCCCAAGAAACTCCTGATATTAAAGGCATTTTTGGGCTGCTCCTAAGAAATTACAGCACTCACCTTCTCAGGGTCAACTGAAACTCCAGACTCAGAAATGATGTAACCTAGGAAGTGAACCTTATTTACCCAAAAGTGGCATTTACTGAGCTTAGCATAAAGCTGATGCTCTCTTAGTGTATTCAGAACAATCTCAAGATGGGTTGCATGGTCGTGTCTCGAGCATGAATAGACTAAGATATCATCCACAAATACAACCATAAAATAATCAAGGTACGGGTGAAAAATATGATTCATGAGAGCCATAAACACTGCAGGTGCATTTGTAAGCCCAAACGGCATGACTAGGTACTCATAGAGACCATACCTGCTCCTGAATTCCATGATAGGTATGTCCGAAGTCCTAACACGCACCTGATGATATCCTGACCTCAAATCTATCTTTGAAAACACCTTTTCTCCTCGAAGCTAATCGAAGAGGTCATCAATTCGAGGTAAAGGATACCGATTCTTAATAGTTAGCTGATTTAACTTACGATAATCTACACAAAGACGAAGGGTACCATTTTCCTTCTTGTAAAAAAGAACCGGTGATCCCAAAGGAGAGGTACTAGGATGTATAAAGCCTTTTGCTTCCAGGTCCTCTAGCTGACTCTTAAGATCCAAAAGTTCCTTAGGTGCCATCCTATAAGGAGGAATGGTCACTGGTGCTGCTCCTGGTATAAGATCAATAGTAAACTCCACCTCTCGCACTGGAGGTAGACCAGAGAAATCATCAAAAAAGACATCACTGAAATGCTCCACCATGGGAGGATAAATCGAGGGTTGTAACCCTTGGTCATCGAGATAAAGACTGGAAACCTGTGTCGTGACACCACCTAAAATCTGGTGTTCCGGTCCCGCTCGTGTCGCACTAAGATCCCATTCTCCCTTATTCATATACGTGTCGCCCTCTAGTGACATAAATTCCACCCTCTGATGATAGGAGTCAATCTAGGCTCTATAGGGAACTAACCAGTCCAATCCGATTATTACATCAAAACCCGTCATATCCAGAACATGCAAGTTCCACACGAAAAGATAACCACCCACCTTGAGAGGAAAATTCTGACAATGATGAACGCCCTCTGAATGGATACCTAATGGGGTATCTAACGTGATCATACCATGATATGACTCAACGTCGAGGTCCAAGCTTCCAATAATCTCCTTCGATATAAAAGAGTGAGAAGCGCCTGTATCAAACAAAGGAGATACTAATGTAGAGGCAACTAGAATCGTACCTCGTATAGTAGATGGTCCGGCATACTGCTCCTATGGCGTAGGCTCGACTACATACAACTGACCAGTACCGTGACCCTAAGTCACAGCCTGGCTACCTTGAGCAGACCCGCCCTGCTGGCACTAAGAGTCATTCACCTAATTACCTCTGCCTCGACTGCCGCCACAGCCTGATCGGCCAGCAGTATTCTAGCTTCTTGACTGACGTGATCCTGCCGATCCAGCACCAGATCGTGGAGTAGGTATAGATCCCTACTCACTAGGCCCTGGGGGAAATTTCCTTCAGAAAATGTGGAGATGACTCATCCTAACACAACCTCTGCACTCCACTGGATTTTGCGTACACTGTCTCCTCATATGCCCTGGCACCCCACATTGGTTATAAATAAGAGTACCACTAGAGAAAAAGGTCTTACCACTACTCACACCATGAGAGTACTAAAAGCGCCGCTTCTTCCCAGAAGAGGATCCACTAGAACCCTTAGGTGCTGAACTGACCTGGTTCAAACTGTCCGATTCTCTCAAATTCCTCTCTGTGATCAAAGCATGATTGACAATTTCTGAAATGGTCATCAACTTGAACACGTTAACCTGCAACTGGATGGCATAACACAGCCCATACTCAAAACTCCTAGTGGCCGTGGGATCATCAGAATCTAGGGTAGGAACAAAACATTGTAACTCAGTGAAACAAGATGAATATTCCATGATTGTCATGGTCCCTTGCTGCAGATTCATAAACTCCCTAGCTCTGTTAGCCCTCAAAGTCTGGGGAAAGAAATAATCATAGAAGATGGTCTGGAAATCATTCTAGATCATATCTCTATACTGCCCTGACTAGGTGATGACATCCCACCATCTCTTGGATGAACCACGTAACATATACGCTGCGAGCTTGAACCTTTGCTCTAGAGGCGTCTCAAGGTGCTCGAAGATGGTCAAAATAGCCTCCAACCAGGACTCCGCAACAAGTGGTCCGCCATCTCCCATAAATGTAGGAGGATGCTGGGACTAAAACTTGCGGGTCAATTCTTCCATACTCGAGGCAGGTCACACTCCACCTTGCACACTCTGCATCATATGCAAGAAGATCTCATGGAACTGGGCATCGACGCCCATCTCAGGAATAACAAGAGGAGCCACGGGTGGCTCGACAGGAAGATCAACTGACGGCTCAGGGACCACCACCTTAGGAATGTGATCGTCGTCGCCTTCAGCACACATGACTCGAGGACGTCTCGGAGGCATAGTGCTACAATTCCAAATGAACGTCTCAAAAGAAGAAACCAACAAATTAAAGGCTAAACTTTAGAATCTAGGACAGGTAATAAGCCTTCCTACCCCTAATATCACCTATCCACACCCATATAAAACTTAACAGAACAAGCAACTGTTCAAAATTTACTTAATCTGGTGACATGGAATTTCCCAGCCCATAAGGGTCCATACTCCTCATGAACTGAAAGATGACACACACTTGGATGTTATTTCTCATTTACCAGCACTAATCAAGCATTGGAATTCCTTTTAAGAAAATGATTGGTTTAGTTGGAATGTCATTTTCTAATCCATAAGGGCCCATACACCTTATGAACCAAAGAGTGACACCCACTAAAACCACATCAGTCCTCAATTCACAACATGCATGAAGGGTTTTCACAATTGCACACATATTAACCAACCGTGGAAATAAACAACAGACAATGCTCGCTGAAAATTTAAACGTGGCATGGAAAGATGCATGGTCTAATCATATTATGCCTATCATGATGCATGTTCTAATACATAACCCTCATTTCATCAGGTCGAACCATGAAATCAAAATTTCAACCTTGAAAATCTCAATAACATCACAAAACATGTGAAGCACCCAATGGTGAAACGGTATCAACAGTAAATAGTAGAATCATTAACAACAAAAAATAGGAAACTTGGCCCATACCCCGTACATGGGTTCGTGATGCCCAAGTATGACTCATGGCTAAGTCCCTAAGCGTTCTAATTCTCCAAGTCTATCATCTCTAAATAGTAAATCAAGAAATAAAAAAACCTCTGATACCACTTTGTGACGTCCCGGACCCGGCTTCCCCTCAATCCGAGCCCCGAGCTCAGTTGGCCACATGACCCCTGGCTCGTCTCCCCATAGGCTAGGGGCTACCGATTAGCAGCAGGGGTGTAATGGTAGGTCAGTGGGGAGACTGTACCCCCATGTCAGAGTACACAACAGAATAGCAGCAAAGTAATAAAAATAGCGGATGCAAAACCAATGGATAAACTGGAGAAAAAGAGAAACATAAAAACCAATAACAAAAGTAAGGAAAACCCTGATCAATATAAAAAATCCACATAGGCAGTGTCTGATAAAAAAATGGATGCATGGCATGCTGATACAATGGAAATAGAAGATAAGCATGCTATACAATAATACAAAAAGATAACAAAATTAGTCCACGAGCATCCCTATCCAAGCTCGGTCCTCTACTGTGGAACTACAACTAGAACATACATGTATCAACAACCTGTAGCTGGGCCTTTTCCCCTACTGGTACCTGCAGTAGTAAAGTCTACACGGGGGCCTAGGAGGCCGCCCGGGTAGGGTGTGGGACAAGTCTCAGTAGGCCACCACCAACGGGGTCTACATGTAATCCAAATAGGTGTTCGCATGAAACAATGAGTAATAGACTGCAAGTAAGTAAAAAAAAGTAAACACACAAACCTCCCACTCAGATTCCGGAAGGACACCTGGCAGGTCTACCTGCTTCAGATCAAGGCTGGTAAACTAAACAATCACTAGAGGTATAAGTAAACAGATAAAGGTTATCACTGGCATGAGGTATACATGACTCTCGTCCTCAAGCACTATAGCTGGTGTGGGGTAGAAATGCCTCCCACCCGTAAAGGTTTTATGGGAACGAGGTACGAATGCTTCTCGTCCCATTACACAAAGATTCAGCTGGCATGGGGTAAGAATGCTTCCTTCCCACATGTAAAGATTCATCTGGCACGGGGTAATAGTGCTTCCCACCCAACACACGGAGATTCATCAGGCTCGGGGTAAGAATGCCTCCCACCCACACATGGATATTTATCGGGATCAGGGTAAGAATGCCTCCCGCCCATACATGGAGATTCACAAGCATGTCAAAACAGTATGTCATAACCATTCACATCACAATATATAAGGCAATACATCTTATATCATATCACATTAGCAATGCATGGAATATCCATCTTATAATATCACATAAGCAAAGAAAGGAATACATAAATTTCAATTCATTCAAGGTGTTCAGGCTATCTCATCCTAGCCAACCTCTAACCAAGTCATCTCATTTTCCTAACATGGAAAATGCCCTTTCAAGACATATCGTTAAGGTACAAAGGTGAAAAAGGGACAAATCTCAAGGCGTATCACCTATGGTTGACCACTCCTGGTCTACACCTCATCTAAACACCCTAACATGGTTAGATTCATCAATCCTATACCACACAGGTCATTTAGATAGCAAGTGGTCAATATAAATAAGGGGTTTAGTGAAAGACAACCCATGACATGACAAAATAAACTCAAAGTGACGGAAACCCAAAGGGAGAACACGTGACCACCTACCTTAGAGTTATAGGCATCGACTCGCTTGATATAGACCTTAGATTCAAGTAGGTTGGAAGAGATCTGAATTCCATTCCAATGCCCTGAAAATAGGGCATATGATCCTGCATCAAAATAACAAGACGGAAGGCAAGATTCACTGAGGGAAGAGGGGTGCATGAGGTAAGCCTTAACAAGGGTGATCCAACGCCTTCGACGGGTCGAAGAATGGTCACCAGATGAAGAAGCAACCAAGAAAAGAGTGAGAGAGGGGTTTTGAAGCTCAAGGAGGGCTCCTCCTGTGTTCTATCTGCTGGAAGGAGGAAGAAGAAAGGCTTAAGCCTTCTAAATTAATTAAGGTCAAAAAGGTAATTTTACCCAGAACTGGGTCGCACGGGTTAGGCGCATGGTTTACCAAAACCGTGCGCACCTCCCTGTCTCCAGACCAAAGGCCGCATGGTTTACCCAAACCATGCGCAAGCCATGCACATGCTGTGCGCCCCTGTCTGCAAGTACATTTCTCAAACTCTTGGGCTTCGAACATACCCCAGACAGTCCCCGGACCTTAGAACATTACACACATTAAACAAGCTCAAAGGAAAGATTTGACAGAAAACTAACAATCCGTACCTTTGCCAAAGAGTCGGGTCGTTACATCAATAAACCTTTTATGACGGGCCCATCACAAATACTATTAGCGACGGGTAAGTTCCCCGTTGCAAATAAGCATTCGATTATATATATATATATAAACATTTTGCAATGGGCCCGTCGCAAATAGTATTTTGCGACGGGCCAGCCTCCCCATCACAAATACTAATAATAAAAAATTATGTTTAGATTATTTGCGACGGGAGCCCGTTGCAAAAGGGCCCATTGCAAATACTAAACATAATAAAAAAAAATATTTAATAAAATTATGATTAATGAAAAAATTATATTATTATTATTAAAATAATAAAAAAATAAAAAATATTATTATTAGTAAAATAAACAAACATTAAAAAATATAATACTAAAAAAATATATTTAATAAAATTATGATTAATAAAAAATTAATATTAATATTATTAAAACAATAAAAAATATTTTTTTTTAAAATTCTGAATATTTACAAAAAAATATAAAAAAATCATAAAATATTATTATTATTAGTAAAATAAACAAATATTAAAAATTATAATACTAATAATAAATAAAAAATATTAAAAATAAAAAAAATTAAATTATGCAATATTTGCACCAATATAAAAGACAAAAACTGTAAATAGTTCATATTATTAAAAATCGTGAATTCAAATGTTTTTAATATAAAAAACAAATCACTGGGTGGGGGGTCATCTTCTGGAGTAGGTGGAGGAGCTGTAGGAGATGGTGGAGGAAACTCCATCCCTAAACTACGAGTCAAACGACGCATGTACTCCATATTCTTGTGATGATGTTGCTGCCGCTGCTGCTCCCATCGACGCATCTCCTCCTCGAGCTACTGCTGCTACTGCTGCCACTGACACATCACTTCATGCTGCTTCTGCAAAGTCTCTATAAGCTCAGCCTGAGTTTGCAACTACTCCTGATACTATGAGGTAGAAGATGATGCCTCTCCACAAGCTCCTCTCGAGATGGACGTTGACATCTCAGCAGTACCATAATAAGTACTAGGAGTCAAGTGAGAGCCGATACCAACTACTTAGTCCTTCTCAAAGCCACACTGAGTTGCCTGCATCCATGTCGCCTCATCGAAATGGTGGGCACTGGTCTGCTCAGTCGTCTCGTCCTGACCCTCAGCCTGTGTCTGAGAGGTCACAGCCTCATATGACCAATTCAATTCCAATTTGAAATTAAAATTGTGAAAATATTATATGCATTTAATTGCTAAATTGAAAAAATAATACTAACCACAATCTGACGCTGACGATCACCTCTAATATCTCCAGTAGCTGGATCACTATACATCCTCCGATAAACATTGAACTCCATAATTACTACTAATTATTCCTAATTACTACTAATTACTACCAATTATTCCTAATTACTACTAATTATTCTTAATTATGACTAATTATTCTTAATTACAGCTAATTATCCCTAATTACTGCTAATTATTCCCAATTACTGCTAATTATTCCCAATTACTACTAATTATTCCCAATTACTACTAACTATTCCCAATTACTACTAATTATTACTAATTACTACTAATTCTTACTAATTATTCCTAATTATTACTAATTATTACTATTTATTAGTATTTATTATTAATTATTCCTATTTATAATTAATTATTCCTATTTATTAGTAATTATTCCTATTTATTACTAATTATTCCTATTTATTACTAATTATTCCTATTTATTACTAATTATTCCTATTTATCACTAATTATTCTTATTTATCACTAATTATTCCTATTTATCACCAATTATTCCTATTTATTACTAATTATTCCTATTTATTACTAATTATTCCTATTTATTACTAATTATTCCTATTTATTACTAATTATTCCTATTTATTTCTAATTATTCCTATTTATTTCTAATTATTACTAATTATTACTAATTATTCCTATTTATTGCTAATTATAACTATTTATTTCTAATTATTCCTAATTATTACTAATTATTCCTATTTATTACTAATTATTCATATTTATTACTAATTATTTCTATTTATTTCTAATTATTCATATTTATTTATAATTATTCCTATTTATTAAAAATTGGTACTAATATTTTCAATTTATTATTATAAATAAATATTGTTAACAAAACAATTTAAATCTAATTAAATTAAAACTAATAAAAAATAATTAAAACTAACAGAAAAAAATGAAATAAATATTAAATTAAATAAAATATAAATACCTTTAAACTTGATCTCCTATTGATGTAGACGGCTTCAAAACTTTTTTGTCAAAAAAAACTAACTCAAACAAATTTTCACTCTGAAAATAGGGTTGAGAGAGAGAGAAAGTGAGAATTGAGAGGAGGATTTGAAAAAACGGATGGGGGGGGGGGTATATAGGTTAGATTAGTGGCGACAAGACCTTTTGTGATGATATTCCCATCGCAAAAGGTCTTTGTTACAATGGGGCCTGTCAAAAATACCTTTGCCCGCATTAATTACTGTCGGTGGTTAAAAGGGTATTTGCGACGGGGCTCATCGCAAAAGGTACCTGCCGACACACTTTTTGTGACGGGGAAACATCCCGTCGCAAAAACCCATTTACCGCCGCCAGGTATTTGCAACGGGTCCCATCACAAATACCCTCCGAGCGAAGAACTATTTGCAACGGGGGAATTCCCCCATCCCAAATAACTTTCCCATCCCAAAAACCCATTTACCGCCATCGGGGTATTTGCGACGGGACCCATCACAAATACCTCCGAGCGCTAAACTATTTGCGACGGGAATATTCCTCCCATCACAAATAACCTTCCCGCGATTTGGCGCGCAAACCGTGCCAAACCACGCATTACCTTTTGCGACGGGCCACCAAATCCCGTTGCAAATAACCTTTGGGATGGACTATTTGCGACGAGATTATTGCCCATCGCAAATAGCCTGTCGCAAAAGTTTGTTTTTCCCGTAGTGTTATAGTTTTTGGTGGGCTTGTATTTGGACCTTTTGGTTTCTAATATTTTTTATACTATGATCGTAGGATCTAGATATATGTATGAATTTTATATCATTTTTATTTTACATTTCTGAATTGTATAGCCTTGGAGATGTGTGTGTGCATACAAGTACCTTAGGATAAGGGCTCCCATGTGAGTGTTATGCCTACTCAGCACTAGTAGTCATCCCTTGGACTATTGAAGGTGTTCTTGGGGTAGTCACACTCAAATTATTACCAGCTAGGCAATACCTCATGGGTTGGGTCATGAAAATATATACTAAAATATCGGTGTTTTGTAGTTATTTGATTTCAAGTTTAAATATTGTGCCATTTAGTGTCCTTTGGAAGTTGGGATTAGATTATAGCTAAAGTAGACTAGAGTGTCATTACAACTTGGAAACCAACCAGTGAAGTGTCATCAAGGAATCATGAAGTATGTGCTTTTAAATGTAGGGAAATCTATTTTTCCTATTGATTTTTTAATACTCAAAATATAAGTTGAAGAATATGTACCCATTATCCCAAGAATTCCATTCCCTACAACCAAGAAGACATTAATTGATGTGAAACAAGGATTAATCATCTTTATAGTTAGCGAGTATAAGGATATGTTTGATTTTTTCAAATATACAAAATAATAAACCAAATTATTGGACATCTAGGCCATTTTTACCACTGAAAAAAGAAGAATTTGAAGTTCCATCACTACTAAATCTAAAAGAAAAGGAAGAGTAAAAGATGATGGATCTCATCGATGAAATGGTAGTTAAAAAAGAGTAGCATCCCAATAGGCAGGAAACCACCACTACTGAGGTTTTCCAGGGTATAGACCCACTATCTAGGGGATCATAAATAGATTTTATCCCATTAATCATCAATCCACTAAAAATTTATCTAAATCCATCATCGAGTACACTGAGGCACTCATTTTTGGGAGTTAAGGTGAACCTAAAAATAATGGTCAATTCATAATTTTCCAAGGAGTAAGAGGATAAGATGCTAACAGTCTAGAAGTGTAGGAAACATGTGGTCACCTAGAGAATTGTAGACATTAAAGGAATGAACCCTACTATATTCTCCCACAAGGTGCTGTTAGAAGAAGGAGAAAAGACAAGTAATAATCCTTGATGATGACTCACACTAGACATGAAAAGAAATAGTTAAAAAGGAGGTTCTCAAACTTTTGGATACAAGGATTATATTTTCAATCTCAAACAGTGAGTGGGTGAGTTCACTGTAAGCGGTTCCTACAAAAAGATGCATAATGGTGGTGAAAAACGAGAAGAATAAACTAATTCTGATGATAATGGTCATAGGTTGGTGAGTTTGTATAGACTACAAGAAGTTTAACATAACTATATTGAAGGATAACTACTCACTACCATTTATTGATCAAACTATAGTGATATTATCCAAACATTAATTTTATTGATTTCTAAATTGATACTTCAGTTACAAAAAAAAACTATTAGACTCAACCGATCAATCCAAGAACACATTTACCTATCAATATGGGACATTTTCCTATTATTGTATGTCCTTTTGTATGTATGATATGCCAAAAATATTTCAAAGGTGTTTGACACATATATTTCATGAAATTGTAGAGGAATTCTTAGAGATCTTCATGGATGATTTCTCAGTTTATATAATTTTCTTGAGGTATGTTTGCATAATTTAGACTTAGTACTATAAAGGTGTGAAAAAAGTGATTGGGGCCTAATTAGGAGAAGTTCCATTTCATAGTAATAGGAAGAATTTTTATTGGACTTAAACTATATAATCAAGCAATTGAAGTGGACCCTAATAAAATACAAGTGATAAAAGAGCTACCAGATTCGACGATTGTCAAAGGGATTAGGAGCTTCCATGGACATGCGGGGTTTTATCACTGCTTTGTCAAGGAATCCTTCAGAATAGATCAACCTATCACACATATATTTTCAAAGGATCTCCTATTTTATTTTGATCAGTCCAATACATATTCCTTTTATATACTAAAAGAAAATATAGTTTCATACCTAATAATAGTACCATCAAATTGTGAAGCAGACTCTGAGTTAATGTGCAATGCAAGTAATTTTTCTATAGGAGATGTCCTGGGTCAGTGGGTTGATTACATCATACAACCCATTTATTATGCTATATTCACACTAAATAATTATTAGATAAACTAAATGACTATAAAGAAGAATTTTATTGCTATCACATTTGATTTTGATAAATTTCGATCATATTTTTTTCCATCTAAAGTGATCGTTTATACTAATCATACAACTTTATGGTGTTTTTTGAATAATAAAGATGCCAATCCAAGACTGATTTAGTAAATATTACTACTATAAGTTTTCAAAATTATCATCAAGGATAAGAAGGTATTGGAGAATATGGTAGCTAATCACTTATCAAGACTACAATTGTGAAATGTAAAAGAATAAGAGGAGATGGATATTCTGGATGGGTTCTTAGACAAGACATTATTTTGTTTTGATTTACATTCTAGGACCTAGTTTACTAACATAGCCAATTACCTGGCCACTGATATGGTTTACTCTCACTTTTCATACCATCAAAAGAAAAGGTTTCTCGGTGATGCATGTCACTACTTTTGGTATGATCTACTTTTTTTCAAGTAGTGCAGATATGGATTGATTCAGAGGTGTATACCTGAATTTTAAATTCAAAGTGTTTTAGAATTTTATCATTACTTACCCATGGTAGGACATCATGGGATTGATCAAATAGTGTCCAAAATACTTCAAAGTGGATTCTTTCATCCCACACTTTATAAATATGATCTATAGTTTATACAAAGCTATGGTCATTGTCAATGGATTGGGAATATTGGAAGAAGAAATGAGATATTGAAAAACCCAATTATCAAAGTTGAGATATTTGATGTGTGGGTCATTTAATTCATGGAGACTTTCTCAATTTATTTTTGAAATGTATAAATCCTACTATGTGAGGATTATGTGTCCAAATGGGTGGATTCCAAAGATATTTTTCTCAAAAAAACCAATGTAGTCATTCAATTTTTGAATAAGAACATATTTTCATAGTTTGGAATTCCTCAATTACTCATAAGTGATCAGGGTACTCATTTAAAAAACCACTTGATGTGGGGATTTATTGATAAGTATGGTGTTAGATACAAAACCAACACCCCTATCACCCACAATATAGTGGGAAAGTAAATCTTTCCAACTGAGAGATAAGCCATATTTTAGAATTGATGGTGAATTCTAGCAGAAAGGATTGGAGAAAAAATTTGGACAATGCTTTGTGTGGATACATAACAACTTATAAGACACCAATTGGTATGAATCCTCTCAAGATAATATATTGGGAATCCTATATATATTCTAGTATAACTCAAACACTATTCTTATTAGGCTGTAAAGAAGATGAATATGGATGCACATGAAGCTTGAGAAAAAAATGGCTATTATAGTTGGATGAGTTGGAAGATTTGAGGTGAGATACGCATGAAAATTCCAAAAATATATAAGGAGAAGACCAACAATTGGCATGACCAACACATTTACCAAAGATAATTCACCCCTAGATACTTTTATTTAACTCATGGCTATAATTGTTTTTAGGTAAGATGAAATCATGATGTTTGGGAATTATTGTTGTAATTATAGTCTTTCCTCATAGAACCATGGAGATAAAAAGTGGGAATGAGGACTCATTTAAAGTGAATGGACAAAGGCTGATGTTATACTTGGATAATTTTCAAGAAGGATGTGTTATATCACTGAACTTTGAGTGAAGATGAAGGTATGTCGAGCTCTCAATGTTAAATGAAGTACTGACCAGGTGGGAACCCATTTATGTTCTCTTATTATGTTTTTTTCTCCCCTAAACCAGGTTAGAATTTCTAAAAGGTTAGAGACTCTAGTACACTCCCTCAACTATGTTATTATCTCCCTAAAGGTCATAACATCAAAATCAAAACCAAATTCTAAAGAATTAAGTAATGTTAGAACATAATCATTACTACAATGCTAGTCAAAAAGCGCTGATAAAGGGGTGAATTTTATCAGTGCTCATAAAAAACATTGATAAAGATACCTTTTATTAGTGCTAAAAAACATTGATAAAAGGCTACCCTTTTCAGTGCTTTTTTCTAGCACTAGTAAAAGTCCCCCATTTATCAGTGCTTTTTTTAGTACTGATAAAAGCAACACCTTTATTAGTGCTTTTTTCTAGCATCGATAAAGGTCCTAATTAGTAATTTAATTTATATATAAATATTTATACATTTTTAAATAATACTAATATTACAATAAGTATATATATAAATATAATATATAAATATGATTTATATAACTTTTAATAAAAAAATTAATTTTATTTTCATAATTTTATATATAAAAAACTATCAAATTTATATTGGTCAAAATGTTTAATAGTTTATTTATATACATTAATTAAAAAATGTATATATAATTAAAATAAATATAATATATTAATATTTTATTTAAACAGTTATATAATATATAAATGAATACATCTTTTTAAATATATATTTATATTTATATTAAATAATTTAAAATATATATACATGTATAATTGTATGTATGTATGTGTATGTGTGTGTGTGTCTACATGTATATATGTGTGTATATATATGTGTCTATGTGTAGATGTGTATGTGTACATATATATGTTTGTATTTCACATAAATGTTATGAATTCACTTTTTAATATTTTTGTAATTTATTTAATTCTATTTATTCATTTATTATTATATATTCATTAATAATGTTAAAAATATATTTAATCATTTTGTAATATTTATTTATACATATATTTATTTATTATACATGTAATATTTTCAATATTTTGGTAATTTATATGAATAATATTTATTCGTTTTTGTTTATTAAGTTTTAACATTTAAAATATGTTTGAAATTTATATAATTAATCTATTTAAATGATTTTTAATAATTTTTGTAATTTAAATAGTTAATTATAAAATTATAAATATATATAATTTTTAAAAAAAGTATTTATAAAATTATGAATGAATAAATATATATTTAAATAATTTAAAGTTATAATAAATATATTTATATATCGATAAATATATATAATTATATAATTATATATAATTATATAAATATATATAAATATATAAATATATATAAATATATAAATATATATAATTATATAAATATATATAATTATATAATTATATTTATAATTATATAAAAAAATTTATTTGTAATTATAAATATAACTAAATAAATATATGAGGAATGGCACGAGCCATGAATTAAAACCAATTGCCCTGAAAAATTTATTAAAAAAGTAAACATAAAAAGAGATGATGGAGTTGCAAGATAAAAAAGTGGCGCACATGGAACCACCACAAAATAATAAGAAAACTTATCTAATCAATTTTTTTTGTGTCCACCACCCCTTCCACGTGAGTCACCCTGCCCCCTTGGGTGTCTACCTCTCCTCCAATGTTTTGGAGATTTCCAAGTATCACCTTGATCATTCCTATCTGGTGGGAAATCTTTCTCACTATGAGATTCAACATCTTGATCTTTATCCATATCATTTTCCAACATCAAAGCTTGAAATTATTGATCAACATTAATCATTTATTTTTCTATATTATTATCTTGGGGCATGGTATTATTAATAAGAGGCTTATCACCGGGAAAGTCTTGAATGATTGCAATGTCCCCAAGCGAGAGCTCCCAAAAATGAGGAGCAGAATCCACCCAGAGATCCTCATTTACAACCTGCACATTAATTAGAGAGGGAGAGACATTACCGTCAGCGTTTGTAATAGATTTTGGGAAGCCTTCCTTTATCCTCCTTTTTGACACCTTTCCAATCAAGGATTGTAAGATAGAACGCATCAAATTCTAGGATATTAATGGGTTTTATAATTGTAAGAAATTAGGTGTAGCGACACCCTCATTATTCCCTCTTTCTCCATCATGAGCATCAACTCCCATATCATTATACCTAGAATTAGTGATAATACATTTAGTGGAAATAGAAGGTAGGCCTTTTACCTCTCTAAACCTTAACTCCAACGTCTTTTATCCCTATGAATTCTTGTCTATAAATATATCCCCCTCATTGGAACTTGAAATCTTACCAGCATGTGGAGATGAGGTCCCCTCAATACCCTCTTTAACAACACCTACAATAGGAGTAGATTCCCTACTACCATGATTCACTAGGCATGGAGCATTCATAGATGAAGTATGTAGGCTAGGAATTGAGTTACCCATATATGTGGAATCAACACCTATAAAATACTATGTGATTAATTTTCCAGTTTAAGTCTTGGGAGTCTTTAATGCCTTCCAGGCATCAACCTTGTATGAACTTTAGTCTTTTACTTGTAACTTCACCAGTACAAGATTTGAATTCTTGCCCCATTTATTTCCTTTCAAATAAGAATCACAAATCAATTCAAACAGATCATCATCATGTGAGTCATTAGGGGAACCCTCCTCCAACATGCCTTCTTATGGGTCATCATCTTAATGGACCTGGCCATGATTAGAATCCTAAGAAAGCATAGGATCAATTAAAATATTAGGAGAATATTCAAAATCATCATAGATGGGATCCATTTTTGGTACTAGTTTGGAGCCATCAAAGTGGTGGTTCCCACCTCATTCCACTTTTGAGGGTGAATGGGATTAGAGGGAAGACCGATGGGCTTCAAACTAGAGATAGTGATTTTTCTAAAAGAGGTACTATCAGTTGATCCAAGATTTTACTTATATGAAGGTTGGGCCTTCCTACCTTGCAATTTCACTGAATCATCATGGTCAATTTTTTTATTCCCTCTTACCATGAACCATTCTTTATCAGACCCCTTCATCATGCACTGTTTATCCTCCTCATTCATAGCATTCACCAGAGGCTGCTTACACATACAATGTTCAACTAAGTGACCAGGATTCTTATAATTGGAACACTTCAGACCCCTACGACAATTTTTAACATGTACAATGTAGCAGAAATTGATGCAAAAACTAGGAACATGCTCATATTCAGTAGATAATTCAAACTTGAATTCATCAGTCACTAAATAAACAGTTTCAATCAGAGGAGAGAAGAAACACAACTCATCAAGAATATGGGAAAAGTATCCATATCTGGACATCTCGGTCTTCTTTTCAAGATTGATGGGAGTTCCCGTAGTAGAGGCAAAATACTAGAGAATATTGGGATGCCAAAAAAACCAATTCAGGCATGTGAACTTGATCCAAGATTGAGACGTTAAGTTTTTCACTTGAGCCAGATCAAACCATGGATCTCAATCCTAAAATATCAAGGTACCCGAATTAAGGGATATATAGTCGAAGCCCCATGATTTTATCTTTAGATCCAATGAAGGGAAAATGATATGGAAGAACCCCATACCAATTGAAACGATGTGCCATCCGTCGAAGCCCCAGACTTGAAGAAGATGCCTCTTCAAATAATTATAAAATTATAATAAATATATTTAATTATATAAATATATATGATTCTATAAATATATTTATAATTATATACAAATATTTTTTAAAAATATTTATAATTATATATATATATATTAGGTGCTTGGGGGTACAATTACAATCAAACACGCACACACACCCACATGCCAAGGTCAAAACCCAGTCCATATCCCCATAGGGATAGACCAAACTAAACCCTTGATCTTATATATATATATATATATATTAAATGGGAAAACTGTATGCTACCCCTTTTCACCCTCTCATCATTGGGGGGGGGGGTCCTCCTCATGCCGGTGACACTGACCTCACCTTATGAATGCCGACCTCATCCACTGAAGGCACCTATGAACCAACATTGTCCATCTGCCACTTCCCAACACTATCACCGACTCCTATCGGCCAAACATCACCACCGCCCCCATCAGGTGGGGGCAGACACCACCCACAAATGCGTGGTCCATCATGAATAGAGCCCTTCAGTCTGCCTCCCTATATCACCATGAGGAGTCACACCGCCATTCACCCTCACAGACCGCAAGTCTATACACCACCACTAGAGTCCATCTTCTTTCTAACACCTACACCAATCACCATTGGAGAGACTTCTAACTTGACCACTATCAAAGAACTTCACCCGCTTACCGTGCATACTACATCAGAGACCGCTATCCCCCACACGACCTCACAGAGACACCATTTGCAGCCGGTAACTACCTGTGAAGCTACTGTTGGTTAGAACACCTGACCCTAACCTCTTGCACACATAAATAATTCACTACCCCCACCATCAAGTGGCCCCCCCTCTTAAACCCCCTGCAGAACATGAGACCACAAACCAGTGGAAAATCCACCCACAAGATAACCACCCCAATTTAATTGGGGGGCCAAATAAATACAACAAATGGGATTTGAACCCTAACAACCTAGATACAGTATGGAGGGGTGTGCCGCACCACTCAGATAACACCCCGTCTTCAATATATATATATATATATAAATATAAATATATATAATTATATAAATATACATAATTATATAAATTAATATAATTATATACAAATATTTTTAAATATATTGTTTATAATTATAATAATAAATAAATATATATATATATTTAAGTAATTATAAATTATAATAAATATATTTATTATATTTATAATTGTATATATTTATATATTCATAGATATATATATAATTATATAAATATATTTATAATAATATACAAATATTTTAAAATATATTTATTTATAATTATTATTATAAATAAATAAATAAATATATATATATATATAATTATAAAATTATAATAAATACATTTATTTATAATTATATTTATAAATACATATTTTTAGTTCTTTAAATATTTATTTATAATTATATACATTTATTTTTTTTAATTATATTTATTATATTATTAAAATCAGTTCTTTATTAGCACTTTTTTAGCACTGATAACACATATCTTTATCTGTGCTAGAATTTTAGTGCTGATAAAGATATGTTTTATCAGTGATTACTATTTTAGCACTGATAAAACCACTCTTTATCAGTGATTTTTTGAAAGCACTTATAAAAGACTTACTGATCTTTTAAATAGAACCCTAACAGAGCCCTCCTTGCTCGTGTCGTTCAAGCTCTCACAGAACTAAATTTCTACCAATAATCTTCATCGATCTTCTCAGAGAATTGATCCTTTCAAAATCTATGATAATGTGATTATTTATACTCCTCTTTAATCATGATCCAAACCACATACCTGATTCGATTCCTATCCCATTGTATCTCGTCACACAAAAAACAAAAGATCGAACCTCCGTTGGATGACCCCTCTGAAAATGCTCATCTTTCGCTGTTTGGTTAGTTCCACGGTAGGGAAGAAAATGAATATGAGTGGAGAGAAATAAATTTCTTATCTTTTTGAAGCATCTTCTATTGCAAACAATGAATTTTGGATCATTTTCCATTGAACCAAGGACCGTGTTTCTCTGCTGCCACATTATATTACAAGCCTTTGAATGCTATTTGGTTTCAAAGAGTTTCTTTATTAATGTTATTCCTATATGACTATCCATGAGGAGAAAATAGTGTTTTCAAATTCTTTCAACCTATGTCTTGGAATGGGATTCCATAACATGTGTTTTTAAGAAATCCTAAGTTTTTTAGAAAAGATTATGAGTGTTTTTAATGCGTCTCTTGATGCCACCTTGAATTTCTAAATGTAAATATTGTGTTAATTGATTTTTGATCAATTTTTTGTAAAAATTATATAAAATCTCATAAAGTATGTATTTGGTTTTGAAAGAAATGGAGAGCCCATGCTTATGGTTTTTAAATGTGTTCTTTACACCAAATGATTTTTAAACCAAGTGTCTAAGTGTTTTGAAGTGTTTAAAACAATTAACATGAGTTTTTGACATTACACCCTATGCATATTTTATTCAATGTTTTATTAAATTAATATTTATATAAATGATCATCTTTGTGATTATTAATAATAACAAACAATAGTTCTCATGTATATATAAATATTTTGTTAAACGTAATTTGTAAATAATTATTTTAATAAATTCAATGTAATTTATTTTGAATTAATAATTTAGAATTAATCATTTTGAATTAATAATTATTTTGAATTAATAATTTTGAATTAATAGTTTTGATTATCTTGAATTAATAATTTTGAATAAATAAATTATATAAATAAATTATAAATAATTTTGATTACCTTGAATTTATAATTTTGATTATGTGTATATAAATAATTTTGACTATGTGTGTATAAATAATTTTTATTATAAATGATTATGCATGTATAAATAATTTTGATTATGTGTATATAAATATTCCATTCAACGTAATTTATAAATAATAATAACAAACAATTATAAATATGTTTTTAAATATATATTCAATATATATATATTTATATATTTATAAATTTATTTTATAAATATATATATATTTATAAATTTATTTTATAAATATATATATATTTATGAATGCATATTTATAAAATTATATATAAATAAATATATTTATAATTATATAAATATTTTTTAAATATATATATTTATAATACATATATATTTATTTAAAAATCAAAGATACAATTTAAAATTATAATATTTTTTGATTTTGAATAATTGAGTATTGGAAAACAATATTTTTAATATGGGTTATTTTTGTTGTATTTCTAAAAAATTTCTTTTATTTTCTTTTAAAAATTGTCACCAAACAAGATGGAGATAAATTATAATCATTTCTATTCTTTTACTAAATTTTACATTGATACAAAATGAAGTTAAATTAAAATTACAATCATTTCTTTGCTTAATCATTTTTTTAAATTTTAAAACTATTATTAATATATCTGTCTTAGTCTAAAGTTTATCTAATTTTTTTCTTGAAATTATAATGATATATTAAAATCAAGGTATTTGATCACTTGTGATCTGTTTCTCCCCCTCAAACATCTTTGTTTGTTTTCAATTTTCCCAAATAGTTTGAACAACACGTGCACAAGCGATCTTAATTTTCCTTGATCTACCCCACTGATTCTCCACCCAATCACTATTTCCTTGAGCCATTGTTGGTTCAAACTCTCCCTTTACATTCATTCCATCATTATTTCTCACTCCAATTTCATGGATCTCCCAACTGTGCACCACAAAAAATACTTCCCACTTATTATGTAGGGTGGTGACTGCAAATGACAAATAGGAAGTTTTTTGTGGTGCATAACTAGTAATTATCTCCAAATTCCAAGTATCCCTCATACTCCCATCAATTAAAATCAAACAATTCTACCCGTTTGCTTCCAATTATCCCTCATACTCCCATGGATTAAAACCAAAATGTCTTTTTAAAGCATGTCACTACCTAGTGTATTTTATTTTTAGTGAAAATTAGAGTATCATCTTTCAATATTGTTTTCTTTTAAGGAAACCAAAATATAGAAAGTATATTGTTCAAAACATTGAAAGAGAAAATTTTAAATTTGACCAATTTTATTTTTTGTATAAAAATAGTTATCACACATTGATATAAATAGCTAATTTTTAATCTTTGTATTAAAGGCCATATGTTGATCACCACTATGTTGGGTTATGATAGGGGGAAGTATCTATTAGGACCCAAATTAGTGTAAGATATGATATATTAAGTTCATATAATATAGAAAATATTAATGATAACCCACGTTAGTAAAATCATAACCATTAATAAACCATTTTATTTTTTAAAATCATAACCATACCTTACAGTAATATTTTAATCATAAGATGAAATTTTCCTATGAAATGGTTTTTATGATTTATTTATTTTTTAAAATATTAATAATACCAAATAAAATAGGATGAATATAAATTGAAAATGGATGGATTCCGATCGCATGATAAAAGAGTATGGGGATGGGGTGAAATAGTTAATCAATTTTTCAAAATATCATGCATATTACCCTTATCAAATACTTTGTACAGGTTTACACTATTTTTATTCAAGACTAATTAGTCTAGAGGAGTTGGAAGAACACTTGATTTGTCATATAATAGATCAAAGTTATAAATATTTGAATAAACACTGAGAAAAACTGAATATAGATAGTTATTGGGATAAGATTTCATTTTATGGATCATATGATATAATTACAAGTGTGGAAAATGATGAAGACCATATCAAGGATGTGATTACATGTGTGAATGATGATGGAGATCATATTGAGAAAATTACAATAACAGTTGAATATGAACAATGTGATTGTCTAAAATTGTTCTAGAAGTTAAATAGTTGTGAAAATATGCCTTTGTTTGCATGTTATACTAAATATATAGTATTATCATCCATATTGAAGCTATATAATTTAAAATATGGAAATGGATGGAGTGATTCCATTTTTATTGAAATACTTGCTCTCTTGAATGATATGATCCTAGAAGATAATGAGCTTCCTTAAAAAACACATGCTTCTAAATTAATGTTGTGTTTAATGGGTATGATCTCTAAAAGAATACATGTATGTCCAAATGACTATATACTGTTTCTCAAGGACCAAAAATCACTTAAAAAATATCCAAAATGTGGTGCTTCTCGATATAAGAAATATGAATCTGGTTCTATGAAAGTTTTATGGTACTTTACAACCATTTCAAGGTTTAAGAACCTATATATAAGTGAGGATACTATAAGAAAATTGATGTGGCATGAAAATATAAGAAATAAAGATGGGAAATTTCATCACCCGATATACTCTCCTTAGTGGAAGAAAATTGATCATGAGTATCCTAGATTTGGAAATGTGTTTAGAAACCTCCATCTTGTGATATCTATATATGGAGTGAATCCTTTTGGTTTTCAAAAAATCACTCATAGCATATGGCTAGTTATGTTGGTAAATTATAACTTTCCACCATGTTTATACATGAAACAAAAATACATTATGTTATCTCCACTTATATGAGGACCAAAACATCTGGGTAATGATATTGATGTTTATTTGGATCAAATGATCGAATATTTAAAATTATTGTGGGATTTAGATGTTATATTGTATGATTATTATATAAATCAAGATTTCATGTTGATATCCATGTTGTATGGGATGATAAATGACTTTAATACTTAAGAAAATTTTTCAGGATATAACATTAAATTAACTCAAGGGTGTCCCATTTGTGAACAAGGTAAACAATAAATTAGGTTGAAACATTCATTGAAGAATGTGTTTCTAAGACAAAAAAAATTTCTACCTTGGAGACATAGTACTTATCTTAGATGACATCATTTAATGGGAGTTAAGAAGAATATACAACACCATCTGCACTAACAGGTGATCAACTATTTGAGAAAGTAAAATATTTGGACACTGCTTTTGGTAAACATTTTTTGAAAAAAATTACAAAAACTTGATGGAAAAATAGATATTTTTTTTGAATTACCATACTAGAATTTTTTATACATTATACATTTTCTTGATATTATGAATGTTTAAAAAAATGTATGTGATAGTTTCATTAACACGTTACTAAATGCACTAAAAAAAATAAAGGATAGAATTAAGGATAGGGTAGACATGATTGATATGGGAATATGGGAAGAGTTGGCACCAGTGAAGAGTGAAAAATAGAATTTTCTTCCTATAGTTTCTCATACTCTTTCCAGGAAAGAGATATATCAGTTTTCCAACTTCTTGAATGATGTAAAGGTTCTAAAGGGGGTATTTATAAAATATCAAGAATATCACATCAATGACTGATTTAAAGTTAAAAGGTCTAAAATAACATGACTATTATGTTTTGATGTAAGATCTAATGCCTTTAAATTTACATTGAATTTTTCCTAAGACTGTTTTTCATACATTAACCAAGTTATATTTCTTTTTCAAATCTATATGCAGAAAATTTATAGAACCAATGAAATTTACAACTATAGAAAAGGAAATTTCTATCATATTATGTGAATTATAGATGTTCTTCCTGTTGACATTGTTTGATATGATGGTTCACTTGATGGTTCACTTGGTAATATAGGCTTAACTATGTTTTCCTATACATTATAGATGGACGTACACCATTGAAAGGTGTATGAAGATTTTTAAAGGGTATGCCAAAAATTGAAGTTTTCTAGAAGGCTGTATTACAAAGTGATATGTTTTTTAGGAAGCTATTGAATTCTATATTTACTACATTTTTGATGTGGAAATCATTAGTCTACTAAAATCTCATCACACTAGGTGAATTTTGGGTGAATTAATTTCTAGAATAGATATTGTCATAATTATTATTACAGATTTGGAGAAGGACCACCTTTACATTTTTCACAATATTTTTGAGGTTTCCCCATACGTTGAAACCCACTAATAAATTCTTAATCATTTGAATCCATAAAGGGATGAAAGATGGATATCAAATACACATAATCACAAGTTTATAATATGGTTTTAAGAATATATTTCTAAGGATTCATCTGAAAATCTAGATTCAATTTTAGAATGACCTTGATGGATAGCCCGAATACCAAATGTTCATGTATTGTCTTATAATGGTTATGTAATTAATGGTTATTCATTCTATACAAATGAAAATGATGAACACAATACCATGAAAAATATCAGAGTTATAATTGTATCTGAAGCGATGCATATATATAGTACCAAGGATAAAAATCCAATTTTTGTGAGTATGTCATACTTTGGAATCATCAAGAAAATATGGGAGTTGGATTATACAACATTCTATGTGATGATTTTTCAATTAAAGTGGGTTGATAACATGAGTAATTTTAAAATAGATGAATTGGGATTTGTGAAAGTAAAAAAATGACCATTTATAATGGAATCACATGTAGTACAAGTATTTTATGTTTCAAATCCTACAAATTGAAAGTGGTCAATTATTCTATTATTTACCATAACCACTGAAGGTATAGATTTTAATTCAACTATGGATGTCCCTTTTATTAGGATGTCACAATCATTTTGAAATGATACCAATGTAAATAGGGTATTGCATGTTAGATGAGACCAAATTTAAGGGATTTGGATACTTGATAGAGGGATCAAATCCCTTCAACCTTTTAAAAGAGAGAGCTCAATAAACAAGTTATATATTTTTTGTAATATACATCATGTTAACTCATATTATTATCTATGAATTGCTGTATTTATATAATAAAAATTAAATATTCAACCACTTCTATTGATAATGACTTATTCACATTCTTATGCTCTTAATCCTGAGGAACAATGGGTTTCTCAATATATTGGTTCTCACAATGAAAAGTAACTACTACCTTATGCACATGCCGATGTTACTAATCTAGAGTAATGACATATTGATGATGTTGAAGTTGAGTAAATGGAAGATAGTGAAAAAATAGTGTCCCATAAAAAATAGGAGCATCATATCCTGATGGTGTTTTCAAAAATTATTAAGGTGAGAAACAAAGACATCAAATTTTAGGTTTTATGGAATGCACATGACTATACTGTTAACCCCAACAAGGTAATGTTCAGTAGTTACATTAGATTCTCCACTCGTATGCATGTTCTGATTGATGTAGATTCGTGGGAAAATGTTATGCCTATGCTTAATACAATAATTTGGGAAGATAATAGGGTAACATTATGATATAATTTATTTATTTTACTAAAAAAATTAATGAAATGTTAACTTACTCTTTATTATCGGTTCTAGAGTGTATTTATAGTAAATGACTCTGGAATGTAATTTGTATTAATTCTCACTAGAAAGGATCATAAAGGCTTTCACAAAATTCTTATGAAGTTTTATCTCAAAGATGATGAAGCTAGAATAAAATCACACCCACCATAGATGCATGCACACCTGATAAAACATAAAGCATGGGATGAATTTATTGTTCATCATGAGGAGACATATTTTTCAGGTAAATTGTGACTAGTAATACATTGCTTGAAAATACATGTATTAATCAGTTTAATTAATAATTGTTAATTTATGAAACAATAACTAAGTGATGAAAATAATCAATGAGGAAAAGAACCAATGTACCCCTACTGTAAAGCAAGGAAGGGGTATGCTTCACTTGAAAAAATGGGATGCATTTTAAATATACCATAATACTTTTATGTGAAATGAAACAACAACATAATTATATTTATTTGTTTATATTTGGATTGATGAATCAAAATAAAAATCTTCTTCCAACACATAAAATGTTCTATGGAAATATGCATGTATAAATAAAGAGGGGATACTGATAGATGAAAACACACAAAAAGTGTGGGAAGCATGTGTAAGTATGACATAATAAAAAAATTCTTTAAATTAGTATTACATAATAACGATTACTTATTTTCCAATATTTTTTATCTGAATTATAAATAAGAATCATCATCAGTTGTACCTATATGAATAGTTAATATCAGTGGCCTTGAAGTGGACATAATAGTATGGCTATGTCAAAGGTGCAAGTTTTGGGGCGTCACCCCAAACATATTTTGAGAAAATAAATGAATAGGGAATAAAGATAAGAAAATGAAATAGTTGTAGGATGGATTATATACTCTATAATAAAAACTTAATTGATAGTTAGAGTTGATAGAAAATGTTATAGGAAGGAATAATATATAATAAAAAACACAATAACAACCAATACGTGAAGATCCACCCACCCCCACCATCTTTTTGGTCATCCATTCCCCTAAAAGATCCATCTTATAAGAGGTAATAAATATTGTCATAATTGTTTCTATGAAATGTGAATCAGACAAATACTGATACCTTTCAAGTAATGATATTCTATAGGGTGAAAATGATTGTGATTTATATCTATTAACACCCACCCATTACCTTGTTGTGAGGGGTACCATGCACAATATCCAATGAGTTAGTCTACACAATAAATAACTTCAAAAAGGTCATGTGAGAGTTGGTTTCAATGTAGCTTAAGATACAAGCATTGATATACCTGTTCCACTTGATGATGCAGATATTTATATGGTTGAGAAAACTATTGAAATTTTCATAGCATAACCATTATATCTTGTAAAAACACGTTGATAAGAAGGTATTTATTTCCAATTTATTTTTCATGAAAAACTTTTAAAAATTTATGAAAAAAGGTATTAACCAATGAATGTTGTTATAGAAGGACAAAGGGAAGGGGTAAAATAGAAGTTAGAATCAAAACAATCTAAAGGATCAACCAACCAATCAAAAATATCTTCACAAAGTACCTTTACTACACCCATTAAACTTCTATATTTACTAACATCAAAGGTTCATGCAGATACAACGTTATTAATTGGTGATACAACCACACTTGATTTTGAAGAATAGATGTATGCAGTGGCCATTAAAGACCTTATTGTTATTGATAATGTAAATGAAATCCTCACACATGAATATATAGTAGTATTAGTTGTAAATGTATACATGAGGTGTTTTTCATGATTTTTTTGTCCAATAGATGATCTACTATGTTAATTATGATAGGATATTATTCATAATTTTTATAGGTGTATATATCAATAATATTTGAAGGAAAAACCCTATGAATAGATATTTGGACTCCTTAGTCCTCACATCACTTCTACACAACTATTCTCATTGGAACTAAAGAAATATGAAGGAATAGTGGCCACAATGTTTGAAAGAAAACTTACAGATGGTAGACTCTACTTAATACCCATAATGCATGGGTAAAAATATATAATTTAATCATATAAAATATATTTTTATTCATTTAATTATTTATTATTTTTTGTTTTTTATGAAAAATTGTTTACTCATTGTAGTCGATTTGGATATTAAAAAGATCTATTTTCTGCATTCAATGCATGGATACCCAACAAACCAACCACACGTGATGATGTTTATCAATTTTTAATACACTAAATGAAATATTTTACAAATAAACTTCAAGTTATATATTTTATATTTTATTTTTAGTAAAATTTTGTTATGATAGGGCGGTGTTTAAATATCATCAAAATCATGGCATGGAGACAATCCATAGGCATAAGGAGCCTATCAACTTCTACAAGTGGATAAGTATTAGGGCATATATTATAAGATTTCACCATAAAAAAATATATCAAAACAAATTCTAATTTTTATCAATGTCTCTATAGTATCTGAAACAAACCAATGGCAAATATTGTGGTTATTATGTTTGAAAATTTATGAAAGATATCATATACCATCAATAAATTAGCATCCTATAAATTTTTGAAGATAATTACAATTTCATTCAAAATATTTGTTAATCCTTTGTTTATTTATATTTTTTATATACTACTAGGAATATCAATAGTAATCATACTCACAAGAGGAAATATATTTTTTTAAACAAATGGGCATACTTGGTGTTAGAATGTATCCAGACATCATGAAGAGGTGACTTCGTACTACTTATTTAGTTGATTTTATCATCATTTTATGCCTAGTATAACTCAAAGTTTATATTTTTAGTTTAAAATTTACATTTTAGTTCAAAACACATGTCACATACTCAAAACCGATAAAATACATTCATATTATCTCTTTACTTTAAGAAAATGATCTAAAAGTCATTTGTGACAGGTAGGAATCATCTGCACCTCAATCCAATACACGATGTTCCCAGTATGACACAAAGTGTTCATTATCAGTTTAAAATTGACATTTTATTAATTAATTTATTTATAGTATTACTTACATAATAATTATTTTCATATACAAATAGATTCTTTTTATTGAGTTGATGTGGTTTATTCAAAGCTAATAATGCTCATGAGATATTAGATTTAGATGTTGCAATTGAGTTAATAGAAATAGAGAAATGGGTTAATAATGTATACAAAAATCATGAAAAGGTGAATTCTTACTACTTATTTATTTAATTTTTTAATAATTTTATCTATTATTTCAAGATAATTTACGCATCATTTTTATCTCATACTTTTTTTCATAGGTCATTTTGGAGGTCATATTTTACTTTAAACTATCCATAACAAGCCAGAAAAGAGATAAAACGTTCCTTTCAGATGGAAGAGGAAACCCCATACTATCTGAAATGTGAAGTGAATCATAAGGATGAATCTTCTAGGGGATTTTACAAGAGTTTAATTCAAATTATTACTTCCCAAAAGACTTTTCATGAACATTGAATTGAACGATATAGGAATCTGCCATAGCTCAATCAGGATCACCTCAATTCGATAAACAATTTTCTTAGTATGGTACTAAGTGTATGTTTTTATTTTATAATTTACATTTTAGTTCAAAACACACATCACATACTAAAAACTGAGAAAACAAATTCATATTGTTTTGATACTTTAGGATAATGATCTATAAGTCATTTTTGATGTGTAGGAATCATCCACACCTCAATATAATGCACGGTGTGACCAATATGACTCAAAGTGTGTCTTTTTATTTAAAATTTACATTTTAGTAAAAAAGACAAGTGACATACTCGAAATAGAGAAAAAAATTTATTTTTTTGATAGTTTAGTACATCAATATATAAGTCATTTGTGATGTGTGGAAATCAACTGTACCTCAATCTGATACAAGGTGTACCTGATATGACTCAAAGTGGTCGTTATCAGTCTAAAATTGATATTTTAGTCCAAAACATGTATCAATCACTAAAAACCAAGAAAATTTACTTGGATTGTCTTTATAATTTATAAAAACTATTCATAAGTCATTTTTGATGTGTAGGAATCAGTCTCACATCAGACCGACACATGATGTGACCAGTATAACTCAAAGTGTGTGTTTTCAGTTTAAAATGACATTTTAGTAAAAAAGATAAGTGACATACTTAAAACCAAGAAAACACATTCTGATTATTTTGATAATTTATGACAATGATCCATAATTTATTTATGATGTATAGGAATTAACTGAACCTCAATCCAATGAATGGTGTAACCAGTATGACTCAAAGTGTTTATTTTTATTTAAAATTCACATTTTAGTAAAAAATACAATTTATATACTCAAAACTGAGAAAAAAAAATTCAAATTGTTTTTATAGTTTTTTAAAATGATCCACAATTCATTTTTTATGTGTATGAATTAGGCTCTCCTCAATTCGATACATAGTGTGCCTGATATGACTCAAAGTGTCTATTATCAGTCAAAAATTGAGATTTTAGTTAAAAACATGTTTTGATCAATAAAACCCAAGACAAAGTGATCATATTGTCTTTATAGTTTAGAAAAATGATCCATAAGTAATTTTTTATGCGTAGGAATCAGTCTCATATCAAACTGACACTTGATGTGACTGATATGATTCAAAGTGTAAGTTTTCAGTTTAAAATGACATTCTAGTAGAAAAAATAAGTGGCATACTCAAAACTGAGAAAACAAATTCAGAATATTTTAATAATTTAAGAAAATAATCCATAAGTCATTTTTGATGTGTAGGAATCATCCACACATCAATCTAATGCACATTTTGACTAGTATGACTCAAAGTGTGTGTTTTTATTTAAAATTGACATTTTAGTAAAAAAGATAACTAACATACTCAAAACTAAGAAAACACATTCATATTGTTTTGATACTTTATAAAAATGATCCATAAGTAATTTTTGATTTTTAGGAATTATCTGAACCTCAATCCGATACACGGTGTGCCTAGTATGACTCAAAGTGCCTATTATCAGTCTAAAATTGAAATTTTGGTTCAAAACGTGTGTCACTCACTGAAAACCAAGTAAACATGCTCATATTATCTTGATACTTTATTAAAATTATTTATAAGTCATTTTTAATTTGTAGTAATTAGTCTCACATCAAACCAACACACTATGTGACTGGTATGACTTAAAGTGCGTGTTTTCATTTTAAAATGACATTTTAGTAAAAAAGAAAAGTAACATACTCAAAATCAAGAAAAAAAATTCATATTGTTTTTATACTTTAGGAAAATGATCCATAAGTCATTTGTGACATGTAAGAATTTTCCAAACCTCAATCCAATTCACAGTGTGGTTAATATGGCTCCAAGTGTGTATTTTTATTTAAAATTGACATTTTAGTAAAAAAGACAAGTGGAATACTCAAAACTAAGAAAATGGATTTTTATTATTTTGATACTTTATAAAAATGATTCATAATTCATTTGTAATGCATATGAATCGGCTCTATCTCAATATGATACAAGGTGTGCGCGGTATGTCTCAAAGTGTCCGTTATCAGTTTAAAATTGAAATTTTAGTTTAAAATGTGTGTCACTCACTGAAAACTAATAAGAAATGCTTGGATTTTCTTGATAATTTAGGTAAATGATTCATAAGTTATTTTCAATGTGTAGGAATCAGTCTCACATAAACTGACACACGATGTGACTGGTATGACTCAAAGTGTGTGTTTTCAGTTTAAAATTACATTTTAGTAAAACACACAAGTGACATACTCAAAACTGAGAAAAAATATTCATATTGTTTTGATACTTTAGAAAAATGATACATAAGTCATTTATGATTTATAATTATAATCATCACCTCAATTAAATGCACAATTTGACTAGTATGACTCCAAATGTGTCATTTTATTTAAAATTTACATTTTAGTAAAAAAAAAACTGACATACTCAAAACTAAGAAAACACATTTAGATTGTTTTGATAATTTTATACAATGATCCATAAGTAATTTTTGATGTTTATAAATCAACCACACATAAATACGATATACAGTATTCCCGACATGACACAATGTGTTTGTTATCAGTTTAAAATTGGCATTTTATTAATGTATTGTTTCATATTTATGTTTAATTTTTTTCTTTATAGTATTACTAATAGAAGAATTATTTTCTTATATATGTGTATTATTTTTCCCGAGTTGGGGTGGTTTGTTCGGTAACTGATACCATGATCGGGATTTTTGAGAGAGGGTAGGTGAAAATAATAATTAAACTATTGATTTTTTTGAATGTTTATGATAAATTGTACTTGCTAATGTAATTATACAAAAAAATATTTAAAATGTCTATAATATAGTGTTTTTTTATTTTTGATGTAATTTTTGTTTCAATTAAATTATTAATTTTCTATAACCTATATTTTCTGCTACTGCTGCCTGTATTTGTTTCCTGTTTATTATTGTAGTGTGCTGTAATATCAATAGTACACTATAGAAGTATGGTTGTTATTATCTCTATTTATAGCTTCAATAAAGGTCCCCCTTTATCATCATTAGAAATGATACTGATAAAGGCCCTCCTTTATCAACACTTTTTTTAGTGCTGATAAATGACCCCCTTTATCGGTGCTTTTTTAGTGCTGATAAAGGGGGAACCCTTTTAAAGGTTCTTAGGAAAACAATGATTTTTAGCACTATTAAAGGAATTTTAAGAATTATCTTTATCCCAATCTGTAGTAGTGAAGGTTAAATTTCACACTATAATTCGAATAAGGTAGGATAACCCAATGATTAGTAAATTTCATGGGGTACCCACCACTCCATGACTAGAGTCCTTGAACTAGAAATTTTAAAGTATACAGGTTAGTTTTAGCATGGTAGGAATCACTCATTTCATTATGGGTTTAAATGTAAATCAAGAATAACTGCTTAAGAATGTACCCAAATCATTGCCCCTTGAAGTGTATGGTGCAATGCTTTTTGTAGACTAAATTGAAATTTTAAGAGAATTTACTATTTAAGGGTTTCAATATGGTGAAAGGATCTCACATTCCATGGAGATAACAAAACAAATTTCAGTAGTATTTCCTTAGATTCCACTCAGTGCATCGCAACACAAAGTCCATGGATCGCAACAAAACATGTCATGTAGCCAAACCTCAAAATTTATAGGATTTTACATTCATTTTTTGTGGTAAAAGAAGTATATTCTTGACATGATGAATTTGAGGGATTTTTTTTTCAAAAACCCTAACTCATGTCATGTCTCCTCATATTTCCTATCAATGAATAACTCTAGTACAAATTTATTTTAATCATTACTCCACTTGAAAATAATATGAGGCTCAGTACACCCTTTTCACATCCTTTCCATTACAGTATCCCTTTCCCCATCCATCAAACCCATTTCTATTTAATCTCCCCAACCATTACTCTTCCACCCATATCCTTCTTCCATACTATTCATTTACACCCACCCAAAGCGCCATGACCTTCCATCTTCACCTTTCACCATATAATCCCATAGTTATTTCTATTTTCTTCATTCTATGTTCTAATGGTCTACCTTAATCAATCCACACCCAACCCCCCATCCAAAACTCCACCCAATAATTGGATAACCCAAACCCAACCCTATCCCTCAAAGAAATTAAAGATCCAAGCCCCTTCATCCTCTCATGAACCTTCCTCCATACCTTATTCTTCATTATCCTATTCCTCATTCCATTCTTCCTCCAAGACACATGACAAATTACTCACCCTTGTTTTCAATTTAGTGAGATTTTTTAGGATTTCTTAGACAATCTTCAAATGAAACCCCTTCATATAAACAAAATAATAGATTTAGAGGTTCTTCACCAAATCAACATGTAAGATGAGTTTATAGAGTCCCCCCATGAAATGTACTTGGATAATATCATTTGGGTCCCTGAGAAATCACACCAAGAACTATTTTTAGAATTCATATCCCCCTTGGAATTATCCTTAGTGAAAGTTAATTTCCATCTAAACCAGCAATAATGGAGTCTATCTCTATGGGAATTTGGTGTCGGGATGGGTGTGTATAGTATGAAGTATGTGTAAATATTCAATTATGAGTAATTGATTCTTTAACCTAATAAAATTTTGACACATATGTGGTGGTCTGACATAGTGGTTGATCCTAGGATGAAGCATGATCCAAATACAATGAAGAGAACACAATTATTGGGGGTTATTTTAAGAATTATCCATCAAGACCTTTCCCACGTCTAGTTTGATAGGGGAGATTCCCAAGGCATAGTGAGCCAACTTGAAGTACTAATTCTATCCACTATGATCCATGAGATGAGCCTCAACATGTCATATCAATTCACCCTTTATTTTGAGGTCCAAGTGAACAAATATAAGGGTATCTCAATGGGAGGTAATTTTATCACCCACCTAGAAAAACACTAATAAGTGCTTGATTCGTCCCTCTCACTTTCATCTTCTCATGGTATTAATTTGATTTACATGCATATATTTTTCAAAATAGGGTTGTTGAAGATGGTGGGGAAGATTTATGAATGGTTAGATGGCTATTCTTACCCTATGGAGGAGGTAGCTACACTAAAGGAATATTTTTAGGCTACCTCAGAGACTAGTACAACCCCTGTAAAACCCAAGATAAGGGAAACCACACCAATAGAATAGTCATTAACAATCCCCACAACTATAGAGGCATGGTTTCACTATATAGGATGTGTTTCTTATGTTTTTGATAGAGAACTAGAATGTGATGTTTTTGGAGAGTGGGAAACCACTTCTTGAGGTGTTGATGCATCTCTTTTCCTATCCATGATAGCCATCGGTATCCCTACACCCCCCTTTATTCCATAGTCCTCAAGACCAACAGACCCACAACCAACCCCTATAACTTCTCAAGAAGCCATCCCTCCTTCAGTTCTCCATGGCTATATTCATATACTACCGAACATTACAGATCCACATGAATAGTAGGATTTTTTCCTTGAGCATAATAGGAAGGGTAAGGGAATTATTGTGAAAAGAACCAATGAGATAATTTTTATTGATCCACATACTAAATACATGAACACTATCTCAATCACACTACCATAGACCGCGCTAAAGACAATGCTAGAAAAATCCTTTAAAAGTGCTAAAAAAGAACTATTGTCCTAAGTGCCTTTAAAAGGAGGCCCTGTTTATTAGCACCAAAAAGTGTTGATAAAGGACATGATGTTATAGTGTTCTATTGATATTAAAGCACACTACATCACCAAACATGCAACAAATATAGGCAGCAATAATATAAAATATAGGATATGAAAAATTAATAATTTAATTGAAATAAAAATTGAATCATAAATAAAAAACTCCATATTATAGACATTTCAAACATTGTTTTTTACAATTACATTATGAAGTAAAATTTATCACAAACATTCAAAACAATTAATGGTTTCATTGTCTTTGGCACCCAACTCCCTCTCAAAAATATTGATCATGGTATCAGTTGTCAAAGAAACCACCCCAACTCAAGTAAAAGAATCCACCTATATAAGAAAACAATTCTTATGTTAGTAATACTACAAATAAATAAATTAAATGTAAATATGAAATAATAAATTAATAAAATTTCAATTTTAAACTGATAACAGACACTTTGTGTCATACTAGGAACACTGTGTATCGTATTGATGTGAATATAATTCCTACATGTCACAAATTACTTATTAATAATTTTCCTAAAATATCAAAACAATCATAATGAGTTTTCTCATTTTTGAGTATGTCACTTGTCTTTTTTACTAAAATGTAAATTTTAAATAAAAAGACACACTTGGAGTTATAATGTTCACACCATTCCTCATATTGAGGTGTGATTGATTCCTAGAAATCATAAATGATACATGGATCATTTTTATAAAATATCAAAACAATCATAATATGTTTGACCAGTTTTGAGTATGCCACTTGCATTTTTTACTAAAATATCATTTTAAACTGAAAAAATACTTTAATATATATCGGTGTGTTGGTTTGATGTGAGTGACACATGAATATCATAGGGTGTGGCAAAAAAAATTATTTACTATGTTAAAATATAGTATAGTGGTTAACCTAGGTTGTCTCTAGAGAGGAGCGCACAACAATCATGTTTGTCACTTTGTTTTTGAATTTGTTTGGTTTAGAAATTGAGATAAATGAAAAAAGGAATAAATTAAGTAAAATATGGAAAATAAATTGAAATATCATGTGATTGAAAATATTAATATAAAATTGGGTGATCAGGTCAGGGTTGGATTTCCAATTGCAATGTTACCATAGTTCGATTTTATCCATTTCTCTTCTGCTAAGCCAATTAAAGTGAGATTCCACAATCGCTTCCTCTCACTTCTTTGGTCAATGGTGTTGGTGCGAGTAAAAATTAAAAATTTATTATTTTGGTCTAATATCCTTCCTTTTGTGAAAGATTTGAAGAAAATACACTCAATTAATTTAGGCAATTCTCGACCGGGTCTTGTTTATCCCAAACAATCTTGAATATGTACTACAACTCTCACACGTACTGACAATCACCGAGTACTTCAACACTAAGATATGATCTATAAAATAGAATATAGAAAAGAACCTAGTGAGGGATATAATTTTAATTAAACAAAGAAATAATAAAAATAGAATATAAAATCAAATACAATCACATAAGATAATATAAACTGTTATTACAAATTGAAACTAACTTTGCAGAATAGAGAAAACATTTTATAACTTTAAGATCATGAACTCAAACATTAAAAAATGGAAATAATTACCTTCACAAATAAATAATAAGATTTACCCCACCATGTTAAGGGTAATTGAGAATAATTGGGAAGAATAAATAATTAAAAAAAATAAAAAGAAATAAAAGAGGGAAAAAGAAGAACATGAAAATGTATCCTCCAGATTTTTTCCTCCAGAAGTTCAGCTTTGGTTATCCAACAATATCATCAAATCAGGCCAAGTTACCTTCTTATATAATGTGATTAATGTATTTTTCCATCTAACCATGAAGTTTCAAGGAATTTTGATCCATTTTAAATGAGTTATGGCTAAATTAGAAGACCTGACTTTTTATGGCCGCCAATCACTATTCCACCAAACCTACTTTGACCGGTTGAAAGGCGGCCTTAATCACATCATTTATACATGAAAGTTAATGTACTTCTTCCTATTAGAGTTTTCTTTCCAAAAAAGTTATAATCACCCCATTTTTTTCTTGGTATCCCGAGATATATATCATTGAATGTGTCATGGTCCATTCTGCTGGCCAAAATAAGTGTTCACATTGACCGATTTTTTTGTCTTGTTGGAGTTCGAATTGGATTTGGTTCCTGAAGACTTATATGTAGATCACGAACCATTTCATCCTAAAAAAAAGTAATCATATTAATTGGATGAATATTATAGGATTTATTCTTGAAATACAAATGCAACATAAAACTATTTAATGTCCATAATTAACCACTTTTCACATTTAAGCTCAAAACTCACCAAAAAACATAAAATGATGAAAATAAGATCAAATTGATTAATGAGAAGGGATTAAATAATTTAAAAAAATATGTAGAAATCTGAAAATATGAGTTCTTTCAATTCCACCACACTTATCACATGGACTCCTGGACAAGTAAAACTCAAAATCAAATCATAGCAAATTTAAAACACATATCCATGAGATCCAACAATTTCACACCAAGAAACAAAATATATCATGCCTCATCAACAAAAATTATTTCAAGTTATCCATTTATATGATTCAATATATTTCCACTTCATTTATCCTCCCATGCACACAAAACACTTATCTCATTTTCATTTTCTCTTATCACATAAATTTTAATTTTCAACAACGTCTTTCTCATCCAATACTCATGCAAGGGTCAGCATAGGATTGATAAATTCCTAAATATACACTCAATGTGAGTCAAGGACATATGTTTATCATGATAAATTTATAGGGTTGTTATGTGGCTTCAGGTTGGTAGGATTTATATGTGAAAAATTATGAGGCTGAATGAGGAGTGCTTGGCTCTTTTTGAAGAAAAATTGCATTATTCTAATTTTTACTCAAGTACGGTCTCCTCCTCAATCCCCTTAGTAGTAAATCAGCTCCATCTACATGAAAAACCAGTGAAATTCCACACCATTCATCATTTTAGGAACAAAAGTATCATTCATCTCAAACATGATTTTTCTTGAAAGCTCTAGATAGACACAACTTTCTTTTCATTAGAAGCTCCAAAAAAAAACAAAACTTCTCATATATGAAAGCCCTAGAAAAGGCACAGCTTTCAACATAATGATTTTTTCTCAGCAAAAATAACATATCTTCAGTGTTTGATTTTCCACCCAAAGTATCACCAAATTAGGTAGCATAATACAAGACAGATTCCCCCACACTTAAGTTCAACTATATTATGCAATTTCACTTCAAGAGCAGGTTGGATTGGGGAAATTGGCTTGTAATGTGGCTAATATAACAGGATGTTCATGGATTCTATGAGATAAAAGGATTAAATGTACAAGGTGGGACATAATGAAAATGATTATTTTGAAAATGGGGCTTTAAAACCAACAAAATTCCTCAATCATTTAAAACACATGTACCTCAAACCCTCAATTTTTGATAGAAATAAATCAAATTCTAGTTAAATAAAGCATGATATGGTTATCTCGAGGATTGAGGTGAATGAAAAGAATATGAAAAATAGGTTTATAAGCCTCATAGGAAAGTGATTTCAATGACAAAGGTAGTGATATGTGGCATGATATTCAAAAATCAGAGTACTTTTCATTAAATTCCTAAAGATTTGAACTTTAAACAAAGTCAATTTTAGCATTCATTTAATCTTCGTTTCATGGGATAAATTGCTTCACACATTAACGTGGGTTTCAAAAAATGTGATGATAATAATTTCAGCTCAAATTTTTTAGAAACACACAAAAATTTAAAAACACACACACACATCTTTTTTTGAAAAATAGAAAAAAAAACAATTGAAAATACTAAACTATAAAGGTACTCTCCCCCACACTTAAATGATGTATTGTCCTCAATGCATTCAAGTGGATTTAACATGTAAGAATATTTTAAATTTAATCACAATAATCAATAAAGTTATAAGGATAGGTACAACTTGACTTATTGGCAGTGCATTATTGAGTTAAGCTCCTAAGTGCTGCACATATGAAATCCTACAACCAAAGGTAGATAATAAAACATAATAAATTTATTGAATGAAAATTAAAATATAAATAGAGTGAGAAAAGAAGGATAGATCTTGGTTTGATCCCCCCAAGTGGGACTTGGGTTTTGACTACCTCTATATGGGTAGTTTAAGTTGGTTATCCCCAATCTGAGGGTGGGTTTAGTTTCTTTAATATGAACCACCAACACATCTTCCTTCCATTTTGTACTTGTTCTTTTTTTATGAGGACTTTATGGATATAGTATTCTAAATAAACCCTAATGAAAATGATACACATCTTTTATGGTGGGTGTAAGACAAATAATGAGTCCTCCTCCTTCATGGTTTCCACTTTCATAGCCTCTTATTCATTCTCTAGTAGTTTCTTAAGTTATGTTTCATCAAAATAATAGTCAAAGGGAAAATTAGAGTGTAATTCTATTTGAATAAAATTGAAACATGACGAATCAATATCATATTATTCCCTTTCAAAGTAAGCATCTTGCGTCTCTTTTTACTCAAGTAAGTACACTTGGATCTTATCTTTAACTCCTTCCATTGAATGATCAACATGTTTGGGGAGCTCTAGGTATTCCTCTTCAGGTGTATCTTCTTCTTCTTCCTCATCCACCAAGGAAATACAATTACTGTCCAAATATGAGAATTTATAACAAGGGGAGGTAATACTCAATTTAGATTTAATAAAATTAGATTAAAAAGATTCTAATAAAATATTATCTCCCTGAGTTTTTTCATCTTCAATTGCTTCTTTAATTGTAGGTGCCTCTTGTAGATTAATTTCATAAGATAAAGGTAGGTAGTCAGGCTCCTTCATCTTTTATTTAAATTCCACCGCTTTGGTGGTGTCTTCCTTCAATGGTTCTGGTTCTTCTACTCTGTAAGGAATATGTGGATCAATTAGTTCTTTACACTCATTCTAGAATCCATCTAGATATTCTTTATCTCCCACATGTAGCTCAATAGGAAATTCTTCCTTCTTCGCCTCCTCATGTTCGTGCCTAGGTTTTGGTTTTTCCATCAATACACTGACATATTTGAATGCAAGTTCTACTTAGTTATCTAGTTTTTATATGTCATTTATAAGTTATTGAATCTGAACTATATCATAACCAGACTCATCTACATGTTCTACATGTGGGTAGTTTTTCTATGAATTAAGGAGATGATGATTTGAAAACATCATGGAAAACTATTTTTTTTTGTGTTTTTTTGAAAAGTGTCAAATATTTATAATGAGATTGTGGCACTACCTCCTCAGAAACGACTCCATGTTTTGACACGTGCACATCATGGGGTGTGGAAAAAACAATTATTTACTAAGTTAAAATATAGTATAGTGGTTAACCTAGGTTGTCTCCAGAGAGGAGCACACAACAATCATGTTTGTCACTTTGTTTTTGAATTTGTTTGGTTTAGAAATTGAGAGAAATGAAAAAAAAGAAGAAATTAAGTAAAATATGGAAAATAAATTGAAATATCATGTGATTGAAAATATTAATATAAAATTGGGTGATCAGGTCAGGGTTGTATTTCCAATTATAATGTCATCATAGTTCTATTTTATCCATTTCTCTTCTGTTAAGCCAATTAAAATGAGATTCCACAATCACTTCCTCTCACTTATTTGGTCAATGGTGTTGGTGAGAGTAAAACTTAACAAGTTATTATTTTGGTCTACTCTCCTTCATTTTTTTAAAGATTTTTCGTGAATACACTCAATTATTTTAGGCAATTTCCAGCCGGGTCTTGTTTATCACAAACAATCTTGAATATGCACTACAACTCTCACACGTACTGACAATATCCAAGTACTTCAACACTAATCTCTGATCTATTCCATCGTATATAGACCAGAACCTAGAGAGAGATATAATTTTCATTAAACAAATTAATAATAAAAATAGAATATAAAATCAAATACAATTAAATAAGATTATATAAACTATTATTACAAATTGAAACCAACTTTGTAGAATAGAAAAAAAAACATTTTATAACTTTAAGCGCATGAACTAAAACATTACAAAATGGAAATAATAACCTTCACCAATCACTCATAATAATTACCCCACCATGTTAAGGGTAATTTAGAAGAATTTAGAAGAAGAAAGCATTATAAAACTAAAAATAAATAAAAGATGGAAAAAGAAGAACATGGAAATGCATCCTTCAGATTCTATCCTCCAGAAGTTCATATTTGGTTCTCCAACCATATAATTGAATCAGACCTAGTTTCATTATTATATGAGGTTAGTAATGTAGTATTCCATCTACCCATGAAGTTTCAAGGAATTTGGAGCCGTGTTGAATGAGTTATGGCCGAATTAGTAGACCTGACTTTTTCTGGACGCTAATCACTATTCCACGAATCCTACTTTGACCAGTTGAAAGATAGACTTAATCACATAATTTCTCCATGAAAATTAATTTTAAGATTCCTAGTCGAGTTGGATTTTCAACCCAGCTGTAATAACCCCATTTGGTGGTCGGTATCCCGAGATATGGATCATTGAATGAGTCATGGTCCATTCTGCCGGCTAGAATATGTGTTCACATTGACCGATTTTTTTTTGACTTGTTGGAGTTCGAATTGGATTTGGGTACTTAAGACATATATGTATCCCAAGAACCATTTAATCCTAAAAAAAGGAATCATGTTAATTGGATGAATATTTTAGGATATATGCTTGAAATACAGAGGCAACATAAAACTGTTTAATGTCCAGAATTTACCACTTTTCACATTTAAGCTCAAAACTCACCAAAAAACATAAAATGATGAAAATAAGATAAAATTGATTAATGATAAGGGATTAAATCATTTAAAAATATATTTATAAATATGAAAATCTGATCTCTGTTAGTGAGACTAATTCTTACACATCACAAATGAATTATGAATCTTTTTATTAAATTGTCAAGACAATATGAGCATGTTTTCTCAGTTTTCAGCGAGTGACATGTGTTTTGAAGCAAAATTTCATTTTTAAATTGATAATAGAAACTTGAAGTCATATCAGGAACACCATGTATCAAATTGAGTTGAGTATAATTTATAAAAATCAAAAATTACTTATGGATCATTTTTCTAAAGTATCAAAATAATATGAATGCATTTGATTCGCTTTTGAGTATGTCAGTTGTCTTTTTTACTAAAATTTCAATTTTAAATAAAAATAAACACTTTGAGTCATACCAGTAAAACTGTGTATTGTATTTAGGTTAAGATAATTAGTACATATAAAAATTAATTATGAATCATTTTACTAAAGTATCAAAACAATCTGAATTCATTTTCTTAGTTTTGAGTATGTCACTTTTGTTTTTTTTACTAAAATGTCATTTTAAATTGAAAACACGCACTTTGAGTCATACTAGTCACATCGTGTGTTGGTTTTACGTGAGACTGATTTATACATGTCCCAAATTATTTATAAATCATTTTTCTAAATTATTAAAATAATAAAGTATATTTTCATAGTTTTTAATGAGTGACACATGTTTTGAACTAAAATGTCAATTTTAGACTGATAACTGACACTTTGAGTCCTATGGGGCACACCGTGTATCATATTGAGGTGATAATGATTCTTACACATCATAAATTACTTATGGATTTTTTTTATAAAGCATCAAAACATTCTGAATTCATTTCCTCGGTTTTGAGTATGTCACCTGTGGGTTTTACTAAAATGTCATTTTAAACTGAAAACAAACACTTGGAGTCATACCGATCACACCATGAATTGGAATGAGGTATGTATGATTCCTAAAAATTTAAAATGAATTATGGATAATTTTTATAAAGTATCAAAACAATCTTAATATGTTTTCTCAATTTCAAATATGTCACTTTTTTTACTAAAAGGTCATTTTAAACTGAAAACATGCACTTTGAGTCATAACGGTCATATCGAGTATTGGGTTGAGGTGAGACTGATTCTTAAATGTCACAAATGAATTATGAATAGTTTTTATAAATTATGAAGATAACATGAGTGTGTTTTCTTATTTTTCAGTGAGTGACACACATTTTGAACTAAAATGTCTATTTTAGAAGGAGAACAGTCACTTTGAGTCATACCGGGAACACTATGTATCATATTGAGGTGAAGTTTATTGTTACACATCAAAAATTACTTCTATATAATTCTCATAAAACATCAAAACAATATGAATGTTTTTTCACTATTTTGAGTATGTCACATATCTTTTTTACTAAAATGTCAATTTTAAATAAAAAGGCACACTTGGAGTCATACTAATCACATCGTGCATTAGATTGAGGTGAGTATAATTACTAAATATTAAAAATTAATTATTTATAATTTTACTAAAGTATCAAAACAATTTGAATGGGTTTTCTCAGTTTTGAGTATGTGATATGTGTTTTGAACTAAAATGTCATTTTAAACTCAAAACACGCACCTTAAGTCATACTGGTCACATCATGTGTCAATTTGATGTGAGAATAATTCATACATGTCTAAAATTACTTATGAATAATCTTTATAAAGTATCAATACAATTAGAGAATTTTTTGTCAACTTTCAATAAGTGAAACACGTTTTGAACTAAAATGTCAATTTTAGAATGATAACGGACACTTTGAGTCATACAGGGCACATCATGCATTGGATTGAGGTGAGTCTAATTACTACATGTCAAAAATGTATTATGGATCATTGATATAAAGTATAAAAATAATAAAAATGTGTTTGATCAGTTTTGTGTACGTCACTTGTGGTTTTTACTAAAATGTCATTTCAAACTGAAAACACATACTTGAAGTCATGCTGGTAACACCATGCATTGGATTGGGGTATGAATGATTCCTACATGCCATAGATTACTTATAGATAATTTTAATAAAATATCAAAACAATATAAATTCATTTTCCTAGTTTTGAGTATTTCACTTGTCATTTTTACTAAACTATCATTTTAAACTAAAAACATGTACTTTGAGTCATACCAGTCACATCATGTGTCAGTTTGACACGTGACTGATTCATAAATAGAAAAAGTGACTTGTGAATCATTGTCATAAATTATCAAGACAATTTGACCATGTTTTTCTTAGTTTTAATTGAGTAACACACATTTTTAACTCAATTGTTAATTTTAAATTGATAACAAACATTTTGAGTCATGATAGGAACACCATGTTTGGATTGAGGTGAAGATTATTCTTACACATTAAAAATGACTTATGGATCATTATAATAAAGTATCAAAAAAATATGAATGTGTTTTCTCGATTCTGAGTATGTGACATGTGTTTTGAACTAAAATGTCATTTTAAACTAAAACATTAACTTTGAGTCATAATGATCACACTGTTCATCAAATTGAGGTAATGATGATTTATACACGTCAAAAATGAATTATGGATCATTTTTATAAATTATAAAAACAATAAAAATTTATTTTCTTGGTTTTGAGTATGTGACATGTGTTTTCAACTAAAATATCAATTTTAAATTGAAAACACACACTTTGAGTCATACCGAACACATCGTGTATCAGATTGAGGTGTGGTTGATTACTACATGCCACAAATGACTTATGGATCATTTTAATAAAGTATTAGATAAAAATTATATGAAAATTAACTAAATAAAAGTTGATAAACTTATGATAACATCAACTAAATAAGTAGTAGGTAGTAACCTGTTCATGATGACTATATACATTTTGACATTAGGTATGCTGCTTATTAATTTCGAAAAAAATATATTTCCTCTTATGAATATGAGGACTATCTAAATTTCTGGTAGTAATGGAAAAATATATATGAAAAAAGGATTAATAAATATTTTAAATGAAATTGTAATTATCTTAAGAAATACCTCTTCGAGGTTGCTGGTTTATCAATGACATACAATATCTTTCATAAAATTTCAAACATAATAACCACAATATTTTCCATTGGTTTTTTTAGAAACTATAGAAACATTGATAAAAACAAGTAATTTGTTTTTATAGTGAAATATTATTATATTTACCCTAATAATTATCCACTTATAGAAGTCTATAGGCTCCTTGTATTCATGGAATGTCCGTATGCCATGATTTTAATGAAATTTAAACACCTCCCTATCATGAAATAATTTTCATTAAAACACAATATAAACTGTATAACTTGAAGTTTAGTTGTAAAACGTTTCATGTAGTGTATTAAAAATTTATAAACAACATCATGTGTGGTAGATTTTTTGGGTATCCATGCATTGAATCCAGAAAATAAATCTTTAGAGTATCCAAATTGACTACAATGAGTAAACGATGTTTCCTAAAAAAATAAATAAGTAATTAAATGAATTAAAATATATTTTATATGATTAAATTGTAGAGTTTTACCCCTAAATCACAGGAATTAAGAAGAGTTTTTCATCTAAAATTTTGATTTCAAACATTATGGCTAGTTTTTCCCATATTATATCAATTTTCTTTGATTCCAATGAGAATAGTTTTTTAGAACTGATGTGAGAACTAATGAGTCCAAATTTATATTCATTGGTGTAAAAACACATTTATTCCTTTGAGGTATGAATCTTTTCTTTTCAGGTTATTTTTGAGAAAAAGGAGGAAAAAATGGTGAGTATTGGCTACAGGCCAGTTACACGACATGACTTGGGATTACACGTCGTGTAATCCAAGTATACATCGTGTAATGGTATGGCCGTGTAATGGCCGTACATGGCATGTAGAGATGTCAACAAGGAATATAGGACCATCCAAGTACACACTGTTTATTGATGTCAGTAAGACCTTTTAATAACATGGAAGGGAAGTTGACAGAAGAGGGATAAACTGCCATATACATGGAATGTATGCTCAAGTACACTCCATGTAGTTTTTTTTTGTTAAAACAAGAAGTATCCTCGTTTTTGTTATATGAATAGTAGCCTCCTCTTCTAGTTCCAAAGCAGCAGCACTGGAGGAATAAATTCCTCCCGATTCTTCATCCGAACTCCGATTCAAACAACATTGGATGCGTTGGAACCCCATCAGTGATTTATCGATTCATATTGATCAGTTATTTGTGATTTATTCTCTAGAACTAGTTATCTAAGCTTGAGAATTTATGCTCTTTATGTAGATCTACTCCATTATATGATGAATTAGAGGCCGAAGCTAGATGAGGAGAGTCATACAAGTATAAGGTGGGTGGTTCATACCTTGTTTTTAGATTTCATGATCATTTAGGGGTTGCATATTTTTAGCGTAATGGATGATTTTGAGTGGAACCCTATTATAGCATATTGAATTGACTGTTAGACCATGGTGGATGTCATAGGAATTCCCTATACCTATTACGTTTGAGTGAGTCCGAGCAAGAGGTTGTTTATCCTTGGGTTATTTTGGACGGGGGTACCAAAATGGTTATAATTGATTTGTTTGTTTTTGAACTAGTATGTTTAAATTGTTTAAGATTGATCAAGATAATTAGTGGCATTAAAGACCTCAGTGATGCTAGGTTGTAGCTAACAACTAGTACAATTCAAACTATTTATATTGAATTTCTTGTTTACAAGTGTTTTAATGTGATTATATATATGTAATTCTTGGGATTACATATGCTGAAACCCTTTGGTTTGTGATGGGCTTGACCCGAGGTTAGGATGACATGGCCATCGGGATTGAGTGATGTTTTTCACTAGTTGGGAATGTCCCAGATTTTATTGGGTGGTTTTGACCATGGGAATTGGGCGTTGAAGACATCAGTTTGAGGCAATGTGATTTTCAGGTTGGGCATGGCCCGTGATACTTGGATGGCATGACCGTCAGATTTGAACGACATGGTCGCAGGGGCACAAGGTGCCAAAGATGGTGTGGATTAGGTTCTTTATTTAGAGATTGCTGCTCACCCATGATGGACAAAGCAACACTTGAGTCATGTGCACACAGGTAGACTTTTAAATGAGTTGGTTTTGATATCTTGTGTGGGTAGAGGCCCCCAATAGTTGTGTCTCAAGTAATTATAGTTTGGGGGTGCTTGCTATAGAAAGCCACGTAGAAGGTGAGGAGACTTTGGTGGATAACGATGAGGATATTGAGTTGGGGGCTATGGATTTCCATGATTGAGGCCATGGGATTGAATATTTATTTGAGGATAGACATCGTTGTTCCTATAGTTGGCATGCCATGGGATGATGTGAGCTTATGGGTAGGGGTTCTTGGGACCGAGATACTATTGCTTGGCATGCCTTCGAGACATCAGTACTTTGAGACACATGGTGTGAGGAGGCATGTGGTGATGGGCTATGTGATTTAGGTGGAACCTGAGGGTTCAACTAGACTTGTGACTACAGGGGTACCTTGGGCCATGGGCCAAGGACTCTCTTGCTTCCGAGATTTTGATGTTGGCCGAAGCAAGTGACATTCCCTGGTGGATGCTGAGCACCAGTGGAGGTTGTGTTTATATATTGTATCATACTATTTACTTTACTTAGAGATGCATGTTTTATTAAACACATATACTAGGTACACACCATTGGGTGGTATCCTACTGAGATTCATCTCACACCCTACATGATCCCTTCAGGATTCATATAAACTTTATAGATTTACGTATAGGTAAAATATCAACCTTAGGATATGGATCGTAGTACTATTTAGCATGGACATTGAGGTCATGCATAGATGGAGTTTTACTTTTATTTAGATTTTATTCTTTTATCAGCATGATTATTCTTATATGGATCTATAATGGTTATCCATGGGCACCTTTGTATATTGACATGTGTGAACTTACATAGATACATGCCTTGTTTGTTTTAGTAGTGGTTACAAATGGTGTTTAACATGCTATTCTATTTACTTTCCTCAGCAGTTGTCTCTATATTACTTTCACTATTTATTGATATTGGATATGATTCCTCTCTATAGGTCGGGTTTGAGTCTGCTGAGTCATTTATTTCCATTGCATGTTATATTATGATGCTCAGACCAGTGTATTATCTATTCCCAGAGGGTATAGCCTCCCCACTATACCTATTTAAAAACTCATTGCTAGTCGGTAACCTTTGGAATTTGGGGAGGTTCCCCTAAGTCTAGTGACACTAAACTCGTTATCATTGTTTGGGTGGATGTTCGGGTTGAGGAAGTTACAAAGTTGTATTAGAGTAGTTCTTAACTGGGATTTAGTAGCAGTGTTTCGATGGATACTAATGAGATTGAGACTGCCTTTCTTTTAAAATGGTCTTTCTATTTGGGATATGGTATACTGGAGATAGGATGTGGTTGGAACTAGGTTTCTAGCTTGTACTTGGGTGCCTGCAGCCCTAGGTACAAGAGATGAACCAAGTTTCCTTGGGTGGGTTATTCTATTTTACTTTTGATCAAATTACAGTTTATATGGTTTCCACCTTGGTGGTTCACTTAATATGTGATTTTATTGGTTATGATATGTGACGCTTAACATGATGAGGTATGGGAGAAATTAGACCTTGTCCCGGTGAGGCAAGGCATGCTTGATTGGCTTTTTATAGGAACATTTTTAGGGTATTTCAATTTCATATATGCACGTATGCCTTGTGAAGTGATACTATAATGTTAATAATATCAAATGCCATGTGAAAAGGTGAAATGCTATGATGTGATAGAATTTATTGTTTTATGCAATGTGATATTCCATGCTTTATATTTATAGAATTTCATGTGGCATGTGAATGGGTCTAGCTCTTTTAGGAGAAGACGAGTTTTACGGTTGAGGTGATTTTGATCACCAAGATTGGGAGACTAGGCCATCGGATTGAGGCAAAGTTGGTTGTCAGGATGAGCATGGCCCAAGGTTTCTTTTTTTTTATACTTGGATTTTTTGAGGGCAGGTAAGGAGGCCATGTGGCCAGGATGGTTTGGGGCATGGTTGCGATGAAGGAGAGTAAGGGTAGTTGTTATACGCTTTCTTTTTACTACATTCCCTATATGCATCATATATATACTATGATATATGAGGTTTGTCAAACCATTTTATGGTATTCAATAGGTTCCTCCTAGACAGATCGATTGAGCATCAGGTGGGTGATATTACAGTTTCGCAGGAGCATGATCAAATTTAGACCCTTGAGGGGCAGGCCGAGCATGAGCCACAGGTACAGGCTCAGGGGTAGGATCAGGTGCAGAATCCAGTATAGGCAGGGTAGTTACTGTTTTTGATAGTATTCGGGTTGTGGCTCGATGATTATCTCCAATCTAGTTTGGTATGTGTTTTGTAGGGGATCGAAAAAGGTGCTCAGGGAACAAAGCCCTCAATGGATTACCTTACTTGGGAGTTCCAATCGCAGCACCTACCAATTTTTCAGGGTGAAGGTGGTCTACAAGAAACTGAGAACTAGATAAAAATCATGTAGATGATCTTTGAACAGCTCGAGACGCCTTTAAGGCAGAGGGTCAAGCTAGTGACATATATACTCAGAGGACCGATGAAGCGCTGGTGGGATGTTCAGGTTCAGACTCGCAGACACGAGGCACTGTCCTAGAAGAACTTCAAGGATAGATTCTTCGATCAAATTTTCCCTAAGTAGTTGAGGGTAGAGAGAGATCAGGAGTTCTTGAGCCTTCATCACGGTGACATGTCCGTCATGGATTATGCAGCTACTTTCACTAAGTTTCTCGCTTTGCACCAGGTATGGTAAGCAATGACACCTTGAGGGTGAGGTGCTTCAAATATGGCTTAAAGAATTCCATTAAGCTATAGGTAAACATCTTTAGGCTGACCTCATTATCATAGGTGGTTAATCAGGTGCTCATAGCAAATGGAAACCTGACAGACATGTCTCACTTGGGTTGGGTGGTGGCTTTAGATGATGGTTAAGATGGCATGAAATGAGGTCAGGAAGAGTTCCAGTAAGGTGGTCGGGCCAAAGACCTAGCTAGAGCACCTCATGGTAGCTATGTAGTGGTTTTATTTCAGTACGGGTAGCCAGGGAATTTCCATACTTAGTGTGATAGGCCTCCAAAATAGTTCAAATCATGTGGACATGTTGAGAATATTGAGAGGTTCTAGAGGAAGCCTTCTTATACAACCTCCAATCAGGGACCGGGACAGACTATGGAATTTGGGGTTAGAGCAGGATCAGTATCAAGTTAGTGTATTCTAGGTTAAACTACATGCGGGGGACATGGAATAGATAGTGGGACCTAACCATGGGGTTAGTGGATAGTGACTAGTGAAGAACCTTAGGGAGGTCAGGATTTAGGAAGCCATGTGTCAGTCCAGGTGCATGTCGTGGAGCTGTAAGGGGATGAGCAGGATGGTGATCTGACGATGGTCAGAGGTATGCCACAGGTGTGGCTGTAGTTGTTTTTTTATTTTGTTTGGAATGACTTATTAAGGCATTTCCATTTTGAGTGAATGAGGTACACAAGTTGTATATGGACTGACCAGACACTGGTCAATGGGTTGGAACCATATCTGGTGCGTGATTATATATATATGAGATTATTGGAATTAGGATCATCGTTGGATGCATGTTTTGTGGTAATTAGGCATCAGCTCATCCGAAGGATGTAGTTTACTTTAGGTTCTTAGGCATCAAGGCATCCGAGGGATGTGGGTTATTTGAGGTGCTTAGGCATCAGGGCATCTGAGGGATGCAGGTTACATGATGTGCCTTAGGCATCAGAGAATCGAGGATGCAATTGTGATTGAGGTGCAAGGAACCAGATTTGTTTTGAGAAACCATGGGATTAGGGACCACATTTTGCTATGGGTGACATAGTCTTGAGGTGGGTACCTATGCAGTGCAGGAATGATTAGGTGTCAGAAGAGACACAGGAGCACCTGATGAGGTGCAGGGGTGACAATACGTCACGGGAGGACCATGGGTCTGGAAATAGGTCGTTGGACCTTGTTTGATTTGATTATTGGGCTGGAGTTATTCTAGAATGTTTCTTCACCACCCTTGGAAGGAAAATTTGAGGAAAAATTTCTTTAATGAGGGAAGTTTGTAAGAACCCGATTCTTCCTTTGAGGTATAAAACTTTTTTTTCAGGTTGTTTTTGAGAAAAAGGAGAAAAACATGGTGAGTAC